>OW799237.1:74053014-75303014 GCA_941918925.1 Phyto melanocephala | reverse complement strand
TGGCATTGCCCACTTTTCTAATCACGAAATTGTAAAGTCATAACAGCTCAATATGTGTGCAAAGTTTCAGAAATATCGGACCAGTGCAAGTTCCTAAAAATTATAACTGCTTTTATGGGCGTCATAACACCTCAATATGTGTGCAAAGTTTCAGGAAAATCGGTCTGGTGCAAGTACCTCAAAATTATAACCTTTTTTTATGTTCGTGGCCCTGCCCACTTTTCTAATCACGAAATTATATGGTTATGATAGCTTAGTATGTGTGCAAAGTTTCAGAAAAATCGGTCCAGTGCAAGTACCTCAAAATTAAAACTTTTTTGGGGGCGTGGCCCCGCCCACTTTTCTTATCACGAAATTATTTAGTCATGACAGCTCGATATGTGTGCAAAGTTTCAGAAAAATCGGTCAGGTGCAAGTAGCTAAAACTGATAACTAATTTTTATGGGCGTGGCCCCGCCCACTTTTTTCCACCCATAAACACTCCCTGGTATGTGTCCAACAACTTGCCAAAGTTTGAGTCCGATCGGTTTTACAGTTTCGGAGTCTATAGCTAACACACACACACACAGAGTTTCACTTTTATATATATAGATCTGAGACAAATAGCGAATTTTTTCCAGCGTCGGATATATGAAAATATTAACAATCAATGAGTCCACCCAATTTCGATGTGCACAACAAATTGTGGGATACGTTCGTAAATGCTGCAAGTTTGTGAATCACTACGGTAGTAATGCCAAATGTAGTTGCTGATGCACGATCAGCTGTTGCAGATGCATTGCAGCTGCTTAACAACTACGTAGAGTTTGCTTTTTTGAACGTTTTGCAAAAAATATATAAAATGTTTTCGAAAATGGTAATAGCAAATATTATTGAGAATGTTGGTGTTAAAAGCGACAACTTTTTCTTAAATTATAATAAAAAAAAACGACTTCTGATTATAAGAAATAAACTAAAAGTTAAAAGAAAGGTTGATTCCACAAACAAAAAAATAAAAATATAATAAAAAACTAAAAATATAAACGAATTTAATTTAAAGAAGTAATTGTTGTTTAATGTTTACTTGCTTCTCCATTGTATGTATACTCGATCACTACTGTATCAGAAACTTAACTGTTGTCATATTTGCAGAAATTTGCGGCAGCACTGCCAACTGTTTGCAAAAAAGAACTTTTGACACTTAAAAGTGTTGCCAAAGATGGTTTAATGAACGTTGTACTTTTACTATGCTGCAGTGATGCCAAATTGTTGCATTTACTAACATATCCATATATACGAAAAGACTTGTGCAATTCGCAACCCCCGTTGTAATCTAATATTGGTAATATTTCTGTATGTGTTTACAGAATTGTATGCTTGTTGGTATATATACACATGTAGGGGGAATATTCAAGCAGATCACTACTACCACGGGTCCCTTTTCGACCCTCTTCTCCACTTAGTGATATCGTTTCCACCGATCAGCACACCTTCAATCACTGAGTCCCACGCCACAACCGGCGTTTGCTCTGGACTAGGAAAACGATTTCACACTGCCGAATGGTGATTATCGACACAGTCCTTTCTAATCGCCAGCATCTCCCTCAGACTAAGGTCCCCCATCGCACTCACACTTAATGTGTGCTTGCCTGTGATCCTTAATCTTCTGCTCGCCATCGCCGGACACGCGCATACTACATGCACTGCCGTCTCGGCATCCTCCAGGAACATTCTACAAATATCATCATCCACGATCTGCATCCCCTTCAGATGATATTTGAAGTTCCCAAGTCCTGTAATCAACGCAGTGATCCAGCTCATCGTACTCCGAATTAAACCAAGTATCTTCACTGCACCCCTGCCGAGTGGCTCCCTGAGCACCATACGAGCCTGTCTACATGTGGTTCCCTCCATCCACCTTCGCAAATTCATAGAGTTCACCCATTGAAAGATCTTCGCCCGCACTAACCCATTGCCCAGAGCTTGTTGGTTATTTCCATTAAAATATTTTGTATAATAAAACAATTTCAAAAATGGATGGAAAATGAAAACCCAATTCGACAGCAAAAAACACAAACTTTAAATTATTTTAAATAATTCTTTAAAACTTCAAAGTTAAAACTTGATTTTGTATTTTTAAAAACATTTTAAATCATCTGCAACTGCGAATTATTTAAGTTTGACAGATACAGACAAATTATGAAATAAAAACTTGGCACCACCATTAAAAAAATTATCAGCTGATTGTTCACCAGTACCTTATTAATCTATCTTTGCGGTGTATGTAGTCAGCGGATTAGATTACAAAACAAAAATTTTTTAAAATTTGGACTAATGGATTTTGATAAAATTTGATATGCGGGTTACTTCTTTCCGGAGATAATAATACAAAAATAGCAAATAAAATGGTATGGTATAAAATGGTAAGAGATAAAAGCATATATGTATTTATGGACACTACAGAAAAAAATATTAAATAAATTGCACTACAACAACACTATAAATACTCACAAACGGTAGTGCAAATTGTGCAAATCATGCAAATGATTGCAAAAATGCACTAGTTTTTAACACAACAAGAAAATGTATCCATTTCCAAGTTGCTACACTTTACTTCATTTACTCTACAGAAAGCTTAAGCAAAATTGGCTGTGTATATAAGCTCAGAAGCAAATGAGTAACAATTGCTGTTTTTGACTTTTCTACCGCCATTAATTTTATGTTAAAGAAAACTAAAATAACAAAAAATTTCTTTTAGTAACAATAAGATTAAAAAAATTAAAAATAGATTTTTTTGAAAGAAAAATAAAAATACTTAAGAAATTCAGTAAGAAATTGCCAGATTTTTTTAGTTGGCAACTCTGAAAACACCGCCAGAAATAAATATTTATTTCGGATTAAAAAAGGACGCACACGATCTGCCGTAATATGCACAGCAAATTTTCTCTGTGCGAATTTCCACAGGTTCAATCGTAAGTACCCTTAATAATTTGCAATAACAATATAAAATGACAATATGTACATACCAGCTATTTTTTTGTCGTCCTTAATGCTAGGCGCACAAATGAGACTAACGACGAATTTTTCGTCGCGAATATTCGTCATCAAAAATAAAACACATTTATGTATATGAGAATATATACAATGGTGGCGCAAGTCGAAGTTCGCTATACGCGGCGAACTCTACAATAGATTTATTTCTATTTCTTACGCCGGCGAACGACGAACAAATTGGTACAAGGTGACCATTTTTATTAAATTTGGTTTTACTTTTCAACTTTTTTAGAAAATAAAGTTAGTTTTTACTTAATAATTGTTTTATTTATTTTTTTATTTTATTTTTTTTATTTTATTTTAAAACATTTAAAATAAATGTGAAAAAGTTAACTACAAAAAAATTCAAAAATTATTTTGTTGAGTTTCACAAAAATTTAAATTCTTTGATTATTTTTGTTCTTTCTTTGCAAAACAGTAAACAATTTTATCAACTATAAAAGATGTTACTTTTTCGTCGTTATTGCGCTTCATACGACGAATTTACGCAGCGAATTTTTACCGACGAACTCGTCGTTTTGGGCGAAATTCGTTGTTCGTCCCAATTGTGCGCCGAGCATAATGTTGAAAGTATGAAAGAAATTCGCAATTCGTCCTTAATGTGTTTGTAGCATTAAAAGGAAAATTAAAATGTTTAAAGCTTATAGAACACGAAATGTAAAAAGCCACATGCACATGTGGGTGTGGCGTTACTAAAACGTTCAGCACTTTATTTACATTTTTTAAAATAGTCGTAGTGACTGCATGCGGTAAGATTTTGACAATACACAAAATATATTTTAGTCCAAAAATGCAAATGAAACACATGTGGCCGAAGCGGATACATTTATGATGACGTCAAAATTACGTCATAGTCACATGCGTATGATTAGCTGTCGCGAGGAGACTACAGTGTGAATGTGCCATGGCCCTTATTATGAGTTAGTTACCCGTTTTGAACTCTGTGCCGAACTAAATTTGACTTTCGTCGTTTTTATTTTTTTTACTAAATTTGTAAACAAATCGTAATAAGTTTTAGCCAAGTAAATATTTCAAATGAATGAAATTAACAAAATCGTCATAACACTTATTGAAAAATCTTTTGTTTAGCTGTTTCGTCCGTAGACGAAAGGCTTAAAGATATGTACCCTGCAGATAATAATGGACTACGTCGTCCATTGCAGTTGAAATGGGATTAAACATATATCGTGTTGTTGAAAAAATCGCTTAGTTGTTTAATAAAAAACACTTTTATTAGCAACTTATACCTGATTTATAGATGATTTTTTTGAACGTTCTTCGCACAAATTCTGTGAACAACCTGCATCAGGGAGTTTTGTTGGCTGTACTTAAGTTTTTGTTAAACACACAAAAAAAAAAACAATATGAATTTTCCATATGCTTGGAATTTATAACTTGTTAATAATTGTTCTTAAAAAGTTGTTGTGCACTAGTACGAACACCGTCTGCCGCCTGTATTCGCGTTGAAATTTTTGTTTCGATTTATTTTCGTTGATTTTTGATTTTGTTTTATTTTAGGTGTTTTTTGTTTTTGTTTTTTTTTTACCTCTCCACTATTTGTCGTTTCGCTATGCAATTGCTGTTATAGCATCTTGTTCTGCGTCCGCAAGTTGTTGTATGAATTTCGTTTAGTGTAGCCAAATGTTGGCATTTTCACTTAAACATAAACTATTTTTGTTAAAAAGTTTAAAATATGTTAGTTTTATGTAGAATATTTTTTTAATTGTTTAATTTATAAAATAAATTCCTAAACTTGCAACCAAAAATAATAAATAAATAAAAGTATTAAGAAAAACTTTGAAAATCCCTAATATTTATCCCTAGTTTATAAAAAAAATCAACTTTGATTAAATATCCCTAATAAAATAACACTGTACATTTCCTCTCTGCAGCCTCCTCCTAAGCAGTGTGAGAATTTTCTTTTTTTTCTTCTTTTCTTTTTTTAAATTTTGTGTGTGAGGATGTGTGTTTTGTTTTGTTACAAATCTCATGCAATGGCCCATAGTCATTCTGAACATTCACATCGTTCAGATCGGTTCAGTTTGCAAGAATTGTTACGGTTGTACGAATACATTTTTCTTGTTAATCACTGTATATTAAATTCGAACATTGAAAAACAAGCAACGGAAAATCTTTCGGCGCGTATTTCTCTGCACTAAGTGGTAAAGAAAAAATTTAATTGTGAAGAAAATTATTTTTAATTTAATTTTCCTGTAAATATTTTTATAAAATATTGAAAAAAAAAAACAGAAAGTGAAATGACTAAAAATTTTTGTCATAAAAAATAAATTAAGTGAAAACTAGAGAAGAGTTATATATGTGAGTGTGAATAAAATCTAAAGGAAATGTGTTTGTATTGCAATTCTTACTACTCAGTTCAATTAAGCGTATCTTACAATTTGTACAGGTTGGAAAAAACAAAACATTTTAGAAATATTAATAAAAAGAAAAACAAATTGTGTACTCGTCATTGAACGGCTTAAAGTACAAGAAAAACAGTTATATCTGCAAATAATTTATAGAATAATTTTCGAGTTTCTTTGTTTGAAAATATCGAAAATCTTTGAGTGAAATCTCTTCTGTGCCTACCGAAATCATCCTTAAACGTTTTCTCATGGAACAAAGTCAATTTTGAATATTATGAGTTTTTCGACAGGCATTTTTAATTAATGTGCTCAACTGTCTCCAATTCCTCTGGATCCTCACACAACCTGCACATATCCGACAGGTCAGATCCATTCTCACCGCCATCCTGACTAACATACAGCGGCCCGTGATAATATATAGTATCATGGTCCTAACGCAGACTCTACCCCCGTCTAGAAGGGAATTCTAATCGAACTTTCTAAGCATCAGTCACAACGCACGCGATATCCCGCAGTCCGTTCGGTCACTTTAGACCCGCGTAGTTCCACTCAGAACTCACTCCTTGATCCTTCCAAAATATAAGCTCATTGGAGGTCTAACCGCTTTCAGACCATTGGGATCCACAATTTTCGAGTCCAGTCTCCCCAACTCATCAGCCCTCTCATTGCCGTTGATGTTACAGTGGCCCGGCACCCAGCACAGCTTCACCCTATACACCTCCGTACCTAGTAATTTTATTATTAAGATGCTGACATCCATAAGTTATATATTATATGAAAGTTAATATACATTCCTTAAATTAATGCTGGTAGTCAAGTAACGTAAAATAATGAGGGAAGCTGGTTCGAATCCTTTTTATTTTTTTAAATTTTTTTTAATTGTTAATACATACATACCTATATACATATATACACACATAACCTTATTTCATAATTTTACGATGGGTTCGTAAACAACTGTCTATAAGGAAAAAAAATGAAAAATTCAAAATCAAATATTGGATTGGATATAAAAACCAAAATGACGTATAATAAATAAATATAAAAAATATAATAAACTAGCCGCCCGGTACGTGCTTCGCTACGTATCAAGTGAAATAATAAAAAAAATTTAATTGGAACATCAAATTTATTTATTAAAAAAAAAATATTTTATTAATTGCTAGCTATTTTCAAACTTAATCTAAAACTTTTCGATAAACAATATATTTTGTTTGTTTAAATATTTTTGTTCCGCTCATCCTTTTTACAGATAACTGAAATTGAAAAAAAAGTACCAAAATTATTTTTTTAACGGTCATTAATTTGGGAATTATTGAAAAGGGACAAAAAGTACTTGTTTTGTAATACAACCCTATGTGATTAAATAACATACAGTTTTAAAGAAATTGTAATTGTAATCTTTGATTTTGTTTTATGCTATGTTCGTATTTTCGTTAGTTGTAAGAAAATCATTTCAATAAAACGCACTCTGAATTTAGCTTTCAAGCAAAACAGACCTCCTCGGCATTTTGTTTATTTTGTGAAAATTGTGATATTGAAAATAATAAATTAAAACAACTAACCCTTGTGGACATTACAGGCCCTTGTGGACGTTGTTAGTCTGTATACCGAAGCTGACCCCTGGTGTCTCTTCAGTTTCAGACCATAATGAAATAAAAGCATAAATAAATAATATAGCCCCCGGCTACATTGGCTACATTGGTTTACCCATTTTATCACCTTGAAATACGAAATTTCAAACAAGTGCCATTAGCCTTCTAGGATCTTTTTGAATTTTTGTGCTACATGCATTAGGTCCGATTTTATCCGTTTTTAGCCCTTTCCCCCCTAAATTCCAAAATTTCAAAAAAGGACAAAACTTTATTATAGACTGTTTGAAGGAGAGTAAAACTACGTTTTTACTTTTTTCCTAATGCTATTCCTCTCAAAGATAAATGCTGTTCAAAAAAGTACCAAAATTCAGTTTTTACCCATTTTACCCCTTAAAACTCAAAATTTTCAAAAAGTACCAGACACCTATCCAATTATTTTTAACAGGCTCTTTGGTCCTTTCTGAATTTTTGTGATATCTTTATTAAGCCTGGAGATACTGAGTTACCGATTTTACCCTTTTTTACCAATAAACCGTATAACAGATTTTGTGCAAACTTTAAATAAACCATCTACTAAATAGGCCGAACAAAGCTTAAATATTTGGTTTGGATAGGTGAGCCCTTTGTTGAGTTATAAAATTACAACGAAAAGTGGCATTGATTTTTATATATTTATTTATTTTATTTTTCAATTCCTATACAACAAGATTTAATCTTATATTTAAAGTATAGGAAAGTAGCTTTTATAAATTAAATTTAAGGACACATACACTTAGCTATATTAACTATAAAAAATTATACTCTAACAAATACATTACAATTAATTACAATTTACTGTTGTGAAAAAAAAATCAAATAAAAAATGTTTAAAGCTATTTGCCTTGCAATTGAGTTTGGGAAAAAATATTCCAAAGAAGCGCCGCGTGTATGAAGAAGTGCCAAGAAGACGGTGTAAAGGAATTATAATCTTTCTTCCTCTACGCGATCTGGCAAGCCTAATCTTTTCTATAAGATATTGAGCAAGGCGAATTCATTATCAGGTGGTGTTGACAACGCAGCTGATCTACTTTTTTATTTGCAAAAATGATGATTGAATTGTCAAATATTATTTATGTTTACAAAAATTACTCCTTCCCGCGCAAAAAAATACAAACAAAAACCATGTAGTTTTTAACACATCGACAGTCGAAAGCAACAATAAAAAACCATGTTGTTTTTTTAATCTTGTATTTGTTGTTAAATTACGACCACCTGATAAATAAATTCGCCTTGATATTGAGGAGCTTCTGAATAAATAATCTTTATCGTATGTTAAGAATATTATCAAACGAAACACCGTAATGTTTAGCGGAAAAATTAGAAGCATGGTCATATCTTCTCAAACCATACACATACATATCTAATTATGTTATTATATAAAACGTTTAATTTCCTTTTGCTAATAGAGTCGAAGCTTGCGAAAAGCTCACAGCCGTAAATTAAACCTGGAAGAAGATAGGATTTTGCAAGTAGTTTCCTTATCCCTAAGGGAGTGAAATATTGTTTCGGCCAAAGGCACCTTAGCTTAATATAAATTTGGCCTATGAGAGTATTAACATGGTTTGTCCAAGTAAGTGTATTATTAACATTATTACAAGGTTTTTTGCAACATCAACGATGATGTTGATCCTTTCCCTATTTGCTAGAATGTTTACATCGATAACAGAAAGAGAACAGATCGTTCTCTTTCGAATTATTAGGCACTTTGATTTATCGGGGTTTAAACAAAGTCCATTCGCTGTTGCCCAACGAAAAATTCTATCCAAATCATCATTAACCCTAAAAATATTTTTATCGATAGATCATACTGGACTGCTCAAATATAACTGTACATCATCTGCATACATGTGAACTTTGCAATGCAAAAGCTGCTTTAGCAAATTATTGGCATAAATTGAAAAAAGTAGTATAGATATAAAATCTAGGCGAAGTTACGCTGTGGGCACTCACTGTTCCTATGTACAAGATGATGAAGTTTTTTACGAGATTCCGTACGGCCAAATATAGCATTCTTAGTTGTTGTTAATTATGGATAATACCAGAATTTTGGTTAATGTACACTTACATTTTTACCACCTTATACTCTTATGCTAATCCCGATGGAGAGAGCATTTTCGAAGGTATAATTCCATTCGCGTTCAATGTTAAGGATATTACCACAGAGCGTAACATAGTAAGTGCAACTGAGGAAACAATCGCACAAATTAATCAAAATGATTGTGCGAACTATATTATGGATATGATCAACCAAATTCCTAAAGCTCTTCATTATTATCACTAGGTATTATTTATATTTATATGAATGTATTCATCAATATGAATTTATTCATCAATATGAATGTATTCATGGAATGGAGAATGGAATAATACATATGTATATGTATGTACATATGTGTAATATTTTTTACTTTGTTTTTTATTTATTTTAAAAATGGGTTTACTGAATTTGACAGAGTCGAATATACATACATATGTATGTGGTAAATGTATTGACTTACATAATTATGACAATATTATGTTAATGGATAAAGTACTTGAATTTTTTAGACTTTGTTTAAATAACATTTTTTGTACTTAAGCAATAATAAAACATTCAATTCAAGGGCAAAACTAATTCTTTTGACTAAATTTTTGAAATATTTACAAAAAAAAAAAATAAAATAAATAAAAAGCAATATATATGTATATGCAAACAAACTATATTCTTTATTTACTTGTAATATATATTTGCCCTTATTATGGGGGCTGTGTACTAGTTTTTAAATTATTTAGCTTTTGTAATATTTTTCTCTTCGAAAATTATTTTTTTATTTTTAAAAACTTTTTTCCACTCGTGTTGTTTGAAATATTATGTATTTGGTTTCTTAGAAAATATTTTCATTTCGGACAAATTAAAGGGTGGGCGCTCTATCGTTTTAAATTTAAACCAGCGATTACTTCGAATCTGGCAAAATTTATGTCATTCTATTCTGTCGCATAATTCAGTATATTAACTCCGCTGAAAAAAATTAATCGGTTTCGCTTCAGTAACGTAAGGATTAATAAGAAATCCGCTTCGTTTTAGCTTCGAAAGACAAGCCAAAAAAAAACTGTATGATGTCGATTTTTCCAAAAAAAAAATCATCTTTTCGAATTAAACTCATTTTCAGCTTGGTGGGTACGTTAATTAGCAATATTGCTGTAATTGGGGCTAAGAAAACCCAAACGTAGTTTTTCACAAGCCAATGCACCTATTACTAGTGACTGTCTTGTGCGGCTTGTGAAGCGGAGCCATTGTGTGTCGAAATTTATTTTAAAATGAGAACGGCGCAACCGTTACGGTAAACAAAATAACCTATTGCACCATGATAACCGACTTCTTTGTGCCCGCTCTTCATGGTTCTCATGTGAACAATGTTTGGTTTTAACAGGATGGTGCAACTTGCCACACACCTTTTGCCATAATCAATTTATTGAGTTTGATGGCCGTTTAATAAACCGAATTGGCCGCCAAGGAGCTGCGATTTGACACCGTTGGACTATTTTCTGTGAGGACCAGAGGCAATTGAGCATTTGAAGACCAACATTCGTGATGCTTCTATTGCCGCAATACAACTCCATACACTTGAAAAAGTTCTCGAAAATTGGTGCGATCAAATACTGTGATGTCAAATACTGTGATGTCATCATATGAATGAAACAATATTTCTTTTCTAGCCCAAAACAATTGTACTTCACTAAAAAAAGATAAATTTGGCAAAATTTGAAACCTTTTTGATTTTTATTTTAAACTTTTAATTATCCTAGGAAGACAGAAAACATTTTTGCTATAAAAAAAAATGCAATTTTATATGAAAAGACTATACCGAATTAAATAGATGGCGAATAAAAGCCTTCTTAAAATTAGAGTAATAGATCCATAATCGTAGACATAAGTTTGCTTTTTTTAAAGTTGCTCAGCTTATCCAGGGTCGATTTAAAGGTCTGCTTGCTTAACATAAATATTTATTTATATTTATTTATATTTAATAGGGTGATCGATTATTTGACTTTTTTAAGAAACCGGTTTTCAAATAGTTTGAAATATAGAATTAAAAAAACGGTTGATATTTTGAAAATTGAGAAAAAATCGGTTAACCGGTTCGAATATTTAAAATATGATATTTAAAGAAAAAATTAAAAAAATTTGTTCAAAAAGATTATAATAAAAATTATATCTAAATATGAAACTTTTACAGTTTATATACGTTTGGCTGCACAATAACGCAATAACTGACATGAATGCAGTTGACTAATTTGGTTTTTGGTTTAGTTGAATTTAAAGACAAAAGGTACTCTTTACAAGTAAAATAAATAAATACAATAAATTAATACATAAATAAATAAGACTTTTTAAAAGGCTGTTATAAATTTCTGTATCTTTTTGTACATTTTTAAGATATTAAATAGATCTTTTTAACTAACATATTATTATTACCAACGTATTTTGTTTGAAATGATTTCTGTAATTTGAAACACATTTAAAAGGCTAGGGAGAAAATCCTTAAAATTTCATTTTAAAAATTCATTCATGTACCCCTGAAAGACATACAAATATAGACATAAACTAGTTTGTTTAATGGTTTAATTGAAATTTAAGTTGACAGACAGACACTTAATGCCATTAATTAAAATTAGGATCTGGAAGGAGGGTTTATTGGTTTTTCTTTATTGTAACTACACTTTTAACCTAAAAGTGATCGATCAGCTAAATTTATGCTTCAATTACCTTTAACTTTTAACGTTAGGTTTATATCCTATAAAAAAAAATAATATTTGAACTCAATTATTTTTCTTATTTTACATTTGGTTTTAAAACAGCAAATAAATTTGTTACAATATTATGGAAGAATATTTAATAGTTTTTATTTTCTGATTTTTAGAAACCTTTCGCTTACTAAATATACTATGGTACGATTGGTTACAAAGATATATGAAAACAAACTTAAAGATATAAAAAACCGGCATTTTCGGATAAAAAAAAACGGTGTATTCGATATTCGAATAATCAACATTTAGAAAAAACCGCCAGCTGAAAGAGGACAAAACCGGGTTTTCCACCGGTTGTAAAACCGAGTCCATCACCCTACTATTTAATACCTTTCTAAATCTACATTCTAATGTGGTAAGCTGGAGATTCGATAGAGAAACGATGATGAAATGGAAACTAATGATGCGGTAAAACGGTATACTGGTTGATTAACTATCTGGTTACTGGAATTCGCCCGAAACTATCTACAATAGAAAATACGAATATAAAAGATATTGGTAGCTCTTGCGATCGATTAGTATTAGCAACAATTTTACAATACGAATGTTTGAAGATTTCCTTAGCTCTTATAGTCGGAAAACTAACTATGCAGACAAGGTACAAATGTATGAAGATTTCAGACGCAAACAAATAAAAATGTACTTTTAGCTCGAATGTGTATTTTAACTTTTCATGTTGGTAAAACCACTAAAATCAGCTGTTTCTAGTGTTGTAAGATTTTTCAAAACTATAATCTTTACTTCTGCTGTGGAACATTCATTTTCTAAAATAACGAATGATATAATTCATATAAAGGGTGGTCAAATCAAAACACATGACCTTTTTGCGTTAGCTTGTGGCAAGTGAAACCATCCTGTTATAACTAAATATCGTTCAGGTCCATATCTTCAATTTCTAGCCACAAGATAATCGTTATCATCTTGCGATGGCGAACACCATTTACTGTAACAACTTGAACGACGTCATTTTTGAAGAAGTGCGGTCTATAAACCACACCAATCAGTCACTCTTTCTGAGATGAAAGTTTGCCTTGCGTTGGATATGATTTTCTTTGTAAAGTAGTCATTAACTTCTGTCTGTTCAACCAACCATTCAGTAGTAGATCAGTAGGCGTCAGTTCTTGAGTCGATTAAACCTTGTAAATGAGTATTTTGTAAAGAAGACTTGTACAATTTATAATGGAGCAAAACACAACTGAACAACGTGCCCAAATCGTTGAAATTTACTTTTCAAATCAACGGTCCGTTGTGTTGACTCAGCGTGCATACCGTCGTCAATTTAATGTGCGGGTTGCACCCTCTCAGTCAACAACAAACCGTCTGGTTGCAAATTTTTCACAACAAGAAGCAGTAAGGAACCTTCCTGGTTCCGGCAGACTACGAACTGTCCACACGTTTGACAATATTTAAGTGGTACAGCAGAGTATTCGGGAGGATTCAGAAATATCAACCAGGAGACGTTCGATACAACTTGGCCTCTCAAGAGGGTCGCTGCAGCGAATTTTGCATACCATAAGAATGTTTCCATACAAAATTCAACTTGTCCAAAAATTAAAGGGCCACAATGGCTCTTTTACGCGACATCTTTGATGAAAGAATAATTTCGCGTAGAAGCAATTTGAATTGGCCTCCGCGTTCCCCGGATTAACCGCTCCAGACTGTTTCCTTTTGGGTTATTTAAAAGGGAAAGTTTATGTTAATAAGCCTAGGACTATTGAGGAATTCCTCAAAAACCAATATTTGAGGCGAAATTAACAACATAACACCGGAAGTTTTGCGAAAGGTCATGGAAAATGTGTTGGAAAGAGCACATTTGTGCGAAGCAGAAAATGGCCACCACTTGCGGGATATCATTTTTAATAACTAATCTTAAAATATTCCCTATAAATTTACTGTATTTAAAAAACAAAAAATTAAAAAAATATGTCTTAAATAAAAAGTTATAAGGAATTCACACCACTTCGGTCTTTCTGAGCCACCCTGTATGTGTTTAGAGCATTAACGCACTCCATGGTTGAATTTTTCAAACACTGAAACAAAAAAATATCAAATTAAGTTGGACAAAAAACTTTACGTTGAGGTGTGACACACAATAAACATCTTGCATTATGGTTGGACCACCCCTTATGTAGATAAGGGGTGGACATTAATTGTCCATTCAAGAAGCTTTCTCTCTTTTATTGACCATTTTACGTGTTGCCCATTTGAGATTAGTTTAACATTATTTTTACCTATAATAGCAAAATCGTAAATAAAAGGATTTTACTTAAAAGCCAGCTTCAATGTGGGCCTACTATTATGGGAAAAATTTTTATTAAAAATTTTTTTTACGAACAATTCAAATATTTTTAATTCAAGTATTTTTAAGTCAAGTTTTTTAAGTCAAGTATTTTTTAAAATTGCTTCTAGCCTTAAATGTTTTTTATTTTTTCTCTCATTTGCCATACTTCAGTTTGTAAGTTTTAAATTCGAAAAATCTGTAGAAAGCATTAACTTAACTATACCATTTTGGAGGGTGCTATGAACCCCTAGAATTGCTTTTAAAGGAAAATTTTAAAAAATTATCTATTAAAATTAAGTATACGTACAAAATTAACTCAATTTAAGATGTTGAATGAAAACTTTTTTTTTAAACTTTTGCCACCTCCGAAAAAATTCTTAGCTACGCCAATGGTTAGATTTAGATGAAGAGTACTCACATGAAAAGTATTGATAAGTATTAAATAATCAAAAGTTGTAGAATTGGCCAGCACTAGTAGTTTAGACAGAAAACAATTGTTTGCATTATTTTCTTTGTCTTTATTTTAAAAACAATAAAATTTTGTAGAAAACAGAAAATAATAAATACTAAATTTATGATGTTTTGGGTCAATTGTTGACTAGTTAAAACGAATACCATTGAATGACAATTTGAAGTAAAAGCAGATGTTCATTATGAATAATATAAAACTAGGAAAATGATAATAATAATTATTATTAGACATTAACTAAAATAAAACATATGTCATTGTTTATTATATTTATATTTAATACTTATACATACATACATATACTTAAACCTTTTAATAATGTATGTTTGTCTATGTTTATACAAAAAACACTCCAAATACCATTTATTGAACATTTTCTATACAGAAAAAATAAATAAAATTTTTCTAGAAAAAAAATTATTCTTTTTGTTTTAATTGGTATATAAAATTAAGAGATTTTTTTTGTAAAAAGGATTTATTAAATTGTTTTTATAATAAGAAAGTTTCTCAAAAATATTGCAAAAATATATGCAAATAGGAGAGTTATTGAGAGCTGCAAACATTAACAACTTATTAAAAGCATAATTAATTAGTTTTGATTTTACCATCTATTATTTTAAAATAAATTTCAAATAAATCTTAGTAAAAACGGCAGCTTTTTCAGCTGTCAAAAATTGTCATGCCTATACGATTGTATGAAGCAAATCGAAATATGAAGGAAACGGGAATATAACACAGCGCTTTGATTGTAGATTTATATGATTTGGCAATAGCTAAAGGTAATTTTTAAGATTGTGTGGTTGATACGGTGTTTCGTGTAAGTGCAAGTGTGCAAGAGTGCCTGAATATAAGATTTGCCTAGATATAAGATTTAATGTTATACGCCATTTTGGTTTACTATTTTCGACTCCAACCAAGGCATATTTATTCATCAGGTAACCGCAGTTCAAAAATAAAACTTTTGGTTATTTTTTTTTATAAATATGAAGTTTGGCATTTGAAATAAATGAGAGAGAAGAGAAAATTGTTTTTTATCTATGGACTTTGACAGCTGAAATTTAAAATTAGTAAAGAAAAAAAATCAGCTGACAAATCAAGACTACCTGATGAATAAATATGCCTTGACTCCAACTTTGTATACTTGTCAAGCCCTTTCATTAGATACCCAAATTAATGTGGTTAAGAAAAAAAAATCTGCCATTTTGAAATTTATATTTTTCCATAGTTTCAGTGTTTTCCTCATATTACGCCATTTTGTTTAGTATGCCATCCTTCATTTTAATTTCTCCATTTTCTTTTATGTATTCTACTGATCAAGTCCCGTTTTTTTGGTATTGTTATTGAAGACCGTTTTTCTTAGTAATAATTTTTGAGACTATGGCTTATAACTTGGTGCTTTTATCGTCTCCAAAATTTTTTAGAAGCTTTAGTAATCTTATTTGTATATATTTCCAAATAATAATTGCCTTTAACTTTGCCGATTAGTGATTGATTTGTTCTAAATATTTTACGAATAGCTTTTTCAGCTTTTGTATACAAATAGTAACAATCGTGTCCATTATTTATCTTAGAGCTGAAAATGTTTAATTTTTACAGTAAAAATATGGGAGATGTTTTGTTTATTTGCTCATATCTCTAACACTTATGGGCTATTATTTTGATGGTTTTATATAGTAATTCATTTTTAAAAGATTGATAGCACATACAGATTTGTGCAACATATAACGGCTTCTAAAAGTTGATTTCCTTCAACACTTAGACAGGCGAACATTGCCTAATCGACTCCCCCTATTCATAGCATTTCAAAAGATATGTATACACTTTATGGGGTCACAAATGAATATTGAAGGAGATAAAAATGGAAAAGTTAAGAAATACTATTCCAAAAGCAAAAAAAGTATCTGAGGAAGAACCAAAACGCACTATGTTCATTGTGAATAAAACACAAAGTTTTAAGAGAATTATCTTAATATTTTTTTTTATTATGATTGAAGGATCTATGAAAATTATGTGTGAAACAAAATATCAAAATATCTAAACTTTTATCTGATGGCCCATATTTTCAATGACACTGAGATATAATTGAGTTTCACTGTCGTTAATATCGAGCCCTGTGCGCGAAATTATCGTTTGTTACAAAAACACAATTTTACAGGAGAGAGTTTTTATTACTTTTAAATAAATAAAAACGTAAATAACACTGCTACATACGATGAAATGTACACAGTGTTATCTTCATAACTAAAATACTTGTCGCTATAATATTTTATCAGCAGATGGATTAATGGATGTAGAATTAATAATTTCGCGCACAGGGGTCGATATGTCGAATTAACTCATACTTTACTCCTTGAATTGATCTTAGCATATTGTCGTTCACCGTTTTTTAATATTCCTAGTTCCACGGTGTTAAATAAGGTGATTATGGCGGCGAATTAATATCTTAACGCGCTGCTCAATTGTGTACTTTTTAATGTTTAAATTTGTCAAACCTAAAACACAGAAATGTCAGATTAAGTTGGGTAAAAAACTAGGCGGTAAGGTGAGACTCCAAATAACCTTCGCGCATTATGCTTGGACCATCCTTATAATAATAAAAAAGTTTTTAAATTTTTTAACCCGATGGTGACTTTTGGCCCACCTTGTATAACGAGATAATAATAAAAAAGAAAAATAATATTTGCATCACATGTAAACATACAATACCCTTTTTTGTCGACAACCGTAACATTTAATATGTATGTACATATGTATTTTAAATGTTAAAATTTTTCTATCTCTGATAAATGATAACTGTACATAACTATGTATGCCAAAATCCTTATTAAAAAATATTATTTGTTTAGAGAATAAATTACCATTTTAAAACCTTAACAAATATCAACATTATTCGACCGACTTACTGTGTGATATCAAAAAAATATTCATATGTACGTACATACATATGTAAATATGTATGTGTATTCTTAATCATTTATTATATTAATAATATAAATAGAAACATACAAACTTTTAGATTAACTAAGTGTTAGTAATTGTTGCTAAGTATTGAATAAATTAGCGTCTGACTGGCTGGTCGATTGACTGACTAACTAAAAGGGGATAAGAGATTCTGTTTTAAATTTTTCTGTCATTATAAAGCAACAACAAAAATATTAAAAACTGCTATTGTTTGATTAAATTAATTTTTATGTTTTTTTACACTGAATATTCTAAATAAAAATTTAATTTTTTTAAAAATTCTTCTTCTTTTTGTTTCTTTTCAGAATTTGTGTTGAAAAAAAAAACAAAGAGTTGACAAATTTTGTTGCTACAAAACTAAAAAACCAATTTGCTTAATAAATCAAGATCTTATTTGTACCTACACCATTCTTAGAAAAAGTGTCTTATTTCTTAGAGATTGTCTACAGAATCAATAATTTTGCAGTAAAATACCAATGATTACAACTCAAAAGCACAAAGACCATAATAAGTGTAACAATAACAAATATAATAGTGGTTCAAGAAAAATTCAACAAAATATTAAATATTATAAAGTGAAAAACAACAAACAATTTCTTTTGCAATTTTATTATTTAAACTCCAAAATTAAACGTGAAAATTATAAATTCAAACGTTTAAACCACGAGCCAACATTATTCTTAAGGTTGGCAACACTCAAAAGAAAAGAAATAAAACCTTAATAATATTTGAAAATAACATAGCAGCGACAACAAAAATTATAACACGAGAATGTGAGTACGAACAAACTAACGATAAAAGGGGATCAACAGCGTTGCCAGAAATCTTTTTAAAAAAAATCTACATAATATAGGTACACAATTTCTGTTAAATTCATGAAAAAATAATTTCTCCAATAATTTCAACAATATTGAATGGATACAAATAATCTAAATTTAAAAAAAAATATATAATACAACTTAAAAATTAAAACATGTATAAATATCTAAGTATTTTTGATTATATTTTTTCTTTAAAATAATTTTATTGTAAATGTTATACTCACAGAAAATTTTGCTTAAAAGAATTAAAAATTCAATGAAGAAAGTACAAGATCATATAGGTACCTATAAGTTTTAAAATCATAAAGTATACTTACGTGCAAGATTAACATTCTGGCAACGCTGCATATCAACCCTATCAGCAGCAACCAAAACAAATGTTGACATTTTATTCCCCCAGGCATAAATAAAAAGCTTTGTTTTTGTTGTTTTATTCATATGTATATAATCTAAATTTACTGCTGTCTGCACACGGGACCCACGGACGCCAAGGTTGTGTCAGTAAATACGTGTGTTCGTATTTAACAACAAGTGACGTTGAAAGCTAACAACAACAATATACCTCCAAATACTCCAACACATAATAATAAACAAAACAATAACAAACTGGTTCAATAGAAAAATATTCAAAACAAAAAAAAAAAAAAAAAAAACCGGTTCAAAGTGATAACAAAAACAGCTTTATTTCATTTGACATGTTTGGTAAAACTAAGTTTACATTATAATACAAGTCGTAAGATCTGACGAAAATTTGTTAATAAGAAAGTATAATAGTGTAAAATAATAAATACTTTAAAAAAATAGAGCATTTAAAAAAAGATTGTTTGTTATATCTGTGATTGTAATAGAACTAAAAACAACATAAATTATGAAATTCATCAAAAATAAAATAATATAATTAGGTTTGATGAGTAGCTCGCAGTTAGCTATTTTACTTAGATACTCAACAATTCATTGCAATATCCTGAAAATATAAAATGACACTCTTTTGAAAACTCAATCTGATTTCTGGTAGATCAACGCAGTACTATTCGGAAAGCCCACTTGGTCGCCGAAGGACATGTTTGAGAGATAGATGAGATCTTGGAAAAATCGCTAAATCAAAAATTGTACTTCTTGTAATTACTATTTTTTGTAACCAGAGACTTAGTTTTATTTATCGCAAGTAATAGCCTTCTAATATTGATATCATCTGATATCACGAAGCCATTTGCATAGTTGCTTGAATGGCCTCGTATTCACTCGGATCTAGTTGTTTTGGTTCCAGTAGTGCCAAAAATTTAATATACACAAAATAATATAAATATAGTTCACAACGCGCGAACTGTCAAGTTGAGTCTGTACAATACCGTCTTGACTAGATCACATTATTTGGCATATAGTCGTGAAATATCTTAGCAGGTCGTTCAGTCTGACCTCAGATATCTCAAAGAAGTTATACAATATATGTTTTCCCAGTATTTCGTGTCTCTTTCTAGCCAGTACAGGACATTCGCAAAGAAGGTCGAACACCGATATCTTGCATGTTTTCCTAATATCCAGTGCCCCGTCTATAGCCAGCAACCTCGAAATGTTTTTCCGACCTCGACTCGCAAGTTACGATGTGTGCCTAATAATAAAAGAGCACTACGTAAGCCTGGTCACTCTAACATGTACTGTACATGACACCTGTTTTCGGACTTTACAATAAAGTGTCTGAAAACATTGGTTTTGATGATCCCCAACGGCACTGCAACTGCATTCGCGTTGAAGACATCTAAAGCAGATCACCTCATAGCTAGTTTATCAGCCCGTTAATTACTATAGTAGCCGCTACACGCGGGGACCCAAACTAGAGCAACGTCAGTCAGTTGACCAATATTTGGAAACTCTATCCTTCGTTGACCAACTAATTTAGACGTGGTAATATACCACCTAAATGACAAGAGTGCCGCCTGACTATCAAAAAAATACCAATATTATCGTGAATATTTTTGTCATTCAGCATTCTACATGCCTCCCATATAGCGAATAATTCAGTCTGAAGCACTCTACATTTATCTGGAAGAAGGAATGAGAGTTCTATCCCTATTTAACCAGAGAAATCACCCGATCCAATCTTGGAGCTTATCTAAGAACCGTCCATAGAGATCCTGGTGCCTAAGTCCTATTCGTTCCTGGAGGGCATTATAAACCTAAACGACCATATATAACATAATTAGAAGATGGGTTCAATATTGAAGGTAGCTCGGTCAGAATTCCTACATGGTCATATGTTCTCGATCTCAAACATCTAGAAGCCTTAAGTCTTATTGCAGTACTTGCGGATATGTCCATAATAGGAAGGTTCTTTAATTTAAAAGCAGATCTTTTTATTATTTTTATTTTATTTTGTTTCCTAAATTATTCAAATTTAATTCTTCTTTACAATAACAATATAAATGCTACAATTCTGTAATATATTTTTTCTTTGTTTTTACTACATACGGAGTGAATTTTTTTATATATTGCCTCCACAAAATCAAATCAAAATCTTAAGACTTGTATTATAGTCTAAACTTGGCTCAAGCTGTACTTAAATATATACTTACATACTTACAAATGTGTTTGTATGTATGCATGAATTTATGTTTATACTTACTTATGGAGAAAAATAAATCGGGACACCTAAAATTTTGGCCTTTCAAAGTGAAACTAAATAAAATACTTAGATATAAAATGAAAAACACCCGCAACGCTGATTGCATCATTAATTAATGCAAATCTAACTAAACGTTCAGTAAATTAGGCAGTGTCGAATCTTGATAATGCTCCATATATTGCATAGGACTTTTAAATGTTTCTTTTATTTTTCAAGTTTTCTAGAATTAAAAAAACTCTTTGTACACATTGTTTATTTGTGTCTTAAAATTGTAAGCTCAATTAGTTTTTGTCTAAAAACTAAATAATTAAAAAGTTATATTTTCTAATGAATATCCTATTATGGCCGGGATCTTAAAATTTGATATTATGGAAAAACACTTTCCAATACTTTGCTTAGTAGTACATATCGAGCATTAACCGCTAAAATAACATAACCCAAATTTTACAGCAGAAGGCTTTTTAATGTTTGTTCTAATTTGTTTAGGATTATTTTTTATAAATTTTTAAATGTTGCCTGCAACTTTTCTTATGGAACTTTTAAATAATTTTTACCTCAGTTCTCCATGTAGAATTTTTTTTCGCCAGTTACACTAATTGTGTTGTCTATACTTCTAATAGGTTAGATCTACGAAACCCTGACCGTGAAAATAACGTAACACACGGAAAAAAGTTTAAAAAAAGTTTTTTATTTTTTTTTTTTTTAATTTCTCTGGGGCTAACCAAAAAACTTCATTACGAAAAAGCGCTCTTGTATCAGTTACTTCCAATGCTTCCAAAAGCACTGCTGCAAATGGTAGCAGCAAGTAAGGGAGAAATAAAAACAATTACCAAGGCGAATTCAATCAGGTGATCTCTTCCCTACAACTACATTAAACTGCATGTATTTTATTTTTGTATATTTGAACCTAAAAAATAAATTTTTCTGACTTAACACAAACAAACACACATTTGTTTACATTTTTTTTTAAAGCAAATTATGCAAGTCACACTAAAATTAAAGAATTTTAATGTTTATTTTCAAAACTTTATGTATACATATTTCTATATTTTGCTCATCATTAATTACACGAAATAAATTTCCACTACCCTTAAAATATTTTTTCTACACATCGCCCAGGAAGGCATTTTTTCGCCAAAACTTTTACAATTTGTTAGTTTTTTAACTAAAACAGAAATTTTTTATGTTTTTTTTTTAATTTTTAAACAATTAACACAAATGTACATACATATATTTACTTTGAATTCAAACTGTTTTATACATAGAAATTAAATTTTTTAAACATTTAAGCTGGATTCACCCATAAAATTTTAGTTCAGAACAAATTTTTTTATACCTTTTACCTGTGGTGCACAAGGGTATATATAGCTTTGTCATTCCGTTTGTAATTTCTACAATTTTCATTTCCGACCCCATAAAGTATATATTTTCTGAAAGCTTATGAATAGAGGAGTCGATTAAGCCCTGACCGTCTGTCCGTGTGTTGGTTGAAATCAACTTTTAGAAGCAATTATATGTTCCTCAGATCTGTATATGGCATCAATCTCTTGGAAATATCCAGGAATGAATCGCTATTGAAATTGAGCACAATCGCCCCATAACTTTCTGAGATATGAGCAAAAAACCACGACCACCTCGTTTTTTTTTCACAATTACAACAACAACATACATACATGTAAAAAACATACCAAACAAAAAAAATTAAAAAAAAAAAATATTAAAAATAAGAAAAAAAAACTACAAAAAAAAATTTTTAAAAAAATTTAAAAAAAAATTTTTCTAAAAAAATTTAAAAAAAATATAAAAAAAAATAATAAAATATAAATAACATATTAAATAAAATAAAATAAAATTTTTTTGGCTCAGCTGGGATTCGATGCCACATTTATTCTAACGTGTACGTATGCACGTATTTTATATGGGATGAATGGTGATACAAACAGTTGTTATTGCATGACTACACGTTGTGAAGGGTATATAAGATTCGGCACGGCCGAATATAGCACTGTTACTTGTTTATATTGAGTTTGACGTTTTACTTTTGAGAGAGAGCGAGAGATTATTTTGTTCAGAAAGTTTTTTCTTGAATTGGTTTAATTTTAATTCTTGATCAGAAGAAACTGAATTGGGGTGCCATTTTTTTCAATATTTACATGAAAATTGAATTTGGTTGCCACATCACACAGTGTCAGTACATTTATTATACAAAAATAAATTTCTTTTGCAAACAAATTGACTTTATGCACATCAATTAAAAATAATAATTTTAGTTTTCTTCTATCCGACATTTTCTTCACATATATTTTATTTATTTACATAGTTTCCTAGCGGTGCTGCCACTTTGTACAACTGTTTGCATTTTTATATTATATGGCAGCTTTGTTTTTTCGGACAAATTTTCTGAAATGGGTGAATCGTTCTGCAGAAAACTCTTAGTAAAAAATGTTATTGTTGACGAGTAATTTGGCTCAGGCATCTGGCATCCAATATAGATTATAAACACAGAGTTTTTGGGTATATAAAGTTCATTAATGTTTCAATTTATTTCAATACAATTTAACTTTTAAACTTTAGTAAATTTAACTCTAATGATTTTTAACTCTTGTGTTAAAATTCTTTTTAATATGGCTGCCAAGAACAGGTCTGTGAAAAAGACTGATCATTTTAATGGCGCCCAAAATTATCAAAAATGCTCAAAATATCACTCAGTTAATACATACAAGATTTTGACATTTACATCGCTTAGGTTTAAGTAGCATACAACGTGAAGTTCACAACAATTTATTATAATGATAAAAAGTAGTGGCGGTAACAGTTATTCTCCGGAAAAAGTTTTGTTCAGAACAAGTGGGTGAATTCACCTTTATTAACGTTTTCCGGCAAACGAATGCAAACAAACATAAAAACACAAATTTTGACATTTTATTCTTAAACTTCGTTCACCTGATATGAATTCGCCTTGACAATTACTATTGAAATAAATATTTCTTGTTTTTCTAAAGATGCTCAAATTAGAACACCTTTTTTGTTGGAGTCAAACTGTAATGTTTTTATTTTTAAATTGAAATTTTTAAGAGAATTATAAAATCATTAATTACAATACAAATCGAAGAGGTGTACTCATATTATTGACAGTAAATTTGTAGAAAATATTTGAAAAAATTTTAACAGTAAAAATTTAGAAACGATTTCGTTTCGTGGGTATGTCGTGACCATGTGTTTTTTTATTATCGCAGTTCCATCTCTACAATAAAACAACTATTAAACAACAGTTGCTAATGTAAATATTAATTGCTATTTATAATTACATAATTCATTTGTTTAATTTGCTTATTCTTCAGCAAATCTTGCCTTTTTAATATCAGTTACGTTGTTTTTGCGGTCACACAAAAAGTTGGGTTTCGTTTACGTTAAAATTAAATGACTTTTTGTTCTGTAACTATTATAACATTCGATCTAATGCTTTAAATCAAACAGATAATTTCGAAAAATATATCTGTTAAGTTATTTTTGCAGTTAGGGCTCGAAATGTATACAAAGTATGTAGGGTATGTATGTTCAATTTATATTCCGCATAACTTTTCTGTCCAATTTAAATAATTTTGGGTACAACTTCTTTTTCTATTTCTTGTTCGTCTTCTTTTTATTTCTTCAGAAAAGACGCTATAATGTATTTAGTGCAATAGATTTAAATAATCTTTAATTTGGCAGCAAATTCGACTACAAAAATTATTACTACTTTATATAAAGGGTTTGCCCAAAAACTTTTTTTTTTGAAAATGCTATAAAAAAAGTGTAGCTTCGGCTGTGTGGCACGTAGCGACCTCCTGTTGAAACCAAATGTTGCCAATATCCTCCTCTTCAATTTTTGTGAACAAAAATTCGTTCAACATGGTCCGATAACGATCGCCATTGACTACGGCCTCTCCTTGCTCATTTTCGAAGAAGAATTCCCCAATTATGCCTCTGGACGAAAATCCGCACCAAATAGTGACTCGTTTTGGGTGTATCGGATTTTCAATGTATGCGTGCGGGTTTTCTGTGCCCCAAATGCGCTTGTTTACATACCCGCCAAGATCGAAATGAGCTTCATATGAAAGATGATTTTTTTGGCAAAATCGGCCGCGATACAGTAGACTCGCGATAACAAAAACACTGCCTGGCGTGAACACCGGATAAGATGAACATATTTTTTTTTACACTGACTACTCTGTAGCGTGAACACAGTGAGAAAGCCTTATAACGTGAACAAATTTGTCGGTTATCTAAATCGTTTTCATAAAATGGGATATCCCCGTAAATTATTGCACAGATTTAGTTTAGTGCGTGCTGCTGATTTAGCATGATCTAATCTAAAGTTTTTCATGAAAAAAAGCTCTTTAGGAGATAAAGAAGACTGTGAAGAGGATATGACGTTAGGTTTTTTGTGGGAAAGAATTTGTTCAGCAAATAAAATTTAAAAATTAAAAGATAATACAAAAAAAGGTAACAAATTTTTTAAATTAATTTTAAGGTACTTTTTTTTCTTTACAAAACATACATAACAATCTGAAATACATAAAAATATATGAGTTTGAGTTAAATCACATATCTAATTTGTTTGAATATTTTAAAAAATCATACCTTCGTCAACACGAACAACTTCGCAATCGTGTACACGCTCGGTTTTTAATAGTTCACGTTAGCGCGAGTCTACTGTATTTCCCAGCGTTGTTCAAGCGTATACACAACCACATTCGTTCAGCGGAAGGATAAAACTAATTATTTGTTAAATCAGACATAAGCTAAGTGTTACCATTCACGAAATAAGAACTAGTTGAAAAAAAAAACGTTAGATGGCGGACCCTTTATTTACATATCTATGTACATACCAGGGTATCAATTCTCGTTCTATGAAACTATGAAATGAAAAGTTTTTGTAATATCATATGGTGCCACCATACCCTTTGCTATGCAAAAACTTTTTCATTTCACAGTTTCACAGAACGAGAATTGAGCCCCAGCTATTTTAGAAAGCATGGGTAGTAAAAAGACGATCGACATTAAATTTATATAGTTTAAATTTGGTTCAATTTCATTATAATATTTTTAAGTTTTTTTTTTTTCTTAAAAACTCTTTTGTTTTTTCTTAAGAAGCAAAATGTGAAGTTATTACGATCGAAATTGAAATCTGCAATGCTTTTGATAAATTTTGTTACACACGAAATGATTAACGCTAGTATTACAAGTAGCGGTGGAGGGTATAAACATGTTCAAAAATAGAAGAAATTTAAAGGAAAAAAAAAGAGAAAATTTCCATATTTACCCCAGATTTTGTTGCATTGCAAACAACAACAACAACAAACTAGTTAAAAACGAACCTTAACTCTATAGTGTTGCTCTTTGTCTATTCGTTCTTTTATTTTTTTTTTACAAACTACTTTAAGTTTTTTTTTTTTTTTAACAAAACGTGTTCTGATTAAATTTTGTTATTTTAGTGCATATATTTTTTTCAACATCAACAACATTATAAGACATTATTGTCATTATCAGCATCAAACACAATTGTATTTAGTTCGTTGCTGTTTTTTATGGATTTTCAATAAATATACTGTTTGTTAATCGCGTTTTTAATTTCTTGTGGCTGTGCTGTTGTGATTTTATGTTCGTTCATTGGTTCGTTTGCTATTGAAGAAACTGGATTTTGGATTCAATGTACTCAATGGTTGATTGTTACGCAGATATGGGACAAATCGGTCAAGAAGTAAGTACAAAATATATTTTTATTAAACAAAGATAAAAATTACTAAAGTTCTTTAGAGCACACCACTTTAATAAAAGTAAAACATTCGCCCTACATCTTTGAATATTAAATATTTTTGTAAAGCTTAAAGTGTAATATTTCGATATTTTTGTCTAGCGGAGACTAATGTTTTGCTCAAAAGGTCATTAAGACAAAATTTTTTAAATAATTGGGTGATTCACAAGGTGTCTTATCATGTCATATTGTTCTAAAATTTTACAATGGCAATATCAGAGACCTGTGCTAAACGGCTCAGCCGGCTAAGTTTGTGTAAGCCGTCGCCGTTCATTGTAAAATTTTATCGGTCCGACATCCAAATTTAAGCGCAGCTGCTAATTTATGATAACAAATCACTGGCGGCGTCAAATAAGATCGGCCAAGGACTCTGCTGTTTTTGTTTATCAAACAAAATTTAATTTATTTGTGGTTTGCGGCAAAACTGAAAAATGGAAAATATTGTGGTAAGATCTAATTTAATAAATTCATGGATTAGAATCAAAAATATTTTAATTTAGCCAAAGCCGAATCTGATTTAAATTCAAAATAGCACACTTAATTATGAGGGGTTGTTCACAATAGTCTTAATTTTTCATGCTATTATTATAGGACATATGACTTTATGACACTATTGTAAATCCCCCATATATAAAAATATTGTATGGTTGTATGGTAAAGTTCTTTATTCGTTTTAAAATTTTGAAGCACATGTAAATACGACAGTTAGCACATCTTGTGAATTCACCAATTGTATGTGTGTATATTTTATAAATATTGCATGTATTTTTGTATAAATAAGATGTTAACCCCAATACCTAATTTTATTGTAATGCAACCAACAGTTTTTGAGTCAATCGAGTTCAGGAATATAGACAGAAAGACATGCAGACAATCAAAAATTATACTTTTTTTTAAAATCCTTGACTATACATAGATAAGAATGATATAGAAACTCCGGCCTATTTATTTATTTCTTTTAAAATGACATTGGCCACGCCAATGACGAGCTCTATAGGTCGACGTTTACCAGCTCATGCCACATATATGCGCCAGAGTCATGATAAATTTAACATTTAGAATGGGAAACGTGGCTGACATTTCCTATGCCCCAGCAAGAGGTTCTGATAACATCTCTATGCCCCGGACTAGCAATAACAATAAGGCGTGCGCTCGGGTAAATCGAAAATATCTTATACACACTTTGTTTAAATTTTAGAATAGAAAGAAAGACGCGTTACAATCAACAGAGTAATGTATAAAGAGTCTTGCTGCGAGGATATCTAGCTTAAATTATAATTAACAGTTTAATATGTATGAGCTACGCAGTAATGGGTGCGGTTTATTTTTTGCAATTTATTTTTTTAAATGCATGACATAAATCTCGTTTTGTAGGCAACTTTCCTGTAGCTAAAATTTTTACTAAACGGTGTCTTAGTGAGAATGCACGTTTTAATTTTAAAATAAAACACGTATTTTTTAAAATATTTGTAAGTATTTTTATTGGATTGCAAGAAGACGATTTAGCATGGAATAAAATATCCGTCTAATGGCCTTCACGGCTCTGATGACAGGTCATTACTCTTTTTGTAAAATTGTTTCATGATTTTTTCTAAGATGACGTGTCAGATCTCGAATTTGAGATCTGGAATTGTTTTTGACTTATTCGTATAAACCCGAGATTTTACAAAATTCCAAAGAAAAAAATCGCACGGCGTTAAATCGCACGATCAATTCGACCAATTAACGTAAGAATTCCTTGAGGTAATTTGTCCTGGAAATTGTTGTCGTTTAGATGCCTGCCGTCCAGTTGAAGCCTTAATAACTGTTAACCGTTAGATTGCATAAGGATTTTCTGAGCACTGAATTCGGAAATTTTGTGAAAATGCGTTTTATCGGAGAATATGACTCTCTTTTTTTAAAAAATTACCATTGAATTCAGTTTGTTATGTTCCATTACCCATTGAATGAATTGTAATCGCCTTCCATGGTCTACTGGTTTAAGTTCCTGGGTTAGCTGAATTATTTTAAGGTTGAGTTTTTTTTTCATTAATCGCTGCGTAGTACTGCATATACACGGGCCTTGGCGATGTCGGGAGATTTGAAAAGTTGATTTTAACACACGCACGGGCAGAGGGACATACTGATAAAGTTCAATAGAATCACCTATTCATAAGCTCTCAGAAAATATATATGGAGTCGGAAATGAATATTGCAGCAATTTCACATGAAGTTCAAATCAAAATTCAAGACGGAGTCAGAAATGATAAAGCAAAATGACAACAAAATCATAACTATGGACATGGTGGTCAAGGGTATTATTAGATTCTACACGGCCGAATATAGCAATCTTACTTGTTTTTAGTTCTATCTTTTTACTTGTTAAGTATGCATCATTGGTTAGTGGGTATAAAAAATTCGGCATAGTCCAAAACAACGCTCTTACTTTTTTTATTACTCAAAACACATTAAAATTTTTTATTTTAATGTGTATATGTGTATGTATTTTTATAGTAAACACAATTAAATTTTATGTATGTGTATATCTATATGTATAAGTTATAAATTATCAGTATTATTTGTACAATAATAAGTTCAATAAACGTAAATGGAATACAATTTATAAGCAAAAATAAACACTCACAGCAGAAGGAATTATAACAAAAGAATCTATTTATAAAAATGTATTCAATACGAAATACAAAAAAAAAAAAAAATAATTTATAAAATTAAAATAAATAACGCCATGATTTGTTTTCTTCTTTTTCCAACCTCAACTATGTACATACATAAATATATACCAGTTTACAGGAAAAAAATTTCACCCAACTCAAAAAAACGTTCCCTGTTAACTGGCAGTAATTTAAATCAAAACTTGGCAAGGAGCCGAATGCTTTTTTTAATTACTTAGTTCAGTTTCCAAAACGAGTTAAAAATTACTCTATAGTAATAATAAATGTAAAAGCATATACATTTTGGGTATGCACGTTGATTACTTAAAAACATTTCTTTGTTATTGTTTTTATAACCATTAAATTTAAACAGCAAAATAATGCAATTAAAAAAAAATAAAATCGTAAACTAAACAAACATTAACAGAAAAGAGCGACGACAGCCGCCACAAAAACATAACCTCCGACAACATTAAACATATTAAAGTCATATTCGAAACTTATGTTCCAGGAATGCAAATTGTGAAAAGTGTACTTTGTTCAACCCGACTGTACTAAATACATATTTGGCTAATTCACAAGGTGTCCTAAGTGGCGTATTGTCATAAAGTTTGTTTTCCGTTAATAAAATTGGTAATTTTGGCCAGATAAGTCCAAACTGTTTTGTGGATGTGTTTTTCACAATCAATAAGAAAACCGATTTTGGATTTTTTGTTAGTTAGGGCCGTTTGCGTTTTAGCTAACGATATACATATAGGTTTGGCATTCCGTGTAAAATTTCTACAATTTTCACTTCCTACCCCATAAATTTTATATTTTCTGAAAGCTTATGAACTTTAACTGCCTGTTCAACGATGTCGAAAGAAAACGTATTTGTACGAATGAAATTTCGCTTGGGTTTTCTTTCGACATCGTTGAACAGGCAGTAAGTTTGACAGAAGCAGACATATTGTTAAAACAAGTTGTTTAGTCTGGTGAATCTATATATATAAAAGTGAAACTCTGTGTGTGTGTGTGTTAGCTATAGACTCCGAAACTGTAAAACCGATCGGTTTCAAACTTTGGCAAGTTGTTGTACACATACCAGGGAGTCTTTATGGGTGAAAAAAAGTGTGCGGGGCCATGCCCGTAAAAAATTAGTTATCATTTTAAGCTACTTGCACATGACCGATTTTTCTGAAACTTTGCACACATATCGAGATCTCATGACTTAATAATTTCGTGATTAAAAAAGTGGGCGGGGCCACGCCCATAAAAATTTTTTAATTTTGAGGTACTTGCAATGGACGGATTTTTTTGAAGCTTTGCACACATATTGGGCTGTCATGACTTTATAATTTCGTGATTAGAAAAGTGGGCAGGGCCACGCCCATAAAAAAAAGTTATCATTTTGAGGAAGTTGCACTGGACCGATTTTTCTGAAACTTTGCACACATATTGAGCTGTTATGACTTTACAATTTCGTTATTAGAAAAGTGGGCAGGGCCACGCCCATAAAAAAAATTATAATTTTTAGGTTTCTGCACTTGATATTCAATAAAAATTCAGAATGCATTTTGATTCATTAAGGGGCGTAGCAACGCGCGCCGGGTTTGGCTAGTTCTATATAAAATACATGTAAGTGCACTTTATTCGGCTGTGCCGAAAATTTGATACACTCCACCAATTTTGTGTACTTTTATAGCACAAAATTTATTTTTATTTATTAAGTGTAATCACAATGGAATAATCTCCTTATACTGAAATATGTTTTACTTTCTTTGTGTAACTTCGATTTGCTATTAATTTATTTCCTTAAATTTAGTCTTAAATACTTTTACATTAGAACTACTGACTCTTTTTTACAACGATATTTTTACTGAAACTGGAGATTATGAATTGGTAGCAAGAGAAATTTAGAAAACAATGTGAGGGCATGGCACATCCTAATTTTAAATTAATATAATTAATGTTTAAATTCAACTTAGATAATCCATGAAAAAGTTCTTTTATACTACATTTACACCTACACAAAATCTAGTACTTACGGAATTTTTAGCGAATTCTTGTTGATTTCTACCAGATTTCCAATACAAAACGAAATCTACTTCGCCACTAGATTTTGGCAGAATCTACCTAAAATCTAGTACTACTTCGTGTTGCAACTGTGGTTTTTATTAAATTGTAATAAAATATACTACGCTGCATAAAGAAAAATTCAATCATAATATATAAGGTGGTTGCAATTGCACAAGTACTTTATTGTTAACATTTTTTATATGGATTTTGAATTTTGGAGATGTAGAGCATAGAGAGCCTCTCAGACCACCCATCTTGTTAATAAATAAACTGTTTTGACAACGAAATCTTGCAAAATGTCAAAAAACTGTGGTATAAACGGTATAGATTTTAATAAAGATTTTAAATCAAATCTACTAGATTTCGCTCAGGTGTAAATGTAGTGTTAATCCATATAGAAATAATATGAATTTCAGATAAAGCGGGAGGGTGGTCGTTAAAATACGACTCTCACTTTTATTTTGTGGCATAATAATAATATCAACGAGAAAGCTATATATTCTAAATTTTATCATCATTCTTTTTATTTTGTCGGCTTTAGGAGCTTTTGAGTTTAATTGATGGTGGTATATATGAGAAGTGGGCGTTAAAGTAGGCGTACCAAAATAATTTCTACTAATTTTGTCAGTTTTATTACGTTTTAAATATACGGAAAAAGATACTGTGCGGTATAAATGTTCGTACATTTTGATCTATAACTCCATTCCTATTGCATGGGTTTAAGCAATTTTCAGGAAAAAATATTGTTTTTGCTCAGGAAATATACATTAGAAATTTCATGGTTCTACGTTAATGCGTTTTGATACAATTGTATTTTATTCGATATTGAAAGGACACGGTTTTTTTGACCTACGCTTGCATTACGAGCTATAACTCTCTTCCTAATATGCCGATTTAGCCCATTGTCAATACCAAACAAACCTTGTGTATAAGATTCTAGCAAAATTTGGCCCCCTTACTTTGTTGAATCGAGCTTCATCGTGCTTTCAACAGACGGGCAGACGGACATAGCTAGATCTTCCTAAAATGAAATCAGTATTCAGAAAATATATATTTTATGGGGTCTTAAATGAATAAATCAATGTATCACAAACAGAATGACAAAACACCATTTTTTGATGGTGGGTATAAAAATGAAACGGATAAACGACTCCTTGCTAAATTTTATGATGGTCTCTCTCTAATCGGTAATATAAGTCGTAATTTCGAAAATAACGTTTTTTGGCGTAGCTTATAGTATTGTCGAGTTTGATCGATTATAACAATATTTTTTATTTTTATAAACTTAGAACAAAGTAAATTTAATGTTATTTGCATTTTTTTATAAGCACATAAGTATGATATGCATGAAAATTGTTTCATTGCTGTTATTGTTATAAAACTGATTAGCACTTTGTTATCTAAGTTTTGTAAAAAAAACATTATTTTTCAATTTTGCGTTTTTAGTAAAGTCGTTATTTTAGTTTTCTCTTTAATAGTGTGTATGTATAAAAGAAAAAAAAAAAAAAGAATATTGCTTTAAAAATGCCTTTCTTTACATATTATAAAAATGCCAATTCACAAAAAAAACAAGTAAGAGCGCTATATTCGGACGTGCCGAATCTTATATACCCTTCACAACGTGTAGTCATGCAATAACAGTAGTTTGTATCACCATTCATCCCATATGAAATACGTACAAACATATAAAAAACATATCATTGTAAAATTATAAATTCACATTTACATATGTTAAAAAAACAAAAAAAAAAAAAAATAAAAAAAAAATATAAAAAAAAATTTAAAAGAAAAATTAAAAAAAAAATGTTTTTAATAAATAATTAAAATATATATAATAAATTTAAAACAAAAAAAAATATAAAAAAAAAATAATAAAAATATAAATAATATATTAAATAAAAAATAAAAAAAAAAATAAAAAGAAATTAAAAAAAAATATAAAAAAAAAATTTTTTTTGGCTCAGCTGGGATTTGATGCCACGTTTACTCTAGCCAGTATACACGTTTGTATGTTGTTGTTGTAATGTTGTTTTTGTGAAAAAAAATCGAGGTGGTCGTGGGTTTTTGTTCATATCTCAGTTGTTTATGTACCGATGTTTCTGATTTTCAATATCGATCTACTCCCGAATATTTCTGATGTTTTAATACCCGGGTCCAGGCGATGTCGGGGGGCTTCAAAAAGTTGACTTCAACATACACACGGACAGACTGACAGAGCTTAATCGACTCCCCTATTCATAAGCTTTCAGAAAATATATGTATACCTTATGGGGTCGGAAATGAAAATTGTAGAAATTTCACACGGAATGACAAACCTATATATACCCTTTTTCACTGTGTGAAGGGTATAAAAATTAATAAAACTTATAATACTTAAGTTTAATAAACAAATTTACATCTTTAGTTGAAGATACAGAACAGAACATGCGTATAAGGCCGAATTCACCCATTTGTTGAAAAATGTTTGTCCGAAAGGATTTTTTTATATCTATCTTTCTTATATAACAAAAGAAATAAATTTGTCCGGACAACTCTCAGCTTTAATTGAGTAAATTGTTGTCCAGACAAATTTGAAATGAATTGCCATTTAATGTAATGTTTGCATATTAAAATTGCAAAATTGGTAATTTGTAAAATTTAAATGCTTTATTTGCAAATTACCGATTTTACCCGTTTTTACCCCTTTTTTACCCCCTTTAAGTACCAATTTCCATGTCTCTAGCTCTTTGTGTTTGGGTTGTGCGATGATGAATCAGTCAGTCAGTCAGTCACGTTACTTTTTTATATATATAGATGGTGGCTTTGATTTACCGAAAAAATAAATAATCTTATCGGTGAAAACTTCCAAAATGATTTTTTTTTCCGGACAACAATTTTGTTCGGATTTAGAATACATCCCAGCAGAATAACACATTACAAAATAATGAATTGTAAGTACTAGAAAACAGTTCTTCACTACTTACAATTTGGCATCTAAACCCATTGTTTAAATACGGCGATGTCATTGAAGGCAAGCACTTACCACGCTCGCTTACAAATAGGGACTCGAATAAATACTTAAGGCCATGTCAAATAAAATTTTTGCTTCGCGTTGCGTAAGAAATTCGCTTTGAGATTAAAGAGGAAATAGCCGTTCTTATATGAAACATGTCACATAAAGCACTTTCAACGAAGCGCGAAGCTTAAAGTTAACCAACTCTTATCTTTTGCGTGCTTTGCCAATCCGATGGCAAATTTTCTTATACATTTTTATTTTTAAATTCGAACGCAAAATTAATTAGTTTTAAAAACTCTATATTATAAAATAACATTTTTAACTGTTATTTAAAAAAAAATATTATTTTATAATGAAATAATTGTGAAAAAATTAAAAAAATACTTGCAAACTTTATAGGTAAACAAACAATGTGTAAGTGTTGTCAAAGTTTTCATTGTGATATATACCTTTTCTCTAGCGCTTTTCTGTTTTATCTGACATGGCTTTATAACGTTCGCTTATAAATAGGGACTTAAATAAGTACATACGTTAATAGCAATATACCTATAAGTACTTGATTTTAATAACCTAAATAATCCATTAATAATATGGGTTTACAGAAGTCGTTTGATTCTTTTAAAGTCGAAAATTCGGTTTGATTATTGTGCGATAAGTCATCAGTTTGCTATAAAAATTTGTGCATTTGAATGACTTCTAGCAGATTTCGCAATAAGAAATTGTATTGTGACTAAGCAAATGTCTAAAAATAAGTACTTATGTATCACATTATAAATCAATTCATTACTAAAACACTTCTTAGTAAGAAGTCGATATCTAATAGTCATTGAATAGTATATTGTTTAGTAAGAGCAAGTCATTACCTAGTTTTTGCTGGGATACTATATTCTGTTCTATTTTGTTTTCTAAAGGCTATAATACACGGCATGTTTTTTACATCTGACTTTAAAATTTGTAAGACATATGTAAATTGTACTTTTACAGGCAACCGTCACTCTGCTGCTGCAAAGCAGTCATTTTTGCCAATGGCTTATGTCACATGTTTTGACAGAAGAAAATAGAGCGCGCTTTAATTGAAATTTTGTCAGATGTCTCAACACATTTTTTTACTGAAGTAATGTTATAAAGGTAACACACGACATGTTCGTATTAGCAGTGGAGAATTTGACAAGTCTGATGAGAAAAACATGCCACGTATTAGCTCCTTAAAAAGGTTTTCTTTATTTTATATTTATAAAAAAAAAGAAACAAAATTAAATGATCACGTAGTTTTAAAAATTTTAACGAGAATTTAACTGCATTTTAAAAAACAAAAAAATATCAATATCAATATCAATATATAATAAAATATCAATCAACTGAACTAGAAATTGCATTAATTTATAACAATGAAAATATGAAAAAACAATACAAATGTTTTGTTGGGGGTAGCGAAGCGCACCTACTAATATAATAAAGGGGAAATGTGTGTTTGTATGCTATGATTTGTCTTCGAAATAATTTATTAAATTTCTAAAATTGTTTTATCAATGGGCGTGGTACCTCCCATACAAATTTAACACATATTCCCTTCAAAATTTGTACGAGTAACATTGATTACAATTTCCTTATTCGAGAAAAAAATTATAAGGATCGAAGCAGAGGACATGGTATTCCCGCATACAAAAAATTACATTTGATTTCATATACATATATAAACTATAAACGAGCAATTTTTGACGACAATTTAATTTTGAGCTACTTGCACTGGACTGATTTCCCTGAAACTTTGCACACATATTGAGCTGTCATGACTTTATAATTTCGTGATTAAAAAAGTGGGCAGCGCCACGCCCATAAAAAAAAGTTATAATTTTGCGGTACTTAAACTTCACCGATTTTTCTGAAACTTTGCACACACATGCTTTGCTGTCATGACTAAGCTTTTTGCACTTGATATTCAATTTAAATTCAGAATGCATTTTTATTCATTAAGGAGCGTAGCAACGCGCGCCGGGCTTTTCTAGTACATATATATTAAAATGAAATTCTGTCTGTGTGTTAGCTATAGACTCCGAAACCGTAAAGCCGATCGGACTCAAACTTTAGCAAGTTGATATACATATTCCAGGGAGTGTTTATGGGTGGTAAAAAGTGGGCGGTGCCACGCCCATAAATATTAGTTATCATTTTAAACTACTTGCACTTGACCGATTTTTCTAAAACTTTTCACAAACATATTAAGCTGTCATGGATTGGCTAGTATAGAATAAAAAGCATCCGCCTTCTAAAAGAAAATTTATACATAAGTACCTTTTACCTACACACTCTGTAAAGGGTATGTATGTATGTATATTAAAATTTAAAATATTCAACGGAAATTTGGCGGCTGTCGAATCAGTCTTGATATTAAACTGTACTTTTTGACAGTAAAAAAAAAAACAGATGGATAAATTTTTGCCAACGCATTTTTATCAATTACTAAATTATTTTATAAGTAGTTCTTAGTTTGTTCTAATGAAAATGTAAAATGAAAACATTTTGTGGGGTCCATTAAAGCGGTCCGGGTTCAGCTAATAAAATATAAATCCGATACTTATAATTATGTGTATCTATATCAGAAAGTAGTTTTCTTAAGAGAAAAAGAAACCATCACAAATAATGATATAAAAATCTGACAATTTAAATTTCTTGTACTTTTAATATTTTTTAACTACACTTTTATAGAATAACAATTTTAATATACATACATACAAATAAATAATAACACGATTACATGTGTATGTATGTATTTAAAAGAAAATAATAAAGAAAAAATTATAAACATTAACAAGATGTCTACATAAATTTTATTTAGTTGCTCTGTAATACATACATACATACATACATACATATGTATATTGCAATAATATTATTTTGCTATTATATTTTTCTTTATTTGACTTGATAAGAACAATAACAAAAGCAACGACCGTTATTAATATTACTTAGTCCTCATAATCTTTGAACTTTTCGATTTGAATAGAAGTGTATTTAAAATAAGGCCTTTGTAGTGATAAGTGCAGGGTTGTGAACATGCAAATGTTGTAGTTTTTATGTCACACTGACTGATCCAAAAAAAAACCGAATAAAATGATTTTGAAAAAGGCATTATTTACTAAAATTTACCAAAGAAGTTTTTTTTTTTTGTTGTATTTGTGTGAAATGTATTCGAATCACTAAAAAACTAGTTAGGGCCGTTCTACTTGTGACCATCGATATGTTTGTAACTTATCGGAGATCTGAAAAATATCAATTTGTATGTTAAATATATGCGGAAAAACAGAAGTAGCCCTCTTTATATCCTTCATATATATATATATATATATATATATATATATATATATATATATATATATATATATATATATATCTATATATATAAAAGTGAAACTCTGTGTGTGTGTGTGTGTGTGTGTGTGTGTGTGTGTGTGTGTGTGTGTGTGTGTTAGCTATAGACTCTGAAACTGCAAAACCGATCGGGCTCAAACTTTGGTAAGTTGTTGTACACATACCGGGGAGTGTTTATGGATGAAAAAAAGTGGGCGGGGCCACGCCCATAAAAAATTAGTTATCAGTTTTAGCTACTTGCACTTGACCGATTTTTCTGAAACTTTGCACACATATCGAGCTGTCATGACTAAATAATTTCGTGATAAGAAAAGTGGGCGGGGCCACGCCCCTAAAAAAGTTTTAATTTTGAGGTACTTGCACTGGACCGATTTTTCTGAAACTTTGCACACATATTAAGCTGTCGTGACTTTATAATTTTGTGATTAAAAAAGTGGGCGGGGCCACGCCCATTAAAAAGGCTACAATTTTGAGGTACTTGCACCAGACCGATTTTTCTGAAACTTTGCACACATATTGAGCTGTCATGACTTAATAATTTCGTGATTAGAAAAGTGGGCAGTGCCACGCCTATAACAAAAAGGTATCTTTTTGAGGTACTTGCACTTGACCGATTATTCTGAAACTTTGCACACATATTGAGCTGTTATGACTTTACAATTTCGTGATTAGAAAAGTGGGCAGGGCCACGCCCATAAAAACAATTTTAATTTTGAGGTACTTGCACTGGTCCGATTCTTCTGAAACTTTGCACACATATTGAGCTGTTATGACTTTGCAATTTCGTGACTAGAAAAGTGGGCAATGCCACGCCGATAAAAAAATTATAATTTTTAGGTTTTTGCACTTGATATTCAATTAAAATTCAGAATGCATTTCGATTCATTAAGGGGCGTAGCAACGCGCGCCGGGTTTGGCTAGTATATATATAAAAGTGAAACTCTGTGTGTGTGTGTGTGTTAGCTATAGACTCCGAAACTGTAAAACCGATCGGACTCAAACTTTGGCAAGTTGTTTTACACATACCAGGGAGTGTTTATGGGTGGAAAAAAGTGGGCGGGGCCACGCCCATAAAAATTAGTTATCAGTTTTAGCTCATTGCACTTGACCGATTTTTCTGAAACTTTGCACACATATCGAGCTGTCATGACTAAATATTTTCGTTATAAGAAAAGTGGGCGGGGCCACGCCCCTAAAAAAGTTTTAATTTTGAGGTACTTCCACTGGACCGATTTTTCTGAAACTTTGCACACATGTCGAGCTGTCATGACTAAGTAATTTGGTGATTAGAAAAGTGGGCAGTGCCACGCCCATAAAAAAAAGGTATAATTTTGAGGTACTTGCACTGGACCGATTATTCTGAAACTTTGCACACGTATTGAACTGTTATGACGTTACAATTTCATGATTAGAAAAGTGGGCAGGGCCACGCCCATTAAAACAATTATAATTTTGAGGTACTTGTACTGGTCCGATTTTTCTGAAACTTTGCACACACATTGAGCTGTTATGACTTTACTTTTTCGTGATTAGAAAAGTGGGCAGTGCCACGCCCATAAAAAAAAAGTTATCACTTTTCAGCTTTTTAAGTATCACCGATTTTTCTGAAACTTTTCACACACATATTGAGCTGGCATGACTATACAGTTTCGTAATTAGAAAAGTGGGCAGCTCATAAAAAAAAGTTATAATTTTTAGCCTTGCACTTGATATTCGATTAAACTTCAGAATGCGATTAAAATTCATGAAGGGGCGTAGCAACGCGCGCCGGGATTGGCTAGTATATATATATATATATATATATATATATATATTCTGAAAGCTTATGAATAGAGTCGATTAAGCTCTGTCAGTCTGTCCGTGTGTATAATGAAATCAACTTTTTGAAGATCCCCGACATCGCCTAGGAATTAAAATATCAGAATTATTCGTGAGTAGATCGGTATTGAAAATCAAAAACATCAGTACATAAACAACTGAGATATGGGAAAAAAACCACGACCACCTAGTTTTTATTTTTCACAACAACAACAACATACATACAAACGTGGTAAACTGGTTAGAGTAAACGTGGCATCGAATCCCAGCTGAGCCAAAAAAAAAATTTTTTTTATTATTATTTTTATTTTATTTTATATATTTTTTATATATTTATATTTTTTTTTTAATTTTTTTTTATTTTGTTTTTAAACATACATGCGTAAACTCAATGTCTAATTTTACAATGAGATGTTTTTACATACATACATGCAAACAATTGTTATTGCATTACTACACGTTGTGAAGGGTATATAAGATTTAGCAAGGCCTTTTACTTGTTTTATGTATATCTCGGCAGATTATAGAGCGATTTTGCTGTTTTCAAATAGCGAACAATACCAGAACATATTTAAAAGATTACTACCACATACGGGTAGGTTGAACATATCAAAGTTTGTAAAAGTTTTTTTTTTTTTAATTAAATAATTAAAAAAAATTAAATATAATTCCTCAGCGGCAAAAAGGCATTATAGAGGCTAGTTTTTAAAATAATATTACGTAATATATACAAAATATATGTTTTTATCAAACGCATGGATAGAAAGACATCGCTCAAACGACTTCCCTCTTCTTAAGGTTTCATAAAATGCACTCATGCAAATTTTTTGTATAAATAATACCTGTGACCGCAAATAAATATTTTACACATTATAAGCCAAATGACAATCTATATATATAAAAGTGAAACTCTGTGTGTGTGTGTTAGCTATAGACTCCGAAACTGTAAAACCGATCGGACTCAAACCTTGGCAAGTTGTTTTACCCATTGCAGGGAGTGTTTATGGGTGGCGAAAATGGGCGGTGCCACGCCCATAAAAAATATGTTATAATTTATAGCTACTTGCGCTAGATAGATTTTTCTGAAACTTTGCACACATATTGAGCTCTCATGATTATACTATTTCTTGATTAGAAAAGTGGGCAGTGCCACGCCCATAAAAAAGGTTATAATTTTTAGATTTTTGTACTTGATATTCAATTCAAATTGTGTGGGGGTACATTCAGTTTGTCATTCCGTTTGTAACATATCGAAATATCCATTTTAGACCCCTCCATAAAGTATATATTTTATGAGTCCTTGTTTCATTTTAGGGCAATCTAGCTGTGTCCGTCTGTCTGTTGAAAGCACGTTATTTTATGAGCGGATGCGTGGCCAGTGAGGCTAGCAGGCTAGCCGGAAATCTCACTGGGCCAAAACGGTTCGTAACATAAATGGCACATATACACAAAACAATGTCCTTTCTACATCGAATAAAATGCGAATGTGTGTAGCAAGTATAAATTCTGAATAAAAAAAAATACATGTCCCAGAAATTTGCTAAAATCTATACATTACGAAAGCAGTTTTAGGTAAAAATGAACGAAAATTTATAGCACACAGTGTCTTTTTCTGACAAACTAACATCTAATTTGTATGATTCTGAAATTTTGCAAATTTTTGAAATAACAAATAAATAAGGTGACACGCCCACATTAACACTTCATCAAAAATTCATAAAATTTCTCTATAGACAAAGACTTTTGAAGTCTTTTAATGAAATTAAAAAGCTCATAAAAGCGACATAATTAGATGTATTAGATGATGAAATTCCCATATATAATTTTCTGGTAAATTTAATTATGCCAATATAAGTACAATTTCGAAATAATACAAAAACTAAGGTGACACGCCTACTTTAACGCCCTCCTCTTATATAATGCTTATCTTAAATTCATCTTATTTCAATATGGAAAAAAATTACAAAAAATAAATCTGTAATGCATTAAGTATCTGATAATTTCTGATGTAGAAATAGGTTTTATTGTAAGAATAAATTTCAGAATACACATTAATATCAAATAGAAGTTACACAAAGAAAGTCATACATATTGCAAAGAAAGTAATATTATTCCATAGCGATTACAGTCAATAACAAAATAATAAATTTTGTGCTATAAAAGTACACAAAATTTGTGCTGGATATCAAAAATTCGGCACAGCGGAATATAGTGTTCTTACCTGTTAATTTTTTAAAAGGCCTGTTTTATTTTGTTTGTCATCAATAAGAGTAATACTTTAGATTATGATATTTTTTGCGCTTGCAAACTCTGTGGAGTAGAAGAAGTTGTTCTTGAAATTACGTATCTAATAACAAATTTGGACAGTTAACTAATACAGCCTTCATATTGTGCTTCAACCTTTGTTGTAAAAATAATACAAATTTTGTTTTAACAACAATTCTAACAATATTTTTTATAATTTATTATTATTTTATTTGCATAAAAGGTGTGTTCTTTAATTTTTTAATTTACAAGTTTAAGTTTTAAATTTTTTTGATGAGAATATGTTGTTAATTATAATTTCTCTGTTGTTAAAATACAAATGAGCATTTCTGTTTGTTTATAATATAATGGCGATATGTGCTTTTTTGCCTAGCTACCACTGTTTATAGAGTGGGTAGTAGGTTGGTTGATTTTTTTTTTGACTCGGTTGATGAGACAATACTTTTAAAGTTGTTATTTAAGTATAAATTATAAAGGGTACAGACTTGTGGAAAAAAATTTATTGCGCTTGTTAAATAAATTGTTTTTATTTATTTAACTATTTTTAACCTTGTATCTGTTTTCTTAGAAGGTTTAATCAAAAGAAAATAAAGTGCAAAGAAGTAAACCGAGATCAACAATAGAAATTATTTTTGTCTTTTTACGAATTTCTATTTACGGTAGAAATATTTTGGTGTTATTGTTTATCCGTATGTGGTTGTATGTCATTGGATTGATTGAGCTTCAGCCACAGATCTACACAGAGAGAAAAGCGTAACGATTGGGAGTATCAGAGTTGTTGCCCATCGTATAGTTTAGTTGTGATAGTATAATTTTATGGCCCTATCTTCAGAATATCGTGTCGGAATGTAAATATGTAGTCAGCACTTAGAAATTACGATTCTTATAACATAAATTTAATAACCACAAACCGGGGTTTCTATTTTTCCTGTTTTTTTTAATCAATAATGATAGCAAACGTGATAGATTCGTATTAGTCAAAATACAGTAGAAAGTAACATGATAACATATCGACGTTATATAATTGGTGCGCATTTCAAATTGCATGTCATTCTCTCTCTTTGAGAATATAAATATTTTAGATAAAACAAGTAACAGTGCAATATTCGGTCATGCCGAATCTAATAAACCCTTCACAACGTGTAGTCATGCAATAACAATTATTTGTATTACCATTTATCTCATATAAAATACGTACATACATGTAAAAAACATGTGTTTCTAAAAAAAAATTACAAAAAAAAATATATTAAAAACAAAAAAAAAACAATAGAAAAAATTAAAAAAAAATTAAAAAAAAAATTAAAAAAAAAAAAAAATATATAAAAAATAATAAAAATATAAATAATATATAAAATAAAAAATAAAATAAAAAAAATTTTTTTGGCTCAGCTGGGATTCGATGCCACGTTTATTCTAACCAGTATGTATGTTGTTGTTGTAATTGTGAAAAACGAGGTGGTCGTGGTTTTTTGCTCATATCTCAGAAAGTTACAGGGCGATTGTGCTGAATTTTAATAGCGATTCATTCGCGGATATTTTCAAGAGATTGATGCCATTTATAGATCTGAGGAACATATAAATGCTTCTAAAAGTTGATTTCAACCAACACATGGACAGATGGACAGACGGTCAGTGCTTAATCGATTCCTCTATTCATAAGCTTTCAGAAAATATTTACTTATGGGATCGGAAATGAAAATTGTAGAAATTACAAACGGAATGACAAAGCACCACAGGGGAAGGGTATAAAAACGTTATTTTTGTATATCCGTAAAATATACTAAGAGGACAAATAAGTAACTAGACTGAAGTTAAAAAGAACTCTTACTTTTCTAAAGGCTATAATACACGGCATGTTTTTTACATCTGACTTTAAAATTTGTAAGACATATGTAAATCTACATGTCTGTCAAAACTGTACTTTTACGCTGACTGCTTTGCAGCAGCAGAGATTTCTGCCAACGACTGATGTCACATGTTTTTACAGAAGAAAACACACTCTAATTAAAATTTTTTCAGATGTCTCAACACATGTTTTTTTTACAGAAGTAATGTTTAAAGGGTAACACACGACATGTTTGTATTAGCAGTGGAGAATTTGACAAGTCAGATGTAAAAAACATGCCGTGTATTAGCACCTGAAGCACTTACTAATTATTGTATTAAAAAAATTAATTGAATGAACTGATTTCATATCTAAAACAATTTTGTTTAATTCTTCTCAATCTTGAATAAAAAAAAAAAACTAAACAAAACTTGTGTTTTTTTAATTTTATATATAATTATATAATAATAAGTAAATAATAATATATATAATAAAAACGGGTTATTCTCACCGGTTTTACGTGTAAAAAACAAAAATTGTTTTTTTTTGAAATTAAGTTTTTTAGAATTATTCGAGAGCCGGTTTTTCTTATGTGCCGAATATTTGATTACTCTAACTATAAAAGAGAAGTTTCAGTTTGAAAGATGTGAACCATTCGATTGTCAATGAATTTCATTGTCTATTTTCCGAGTTCCGAGACTCTTAGATTTAATAAGAAAGTTATGACTGCTTATTTTGAGATTGACTCCACAGTGCGTTAAAGTGCTGGAAAACTCTACTACTTTTACGAACTTAATGTGCCGAATTATCTTATCCATTAGCTCTTGAATTGTTGCTGGCTTATCTTTTAAATAGCGCCAAAAAAAGAGGTCCAACAGTATTAAATCACATGACTTTGGCGGCCAATTGACATCACCACCACGTGAGATAACACGGCCATTAAATTTGTCGCGAAAAAGAGCCATTATTTCTTTAGCTGTGTGCAAGTGGCACCGTCCTGTTGAAACCACATATCTTCCACATCCATATCTTCCTATTCGGACCATACAAATTTCGTTATCATCTTACGATAGCGAACACCATTCACAACTGCCCAACCGGCCTCACTTTGGAAAAAATACGGCCCGATGATGCCGCCAGCCTATGAACCGCATCAAACAGTCACTCTTTGTGGGTGCATTTGTTTTTCGACAATCACTCTTGGATTATCATTCGCCCAAATGCGGCAATTCTGCTTATTGACGAATCCCATGAGGTAAGAATGTGCCTCATCACTGAAGATGATTTTCTTCGAAAATCGATCATCCATGGTTGCTATTTCTTGCCACCATTCTGACTATTGACAACGTTTGGAATGGTCAAGAGGCTTTAGTTTTAGAGTTAATTGCGTGAGAGGTTCATTTGTTGAGGTGGACGGCTCTTGAGCCACACTATCGCGAACGGCAGCAATATTTTCTGCAGTAAGAGCATGCACATCTTCTACAGACCCCGTTTTTCAAATTTTTGCACAATTTTGTATGATTGTACGCACATTTGGACGATTAAATTGATCGAAAAAATCATTAATTTTAGTAGCCAATAACATCATATTTTTTATTGAAATAATAAAATGATTCCATTACAAATTGAACAACGATTGAACAGAGTTATATTTTAACGTTAAAAATTGTCTTCAGTTATCTTCAAAAATACTTTTTTCACAGTATTGTGTAATACTTTAGTGTGGGCCATTATTCGATACTCGGTACACATTTACCTAAATTTTTCCACCACATCATTGTCATAAAGTAGAGTTGCGTCAATTGGTTACTTTAGGTCTTGTTCAGATTTGTTGGCAAAATGAACTCAAGTAACTATTTGTGCACATAAAGACATTTACAAACTTCTTCAAACAGCGTAAGCATAATTAAAACAAGTTCAACATTTTAATATGTCAAAGTGACAGCTCTTTTCCTTCGTTTACGCATGTCTGGCTTGCTAAACTACAATATTAACATTTCAAATCAATTATCCATTAGGGGCTTGATAAATTGCTAATTATTGTCATAATTGTTTTGACCTCTACTGTAAGTGTGAGTGTGTAATTGTTAAACTCTCATTTTTTAATTTTTTTTATTACTTTATTGGTTTGTTTACCATTTAAAATTTGTGTTTGCTTTTTTGCTATTTAATTGAAAAAAAAAACAACAACAACAAAAACAATTATTAATAGAATGTGCATTTATTTCTTTAGTTAATTTGTTTATTGTTTTGTTATTGTTTTAAAAAATAATTTGTAATCAGTCTAAATAGTTTCACTTTAATTAAGGTTTATCACGTCTAGACTCGGCTGTCATTTTTTTTCTTTGTGTTTTTAACACAAAATATTTGCAACAAAATATTTAATAAAGGTAATAGCCAGAACAACAACAAATATTATTATTTACCTTTTATTTTTATTTGTTAATATGCAAATGTTAAATGATTAACACATTAAGGAAACTATTAAGGTTCTAGAACTAAAAAAAAAAATGTATTCATTCAATCATGTAAACTAAAATTTTTCTTTTGATAAGTAATAATTTCATATATTTGAATAACAAGTTCTTTTTTAGATGATGTCTTAAAGTGTTAAACGTAAAAAAATATAAAGAAAATGCTGACTAGTGTATACAAGACGGCATAAAGATTCATTACAAATACTGAAAATTATCTTATTATCGACTTCAGCTTTTGTTCACAGGTATTAATCAATATAATAACTTTAAAAGTTAAGGCTGATAAAAAGAATCAACCCTAATACAGGGTGTCCGCCGGGGAGGTTTACAATTCGCAGAAATACCATTGTAATCCTGGCTGTATGCGATGTGGCACCGTCTTGTTGAAACCACATGTTAGTCAAGCCCAAAGCATGCAGTTGTGGCGTTAAAAAGTTTTCAATCATATCACGATATCGCTCTCCATTGACAGTTACCATTACGCCGTTTTTAGTTTCAAAGAAGTAAGGTCCAATGATTCCACCTGACCAAATTACACACCAGGCTGTCACTTTTAATGGATGCAAAAGTGATTGATGCATAATTTGAGGGTTGTCCATTGCCCAGAACCGACTATTCTGTTTATTCACACATCCATTCAAATCTGTATACAAAGTAAAAACCAAAAATGGAGTCCAAAACATGGTGGTGGATAACTTTTTTTTTAACCACATCAATTCGGATATCAAATAAAAATTTTAAACATGAAGATCATAGTGAATTATGAAAAATTAAAAATCAAAGATGGCCCGGAAAATAATTAAGAAAAATGCCATATAATGTTAAATCTGGAATATAGGATATTAGAATACCAATAAATAGTACTGATAATGAAATGGTTTCGAAAGTGCATTCCGCTTGCCTAATATCGGATTAATACTTCAGTATTCGTAAATGCTTATAAATTCATTTTAAGTGTTTAAGGAGGTATAACAGTTTATGAAAATATAGTTACTTGAGCCAGACTAATAGATTTAGAAATAAAATATACTTCTATAAGGTCTGTTTCTTTTTTCGACTATATACATTTAAAATTTAATGATAAAATCTATTATTATTTTTTTTAACACACAATGGACTATATGGCTCTCTGCGTCTAGATGCAGAAAAACCATTACCTTTCTGCACCACCCTTTCTAACCAAACTATATCACGGTTTAGCTTTTTGAATATAGCCCGTTTTGCATTTCAAGTGATCTTTTTTACAAATTTGTAAGTATTTTTTCCTATTTTTTATTTATTGCTCTAATAAATTTTGAAGTAAAATATCAGCTAATTATAAAAGAAAAATTCCTTAAATCCTCTAGTTATAAAAGTTTTAGAATTTAAAGCAGTTAATACACGGCTAGTTGTTTTTACATCTGACTTGTCAAATTTCCCACTGCTAAATACGAACATGTTGTGGTTACCTTTAAAACATTGCTTCTGTAAAACTTACATGTGCAAAGAAGTCATTTGACAAAATTTCAATTACAGCGTGATCTTTTTTGTTCTGACAAGCCCTCTGACAGAAATCTTTGCCACTGGAAAGCAGTCATGATTTACAAATTTGACAAGTCAGATGTAAAAAACATTTCGTTTATTAGCTGTTTAAGAAAACTTGCGATATTTATAAATTCTTATTATTGTTCCAAACATATAAATATTTTTAATCAATTCTATTGTGACCTATTATTTTCTAAAAATATATTTTCAAGTGGAATTACAAATCAAAGAATTTTATTTTTATTTTTTGCATCTATTTTGGAAGACAGATTTTAAATGTATTCTGTATTTCTACAAACTTTTTAATACATTTTTATAAAAATATAAATTTTTCTATTTAGGTTTTCTACGACTACTTGCGTACATACATAGATATGTATAAAATGTATATAAATGAATTAACGTTCATATGTGTATATCAGAGAACGGCATATTAATAGAATTGTGGATTAACTTATAGAAATAAATTATTTTTCATAATCGGTAAATTCTACACTATTCAAGGAAAACAATACTATGCTGCCTTTTTAAGCCGGCTGAATAAAATTTGAGCAATCTTATTTTGTTTTGAACACATTGTCAATTTCTATTAAAAAAGAAAATACATTGAAAAATATATGTATTGAATTGGTGCAACGTCTATTAAATAGACCTTGAATTGGTGTTTATATATTTTGGTTCTTTCATATTTCACCCCATTAAATGTGGTACATGCAAGCAGCATTGTCAACTTTGACAATTCAAAAAGCACCTTAACCGGGAAAAAAGCGCATAATTAAAAAAAGCACTGAGTTTATAACTTCCGATTCTATTTATTTCATAAAATTATAAACTTTCTAACAAAAGTATCATAAATATCCCTCGTTCCTATTAGGAGCATAAGGACTCAAATAAATTTACATATAATTTATTAAAAAAAAATAAAGTAAACCAAATTTTAAAATTCTTAAACTTCACAGTTGTTAATATAATCACTATTTTACAGCTTTTAGTTGCCAGTTGTCCGCTCGAATACCTTATTTTACAACTGCAAACTAAATTGAAGTACAATTGCCATTGATAATCGACCCATAAGTCTATAGATATTTTTTTTACTTATATCACCAGACCACAACACTCTTTGAGTGACAAATTATGATGCTATCAATATGAACATGGCTATCTATGTAAAAATTTATTTTATCAGGATATAAATTGTTGCTCTTTCTGTACAATATCTGCCAAATAACTCTTTAATAAACCAAAAATATTTTTTATACGCCAGTTAAAGCTGTGAGACGCGAAAAGTTTGCGCCAAGGTTTAATAATTTACAAGATAATATCAATAGGAAGAGGAATTTTTTTTTTATTTACCTCATATACATATCTATATATATAAAAGTGAAACTCTGTCTGTCTGTGTGTTAGTTAGCTATAGACTCCGAAACCATTAAGCCGATCGAACTCAAACTTTGGCAAGTTGTTGTACACATACGAGGGAGTGTTTATGGGTGGTAAAAAGTGGGCGGGGTTACGCCCATAAAAAAAAGTTATCATTTTAAGCTACTTGCACTTGTCCGATTTTTCTAAAACTATGCACACATATTGAGCTCTCATGATTATGTAATTTCGTGATTAGAAAAGTGGCCAGGGCCACGCTTATAACAAAAAGTTATAATTTTAAGGTTCTTGCATTGGAACGATTTTCCTGAAATTTTTTACACATATTGAACTCTCATGACTGTACAATCTCGTGATAAGAAAAGTAGGCAGTGCTACGCCCATAAAAAAAGATATGATTTTCAGCTTCTTGAGCTTAACCGATTTTTTTGAAGCTTTGCACACGTATTGGGCTGTCATGACTATACAGAGTCGTAATTAGAAAAGTGGGCAGTGACACGCCCATTAAAAAAGTTATAATTTTTATCATCTTGCACTTGATATTCAATTAAAATTCAGAATGCATTCTTATTCATTAAGGGGCGTAGCAACGCGCGCCGGGCTTGGCTAGTATACAAATAAGCTTTGACATTTCGAGACAAAAAGTTGCTGGGCAATCAACACCATCTTTTAAATAATTAAACTTTTTGTGTAATATCCTTTTCTTGCCGGGTTGTATATAATTGCATCATAAGTTGTATTTTGGTAGTATGTACATATTTATATTAATTTACACAAAAAAAAAAATTTTTGTTTAATTAAAAAAAATTTTAATTTAGTTTTGGGTGTCACCGCAATTTTTCCGCATCCGAAATGTTAAAAAGCACTAAAAGTTGTGATAAAATCACCGAGTTGACAACGCTCTGCATTATACTTTTGGTTTTTTTTTAAATAGGAACATACGACTAAACGGAACACAATAAAAACAAAAATTATATTATTGAACAACACCTTGCGCACATTTTTAATTTTTGTACACTTTAACAAGGACCGCCTCTGGTATATATGTATGTATGTATTTTATGAAATGATAAAGCGGAGCGGTTTGTGATAATAAAAATAAGTATTTATTAAAAAACAAAAGTTTGATTTTATAACGTTTTTCCCAAAAATTCAAAACAAAACAAAATATTTTCTGTTCAAGATACTTATAATACAACTAAGAGGTAAATATATCAAAAGGTGACACAAATTTCCCAACAAAACAATGACTGCGCTAAAAGTATTTTTGGAATATGTTTTTCTGTGTTTTTATTTATTTATTTTTTTTTATTTTTGTAGCCTAATGTCATAGACCTTATATGTACCTATTTATTTATTCATGCATACAAATTTATGGGTATAGAAATGTGTGCCCTACACCACCATGAGTGGAAAGTATATTGTGTTTGTACTGAAATTAAAATACTAAATAATAAAAAAAAATATGTCCGCACCTACATTATAGAGGGTGGTTAAATTTTAAGGGCCGATGTTGATTTTGAATACAAACTATTTAGAAAATTATTGTCATTTCTTTTTATTAGAATAATATTGGTATGTTTCAATTATGTGTGGAACCAAATGGCCGCCGCGGCACACCTCCATCAAATTCCAAATTTTTAATGACAATGTTGGTGTTCAATTGTTGGGCGCGATGATAAGTCGAGGTTGGCTGCTCTTTTGCCACACTATCGTGAAAAACAGCAATGTTTTCCGTTTAACGAACTAAGAAGGCATTCACAGATGCTTACACATTTCATACTGACCTGTTTTGCTGAAAGTTAAATATTTTTCACAATTCTCCCGATTGTGGACGAATTTGAACGATTATGTTGACCGAAAGAAACACAAAGTGCACGAAATTCGTTTTGATTTGAAAGCCCATTTTTAAATAAGCCTGAATAACTTTAACGTGTTGCTCTATTGTGTATCTTTCCATGGTTCAAATCGAACTACAGTCGAACTTCCATAACTCGAACTTCTCTAACTCGAATTTTCTTTAACTCGAACTAATTTGGTTGGCAATAGCGTTTAAAGAACAAATCACACACAATTATGCTTCCGTAACTCGAACTTCCATAAGTCGAAGTTCTCCATAACTCGATACACATGAACTCTATAACTCGAAGAATTTTGCTAGTTTAAATAGGTTTTTGTTATAGTTAAGGCCATGACTGACTATCAGATTTAGTCGTTCGATATGTCAAAAATTGTATGTGTGTTCAGAAAGTGTGATAGTGTGGACACAAAGTGCACATGTGTGACAGATTTTTTGACAAGTGTGTCCGATTTGATAATCTTTCTGTGCGATCAGAGTTGCTTTTTCTAAGCAAGTATGACAGTGTGGCATCCAATAACACATTTTGTTGCGATTTTTTCATGTAGGACAGAAAATTATCAGATTTTTATTTGACATAATCGCACGACTTTGTAGGGTAGTCAGTCATGGCCTTTATCGGTTGTTTGTTTTACTCTCGTTTGTTTCTTGAGCTGGTTTGTCTATTCTACGTGCTATTTTTTTATTTTTTTTTTTTTTCGGGAAATTATAAATTTGTTTCTTTTTGTTTGCGTAAGTATCAGTTCAATGCATAATTCGGGCTAGATGATAAATGTTGAAATAATTTTTTTTTTAATTATTATGGCAACTAAACATGTTTTAAAATGCTTATTAATTGAAAAAAAGTATAAACTTTTAAAAGACGTCGAAGAAGGATTAAAAAAAAGGAAGCGGCTGATAAATATGGTATCACGGCAAGCACGGTCTCAACAATTTTTAAATATAAGGAATCAATTATCAACTCATTTTAATTTGGATTTCGTTTATGTAGTTAAAGAGAGTAGAGTCGACAAAGCAGTCCTCGATTGGTTTTCAGCAACTAGAAGCCAAAACATGCATTAGAAACTACTCAAAAGCCAACAAGAAACGATGTAGAAAGTTCTTTTCCAACATTAAATAATTATTTACAGACAAATGACGCAACAAGTGATGACCACTACAAAGCTTTAAGCACATTGGAGTTATTTTTTACTGAAAATAACAAAAAAAGTAAAATGTCAGTCATTTATTTCAGAATATTTTACTTTACTGTAACTTTTTAATTACATATATGATTACATATGCTTGTTCTTAAGTATGTAGTTTTCCATTCGAGGCTATTTTAAATAAAAATACATAACGAAAAACGTTTTATTATATTTCAATAAAAAATTCTGTAACTCGAAGTTTCCGTAAGTCGAAGTTTTTTTTGGGATATTGGTGATTCGAGTTATGGAAGTTCGATTGTAGTCTTATTTACTATGAGAAATGTCGAATGAAATGCAGAAAATATTTTGATGTTTAGGTGTGGTTCACATTCAACATTGGCCCTTAACCACCCTTTAGAAAACTATAATATCTATATTATATAAACTTTCTATGCATTTACCTTTATCTTATTTATTTTGTGGGTAATTGTGACATTATGACAATACGACACTTAGAACACCTTGTGAATTCAGCAATTATAAGTAACAAATAACGAAAACGATTACGTATGCAAGACACAATTTTTAGAGCTATAATAAAATTTTATGATATTTTTGTTTGTTGAAAATCAAATGATATTTTAAAATTTACTTTTCTTATATTTTGTTGAAAAAAAAAAAAAAAAAACTATTAACCAATGACAACGTGATATGTTTTTAATAATAACTAATAGAAGAAAAATAAATTTTATTAAAAAAAAAAACGTGTATAACTGGCACAATTTTTTTGAATGTGCATTTCTTATAAATTTGGTAGTGAATATACACTTTTGTATATATACATATACACATATACAGTGAGGTGCACAAATGAGTACAAGTTTGTACTTTGAGCACTTTTTATGTAATAGAAATAAAAGTAATAAAGCAAATTCAAAAATTTTTTTTGTAGTTTATTTAGTATTAGGTACTTAATAAAACAGTGTAAAATTCAAAACATAAAGCATCAATTTCTAAGAAAAAAATAAAGAAAACGAAAACAACTCCAATGTACTCAATTTTGCACCGTTGAAAAATCTTGCGAAATACGAATGTTTTGAATATTTAGTCCAAAGACCTTTATTTTGTAAGACATCATTTATGCGATTTGGCATACTCTCCAACAATTTCAGTATAATTTCTTTTGGAATATTCTTCCATTCATTTTGGATCCGCTGCCAAAGCTCGTCCAAATTCGTAGGGGCTGATTGGTACTATCCCAACCGTCTCTTTACGATTGACCACAAATTCTCAGTCGGATTGAGGTCGGGAATTTGTGCTGGCCACTGCAATAATTGAAAATTTTGGTCGCCAAGCTATTCTTTCACGATTTTGGACGTGTGTTTTTTATCACCATCCTGCTGAGAAATTACTTCTTCTGCAGGATAGGCGCTCTTATCTAAAAAATCGGAAAGATAAGTCTGCAAAATTCTCAAATAGTCTTCTTTCTTCATTATGTTATCAATTTTTTGCAGTGGTCTAAGGTCCCACCACGTAAAGCAACCCCATACCACGACGTTTTCTCCCCCGTGCTTCAAAGTTTTCTACACATGGCGCCTTTGAATTTCTTCACCAGGGCGGCGCCAGCAATATTGTTTACCGTCGAATTGGAAACGGTTAAATTTGGATTCGTCTGGCCAGATCACACGTTTCCAGTCGTCCACTGTCCTAGTTTTGTGCTCTTTGGCAAATTTTTACCATGCCTTTACATTTTTTTCCGACAATACAGGTTTTTGTTTTTTTTACTGCTGCAATATAACCAATATCGCAAAGGGCTCTACATGCTGTCCACCGACTAACGGGTTTTCCGATTGCTAACGAAGCATCTTTTGGTGCTAAAAACTTATCTATTTTCATTTCTCTTATCATTAGACGGGCGTCCGCATTAGTAAGAAGTTTTTTCCGACCTATAACTTGAGGCTTGGGAACAACGGAACACCGTTTTTGTACCATTATGACTTATGATTGACTCACTTTAAGTTCTTTTGCAATTTCCCGGATAGAACAGCCTCTTTTAGTCATGGCCCGAATGCTCTCCTCGGTGGTTTTTGAAAGTTTCTTCATTATTTATTATTGTTAGGAAGTTATTTGATTTCAAATAAAATGATTTTTGTTCAAAAATTTGCACAATGTTTTTACCCCACGCCATTTTAATAATGTCGAGCTCATGCAAATAGATTGAAAAATAACGGTCCTTTTCATTTATTTTCTTCAAATTCTGCATAAAATGCAAAAGTGCAAAATTGAGTACATAAAAGTTAATTTGGTTTTTTTCGTTTTTTTCTTGGTGCTTGATGCATTTTGTTACAGATCTTATATATTCTTATTAAGTACCTAATACTAAATAAACTACAAAAAAAAATTTTGAATTTGCTTTATTACTTTTATTTCTATGACATAAAAAGTGGTCAAAGTACAAACATGTACTCATTTGTGCACCTCACTGTATGTATATATATTTTTAATTATGGCGCCTGATTTAAAATGCAAAAAAAAAAAACAAAAAAATAAACAAAAACATCATAATTGCTATTATGGAAATTAAATTATAAACACAGAAGTGGTATAAAAATAATTCAATAAAATTTAAGAAACATGGCCAATAAGTTTTAAAATTAATTATATGCAAAATTTTAAAAATGAAATAGGTATTTCAGTTGTTTTCGATTGTTTTGTAGGATAATCTTATACATAAATCAAAATTTATGACAGAGATCGTAGCTGTTTAAGCTAATAACATGATAAAAAGTAAGCCACATTTCCGATAAGATTATGTGACAAATAGTGTAACGGGTTAATGATCTTTGATGGCACACACAGAAGCACATTCCTTTAATATATGGATTTTGCATGATTACAACACTAATAACACAAGGGAACAATGTTTTTGTTGATAAAAAAACTAAATGTTGTTTTTAAGGTTACTTGGGACGCTGAATCCAAACCTGCGCTTGTTTTTTTTCTATTAGCTTTTCGCGATATACCGTTATGTCCAAAATTCCACAACACAACACATATTAGAATACCTAACTTGAAAATGGTTTACCCTATTCAGTTAAAAAAAACCCAAAACTTGACAACAATATTATCTTTAAGTCGTTCTTACATTGGTTTTAAATTTGACCAGTATTTTCAGAGATATCGTGGAAGTTGTGCCGGAAAAATGTGTTTTTAAATAAATATCAAAATTTTTTATTACTTCAACAACCATTTCTCATTTTTATTTTTCAAAAGTTTGATTGTTTTTTAAAGGTAATAATTACATTAAAAAAAAAAACAATTTAGAAAATCGCTTAATGAGGACTAAAGTTATATCTTTTTTTTAATTTTTGGAAAATAGTCAGAAATACGATTAGTACCTTCAACTTTAAAATGAGAGCTGACCTCAAATTAATAAAAAGTTGCAATAAAGTTCAAGTCAACACAAAAAAAGTTAAATTTTGTTTCCTTGTGTAATGATTGTGATAATAAATAAAAGATAATAATTATAATTATAATAATAATAATAATAATAATAATAATAATAATAATAATAATAATAATAATAATAATAAATAAATAAAATAGTGTTTTGTAGATTTACACAAGCGTTGCCATTTTAAAAATAAATAAAAGCCTCAAGTTTAAAGCAAACAAGATAAAATAATAAAGATAAAAGTTAAAAGGTGAAAAGCGCAGTAAAATTTAAAAAAAAAATACTTATTATGGAATTTTTCTAAAATTTAGGAACAAACGAAAACTTACAATAAATTTTTTTTTAAGTTAACGTGTTATAGAAAAACGATTTAATTTTCAAATACATACTTTTGTTTCATAATACATACTTACTTTTGATTTTAATCAAATACTTAGATCTTTTATAGGTTTGATTTGAACTAATTTTTTGGGTTGACATTTGAAGCAAGCTTTTTTTCATTTTACACCATATTTAATATGCAATTATAGATTTTGGTCATATATTTTTTTTTCTAGTATTGTATAAAATATTGAGTGTGAGTGTGATTGAGAGGAATAGAATTTGTTTAAGTTGATTTCAACCAACACACGGACAGCCGGGCAGACGGTCAGGGCTCGGAAATGAAAATTGTAGAAATTACAAACGGAATAACAAAGCTATATATACCCTTGTGCACCACAGGTGAAGGGTATAAAAATGTAACTAACGTGTTGAACATTTTAGTGACTTTCTACATTTCGTGTACTATAGGCTTAAAACATACTTTTCTTTAATAGTATACATATGTATGTATATACATATCAGTACATTTTATATCTCCCTTTTTATACCCTTCACCTGTGGTGCACAAGGGTATATATAGCTTTGTCATTCCGTTTGTAATTTCTACAATTTTCATTTCCGACCCCATAAAGTATATATTTTCTGAAAGCTTATGAATAGAGGAGTCGATTAAGCCCTGACCGTCTGTCCGTCTGCCCGTCTGTCCGTGTGTTGGTTGAAATCAACTTTTAGAAGCAACTATATGTTCCTCAGATCTGTATATGGTATCAATCTCTTGGAAATATCCAGGAATGAATCGCTATTGAAATTCAGCACAATCGCCCCATAACTTTCTGAGATATGAGCAAAAAACCACGACCACCTCGTTTTTTTTCATAATTACAACAACAACATACATACATAGATACATGTAAAAAACATACCAAACAAAAAAAATTACAAAAAAAAAAAATATTAAAAATAAGAAAAAAATAATAAAAAAAACTACAATAAAAAAATTTTTAAAAAATTTAAAAATAAATTTAAAAAAATTTTTTAAAAATTTTTCTAAAAAAATTTTTTAAAAAAATTTAAAAAAAATAAAAAAAAAAAATAATAAAATATAAATAATATATTAAATAAAATAAAATAAAATTTTTATGGCTCAGCTGGGATTCGATGCCACATTTATTCTAACGTGTACATTTGTACGTATTTTATATGGGATGAATGGTGATACAAACATTTGTTATTGCATGACTACACGTTGTGAAGGGTATATAAGATTCGGCACGGCCGAATATAGCACTGTTACTTGTTGTAGTTTAATTTGTATATTTAAAATCAAGGCATACTTATTCATCAGGCACTCTTGATTCGACAGCTGATTATTTTTTTCAACACTTATTTTAAGTTTCAGCTGTCAAAATGCATAAATAAAAAATAATTTTCTTTCTTTTCTAATTTATTTCGAATGTCAAACTTCATATATAAAAAATATAAACAAAAAAGTTCTCTCCGAACTGCAATTACCTGATGAATAAATATGCCTTGATTTAAAATTATAAACAATTAAATATTTTGCTTTTGTAACACATAAACATTAAACAAATATAAACAAATATACTATACAATTGTTCGTTTCAAAACCCCCATTCTATCATCTATTGAAATACTGTTCTGTTGTAAACACAATTTCTGTTGTGTTAGTTGTACTTTAAAATGTCAATTTATATTGACAAATAAAAAATCAGGAATGGAAAAGTTGATGAAATCTTACTTCTGCTTATAATACTAGCAGACCCTGCACACGTTGCTTTTTCTAGGAAATATTTTTTTAGTTCAATAAAAGTAACGAACTTACTCTGAGTACAATAAAAAAAAAACGTAAACCATATGTGTTCTACGCAGATCTATCTTAGTTTAAAATTTCATCGAAGTCGTTACGTTATAAATTGTCTCCCTAAATATTAAGGAGTATAAAAAAAAGATGTTGACTGATTCTCAAACGTTTTTTTCTGTATTTGCTGGACTATAATGGTGTACAATTTAAAGAAAAATACTAAAACCTATATCGATGTTAGTACATAATTAAAAAAAATGGGCGTTAAAATAGGGGTGGTAAAAAAAATATCCTATTAATCATACTAGAGTCTTAGTTATATTATGTGAAAATTTTAAGTAGATCGGTCCAGCAGTCTGGCCTACCCTACCTACCTACACAAAATTTCATAAATATCGGTCGAGCCATTTCAAAGGAGTTTAATCACAAACACCACGACACGAGAATTTTATATATTAGAATAAATATAGTAATGTATATTTAAAAAAATTTACAAAATATTTTAATTAAAAAATAATATATATTTACTATTTCGGAAGCAAAAAAATACTAAAAAACGTTATTTTTATTCTAAAAAAAAAATTTATTTCCCATCCCTGTATCAATTTAATAAAATACTTTAAAAACATATGAAATGAAATTGTATTGTTATAAAAAATGTTTAAATGGAAATTACCAACAACAAGGATACAATCTGAAAACACATAAAAAAATAAGACCAATAGTACAATACGACTAGGGTTGTGAATTGCATTAAGCAATTGCTCAATACACAACCTGTCGTAGGAGTCGTAGGAGAAAAACGGCGATATTACTTACTTTTCCAGCTATGATTCGTTCTATAAACATAGGTAAAATTGTTGTAAGTGTTGTATAAAAATTTAATGTTGAAATTATCAACAAAATGCTAACAACTACTACGACGTACAACACCTACGACAGCTTGTGAAGTTAGTAAATATATTTTTATTTAAAACACAAGCCGATAAGTTACAACAAATACTTTTTAACAATAAAATAAATACATATGTACTTATATACAAAACACGTATTTACATACATATGTATGTGTGTATGTGCCATAAGACCATTTTGGAATAAACATAAACAAACACGTCGTGTCACATCACTATTCCCATTCTGGCACAATGATGCCACTACCAAAAGTTGTAATTTCTTTAAATTTTGTGTTTGATAGGCGGTTTATTGTACCAGTCCAAAGTTCTTCCATATTTAATGACTTGATTTTCTCTTATTTGGCTAAAAATGTATGTTTGTTAAATATTTGTTTCCCTCTAAGTATTTAACCGTTTAGCTTTTTTATACCCGCCACCAAAAAAATGGTGGGGGTATATTCATTTTGTCATTGCGTTTGTAACACATCGAAATATCCATTTTAGACCCCATAAAGTATGTATATTCTGAATCAGGGTTTGATTTGTTGACGATCTAGCTATGTCCGTCCGTCTGTCCGTCTGTTGAAAGCACGATAGAGGTCGCACCGAAAAAGCTAGGGGGCTCAAATTTTGCCAGAATCTTTCTTATAGACAAAGTTTGTTTGGTATTGAAAATGGGCTAAATCGGAATATTAGGAACAGAGTTATAGCTCGAAAACCAAGAGTTGGTCGAAAAAACCGTGTCCTTCGAACAGCGAATAAAATGGAATTGTGTCCAAACGCATTAACGTAGACTCATGAAACTTCGAATATATATTTACTGAGTAAAAACAATATTTTCCTCCGAAAATTGTCTAAGTCTATGCATTAGGAGAGGAGCTATCGATCAAAATGTACGAAAATTTATACCGCACAGTGTATTTTTCGGTATATTTAAAAACAAAAACGTCATAAAAGCAACAAAATTGGATGTACGACACTGAAATTTTGCACACTTTGCTTTTTGGTGAGGCGATCTTTTTTAACGGAAAATCAATGTGCCACGCCCACTTTTACGCCCACCTCCCATATAACGTTTTACCTAAAATGCATATAATTTCTCTATTAATAAAGATTTTGGAATAATAAAGGGCTATATTGAAACAGCTAAGTTGTACTCACTCGCAAAAATAACTTTGACACGCCTACTATAACGCCCACTTTCACGTTATCTACCGTTAATGAAATTTAAAAGCTCATAAAACCGCCAAAATTAGAGGTATGATGATAAAATTTGCTACGTATATCCTTCTAATCAATATAATTCTTGTGCCAAAAAGTTTAGGTGACACGCCCACTTTAACGCCTACCTCCCATATAACGGTTTATCTTAAATTCATGTAATTTCTCTATTGACAAAGTTTTTGGGAAAATAAAGGACTATATTTAAATATCTAAGTTGTATTTATTAGCAGAAACTTTATTGACACTCCTACTTTAACGCCCACTTTCACTAAAATACTACATTACAAAAGCATTTTAGTAGCATATCGAAGTTATAAAGGGTGGTTAAATTTTAAGGACCGATGTTGAATTTAAATAAAACACAAATTATTTAGGATATTATTATTATTTCTTTTTGTAATTATAATATTTGTATAGTTCAATTACGTATTTAACAAAATTTGTATTTAACGGAAATTTAAATATTTGTGGACGAATTTGAATGATTATGTTGATCAAAAGAACTACGAAGTGCACAAAATGCATTTTGATTTGAACGCCCATTTTTATAAAAAAACTGAATAACTTTAAAGCGTTGCTCATTTGCGTATCTTTCCACGGATCAAATTGAGTAAGTTTGAGATTGAGAAATGTCAAGTGAAATGCAGAAAACAAATTTAAAGACTAGGTGTAGTTCACCTTCAAAATGGGCCCTTAAAATTTAACCACCCTCTACAAAGAAAGTGATACATATTTTATTATAAAAAGATTATTTCATAATGATTAACAAAATAAATAAATATTGTGCTTTAAATGTACACAAAATTGGTGGTGGGTATAAAAGATTCGGCACAGCCGAATATAGTGCTCTTACTTGTTTTTGTTTAAAGTGGTAAATTGAATTTACAATTGTTATGTGTGGACTTTTTTTGTAAAACCTAGAAAATACGAAACTAAAGAAACAACATATTAGAAAATTTACTTTTAAGGTGTATATTGAAGTAAAAAAATGTTCGCTTGCTTATTTTTTTGCCGCTGTAATTTCGATCCTATGTAAATAAATAATACAATATAATTAACTCACACTGTTAGTGATTAATAATATGTATATATGTATGTATGTATGTACATATATCGATGGTCATAGGTTGCACAACACTTAACTGAAATTTGTTTCTCAACATAAAATAAATTGCTTAATTTACAAGCCCTCCCACCATTGTAATTTATATTGTCTATTAATATACAATTATGGTTTATTTACTTGTGAATACAATTTCTGTTGTATCAGGTGTATTGTTAAACTCCAAATATAATTAAACGTCAATCAAAGAAAAATATTAGGAATTTTCAAAAAAATTATGCTTTTTTCTATTTTTCGAGCCAACAAATACAAATTTTTTTGACTTTGCAAAAAAGTTTCAAAATCCAATCCTGTATGAATCCAATTCTACACTTCAAAAACATATGAAATAAAACAAGTAAGAGCGCTATATTCGGCCGTCCCGAATATTAGATTCCCTTCCCTTAGACCCTTCACAACGTGTAGTCATGCAATAACAGTAGTTTTAAACACCATTCATCTCATATGAAATACGTACATACATTGTAAAATTATAAATTTACGTATGTATGTATGTATGTATGTTAAAAAAATAAAAAAAAAATTTTTTAAAAAAATTAAAAAAAAAAATTATATATAATAAATATAAAACAAAAAAAAAATAAAAAAAATTAAAAAAAAATACTATATTAAATAAAAAATTAAAAATAAATTAAAAAAAAAATAGAAAAAAAATAAAAAAAAAATTTTTTGGCTCAGCTGGTTTCGATGCCACGTTTTCTCTAACCAGTATACACGTTTGTATGTATGTATGCTGTTGTTGTAATGTGGTTTTTGTGAAAAAAAAATCGAGGTGGTCGTGGGTTTTTGCTCATATCTCAGTTGTTTATTTACCGATGTTTCTGATTTTTCAATACCGATCTACTCCCGAATATTTCTGATATTTTAATACCTCACCCGGGTCCGAGTGATGTCGGGGGGTTTCAAAAAGTTGATTTCAACATACACACGGACAGACAGACAGACTGACAGAGCTTAATCGACTTCCCTATTCATAAGCTTTTAGAAAATATATACTTTATGGGGTCGGAAATGAAAATTGTAGAAATTTCACACGGAATGACAAACCTATATATACCCTTTTTCACTGTGTGAAGGGTATAATTATATGGTTTTAAAAAATCTTTTAATGGAAATAATTTTTAGTAATACTTCAATAGTATTGAATGTATAATTTCAAAAAGCGGGACTTACAACAGATGGTGTATACTTTTATGTCACTTATATGTCTCACTTAGTTATTAGCGGATCCAGCTTACGTGTTTGGGATGGGGAAGTTTTTGGCTGCCAAAATTATTACTTATTAAAAGTAAGAAGAAAATGGTTTGGGGGAATTTGGTTTTGAAGTGTCCCTTTCCAACAAAACTATTCCATAACCCCCTCTCCCTTAAATCAAGCGCTTAATTATAGTTTAAAAATAACAGTTCTTTCTTCTCGCGAAATCGTTGTAGCCGGAATTTATTGCTTTCCTTTTTCAATTTGAAAAAAGTTCTGCTGAAGCACACTAAGGCTTAGGTTAGGGTTAGGTTCGGTTGAAAAGGAGGGGCATTAAAAGCCCAAACCCATGACAGGTATGTCTTTATGCCCAGTTGGCATGTTGTGCGCTCCATGTGGAAAACGGAATTCCCAAATAAAAACCATAAACATAATTTCCCATAAATAACGGACTAGTCTAAGAACCCAGTTTCCTCAATGTAACTCCTTATGGATCTCCAGTTCGAGTTCCCCAGGTATTCCAAGTTCGGCATAGTATCCACTGTAAAATTTTCGCGCCTAATATGCCCAAACACAGGACAATGACAGAGGTAGTGTACCAAAGTCTCATTCTCTTCCTCGCAAGCTCTACATGTTGTCTCCTCAGATAATCTCATGCGAGCTAGATGGGTTCTCAACTCCGTATGACCTGTAATTACACTGGTTAGTTTCCTAAGTGTAGGTCTACTTCTCAGTCTCAGAATCTCTTTTGATTTCCCAATATTTGGCTCACCCCATAGTATTCTTGTCACCTTACCGACATCAGTGCTTTGCCATTTTCTGACAAGTTCCTCCATCGCCCAACGTTTAAGTTCATCCTTAAATCGTTTAAGGGGTTTGGCGTTCTCCAAAGTTATAGTACTCAGAAGAGCTCCCATTTTGGATAATTTGTCGGCTTTCTCGTTTCCGATCAGCCCGTGAGCATAATTTAAATTTTCGGACGGATTTCTAAATAAAATCGAGTACGTCGTTCCAAAGTTAAGACAAGATGCATGGAGCAGCTTATTCAAAAATCTCAAATTTTATAAAAACATTTAAAATAAAACATTAGCATAGAATTTGAAATTATGATGATTTTTGCAGTTAGGTAACTATAGCGGGTTAAAAAAATATGTTGTTTTTTCTGGGAATATTTGCTTGTTGCATTATGTGTGAATGTGTGCAATCATTTTCAACGTACCAGAAATGTTTTCTGCTGTTCAGAAGTGGTGATTTTGACACGGAAGACAAAGATCGCCCAGTGTAAGGATTGATATTCAAGAATTGGTGGCATTACTCCACTAAGATTGTGGTTTAACTTAACAACAAGAGCGCACAAATCTATTAAAGGCTATAATACACGGTATGTTTTTTACATCTGACTTTAAAAATTGTGAGACATAGGTAAATGTACATGTCTGTCAAAATTGTACTTTTACGCTGACTGCTTTGCAGCAGCAGAGATTTCTGCCAACGACTAATGTCACATGTTTTGACAGAAGAAAATAGAGCGCACTCTAATTAAAATTTTGTCAGATATCTCAACACATGTTTTTTTACAGAAGTAATGTTTTAAAGGTAACACACGACATGTTTGTATTAACAGTGGAGAATTTGACAAGTCAGATGTAAAAAACATGCCGTGTATTAGCTCCTTAAGCAAACCACATGTTTGTAACAAAATAAAAAATAAACAAAGTAATGCATGTTGAATCAAATTGTTTTTTTTTTCAAATATGAGAATGTAAAAAAACAAAACAGAAAGAGGGAGAGGGAGTCTCAATTTAAATTTTTGTTTAGAAGATATTTTCTTGTTTTACTTTTTTAATTTGTAAACTTGGTGTTCACAGTCTATTGGATTTACTTCCCAACTAAAAATTATTTTTTCTGATTCAGCGATTTTTAGTAAAAACATAAAACTTCTTGGGAACCAGCAAAGTGTTCCGAGTTCATCTAGTATTTATAAGATTGTGTATAAGAAACTTTAAAGCATATTTCGCTTAAAAATTAATATGAAATTTAGCGCAGTAAAAATTCATTTAGGCAGGAAAAGCGTTAAGACTGGAGCAGTATTTCAAAAGTTATAAGCATTAGAAATTTTAGCAGTAGCAGGACCTTAAGCTATTTGAATTCGACAATGGAAGACATGACGAAAATAATGGGTTTTAGTCTACTATCATTTTCATTCTGTGCTCTATATTCCTCGAGAAACCTAAATTATAATATAATTTTTAAATTTATTTTTATTTATGCATTCTTTTTAATCTCTTAATATTTCAGTATTCAGTACGCGAATATAATATGGATGATCTCGAGCTGGACCAAGTAACACAAGTGATCGGTTATCATCCTCGTTTTTTGGATCATTTTTTAAGAACTCAACATTTTATTATGAATGGCGATGGTCCACTGCCATATGATTTTCGCTATTATTTGGCCATAATTGTAAGTATTTTATTTTATTATACAATATTATTTATTATACAAAATATAGAATAATATCGACGAAAGAAGGAAATGTTTTGTGAAATCTAGGTGTTTCTTTATAACTTTTAATCAAACTTACAAAAATGCCTTTACTGCTTGTTTTATAGCCTTCACCTGTGATGCCAGAGGTATATATAGCTTTGTCATTCCGTTTTTAATTTCTACAATATTCATTTCCGACCCCATAAAGTACTCCTATATATATTTTATGAAAGCTTATGAGTAGTTGAGCTTTGTCCGACTATCCGTGTGTTGGTTGAAATCAACTTCCAGAAGCCCCCACATGCTGCATAGACCGTTATGTAGTACACATATTTTGGCAAAATTTAGGAATGAATCGCCATTGAAATTTAGCACAATCGCCCCATAACTTTCTGAGATTTGATCAAATAAATACGACTGGGTTTGTTTTTTTTGCCATATTTTTCCCACAAAAAATTAAAATTTTTCAACTTTACGGTAACGTTCATCACAATTTAAAGATATGATATGCCTCTAGAGCTATTCGTAAACAATTTTGGAAAAAAATTTTGGTCACTATTCGGTAAAGTTATAGGCTAAAATATATATATTGTCAAAGATATCAAGTTACTACAGCTCCTAAATAATTGTTGGACATGCTAAGGCGCCAAATTAGAAGCCGTGGTCTCAAAAAACATTAATTCTCTAAAACTGACAAATCGGTTTGAAATGAACTCAGATATAGAAACAAAATACAACTGCTTCTGTGTTTTTTCTCTTAAATTTACAAACGATAATCGATTTTTTTTTTGGCTTCGGCAACTGAAAAGCTAAATTTGGTTATCGAACGAAAGCAATATATAAGACACTACAAAATCTAAAAACTAGTACCAAAATTTATTGGTATATACTAGGGTGATCAATTATTCGACATTTTTAAGAAACCGGTTTTCAAATAGTTTGAAATTTAGAATGAAAAAAAAAAATCGGTTGCTATTTTAAAAATTTAGAAAAATCCGGTTAACCGGTCGAATACATAAAATATAATTCTTTCTTATACCCATGACAGAGATACATACATATATAGGTATAAACTGGTTTAATTGAATTTTAAGTTGACACACATTCAATGGCATTATTATAAAATACCGTTATTTAAAATAAAGATGTTAAGAGACAGACACATTTTACCTAAAAGTGACCGAAAAGTTAAGTTTATGCTTCAATTTCCTTTAACTTTTAAGGTTACATAGGTTTATAAATTTAAAAATGTCATTGTTTCATGTAGAGAAATATGGCAACTAAATTGTGATTTATATTTTTTTTTCTACCTCGACCTTTTTAATTTTTTTTATTTTAAGTTTTAATTTTCTTATAAATATTAGTAAAATGTATAAAAATCATAAAAAATTTTATTTCGTTTTGTTAATAAAATGTATAAATTTACATTTTTGTAAATCGGTATTTGCTCTGGTAAAGCCATATTAAAAAAAAAACTTCGTTACAAGGAGGTTGTAATAATAAAAAATACTAAAAAGTCACTTCACTGCTCATGGTAGTCAAAGTTACCTTTTACTAACATTAACTTTGTAGGCAAGTTGTAATAAAGACCCTTTGTGTGCCAAACTATTTTAGTATACAAGTCATATGTTATCAGAGATATTAGTTAAGCTATGGGTAGTCTTTAGTACAAGTCGCTAGATTTCGTAGAAGCTAAATATTATGAAACTCGAAAATGAGATCAAAAAGTATTGCAAAGTACAATAATTTGATCAAAAAACTTAACTGAACAGCTGATTATCACAACAAATTATAAGCGCAACAACGTATAAAATACCTGCTCTACATTTAAAATAAATAATATTTAAGCCAAATTATTTTTCTTATTTTACATTTGTTTTTAAAACAACAAATAAATTTCTTACAACATTGTGGAAGAGCATTTAATAAATTTTCTGGTTTTTTGAAATTTTTGAGTAATAAATATAATATGGTACGTTTGGTTACAAAGATAAATGAACATACAACTAAAAAGGAAAAAAACCGGTTTCTGTGAGTAACATTTAGAAAAAAACCGCCAGCTGAAACAGTAAAAAACCGGGTTTTCCACCGGTTTTAAAACCGAAACGATCACCCTAGTATATACCTGAAATATTCACACTACAAACGGATTAACAGTTATAACCAGCTTAATATTTGTTTACATTTCCAAAGTTCTTCTTTCTGCCACTCATGTATGTACATATATTAAGCCATATGTGTACATACATTTAAATGCATTCGTGTTTAACTTGAAAATAACTTTTTTTTAGCGACAACACGTTTTCTTTCACCATCACTTTCCATTATTATGGGGCAATAATAAATATTCCGTTTTTAAAATTTTGAAAAACAAAGCCATTTAGCTTGTAAGTATTCCTGCCTCAGAAAAAAATTTTATTGAAAGACACATAATAGAAAACAAGACTCGTGCTGTAATAAATAGAGGCCTTTGTTTGGAAATATTTAATGGATTCACATAGACTTCTATCATGTCATAATGTTATAAGATTATACTATAGTGTAAAAATATTGTTATTGCTTTTAAAACAAAAGTTTTGCTACAACAATACTACTGTGTACTGTATGCTTATTGTGCTGTCATACCACAGCTAACTGAACTACCTAGGAGCCATGCCTTGGCCAAGCCATCAAAATATTTGAGAGGTGTAGTCGCTTATATCCGTCTAAAAAGCACGTATCAAAATATTTAGCAGAACTACTGAAGATTTTTTCACTAATCTCTGCTAGCGGCTAAAGTTGTTGGCCTAGGGTCTGTTAAATTGCTTTCAGGTCATAATTTATTTTTCACACAAAATTTTTAAAGAATTTTAAATGTAGTGGCTGACTCTACAATAAGAAATGTACTCTTTGCAAAAATCACTTATCATTTTAGATGTTCATTCACTCTTGGCAATTATATAGCAAATATTTATTTGAATGTCATGTTTTGATTGTTGAATTTGTATCAGCTGATTTGGATATGAAATATCACACTTAGTTCACAACGGTCGTATTTTGTTCATGTTTTCTATCTATAACAATTGAATTTATTACATTTTGTGAATTCACCAAGTGTTTACAATTCATTTGTTTATTTAATACATGTATTTATTTTGTTTTTTTTTGCATATCAAATACATGTAATATTTATTACACCTCCTGCATACTGCCCTCACATTTGTAAATTCTACTCACTACTTTGCAGTTAATTGAAGAGCCAACGCCTTCGGGTTTAAGGTCAGCATCATCGTCGTTGTCGTTAATATTATTTATAAACATATCTATGTAAATTGTATAAAAAAAATTAACAACCAAACAAACGATGCTTTTATTAATTATTCACTTGTTTACTGGCATACTTACAAAAAGTCATAAAGAATTTGTTTATTGCACAGTGGAGTCGATCGTTAAATAAGTTGTCGTAAATTTGTTGCTTTTAAAATAATTGTAATTTGTGTGACACATTTTATATAATGAGTTTAGAGCAGTGCCATTCAACCTATGGTACGCGTACCACTTGGTGGTACGCAAAAAATTTCCAGGTGGTACGCGAAATCTTTTAAAATTTTAACGATTTCTATTTCTAAAAATTGTGTTTTAAAGATAATGAATCATTAAGTGATATATCCTGTAATCCAACACAAAAAATAGCTTTCCAAAACACGAATCTTTTTTCATTTTGGATGAAACAGAAAACTGAATATGAATCGTTATATTTGTTGCCATTCACCTCCACATATTTATGTGAACAAGGATTTTCCTTAATGGTGATAATTAAAAATAAATACCGAACAACGATGAACTTGGAGCCAAATATGAGATTAAAGCTAACAAAAATTGAACCAGACATAAAATCTCTAATATCAAAAATGCAGTACCAACGATCTCATTGATTCGGATTTTTATAAAATTAATTGCAGATACATTTTTGTTTCGTTTTTTTTTTACTTTGAATAGTTATATTGTAAAGTTTATTTTTTTAATTTTTTATAAAATTATTACATGTTCTTGTTATGTTTTTTGTTATTTTAATTTTTTTTAAATTTTATTGTTTTTTATTATTAATAAATAAAATGGATTAAAAATTTTAAAATTGTTTACATTCTATTTTTTTTGGTGGTACGCGAATAGTTTGTCGTGAATTTAGTGGTACACGAGCCAAAAAGGTTGAATAGCACTGGTTTAGAGCACAAGGTGTTCAAGTGCCTTGAGGTGAATGTGGCATTCTTATTCGCTAGCGAGATATGGCTAACCATTCTAGTGCTTGTCATTTAAATACCTGTTTAGCTCAAAGCACGTGGGGTATATGAGCATTTAAATCTTTTGTGCTTAAATTTAGTAAATCGTTATAGCTCTTGTCATCACTTTGCTTATTCGTGGAGTGTGTCCAAAATTTGGAAATTTACAGAATATACAAAAAAAATCTATTTAATTTATGTACCTGATATTATAGAAGATTGTGGCAAGTTCAAGTAAAAATTTTACTGTTACATCAGTGCAAAATGAGAGCTGTATTACTTAAGAGCCCATCAAAAGATTTTGTAAAAAATAGTAAGTTAGCCATCCGAAAAATGCAATAGATACAATTTTTGAAGGATGAAGTTCTCATACAAATAATGAACAAGAAAACTTTACCAAAGTAAACATGAAAGCTGTAAATGTTGCCTGAGCCGTCCAGTTGCTCCCACAATTTTTTCCAAAAAAATAGCGTCAAAATAATTAAGTTCAAGAAATTTAAGAATCTCCAGAGTCTTTTTTGTTATATACAACCAATTAATCACGAATTATTCAAAAGCGCTTCCTCACGATAAAATGGATGAAATTCCAGAAAAAAAAATCAAAGCTTAGGTGAGGATGAAGATCAGTCCAATGATGTCCTGGAATTTTATTATGACACCTAAAAAATTTAACAAAAAACCATAAAAGCTTTTCTTAATAAAAGGTTGAAATATATTAATTTTGTCACTTCGTTTGTAACACTTCTAAATATTAATTTTTAGCCCCATAAAGTATATATTTTCTGAGTCCTCGTTTCATTTTAGGACGATTAAAAATTTGCCAATTTATCATTTATATCCTTTTTAAATTCCGTGTCGTGTCGTTTTTGTGTCGAAAACGACAGAAATACGACTAGGTCTCATTAATTTTACATTGTCGTATATATTACACGGTACAATAAGGCTGATTATTTTTTAACTTACTTTAGTTACCAAGTCATACTCTCTTGAAATGTCATAAAAAAAGAGATGAATTTTTTAAGTTTACGTAATACATACTTACTTTATTCGAAAGACAATCTTCTGGCATTATAATTTAAATATGATTTCTGGCATATGACCGCCACAGCTGCCTCAAAGTAGTCTAATCTGGAGGCCCAATTTTCGATAACTTAATAACGCGGCGAATATTGTATTTTAAGTGGTCAATCATTTTTGGCTTATCGGAGTAGACTAGCGACTTCGCCTATCCCCACAGAAAATAGTCTAACGGCGTTCAATCGTACGATATTGGAGGCCTTTTCAAACTTGCGAAACGTGAAACTATTCGGCTACCAAACGCTTCCTTCAATAAATCAATTGTGGCACAAGCCACAATTTCTTTCGTGAATAACTTTGATATGGGAAATAAATGTTGGATGTGACTTAATAAAATTAAGAAAAAATTTTAATTCTCCCTTTTTAATTTTTTTTTATGTGTTACGTTATTTTTGAGGTCACATTTAGGTCTAAACAATTTTTCCCTTTCAAACAATTAGTGGTAAACAGTCTGAAGATTAAGATGTGATTGTAAAATTTATCGATTACTACGCCGACATTCAATTATTTTATAACAAAATCTTCAAAACATTTAGTTATGATCACAACAACAAATTTGTAAGTTGTAAGAATTAAAGCATTTGAATGGAAAAGTATTTGGTTGCCATGTGCATATAAATATCAATTAAGATCCGTATAATAGATACCATCACTAATTTGTTTATAATTTTATAAGCTAAAAGTGAGCTTATGATGCGAACAAATATAAAAGATAGTAAAATATATAAACAATAACAATAAATATTTATCAAAATAATTTCGTACCAAAAAATTTTTTGAATTTATACGGGTGTATGTAAATAAAGGTTATTGTATAAATATATTCTATTTAAACGAAATTTGTTTTTAATGTAGGTACTAAAATTGTAAAAATAAACAACAGATAAATATAAGTTCTGGCAAACAGCTGTATTGATAGTACATATTTATAAAAAAATTAATAAAGAAATGTTATTTGGCCGTGTATTCATAGCTGCCAGATTTGACGATTTATCGTCATTTTGACGATTTTACGTGCTAAAATTAAGTGTTGACGATTTGACGATTTATGCTATGTTTTTGACGATTTTCAAGAATTCAAGTTTGCAACATTTTTCATTACTTTTATATCAACCTTAAACTAAATAAAAATAATTTGTAACGGTTTTTTATGTTATTAATAATAGAACAGAGTGAAAGAGATACATCGATCATTATTTAATGTGTTTGTGTGGGTAATTTTTCCACTTTGTAAATTTTTAACATAGTATATGCCACATTTTATCAACTGATACCTACAACATGAACAAATATAAATTTGGAAATGCGTTTAAAACAATTTTAGTTTTTTAAGTAAATTTATTTAAATTATTTAAGAGACAAATTAATATGCTTAAATACTTCAAAAAAATGGTAAGTTTTTTTAATTATACATTTAAACCTTAAAAATCAAACATTATATTTTCAATAGAAAACCAAGATGATGAAAATTCTAGCAGCTCTTCCTCTGTAAGTAGAAATTTTATCCATTTTTTATACAAAACTTTGTAGTAGCTAAAATTAAATTTTAATAGTGTTTTTCACAGGTAACCAACAGGAAGAAGAAAATTAAGGAAGACTGGTTTGCAGATCCAGAAATAAATTTATGGGCTGAAAAGCGAAACGATGTAGTTTATTTTGGCGTTGTGCTCGTCTTACGCTTGCCTAAAGCTACCTTAATCGGTAGAAACTTTAGAAAGAAATGATTATAATTATTTGTTAATTAGTCTGAATTAGATGCAGCCAATTCATTATTTATCATTTTTTGTATTTATATACATATTAATATTTATTTTTCGAAATTAATTCTAAATTGTATTATATTTATTGTCATGTTCTTAACTTAAAAGAGTCTAATAAAACCATTGATGTCTCTGGATTTAAAAAGTTTGTTATGTTATGCATTAAATAAAAAATGTTTTGTTTTGAAAAATGCGTTTTTTTATTTTGACGTTTTTATGACGATTTGAGTAAACTATTTGACGATTTTGACGATTTTTTCTCCCAAATTAGACGATTTTGCCCCTATTTTATCTGGCAGCTATGCGTGTATTACGAAAATATTTTAATAAATAAATTAACTGAGTACATTAATGCTAGAGAAACACAACTGAGACGAACGACGAATTTCACAAAAAACACGACGAATTCGCTGTGTAAACTCATTGTATCAAGAACAATTACGGGGGAAAAACAACAGCTGTTTTAGTTTACAAAGTTGTTACTGTTTGTGCAAAGAAAGAAGAAATTAAAAAAATTAGAAGAATTTACACTTTTGTGAAAGTCATCAAAAATAGTTATTAGCCGTATTTTTCATTAAATATTTTGTAGAAAAAGATTTTTTAATTATACATAATCAGCAAAAATTGGAAGTAGTACAAAGTGGATTACAATTTTAATACTTTTAAATCAATAGCGTAAAAGCATTAATTCTAAATGACTCCCCACATACGAAATAATTTGTCATAAATGAAGTGCTTAAAATGAATGCAATATCATTAAAAATATCTTAAACAATTCATGTAAACAAACAAATTAAACTCATGAGACATGGAATGCTTTTCGCCAAACATGCATGAGTTTTATTCGCTTACTGGAATGGAGTGCAGTCCATTATATATTCATGTAAACACATGATCTCTAATTACACGCTAATGTTAAAATCATTACTAATGTTTTCACCTAAATTTATTCACTTCGTCACCAGTGAAACCCCTGCAAAATGACTTTTCTGTCTTTGTTTTTTAGGTGGGTACATACGCAAACGCTTGCATTAAACATTAATTAAAATATTTGGGGGATTCACAGTAGTGTCATAAAGTCATATGTCCTATAAAAATAGCATGAAAAATTAAGACTATTGTGAACAACCCCTTATAATTAAGTGTGCTATTTTGAATTTAAATCAGCTGATGTTCAACAATTATAAAAATAAATATTTTCTTTCATAATGCCAAAAACAAGTAAAAAAACAAAATAATAGCCAGTTTGTGCGAAAAGTACATTTTAGATGTTGTAATGGCAAACTCAAGTAAATAAATCACAAATAAATTAAATTTTGTTTGATAAACAAAAACAGCAGAGTCCTTAGCCGATCTTATTTGACGCCACCAGTGATTTGTTATCAAAAATTAGCAACTGCGCTCAAATTTGGATGTCGGCCCGATAAAATTATACAATAAACGGCGACGGCTTACAAAAACTGTTGCGGCTTGGCTTAGCCGTTTAACACAGGTCTCTGCTTATTAAATACGACAGCACAATAAACATAGCGTACAAAGTTCTATTATAATAAGACACTTTTTGTTTGAAAAGCAACAACATCATTTTTAAACTATTGTAAAATTTTAGGACAATATGACATGATAAGACACCTTGTGAATCACCTAATTGTATGTTAAAGAAAAAACAAGTAAGAATACTATATTCTGATAATACCCCTCACCATCATGTATTAAGGTATAGTGACCACATTGTAGCTTAGCTTAGATATTATATTTAATGTTCTACGTCATTTTGATTTATTATTTCCGACGTCATCTTTGATTTTAAATTTTTAGTCATAGTCAGCTGTATTCTACTAGTCATTTGATACCCATGCATATGGGGATAAGAAAAAAAATTATCCGCAATTTTGTTTTGGACGCCATCTTGGATTTTTACTTCTTCATAGTTTATTGTATTCAACTTTTATTTGATGGCAATATCGAGGGGGTTGAAGGGAATACATTTTTAAGTAATACATTTGACCCACAGATAAATTTATTGAACGCCATTTTGTAGTGAATTACGTTTTTTTATAGTGTGTCATTATTAATTAATATTAAATAATATTAATCCATTTATTTTGATGCCCATTTGTTGCCCACAAGTTGTCGAAAAACTCGATTTTCGTTTATAAATTTTAGGAAAAACACCGAATCAGTTGTGTCGTGGTGTTTATATCTCAGTTAGTTTTAAATCGATTTGCATTGTTTTATTTTATTAATATGAAATGCGTACATACATACATACATATATAAACACATATATTTTTCATTATCTTTATAATGATTCTATCTGCTTAAAAACATCCCATTGCAAAATAAAAATTAAGTTTATGTGTGTATATCTAAACGGGGATTCGAACCTACGTTCATTCAGTTTGCATAAATGTGTTGTAAAAAGACTAGGTGGTCTAGGTTTTTTCATCATATCTCAGTTGTTTATGGATTTTTCTGATTTTCAATACCGATCTGCTCCACAATATTTCTGATATTTTAATACCACAAACGGGTCTAAACAATATTTGTGGGCTTCAAAAAAATGATTTCAACATACACTCGGACAGACGGATGTGGCTTAATTGACTTCATTGGTCATAGCTTTCAGTTTATATATACTATATGGGTTCTCAAATTAATATTTTAGAATTCCACACGGAATGACAAACATACACTATCTGTGAAGGAAATAAAAATGTTTTTTTTTTTCTAAATAATTTTTTCCTATAACTTTACCGATCAGTCCAAATCTATTTAAGAATAGCCCTTTGGGCATGTTATATCTACAAATAGTAACAAAAATATCTATTGAATTATCCTTGGGCTAAAAAAAAATTAGTTTTTATGGTAAAAATTAGAATGGAAAGCGGAGGCGGTCGGTTACTTTGCTCCTATCGCAGAGAGTTATGGGACAATTATGTATATTGTATATATGTACATATTCAAAAAAGGGCCGATCAGAAACGTTTAGTATTCATACATTAAATACAAGTTGGCAAAGAATTAATGTCATTTTGCAGATGGCTCCAATTGTCACTGTGACTTTGACATTTATAATGTAGATATAGAGAATTAGTTGACAACAAGAAATGGTGCAATAAACACCTTAAGTACGTGGAATTTTTAAAAGTACTTTTTTGGTGGGTGTCTTAATGCAGCGTGAATATCATTACTTTTGATACACTCTATACTTTAGAAAGCGGTATGGCATAAAAAAGCTATTTTCCTATACATGGCCACACACTAACAAATTTTTTATTAATTTAAACTCCTCTCTAGTAGTTATTAGACGTGAATACCTAAATAAACTTATGTATGTATATACATATGTATGTATACATATGTTTGTGATAGTTTAATAATAAGAAAATAAAAAAATTTTTATACAATGTTGCAGTTCAATGACTTTTTAATCTTAGTAGTTTAAAACACTAATCAGAGATGGACAATTTCTTATGATTATATTTTATAAAATTATAGCTGGTGTTTTAAAAGTATCATAGTAACTGCAATGGATTATCAAACTGTGTATGAAATATTTTTTTGATTAGTAAAGTGTTCAATATTAAATTTCAATTAAATTTTAAATATTATTTCAAAAATATCTTTTGACAAGTTATAAAAAGTACAGCTGGAGGTAATAAATATATTTTGAATTATATTGTACATGGAAATTAAAATTAAATTAAAAAAATTGTGATATAACACTGGTCTACAAAATATCCTTTTCTATTAGTTTTAGTTGATGTTTAATATCTTGCCAAACATTGCGTTTCAGTTTTAAGTACTAGACTAATAGTATAGGTGTCTTCACTTAATCGTGTATAAAATCAACATATGTCAACCGATTTAATGATTTATAGTTTATTTTATTCGCAGTATTTTTTTCCTTTTTGAAAAATTATAACAATGTAAAATTTATGACCTAATATTATTTTAGTGACGTTTTGGAAACAAAACTTAGTACTTATTTTGCATGAAAATAAAATACTATCGCCACTTATTTCTGAATAACTCCTCAACACTTAAAAATCGTTATTTAGCTGACTAAAATTAAAATTTTATTATTAACCCATTGTTGGTATTGATTAAAATCAAACTAATCGCTCTCAAGTTATAATGAAACTAGCGTACCCAGCAAACTTCACCTCTCCCCAATTTTAAGCCTTCAGACAAACTTTAGAGTAATAATACAACACAAATATTGTATTTTCAATGTGATTTATTTGAATGGAATCAGTAGAGAGCGATTTGATGAATAATGTTTTTCAATTTGTTTTCCGGCTCAAAAACTAATAACGAAGACGGTTTCCCAACACGCGAACATGCAACATACAGCTGACCGTGCGAAAAACAGGGAAATTCGAGATTAATCCCACAGACTTCTAGTGATTGGCCTTCGACACCTGTCATATTGCCTAAAGTCTAAGTCAACGTATAACTCCATCTATTGGATTTTGGCTCAGAACTTTCTATTGTTTTATTTGAAAAGCCATTAAGAAATAATTTCACACAAAATTTTATACAAAAACTCGATTTTTCCAATTTTCCGACTTTTTCGGAGGGATTTTTCAAAATTAAAATACGAAAATACGAACAACTGACAACAAATTTTACAGAAATCGGCCCAGCCGATTACTATAGACTTTTCACACCATTTTTATATATATAGATCTATTGCCATAACCATCTTCTTTCTTGCGAAATATTAGGCATGCCCATACAAAATCTGAACCTGATAGAAAAAAACTGAAAACGGATTTAAATTTAGCGCGTTAAATTCTCTATAGTCCACATATTTTTATTCAAAGGCGATTTTTGCTGCAAACTAGTATTATAAGCGGACAAACTTTTAAACGCCCGAATGATGGACTTATTTAAAAATAAATCAATTTCTTCACCATAAGATCAGCACAAAAATTTAATTTTTTTACTCAACAAAAACTTCTTGAAGTAGTAGACATATGGGCAAAAAAAGGTTTTTTTTTAATTGTAATATAATTTTCCATCCCTGATACCAATTGTTGTTATTATTCACTATTGTTTGACTGGCCTACTCTCATTGCTATGGAAGAATGAATACAGAAGCAAAATTTTAGCGACCGGTCTGAAGCCAATGAATAAGTGACAGACCTAAACACAATAAAATTTTTACAAGAAATCGTAATAATTAAACTTTGAATTAATTTAACTTGTTTATTTAATTTAACATAAAAAATCTTACAATATATCAGACCATGATTTCGGAAAATTGGTTTATGCTCAAAAGATATAGTATAGACTTAATTGATTCTAGAATTAAAGGAAAGTGACTTGTTTATAGTAGCGAACAAATAAATTACACTTAATTTACTTTAAATTTTAAATATTTTTTTTTAAATAATAATATACTTCTTTGTAAGTCTCATAAACTAAAATTCCATATGTAACATTAACTAATCAGCCTTAGTATTAACCAAAATTTACTTTATTCAATATTTCAAGATCCGAATATTTAGAGAATTTAGAGTAAGTATAGAAGAAGCGTGTTTTTAATCGCTTTAATCGATTTCAGGAAAATTATAAAAGTTTAGAGTCACATTTCACTAAGAACTCGATCACCATTAAGAATATTGGTCACTTTCCTATAAACTATGCCACTGTGCGACGAATGACAACGAACCCATCAGGTACTGGGTAGAGGTACGTTTTAAGATGTTGTTGGCTTGCAGTTAAGCAGTAAGTCCAAGGCAGTTTACAGTTGAAAATAAATTTTATTTTTAACAGTTTATTTTTGTTTAAGATTTTTTTTCTTATTTGTTATTTTAAAGAAAATTAAACATCTGCATCTGTTTTTTTTTTTTTTGTAAAAATAAATAAAAAAACAATTTAAATTGTGTCGCTATTTTTCACTACTGATTTATTTAGATTTTTATTTATTTTTTTTTTATTTATTTCGATTGAAATAAATTAGCTTTGAATTTTACATTCGATATAATTGTGTTGGACGATTTTGTTTTCGTAAATAAAAATCTGAGACAGTTTGGCTACAAATAACTCAAAGAATTAAAAAAAAGAAAAAACAAATTACATACATACATGTACACATGCATACATACCACATACATACATACATACACAATATTTAATTTTTCCTCAAATATTTGTACATACATATGTACAGTCAAGTAAAACGTTTTTATTTACAAAGTTTTTATACAAATAATATAACAATTAAAGTTTAGTTTATTAAACTTTTATTTTATACACTTCACAGAGAGTGTAAGGCTATATCTACAGGTCCGGCACGGTATATATTTTCTTAAAGCTTATGAATAGGGAAATTGATTAGCCGTTTGTCCGCGTGTATGTTGAAAAGATTTTTTTAAAGCCCCCCGACATCGCTCAGTGTGGAGTATCAAAATTTCAAAAAATATTCGAGAACAGATCGGTATTGAAAATCAGATAAAAGCGGTCGATAACCAACTAAGATATGAGGAAAAATACAAGATCACCTCTTTTTTCCACAACACATCCATACAAACGTGGTATTCTGGTTGAAGCGAACCTAGTTCGAATCCCGGATGAGTTAAAAACATTTTTTTGTGTTTTTTTTTTAATTATTGAAATATAAGCGGAAATCACCCTTTGTTCCAAACAGATCATGCAAATGTTGCAGATCTTGCAAGTCTAGTATATATTCTAAAGTTTGCAACACCACAAAAACATTATACACTAAAATTACATTATCCACACAAGCACTTACATATTTCCAATACTAAAAACTGTTGGAAATTTTCAAAAGCAACGTTTGCAATAGAATATATACCAGACTTGCAAGATCTTCAACGTTTGCATGATCTGTTTACAACGAAGGGTGGTTTCCGCTTAACATTATATTTTATAATTTTACGATGTGATGTAAACGTGAAAAGTATAATTTTACGATGAGACGTTTTTGATATTAATGAGAAGAAAATTGCGTAAAAATTGAATCCCCATAATAATATCAAATGAAAGGGCTTGACCAGTACAATACAGTAAACTATAAAATAGTTAAAATCTAAGATGGCGTCCTAAACAAAATAGCGGAAAAATTAGTCAAATATAGTGATAACGACTTTTTAGACTTTAACTCTTTAACAATATTGGTATCAAATAATATCAAATATCTTGACCAGTAAAATAAAGTAAATTATGAAAAAGTGTTAAATCCAAGATGGCATCTTAAACAAAATGCCGGAAATTTGTTTTCTTTACACTTTTAATATGACTAGTAGAATACAGTTAACTACGTAGAAATTCGGATGGGGTGCAATAACGCCTTACGAAATAAGGCCTTTAAGGCTTTATTTCTCAATGGAAAGTGAAATAAAGCCGTAAAGGTCTTATTTCACTTAAATTTCTTTTCAAATGAAGCAATAAAATTTCTTATTCTTCTTATATTTTATTGAACAATTATAAAAAAATTTCATATTGACAAAAATTAATAGAACATTATTAATTAATCCCACTTATGGAAACGAAATCACACCAAAATGAAAAAAATCACTTAATTCATTACACATTTTTGCATAAAAGCATACACAAATATTAATTTAACTGCAACAATATTGAAAATCTTTGCTTTATAAAGTTTTTCTGCGTGGCGGCCTGCGGCCGCTCTTAGGGGTTTTCTCCTCCATGGGACGCGGCAGGTGGCTTCGCTGAATAAAGTTTCCCTGCGCGCGTCACACTACGGAAGATAATGAGACGCGCGCAGGAAAACTGTATTCAGCGAAGCCACCTGCCGCGTCCTATGGAGGAGAAAACCCCTAAGAGCGGCCGCAGGCCGCCACGCAGAAAAACTTTATAAAGCAAAGATTTTCAATATTGTTGCAGTTAAATTAATATTTGTGTATGCTTTTATGCAAAAATGTGTAATGAATTAAGTGATTTTTTTTCATTTTGGTGTGATTTCGTTTCCATAAGTGGGATTAATTAATAATGTTCTATTAATTTTTGTCAATATGAAATTTTTTTATAATTGTTCAATAAAATATAAGAAGAATAAGAAATTTTATTGCTTCATTTGAAAAGAAATTTAAGTGAAATAAGACCTTTACGGCTTTATTTCACTTTCAAAGTGCAATAAAACCTTTTTGGAAATAAAGGCCTTATTTCACTTTCCATTGAGAAATAAAGCCTTAAAGGCCTTATTTCGTAAGGCGTTATTGCACCCCACCAGAAATTCGAAATCAAGTAAAACGTCAGAATTTATAAAGCAAAATAACGCGCATATAAATCTGAAGTTACGCCGTGGTCGCTATGCCTATGTACAAGATAGTGAAGGGTAATACAATACCAGATTCCGCATAGACGAATTCTTACTTAATTTATTTTCTTTTAACATTATTTAACATTCATACGAACAATTTCTGAGTCAGCCATTCCTACATTATTTTCCAGATTATGATGTGTAAAAATGAGTAGAATAATATATGCGACCACTACATTATTTCTGTATTATATTCGCAATTACCAAGATAAGGTTTGTAGCGTAAAAAATTAGAAATTGGATGTGTTAGAATATCTGCAAAAGTATGATTTTAGAAACTACTCAACTGATTTCGCTGATCTTATTTTTGTTGTAGAGCATAACATAATGGTCTTAAGATTTCCTATGTACAATTTTGCCAAAATCCACTGTCGGACCCTTATTATATTCTGTAAAATAGAGTTAATTTGAAGATTTGTTTAAGTTTAAAATACTCAAATTTTTTTAATTATGACCTTAAGTTAAATAGCTCGCATGAGATTGTCAAAGGAAACGACATGAAGAGCAAGAAAAGAACGAGACCTTGAAACACTACATTTGTCATTGTTCTGCATTTTGGGCGTATAAGACGCGAAAATCTTGGCATGGATATTAGTCCGAATTTGGAATACTTAAGGAACTCAAAATAGAGATCAATAAGGAATTTAATGGAGGGAACTGGGTTCCTGAACTATTCGATATTATAAAGAAAATAGGATTATGGTTTTTATTAGGGGAAAAAATTGTTCCCCACATAGAACGTACAACATGCTAATTGGGCATACGTGTATACCTGTAATGGATTTGGGCTATTAGTGACCCTCTTTTTCAACCTAACCTATTAAAGTTAATGCCTTTGCCTAATTTTTAGCAAATCATTGATAATGAAAGACCAATTTTAATATAAGTTTAAAGAAAAACAAAACACCTTATCGTAGCTGATTTATATTAAAGATATGGTAACTTTTAAAGTCAATCATTCAAACTCAAAATTCAAAAAATTTCCCTTCGAATGACACATGTCAGACTACTAGAGTAATTAATAAAAATTCAAATAATAATTTTTTATTAAAAGTTTTATATTAAAAAAAATTTTATTTAATTGTTTAAAAGCAAAATTTCAAAAATGTTTCGTAAATTAACATCGGCTCTGTATCAAGTGACACACCAACAATTATTGGCCACTTTATCAAGAACGAAAGCTATGAATTTAAGAAATACCTACGGTGAACTTGGCGGCTCCATAGCACAAAACTTTTTTCGCTATGAACGGCCTTTTAAGGCGAACTTTAATAAGAAAATCACTATTGTCGGCTCTGAGAAAACAAGTTGGCCAATGGCCAAAAATTGTTTGGATCGTGATATTTGCCAACAAATTTGTATAATTGACTTGCAGGACGCAAAGGAGATTTCCAAACCTAATACAAACCTAAAAAATAATCCTCATATAAAGGCCACTAAACACTTTCACGATACACGTGATTCTGATTTGATTATTTTAACGAAAGATATACAAGGTCGCAGGAAAAAATCCAACAGTACAATTAAAGACACTCTGGATCAGTATACTAATATAATGAAAAATCTTATACCAAATCTAGTGAAATATAGCCCAAATACTATACTTTTAATAGATACTGAACAAGCAGATCTTGTTACTTATGTGGCCTGGAAATTATCACGTTTACCCAAAAACCGGGTGTTGAGTCCTCAGCAAATAAAAAACTACATACCAGAATCTTTGCCAAATTGCGAACATGCCAAAGAATGGCAGACAAGTTGCACTGCTGATGTGGTGGCAAAAATTATTGAAAATTATCATAGTATAATTTTAACGACCCTTCCACAAGAAAATATAAATGTGGAGAATAATTGCAACTTTTCTAAAATACTAGCTGCGACCTTTTGCAAAAGGATGGAACCAAATTTAACTCAATACCAGAATATTCACTTGAATAACTGTCGCAAAATGATTTTGTGATTTGAAGAATGAAAAAACACAATATTTTTCTGTAATTTAAACACTTACCGGCTTTAAATTAACATAATCTACATAGTGTACATAAATAATTTAGACAATAGGTTCAAATGAAATAATAAGATGTAAATGTGAAATTTACATTTAAGTAAATTTTATATTTACAATTCGTGCATTCACAAAAGGTCCTTAATGTCGTATTGTCATAATTTTGTAATTATAATTTGTTTATCGCAAAAATTTTAAACCATTTCAAACTATTAATATATGACAATACAACATTTTGGGACACCTTGTGAATTCACCAATTAGTTTTATTTTTTTTTTCTATTATGTAAATCTTATATAATTTACATTATGTGTATTTGTATTTGTACAATTTTATTTTTAAATTTGGCTGTGTTGCGACTTCTTTTACATATACATATATAATTATATTTAATAAAACAGACTTTAAAACTTAAAGAAAACCCCATATATTCATAAACAGTCTTTAATCTTATTAAAGATAAGAAACAATTTTTGTATTTATTTATTTTCTTTTTTAACTGATAAATTAAAAAATTGATTATAAGTGTGTTGGAAAGTGTATTATAAACACAATGGGCCAATTCAAAGTGGTTGCTTATCAGTCATATTTGTACTATTTCATATTATTTTATGTATGCATAAAATTGTTGTTAGTAATTTCCATACAAAAAAAATAATATGACTTTACACATTAGTTTCCTATGTAAAAGAAATTATTTATGTTATACTTTTAACCATACTGTCTCTCAGAGAGAATTTCTTCGCTTCTCACCTCTCAGAGAGAATATTTTATATTTTCTTCTTTCCTGTATACATACAATTTTTAACAGCGTCATCTCTTTGTCTTCTTTCTTGTATTAAATACATAATTTGTTAACAAAAGGTGTTCAAAGTCACTAGTCATATTAATATGAATTATATGACATAGTACAACATGAGAGTCTACTTTGAATTGGCCCACTGTATTGCCTTAGTAAACTTTAAAGCAAAATAGTCAACCCTATTGTCAGTGGCGTTGCCATATTTTTTGGTACCGTGTAATATTTACGACAATGTAAAATGAATGAGAGCTACTCTTATATTTGTCTTTTCGATAGGAAAACGACACGCAAACTCCATTGACAATAAAGATGAATACACAGGCATGTCACACATTCCGATCGGAATGGCTTTAATTCCGTATGTTCGATTCCGATAGACTTTGTTTTAGGTTCTTCAGATTCCGAGCGATTTCGTTAGTTTTTAAAAATTTTAAAAGCTTTGCTTTGCAAACAATGTAAGGCAGTATTGTGCATGACATAATGCGGCAATACTTCGGTTGAAAGATACATCAGTTTGTTTTATTTTTCTCAACAAGTTTATATCATTATAATAATTAAACATACCTTTTGATATTTCACTTAGTGTTATTAATATATATTTTTTAAATAAATCATTAAAAATAGCAATTCCACTTTGGAAATTTAAAGTGGTTTTATTTCGAAGAAATTTTTCGTTTCTCGTTTTCTAAAGACCCGACTTTTGGAATTAAAAACTTTTTCGATCGGAATTACGTTCTGTGACAGGGCTGATAAGTATTTATTTTTTTATTTTTCACAAATTCAGAACTTCAGAGAATTGTTTTATTTTTGTTTAGTATGATCTATGGCAATTATGTCTGAAACAAAATATCGGTCAAATGCTCGCCACGGCTTTCGTGGCATATTTCAATCCAATGGTCAATATTTTCAATGTCATTGAGTCATAATTGAGGTTCAATGTCGTTAATGTGGCGAATTATCCCATCCTTTAGCTCTTGAATTTTTCTTGGCCTATGGACGTATACCTTTTCTTTTAAATATCCCCAAAGAAAGAAGTCCAATGGTGTCAAATCACAAGATCGTGGCGCACAATATACATAGCCACGATGCACAGTGAGACAGCTCTAAAGTAACAGCGGCAAAAAATAGTTTTTGGCGTGTCGTCCAATTTGGATGAAATTTTCACAGTATATTAACAGATATATGAGTAACAATTCCCTGAAATTTGAGATTCATAACTTCATTACTTTTTGGTCTAGAGCAAGTCAAAGTTGAGGTATGCTAACGCGCTTGAAATATGTTGGTTCAATATGTAATATTCAAAAGCTTATCAATAAAAAAATACATAATAAATATAACCTTAAAGTATTTTTTTAATTAATTTAGTTGTTGTAGAATGAGTAGATAAAAAAATAAATTTAAAAAAAGAAACACAAAAAAAAATTTCTTTACAACAGAATTGTGGTGTAAAAATTTAACATTTTGCATTTTCAATGAACTAGGAAATATAGAGCAGCCCCTCGCCCTAGGTGCAGACTTATATCAAATGAAAGATTGAAGTCTCAGCTTTCATTTAAAGTAGAGGACATATAGCAAAAGTTTGCAAAAGTACTTTAAACATACAAAAAACTACAAAAAATACGCAACGTGCACATTTTGTCGCTATACGTACATATGTACATATGTTAGCATGCAATAGCATGTTTACAAATTTTTAATTTTTTTTTTTTAATTGTTTGTTTGATATTTTATATTGTGCTCACAAACTTTTTAAAAACAAACTGTAAAAAAATATTACATTGTTGTTGTTTTAAATATTATTGATCAACAAACGGTAATTGCAATTATGTATGTATATGTTTAATTCACAATCTACATATTTGAGAGTGCAAGTTTATACATGTTTATATAAAGTGTTAAAAAAAGTTTACAAGGTCATGGATAATTCAATAATTTTTTATAGTGCAATTTCTGATATTTGGATCGATAGCAATAAAGATATTAAAAAAATTAGAATACCATGATGATATTAAAAAATTATTGATAGAATGAAAAAAATTGTTCTTTTTTATTGCATTTTAATGGGAAGTGGGTGTAAGAGTGGGCGTGTTATTATAATTTTTGCATGAAACATTTTAAATTATATAAATAATAATAATATCAAATTTGAAGATTGTACCTAAAATATTTTAGAAAATATGGCACTTTTTATGTTGAGGTTGTATGGGGGGTGGGGGTAAAAGTGGGCCAAAGTCCAAAACTTTATTCCGATAATGTTTGTAACAATATAACATTCAAGTATACCAAAATTTAAAGTTATTCCTTAAGTATTACGGACAATACGGCATTTTACAAATTTCGATTGTATGGGAGGTGGGCGTAAAAGTGGGCGAATTTTCTTATTTTTTTTTATTTAAACTGGAATTGTCTCAAAAGTAACCTGTGCAAAATTTCAGAACTCTGCAATTACTCCTTGTATTTAATGCCGGCGTTGTCTCACTGTGCGACGTGAGATAACGCGACCATTGAATTTTTTGTGCACAAAAAAAAACAGTTTTTCGTCGGCTGCATGCCAAGTGGTAACATCCTGTTGAAATCAAATATTATCCAAGTCTATATCCTAAATTATTTTGCTGCATGAACTTCTCGCGATTGCGAATACCATTCACGATAAATCTTTGACGGACCTCATTTTCAAAAAGATAAGGCCGATGATGCTGCCAGCCCATAATCCTTACCGAACATTAATTTTTTGGTATTTTAATTTTTCCTGTAGACCCTGTTTGTTGAATTCTCCCGATGGTGTACACATATGGTCGATTATGATAACCAAAATCATGAAGTGCACGAAATGCATTTTGATTTAAACGTCCATTTTCATAAAACGCTTCAACAATCTTAACGCACTGCTCAATTATATACTTATCTAAATGGTTGAATTTGTCTTACACGAAAACAAAGAAATGTTAAATTAAGATCGGCAAAAAACTTGAAGTTAAGGTGTGACTTACAATTTACATCATGCTTTATGGTTGGACTACCCTTTATATATATTTCAATATTTTTCTTTAAAAATTGTAATGGCTTTATTACAACAATAGCTGGTACGATATCAACTCTGATTTAAATAAAAACAGGAATGTTGAATATAAATATTAGTTTGCGGATGCTTTATAGCACGTATGAAAAAATATGAGTTGCTTTTTAAACTACTATAATTTTTTCCGTGTGTAACATTGTCGTAGCTACAAATTTTTTCTGTGGGTGACAAAAGCTTTAAGAATTGTTTCTGGGGATTGTTTAAAATCTCAAACTGAATTAAATTTAAATATTTAATTTTTTGAAAATTAAAAAAAAAATCTTTGGAGGCATTTCACCCCCCCAGATTGGTCTAGTTACGTCAATGGTGTGGAACCAATAATTCCACTCATTATTTCGACTAAAGCCTTCATACATTCAAAAAACTATCAAATTCTTTTATTTTAATTTATTTATATTTGTATGAAGAAGCATATCGTATCGAAGTAGTTCCTGCTAATAAATTCAACTCTACTACATGTTTCAACATAAGAGTCCTTTATTCTTACAAAATCTTTATTCATAGTCAAATTATATAAATTTGAGATAAAACATTATATAGGAGGTGGGCGTAAAAGTGGGCGTGTCACATTTATTTTCCGTTAGTGCAAAGCTTTTGACCAAAAAGCAATGTTTGCAAAATTTCAGAATCAAACAGTCAGTTTTATTACGTTTTAAAATTTTGAATATATTTTGAAGAATACACTGTGCGGTATAAATTTTCAAACATTTTGATCTATAATTCTCTTCCTATTGCATTAAGCAATTTTCATGTAAAAATATTTTTTAGTCAGGAAATATACATGCGAAATTTCATGGCTCTACGTTAATGCGTTTGGAGACAATTGCATTTTATTCGATGTTGGAAGGACATGGATTTTTTTGTCTACTCCTGCATTACGAGCTATAACTCTCTTCCTAATATTCTGATTTAGCCCATTTTCAATACAAAACAAACGTTGTGTATGAGAAATATTCTGGCAAAATTTGAGCGCCTAGCTTTTTCGATTCGAGTTCTACCGTACTTTCAACAGACGGACGGACATAGCTATTTCGTCATTAAATGAAACTCCGATTAAGAAATTATATACTTTATGGGGTCTAAAGTGGATATTTTGATGTGTTACAAACGGCATGACAAAATGAATATACCTCGACCATTTGCTTTGGTGGCGGGTATAAATAAATTGGAAAAAACGACATAAATATACTTTTTTAAAGAATTTTTTTTTGCTATTTATAATGTATTTGATTTTTAAATTTCACTTAAAATCTAACTACAAGCAGTTGTAGGCCTCTACTAAAAATGTTAGAATTTTGAGTTACTACCCTTTTGCTGATCAAGTACGATATCGATGCCTTACTTCCTCAACCTCGTAACTTACGGTTACGGTTTTAACTTTTTCATATCAAACGATTGTTTTATGCTTTAACTAAAAAAGATTAGTATATTATTACAACTAAATAATATACATAAATTCAATCAATTCCTTAATAATTGCATTTAAACTTTTAACCAAACACCGAAGTATAAAAAGATGAACCGTTTTTTTTCTCTCCTGAAAAATTTTATTTTTTAAGATACAAGGTTGAGGAAGTAAGGCATCGATATGTAACTTATAGCAGTGACATTAATGACCCCGCATAATCTTAAAAAAAACATCTGAGTGAGTGCTGTGATAGAGGAAATTTTTGGTAAAGATACAATAATAGTTTTTTTATTATTTTATTAATTTGTAAAATAAATACGAATGTAAACACAAATTTTATATTTTTTTAAATGTCATTTTATGTATGATTTATAGAATTTTTTTTAATAAATTTGCTGCTTAAAAAATTTTAATATTTGTAGAATTTTCGCAGAGACAATTTATTTTTCTCAAAAATAGAAACTACTTACATACACAGAAAGAAAAATATATGAAATTCAATTGTGATATCATTATTATTAACGAAGGTATATTAATTCATCAGGTAACCGCATATGAAGTTTGGCATTTGAAATGAGAGAAGAGAGAAAAATGTTTTTTATCTATGGACTTTGACAGCTGAAATTTAAAATAAGTAAAGAAAAAAATAATCGGTTGACAAATTGATTATTAACTATAAAATCATTTTATTTTGCTCCAATCATCAAATGTATGTTAGTAATTAAATGATAATTAATATTTTTTAATTGAAAAGATGCAAAAAAAGTTGAATCTTTATTTTTAATTACATTTTGCTACTTACGTATTATGATAATAATGTAGAGAATCTACAGTATACATAAGTACTTTATCATATCAACACAAACGCCGAATATCTAAAAATTAATGGTTAAATCAACGATCTAGACATAAAGGAATATTTTCCCATGAAAAGGCTTAACCAGATGGAGTGAAGGAATTTAACTAACTTACATATTAAAGTGAGAGTCATGCGGAATATATGATGATACCAGAAACATTGGCTTTTGAGACATCCGTAATGAAACTAAAATTTTTTTATACAATATTAAAAACAAAATATATACTTGTATGTGTGCACTTACCGTAACTTTTTCCTGAAAATTGGCCACTATTCTGCTTCTTGAGTAACTTCTTTCAAATCAAATCTTGCAAAAATTACATTTCAAATAACACTTTTTAATATTTATTTTTTCAACTGTAAGAAATTTCTTATTTATTCGACATTTAATTTTAATTTAAAAAATTAATTAAAAGTATAAATAAAATTTAAAAATAAAGCAAAAAGTCAATTAAGTAACAAGTTTTAAGCAATAATTTCCTTCTGTGTACTTGTATATTTTTGAAAAAAATTTAATGAGCTAATTTTTAATGTGGATTTTTATCTTTGTTTTAATCAAGATGAAAGAAAATATTTGAATCAAATATAATACAATATTTTAAAACAATTTAATAATTATTCGTATTACGCTATAAATATTATTGTCAAGCTTAACAAGAAACTTCTGAAGTAGCAATTTCAAAAGTTAGCAAGCAGCTAGCTTCTTCCAAAAGCAGGGAAATTGAGAACTATTACGAATTGAAGCCGAGAAGTCTTGAAAAATATTTTGCATTTCCGAAATGTTAATTACACGCTATAAAAGAAAAATCATTTTTACACAGAGTCATTACATGTGATGAAAAATGGATTCATTACGATAGCTCGAAGCGTAAGAGATCGTATGTGAAGCCCGTCCAACCAGACAAATAGACACCAAAGTAAAATGATAATAGCGCTAAGGTGTTGCCATATATTTTGTGGTAAATGGGTTATATAAGCTATTGCGATCATTCGGCATTCGAACGTAATCGAAATTTCAAAATTCTTATTAGAATCTCTATACCTAAAGCACAGCGAACTCGAGTAAAATTTCGATCGATATCGAATGCTGTAATTCGGCACCAGGTAATCTGTATCGAACGCAACTGATTCATTTAAAGCGAAAATTGGCTCAAAAATGACATGCGACCAGATATAAGACTGTAATATTCCATCACGACAATTTTCGGCTACATGTTGAAAAATGAATGTAAACAAATAGTTAGAAACAATTTTTTGGAAATTTTTCCCATTTTTGGTATAAAGTGGGATACACTAAACGAGGTATACGAGGTCGAGTGGCGAATTCGACCGCATTCGCTTCATTCAAACTTCATTTAAAAAAAAAAAAATATGAATTAACTCAAGGCATATCCATAAGGTATATGCAACGGTAAATTGATACAACAAAGAAACTTTTTTGAGATATTTTATGTCAAGGCCAATTCGTATATCAGGGATGGAAAAGTTGTTTTAACATATTAAATATAATAAAATTTGATTAAAAAAAGGATATAATTGTTTGAAACACATTATTAATGACGCAAAAGCAACAAATATACATAAATTTAGCACATTTGTTATCAAAAAAGTACACGTAAGTTAATTGTTTAATACAGAATTTAAAATCACATTTCCCTTCCCTGCATCAATAAGGCAAATTCAACCAATTTTGACATAAAGTCTCCCCATCAGCTGGGCTGATAATTTCACCTGTATGAATTCGCCTTGAATTAACTTTTAAAAATTCTTTTATATGAAAAAACTAAAAAACTCTTCATTTTGGAACAGGGTATCCGAAATTTGCTTGATACGTTCCTTTGGCGTGGAATACATTTTTTTAAAGTTATACCTTAAAACCTTTTTGGTGAATTCGTATTGTCTTAATTTTTCAGAATTTAAAAATGGTAAAAAAAATCTTTAAAATTACATTGTTTTTTTAAAATCATTATCATCACTGTAAACAGCGAAAATATTTGACAAAATGTTTTAATGATGTGCCTATAATTGTGTAAGAAACTGTATTTTATCTGTATCATATTATTGTATAGACATTTCGGAATACATATTTATAATTTTATGAAAATGTTTGTCTAATAAAAAACAAATTATAACAGAAGAAACGTTTGTTCGAATAGTGAAACTCTCATGCTCATAAATTATCATGTAATTTACGCTTTATTTAATTGCGTATATGACTCAAAAATTCTATTCTTTTATCACGAGCAAGAAAACAGAAATAAATACACACAAATATATACATACATACATATATGAATACATTCTTTTTCTCAAAAAAAAAAAATAATAATTTATAAAATAAAAAGCCAAAAAATAAATAGTTGGCATCATTATATGTTTACGATTCGTTGTGTTATTTTGTATGACTTGTTTTTTGTTTTCTTATTTTCGTTGTTGTTATTTTGTTCATCATCAGCCTCAGTGATGCCATCTTTAGGTCATTTGCATTTCTAAATGATGACGGTGTTAAGATGTTGATCAACAATTGTTACAATTGCAATTATATTACTCAAGGTTTTTTCATTAAATTGTATTTTTCTAGTATTTTCACTTAAAATGATTACATTTACACGAGCTTAATAATATATATTTATTTGTTATTTATGGAATTTGTTGTTTTTCATTTTCTGTAGGCTGCAGCCCGTCATCAGTGTCCCTATTTGGTCAAGATGTACGAGAAAGAATTTATAAATCAAGGTGGTAATATAGAATGGCTAAAAGGACTCGAATGTATACCGCCCAAGTTACGTGCCATATATGAGATAAATAAAATTTTAGCCCATCGTCCGTGGCTGTTGCGCAAGGATCATATAGAGGTAATAAAACAAATATTTTCACTGAACTTTTCTTTTTAATTATTTTAAGTTTACTACTCATGACTACTTTAGTTTATTTTTGTTTAAACAATCTCAAATTGTAAGATTTTATACTGAAGTTAATTTATTTTTTTTTGTTTCATAAATGTCAAATACTAATTTTATAGTAGTAAATTAATTAATTTTTTCACATTAAACGTTATTGAGGTTTACATTTAAAAAAAATATTTATTAACTACCGTGATCATAAAAAATATTTAAGGTTTATTAAAGACTTATTTGACAAATTTCTCTACAACATCTGTCAAATATGTCTAATAAATCTAAAATATTTTTAATGAATATAGCAGTTAAAATACTGGTGAACAATAATTGTCTTATTCATAAGAATAATTAAGGGTTTATCAAGAGTTTATAACACTTATTTTCTAAAACAGTTAATACACGCTATGTTTTTTACATCTGACTTGTTAAATTTCCAACTGACAAATACAAACATGTAAAAGGTCATCTAACTAAGTTTGCTCTAATTTGTTTTAACAAGACGCCTAACATAAGCTGTTGGCAGAAATCTTTGCCGTTGAAAAACAGTTTGCGGCGGTTAACATATGAATAACAAATTTGTCAGATGAAAACAAGTAAGAGGGCTATATTCGGCCATGTCGAATCTTATATGCTCTTCACAACGTGTAGTCATGCAATAACAATTGTATTTCAAACAATTGTTTGTAAAATTATAAATTGAGTTTACGTATGTCTGTTTTACAAAAAAAGAATTTAAAAAAAAATTTGAAAAAACATTTAAAAAAATACATAAAAATATATATAATAAAATAAAAAATAAAAAAAAATTTTCGACTCAGCTGGGATTCAATGTCACGTTTACTCTAACCAGTATACCACGTTTGTATGCATGTATGTATGTTGTTGTTGTGAAAAAACGAGGTGGTCGTAGTTTTTTTCTTATATCTCAGTTGTTTATGTACCGATTTTTCTGACTTTCAATACCGATCTGCTACCGAATATTTCAAATATTTTAATACTTCACGCGGGTCCAGGCGATGTCGAAGGGCTTCAAAAAGTTGATTTCAATATACACACGGCTAGACTGATATAGCTTTATCGACTCCCCTATTCATAAGCTTTCAGAAAAGATATGCTTTATGGGGTCGGAAATGAAAATTGTAGAAATTTCACATGGAATGACAAACCTATATATACCCTTTTTCACTGTGTGAAGGGTATAAAAACATGCCGTGTATTAGCTGCTTAAGAAAATTCAATTTATAAACGTGGTATCATGGTGTAATTACATAAGGTGATAGCGTAAAGGAGAGCAATTTTTGTCTCTCTTTTTTTATGTATGGAGTTTGACAATTTCCGAAGTTGAAATAATTTTTTTAAGTATGTATTTTGACATTCTCCAGAACACACAAAAATAGTCAGCTGGGCTTGCACCGCCACCTTGTATAAGTGTACCCTGCGTGGTATTAACTTTTGATAATGTTTATAAAAAAGACCTTGCTCAATATGAAAACGCCAAAAATGTTACATTAAAACAAAAAGTAAGGCTTAAATTCATAAAAAATGTTTTAGGTTTATTGAAGGCTTATTTGACAAATATCTGTACATCTGACAAATAAGACATTAAAACACCTAAAACTTTTTTATGAATTAGAATGAATGTTTAATTATTTTTCATCTTTATTTAATTTTTTTCTTTTAATAAAAATTAATGCACATACTTACATAAAAATATGAATTCATAGTTTTATCTTTATTTATCGTATTTTTCAGAGTCTTACGCGCGGTAAGAACAGTTGGTCTCTGTCGGAAGTGGTTCATGCCATGGTTCTTTTATCGCATTTTCATTCATTGTCGTCGTTTGTGTTCTCTTGCGGTCTGACACAGAAACTTGATGGTTTATCTAGTCCCAAATTGAAAACACCACCCGCAACGTTATCGACACCACAAACACCCTCCACAACAACAATGCAACAGCAGCGATTTGGGTCTGCGGATAATGTTAATGCGACTATTGCTGCGACAAACCAACAACAACAACAACCACAAAAGACTGTATTAAGTGAGATAACATTAAACAATAATAATAGTAATAACAACAATAATTCTTTGGACCATAATAATCATCAAATTTATTGCAATAATAACGCTGTAGCATCACCAGCTGCTGCCGCCAGCAATATGTCACATAATAATGAGGGTGGCGTGCCACATACAGATGTTAGTACAACAACAAATTCTGTTAATGGTGTAAATAAATTAAATTGTAAGTTAATATACAATTAATACTAATTTTCCATTGACATTCATACATACATATGTATATGCACTAATGTATATACATCGTAGTTCGTAAATTATTGTGTTCTATAGCTGTGTTTTATAGTCATACAGAACACAATAATTTGCAAACGACAATATGTACCAAAGAGCTGCATAAAATGTTCTAAAAGTTATATGTTCTATTTCACACTGCTTTTAATAACTATATTTCAACATAAAAAACAAAACATTACTCTTATTAAAATAAATTGACTATCACTTGAAACGTTTTCACCTACAGCTTTGTTAGTGTTTCCAAACAAAATAAAATTTCAAAACAAGAGGCGCCAATAAAATAAAGAAACGCTAAATCAGTGCAAAAACTTCGAGTACAATGAAACATATACAAAAAACGTATGAAATATAAAACAGCAGTGTTACTAAATAGTCACATTTAGGGCAGTTTAAAGAGAAAACACTTTCTTATAGGCAATTTTTTAAATACACGTGAACTTATATACATACACAAACTATTTTAAATTATAGACACACACATTATATTAAATTTAATGAAAATTTAAAAAAAAAATCTTTATTTTAGCTCAACCCAGTGTTACCGTTGAAGCTTTAATGGAACGTATGAAAGTTCTCTCCCAAAAGCAAGACGAATGCAGTGAGGCCGAACTGAGTAATCGTTTTAAGAATGTTGAAATGCAAACAGCTGAACTGCCTGCTACTGCCACTGCTGTACCCACTGAAATACCCCCAGTTATTTCACACTACATTGAAGATCCCAATTTTACGTATCAAGATTTTGCCCGTCGTGGTGCCGAAAACATCCCAAATACCTTTCGTATTCAGGACTATTCATGGGATGATCATGGCTATTCTTTAGTTAATGGGTGCGTAACTGTTTTTATTTATTTTTTAAATTTTCAAATGACTTTTTGATTTTTCTCTATATTTTCTTAATAATTTAGATTATATGAAGACGTTGGCACTTTATTGGATCAAAAATTTCGTTGTGCTTATAATTTGACGTATTTCACCATGGCTGGAGTTAAGAATGTCGATACTTCAAAGTTTCGTCGTGCCATTTGGAATTACATTCAGTGTATTTATGGTATACGCCATGATGACTATGATTATGGTGAAGTTAATCAGGTGAGTTAAACCTTAATTACAAAAATCCACTTCCATTTAAATAAAGGGAAATAATGTTATTATATAGAAATAATATTTCTATAACGTTTAAAACGCGTCAAGCGTTGTGCTAAGCGCTAACGTTGAAATGACAAACCGAAACTAGAGCGTCACCGTTATGTAATGTAAAGTGATGTTCACTTATTTTATTTAATAAAACTCTCGAAGGTCAACAAAATACAGTTATTTCAAAATATAACGGTTCTTTTATAATCCCATTTCCCCTTTTTAAATTTAAATAATTTGAGATTTCCAATGTTTTTATTAATTTCGAATACCTAACGATGCCATTTTGTATGGAATTTAAAATTGTTCAAATATCTGCCGCCGTATTGCTTGGTTACGTGCATCAGAAATGTCAGATTTTTAGTGTTATGTTGACTTTAAGGGCTGTAGTTAATAACTTATTCGTATACAATTCAAAATTAAACACGATCAAATGTTTTTTGACTTAAAATCTAGGCACGCTATGATATGGTAGTTATACCTAAGTATGTATGAATGATGGTGAAGGATATGATCAGATTCGGAACGGCCGTATGAAGCACTTGTTAAAGAAATTTATTTTTGTAGAATGTTTTTTTTTGGATAAAAATCTGATTAAAAGTTCACTAATTATATACTTATACTTGTTTTGTTACATTTAATCAAGACACATACACAATGTAGTCTCGTCACAACAGCTGAACGATCCATAATTTAACCCGATGGTGCGCCGCCGTTTTTACATTTAATCAAGACACATACACAATGTAGTCTCGTCACAACAGCTGAACGATCCATAATTTAACCCGATGGTGCGCCGCCGTTTTTACATCGATTTGCTATAAGAATATCAAAAATTTTAGTTCATTAAGTTAAGACCTCTTTTTATACCCGCCACCAAAAAATTGGGGGGGGGGGTGCATATTTATTTTGTCATTCCGTTTGTAACACATCGAAATATCCATTTTAGACCCCATAAAGTATATAATTTCTTAATCGGAGTTTCATTTAATGACGATCTAGCTATGTCCGTCTGTTGAAAGCACGATAGAGGTCGGACGGAAAAAGCTAGGGGGCTCAAATTTTGCCAGAATATTTCTTATACACAAGGTTTGTTTGGTATTGAAAATGGGCTAAATCGGAATATTAGGAAGAGAGTTATAGCTCGTAATACAAGAGTAGGTAAAAAAAGCCGTGGCCTTCTAACATCGAATAAAATGGAATTGTGTTCGTATATATATTTCCTGTGTAAAAACAATGTTTTTCCCTGAAAATTGCTTAAATCTATGCATTAGGAAAGAAGTTATAGATTAAAATGTACGAAAATTTTTGCCGCACAGTGTATTTTTCGGTATATTTAAAATTTAAAACGTAATAAAACTGACAAAATAAGATGTATGTTTCTGAAATTGATTTTTGGTCAAAGGCTATGTACTAACGAAAATAAGTGTGACATTCCCACTTTTACGCCTACCTCCCATATAACGGTTTATCTTAAATTCATACAATTTCTCTATGGACAAAGTTTTTGAAAGAGTAAAGGACTATACAAATTTCTCAGTTTTATTTATAAGCAGAAACTATTTTGACACGCCTACTTTAACGCCCCCTTTCATTGATAGACTAAATTTACGACAACATTTTATTAGCACAATTTTACTTACACAAAGAAAGTGATACATATTTTAGTATAAAGAAATTATTCCATAGCGATTACTGTCAATAACAAAATAATATATTCTGAGCTATAAAAATACATCATATTGGTGGTGCGTATCAAAAATTTGGCACAGCCGAATATAGTGCTCTTACTTATTTATATTGTAAGAGGTCTGGTTTTGAAACAAATAAATATGAATCCATGATACCACCGGCCAATAAACACATCAAACAGTGATTTTATGTGAATGTTTTCTGATTTCTTAAGAGTCTCGGGTGTATTCTCACCAATGCAAATTCTACAAGTTTGTTCGTTTACAACAAACCATCACTTAATTTCAATTAAAATATCTTTCAGTATTTACATATCAACACTGATTTTGAAAAAGCTTTTTAATATTTTCGAAACGTTGTGCTAACGTGTTCCATGACTAAATATTGCGCTATGCTGAACAAAATGACAATTGTAAGAAGGCTTAATGCACATATACACACATAAAAGCACGGTGTTTTGTAAAGTGCTAAATTGTTTTTCCAATTTTAAATTTTTAAATATTTTATCTTATTTAAAAAAATGTTCTGTCTAAAAAAAAAATGTTTTTTAATTTAATATAATTTTTTTATTTTTAATTTTTGCAGCTCTTGGATCGTCCCTTAAAAATGTTTATCAAAACTGCATGTTGTTTTCCCGAACGAATTACCACTAAGGATTATGACAGCATATTAGTTGAACTGCAGGACAGTGAAAAGGTATGTTGTACTGGACATGAAAACTCATAGCGAAATTTTCATAAACATTTTGTTGTTTTATATTCTATTACAGGTCCACGTTAATTTAATGATAATGGAAGCTCGAAATCAAGCTGAATTATTGTATGCTTTACGCGAAATAATGCGCTACAGGACATGATCTCATTAAATACAAAAATTAAGTTAAATTTTTTTTGATAAAATATTTTAAAATAAAACAAAAAAAAACAATTTTAATAATTTTAATAAATCTACACAAAATACACAAACATAATATAAATATTAAATATAAACCATTTGTTAGCCTTAAACTAAAGGATAATTAAATAATTATTTTTTTATATATAAATATTGTATGTATACATGAAAACAAAAACTAAAAATACTAAAAATATATGTATGTAATAAATAGAAATCAATTTATCTGTGGCAATAGGGAAAAACTGCTTATGTCTGTGAGAGTTTATAGTTTTTCAGGAAAGCACTTTTTAATTAAAATTTTAGATTTTTATTAATTGATTGCCTTCAAAATAAAGGCTTTGATATGAATTCGCGCTGTACAAATTAAACAGCGTATTGGTTTTCGCATATTTGGTTTGATTATAAGTGTCCCAAAAATAACGCAAGACATAAAATTGTCGCCATTTGTGCAGTAAAGTGTTGGCAACCCAGAAAAAAAAACAATTCGACAGCTGGCAGTTCAGTGTTAGTAAAAATGGAGCCTTACACAATAAAACAACGTGTGTTCTTTATTGAACAAATATTATCTTGTCACGATAAATCGCCACCAGTACCTGTCACTGGTTGACCAATCTCATATTTGAAAAAGAATGGTCCAACTATGCCTCCAGCCCAAAATCTACATAAAATATCAAAACGTTGTGGATGCGTTTGTTTTTCGACAATCACATGTGCGTTCTCAAAACCGTAAAAGCGGCAATTTTGGGCGCTTAACAAAGTCATCAAAATTTTTAAATTGCAGACTTCTAGCTTTCATTATTTCTTAAATTATTTTCAACAATGAAGACACGTTGTTCTATAGTGTAACGCTCTATTTTGAATAGACCTAAACTGTAAGCTATCGAATTGTTTTTTCTAGAGTTGCCAACACTTTACTACACAAATGACGATAAATTAAATTCTTTCGTTAAGTTTGGGACACCATTTGTAAGTTAAACTAAGTTATTCCAAATGATACTGTTTGTTGAAGAAATTATATTTAAAAAATTTTTACGACATAACTTCTAGTTAAGTTGTCCAAAAACGCTAAAAATTTGCCAAAGGGTAGCTTAAAATTGCGGAATTTCAATTATATTATTATTTAAATTTTAGCTTGTGTCGTCTTAAGTAGTTATTCCTCTCTGCCACAGATATATAAATATATAATATTTTATTTGTTGTAACTATATATAAAATGAAAAACAAAATTGTTAAAGAAATCTATTTTTAAAATTTGAATCTTTAACAATATTTAAATTGATTTATGTACATATGAATATTTAGAAAAAAAAAATTAAAACAAGTTACTACAAATAACAAACACCAAATGTTAAAAAAAGTGAGGAAAATCACAGCATAAATTGTTTACAAAATCAAATCCTTTTTATAAAAATATTCATTTAAATGTATAAAAGAGAAACTGGAAACTGTTATAGATGTGTTTGCAGAAAGTTATCAAACATTATAGCCATAAAAACATTTTGTCATTGTTGCCCATGTGCCGAAAATCACACGAGTCCAAAGCTCAAGCGATTTTTTAATGTTTACTGCATGTTACGTGCGTTAATATGTGATACATTTCCATGTTTTATCGAAACATGTGTTCAATTCACAACCCATAATTTTATTTTGAATCTTCTATTGATATACGGTTTTGATTTTTTTTCCTGTGAACACAATTTCTGTTGCACCAGTTGTGTCTGATATTTTTAAACAACAAATGTTATTAACAACGTCAAGCAAAGAACAGCATCAGGAAACAATTATTCGTACAGGTACCTCGTCGCAACACTTGATTCATATTCATAGAGGTATATGCAACGGCGAATTGATACAACAAAGCAACTTTTTAGGGGATGTTTTCTGTCAAGGCCAATTCGTATATCTGGGATGGAAAAGTTTAATTTAAAAAAAATTTATATTAAAAAGGATATATATTAGTGAAACACATTATAAGTGATGCAAAAGCAATAAATATACATAAATTTGGTAAATTTATTATTAAAAAAATACACTTTAGTTTTTGGTTTAATACCGAAACCCAAATCTCATTTACCATCCCTGCATTTACCATAAACCATAAATGCATTAAATGAAAATTCGCCTTGATTTCATTTGTTAATGCAGGGATGGAAAATGAGATTTTCATTTTTTTTTATATTTCTCGTTTGTATTTTTTTTTATCAAGGCACATGTATTCATCTTGTTTCGTCAGCTGATTTTTTCTTTTTTCTTCACTTATTTTAAGTTTCAGTTCACTTAAACGAACTTCAGTTCATAGATAAAAAATAATTTTCTATTTTCTCTTACTTATTTCAAATGTCAAACCTTCTATATATAAAAAATATAAACAAAAAAATTCTCTCCGAACTCCTAACCGAATTAAATTATATGCCTTGACTTTTTATAAATAGTTTCTCAAACATTTTTTTTATTAAATTAAACTGATCATAACAACTTTTCCATCCCTGATATACAAATTCACCTTGACAAAAAAGAAATCTGCTAGAAAGTTGCTTTGTGTAGCAATTCGCCGCTGTATAACCTTCAATTAAAATAATTTTTTATTCCACAAGAAATTTCCATTTCCCAGCCCTGTATGGTTCAAACAGAAAAAAATCATTTCTTATGAAATAAAATTTTTCAGCGCTTACTATGTAACTTGATTCAAACACTGATTAATTCGAAGTTGTCATGGTCCGAACTAGACCATTCTGGGGGGAGCATTGCACCCCAGAATTCTTTTTGAAGAATTTGAAAAAATTAACTATTAATATAAAGTTATCTCAGTTAAAGTTTTTGCAAAAATACCTTCCCCTCCACCTCCAAATAAAAAAAATGTTTAAGCTTTTGTCACCCCCAGACAAAATTTGTAGTTACGCCAATGAAATTTTTACCATCTCCTGTAAAATTATAAAAATTGTATTTGAGTTAGGGGCTTTATAGGGTGCCCTGGTGGACTAGTCAGTAGTATGCTGGTCTAATAGTCTGGGGGTTGCGGGTTCGATTCCCGCCAGAGACCATGGACTGGCTTGCTTCTGTATCTCTTCTTTTCTATTCTTTTTATTCTATTTAGGTATCACAAAGGGATCAATATAATGGACCCAAGTGAGCTGCACAACAGCTGCCCCTAACCTAGGGGCTTTCTACATGAGACCGACGATATGTACTTAAAACATAAGAACTTAAGAACGTGTTTATCGAATAGAATTACTAAGTAATCGCCTAGGTAAACTAAATGCGTTGGCTGATAATATTTTCCCCCTTAATTTGTGAAAGGTAAAAAATATTTGTCTCTTCTCCCATTGATTTCAAATGCCCATATTCTTAGACTAGAAATATAAAGAGAACATACTCTCTAAACTGCGATTACCTAATGACAAAGTATGCCTTCAATGGAAATAAGTAACAAGTATACAACATTTAATAATGAGACATTTTTTGTTTCGTTTGTCCTCGTCCATATTATGGAACATTTGTTGCAAACTTTTTCAAATTCACTTGAGAGAACTTCGACTTACAAAACTTTTATTTTTTTTAAACATACCTTCATATAGCAAACTTCTTAGATTATGAGGAGAATAAAATTGATTTGCATGTCTTTAAAATATTATACCCCTTTCCATTATTCTTTCCTCTTTCACCCACAAGCTCAAGAGTTTTACAACAAATGTTCCGTAATGTGGACGTCGACTTTTAAAATCAATAATTAACGTTTGAAACTTATTTAAAGCAAACATCAGTACACGCTTGTGATTGGAAAATCACAGATTACAATATTACAAGTTCAGGGGCCAAATTACGTCATTCGATCACGATTGAAATTTTACTCGAACGATCGAGTTTGCTGTGCTTTAGGTATAGAGATTCTAATAAGAATTTTCAAATTTCTATCACGTTCGAATGCCGTAATTTGCCCCCAGTTCTCAATTTTAACCGGTAAATGCGTAAACGCATAGTCGGCACATGGCATTAACATACACATACATACATATGTGTTATATTTAGGCACTTTAAATGAAATCAGTGTGTGACAAAGTAAGTCATAATTGCAATGTTTCAGTTAAGTTTTTTCCCCAAAAATTTATCAATTCTCGATACATATATAGTCTGATTACTACAAAGAGAATTCTTTATCTGTTTTAATTTCAAAATTCAAATTAAAAATTTATTTTAAAATTCAAATTAAAAATTATTTTAAAATACTAACTCACTTGTGTATTCATTTAGCAGCACTGGTACAGTGGCTTTTATATATTCGGATTTCCAAAAACAGCATCTGAAACAGTTTGTCGCTGCCTAATATTCTTGTTTTATCGTTCATGTCTTTATTAAATAACAAATATATTTTTATCTATTGGATCGTTAAATGCATCCATATTTTGTTTGTTGAAATCTTTTACTTTTTACTTTGTCACTCCCTATTCAGTGTTTAAATATTTATGTCATTATTAAAAAACTTTTCTTTTCGTTGACACATATTTACAGACATGCATCCACTACTGATTAAAATAAATTTTATGGCGCCTCAGTGTAGTTTTTTTATATATTTATGTACATGTTCCAAGGAATTTTTAACTTAATATGTATAAATATATTATCTGTTATTGAATAAGAGAAACAAATTTATATATTTTTGTAATTGTTATTTGAAATTTCATTGTAAGCCATCAACAAAATTCTATTGTATTATTAAGAAAAAATTCAAATTTTACTCTATCACTGTTTGTATCATATGTATGTATGTATTTTATATAAAGAGTTTGTAAATTGTTAAATTAATTATGATTTTAAAGTAACAGTTTTTTTTATACATATATGTATTTTGTTTTTGTTTTAATATTTATAACATTTTTTTCACGTTTTTATTGTTGAGTTGTTTTTAAATCATTTTGATCATTTTTTTTACAAAATGTTTTTTATTTTATTTTTTTTTTGTTTTGTTTAAAATGTGCTTCCTCCTAGATTCAATGTCGAACATTGGCTAACTTTCTTTTTTTAATCAAATATGTACATACATATATTTTGTAAGAAATTTATTATCAAAATATCAATAAAATGGAAAAATCAAAAAGTTAAAAAAATTGTCTTTTTTACTGTTCCCAACAAAATAGTGAGTTGAAAACACTATAAAACAGTTCTTCACTACTTACAATTTGGCATCTAAACCCATTATTTTAACACGGCGATGTCATTGGAGTCAAGTACAGGCTTGCCATTTTAGCACTTTTTATGCTAGATTTAGCTTTTTTTTTTTCTTAAGTCAGCACAAAAGATTTTCAAAAAAGTGCTAAGTGCTAGTTAAGCACTTAAGTGCATTTTTTGCACTTTTTTCATATAAAATTTAAATACAATCAATTATTTTTTATATGTAACTTTTAGATGATATTTTCTTTCTTGTAAAGGTTATAGCTGGAAAAAGATATATGTATAAAGGAAAAGCTGATGGACATAATTTTTGGAGATGAGGAAGAAATATTTGAAGAATATTTGCTACCAAATCCGTATAAAGGATATGAATTCTAAACGTTATTAAAAAAGAATAAAGAAAAAAATATTATATCTTCTGAAGAAGACACAATCAGAAAAATATGTTTACATTTTTTAAAATCGCTTGTAAATGAACTAAAATATCGGCTTCCTAAAAATATTTTGATATAAAAAAAAATTTCAACATTTTCAATAGATAATACCCTTAAAGAAATTAATGGGTCGATTGTGGATAGCAACCGAACCTCAGTTACGTTGCCAGTTGCCAAAAAAGGCATTAAAGATGGCAACTGGCAACTAACAACTGTCAATTTCATATGAAAATTTGGCAACCGAAAAATTGTAGTTGCTAGCTTGCAACTCAACTAAAGTTTAGTTGCTATCCATAATCGACCCATAAGGCACCTATTACTTGTATCTTAGAAGATATGAATTTTAGTATAACTGAAATGGATGAAATCCAAAATCAGTGGAGTTATATAACTGAACAAATCTTGACTACGGAGTTATGGATTCAGGTAAACCAATTTAGAAATTCAATTAATGAAAATCTTTTTAAGGAATTATCGGATTTTGCGCTGACTCTTTTGGTTTTACCATTTTCAAACGCTGAAGTGGAGCGTTTAATGTAGTTTAATGGGCTTAATAAAAAGCAAACTAAGAACAAAAATGAATACACAACTTTTATGTTTTGGTTTACGTACATATAGGGGAAATCGTAAAACTAAATAACGTATGTTGCTATAACATCAATATATCGGACGATGTTTTGATTAAAATTGGTTCATCTGAAAAATACCAAAAAGAAATGGTATGTGAAGAAAATTATATAATTAAACTTGTTAACCTTCTTAGCACATTTAAGTAATTGTTGACACTTTTTTGTGTGTAAATATAATATTAATAAAATTGAATTTAGTTGAACAAAATATGTATATAAATATGTTGCAAATTATTGTATTAAAAAAAATATAGTTAATTATTAATGTTAAAAAAAAAAACAATATTGCATAATTTTAGCACTTTTCCTTTTGTACTGTGGAACATTTTAGCACTTTTTTTTCCGAGGATTTGCACTTTTTGTCTATAATCTTAAGGCAACACTGGTCAAATACTTACCACGCTCGCTTATAAATAGGAACTCAAAGAAGTGCTTACCACCCTCGCTTTCAAATAGGGACTCGTATAAGTACATTCTACGGTCGCTTATAAATCGGTACTTAAATAAGTACTTACTTTTATAGCAATAAATAAGTACTTGATTTTAATAGCCTAAATAACCTATTACTATTATGGACTTACAAAAGTCTTTCGGTTCTTCTAAGTGCGAAAATTCTGCGATATGTTAATTTAAAACTTAAAATCAAAATTGTTTGCCGCTGTTGTCAAATAAGAGCACTATATTCGGCTGTGCCGAATTTTTTATACCCACCACCAATTTGATGTACTTTTATAGCTCAGAATATATTATTTTGTTATTGACAGTAATCGCTATGGAATCATCTCTTTATACTAAAATATGTATCACTTTATTTGTATAACTTCGATATGCTAGTAAAATGTTGTCGTAAATTTAGTCTTTCAATGAAAGGGGGCGTTAAGGTAGGCATGTCAATAAAGTTTCTGCTAATAAATATTTCAATATACATAAGTAGTCTTTTATTCTTCCAAAAACTTTATCCATAGAAAAATTATATGAATTTAATATAAAGGGTTGTATGGGAGGAAGGTGTTAAAGTGGACGTGTCACATTCATTTTCTAGCATAACAATGACATTGACTAGAAAGCTATTTGTTTATAAGCTTTTAAATAACATTAACAGCAGATTACTTGAAAAGTGGGCGTTATAGTAGGCGTATCGAAGTGGTTTCTTTTAATAAAGTCAACTCAGATATTTAAACACAGACTCGTTTATTCTTCCGAAATCTTTATTCATAGAGAAATTATATAAATTTGAGATAACGCGTTAAATGTGAGGTGGGCGTGTCACATTTATTTTGCGTTAGTACACAGCCTTTGACCAAAATGAAATGATTGCAATATTTCAGAATCATACATGCGTCTAATTTTGTAATTTTTATTACGTTTTAATCTTTGAAAATATTAAAAAATACACTGTGCGGTATAAATTTTCGTACATTTTTATTTATAACTCCGTTCTAATTGCATTAAGCAATTTCAGATAAAAATATGTTTTTTACTCAGGAAATATACATTCGAAGTTTCATGGCTCTACGTTAATGCGTTTGGACACAATTGCATTGTATTCGATGTTCGAAGGACACGGGTTTTTCGACCTACTCTTGCATTACGAGCTATAACTCACTTCCTAATATTCCGATTTAGCCCATTTTAAAGATAAGAAATAAGAAAGAATCTGGCGAAATTTGAGCCCCCTAGCTTTTTCGGTGCGACCTGTATCGTGCTTTCAACAGACGGACGGACTTAGCCAGATCGTCATCAAATCAAACCCTGATTCAGAATATATATACTTTATGGGGTCTAAAATGGATATTTCGATGTGTTACAAACGGAATGACAAAATGAATATACCCCCACCATTTCTTTGGCGGCGGGTATAAAAATACTTTTTCTGTCCCGTTTCATTGTTCTGCGTTATTTAGGATCTACATATGTATGTGTAACAACTACTATCAAAATAATTTGCTTTTATTTGTCTCTAAAAGGTTTATCCGTGCTCACCAATTACGTTTTTAATTTTGTAAGCAGTGCCAGACCTCATTCGACTACCGTATTGCATAAATGGAAATTATTGATTTTATTGCTTACGAAAACGCAACAAAGTAGGCATTATATACTGCTTATTATTTCAGCAGTAAAAAAGAGATAAAAGTAAGAGAGCAGATTAAAAGTTTACCTTGACACTTCATAAAACATTGTCGCACGTCAAAGACATAATTGAATATCAGACGTTGCCAATTAACGAGCTTTCTAAAGAAGCACACGAGTCGCTAAAAACATTTTATAAAAAAATATAGATTGCTTAACACATTCAAATTATCAAGGGTAGGACAAAATTAGGACCTCTTCAACATGTTAGTAGCATCGATCCACTTAAGCCTATAGTACACGAAATGTTAAAAACCACATGCACATGTGGGTTTGACGTCTATAAAATGTTCAGCACTTTGGTTACATTTGGTTAAATAGTCGTAGTGGCTGCATGCGGTAAGATTTTGACATTACACGAAATGTATTTTAGTCTAAAATGTACTAAATGTAAAAAAAATATGGCCGAAGCGGATACATTTATGCTTTATGATGACGTCAAAATTACGTCACAGCCACATGCATATGTTGCTTTTTGCATTTCGTGTACTACAGGCTTCACTTCATCACTGCGGCATGTAAAGTCACGAAGAATTAAAAAATAATTAAAGTTCAGAAATTATTACGTCTTTTAGATAAACAGAAAAAAAAATTATTTCTCTACAAATTTCAGGTTTGCTAACCCATAAGTAGGCAATGAAAAGAAGCAGAACCCTTTAGTTTTTAAATTGTTTGATTATCTCATCTGATTCAAATGTTATGATTTTTGCGTCCAAAAAACTCAAATGGCACCCATTGTGCGACGTAAGAAATACAAATTGCAATTGTGTTCCTAGCATCAAAAAAATGGGTCCTCTGTCGTATTCAGATCGCTTTTTTAAGACACTAACGATAAGAACAGTACCAGTTTTAAAATAAGACTAGTTTTAAACATGACAAAGACACCGGTATTAAGGCTGACAAACGAAGTCCAGAAGTGTCGTGTTGTTATAATGTCATAATTTCCTATAATTAAAAAAAAAATAATGAAAAGTATTGTACTTTTTGTTGTAAAACTCTAAACTTTTTTTTTAATTTTGGAAAATATATGACATAACAACAATACGGTACTTAGGACACTTTATAAGTACAAAAAATATTTTTTTTTTTTTTTAATATTTCTATTTAATAAAGGATTAACAACAAATTTTCTTTTTTATTTTAATTTTTATTTATTTATAGTTTTATTTACAGATTTATTTCCATTTTGTTATTCAATAATTAAATTTTAATAATAGTGATAATAATAATAATAATAATCTTAAATTTAAAAATAAAACCTTAAATATTTTGTAGTTAATTGTTAAAGAGATTATAGTTTCTTTTTAAGGTTTGTTTTTTGTTTTTTTTTATATAATTCGGTATAACTTTCATTTGATATAATAAGAGTATTTCACCTGCAAAACAATTTATTATTTCAAGAAACCCTTTTAACTAGAAAATAATAACCCAAAGCTTATATAAATAGAAAAATATCCCAATTTAAATTTTTAGCAAAATTAATAGTGTTAGCTTGAGTTGTGTATAGAAATTAATATATTTTATTAATAGAATCGAAATAAAAAATCGTTTTTTTTTTTCTTTCTTACAATATTTTGTAAGCCAGTTTAATATTTAGTATAATAAAGCTAATATGAGTACTTATGTAAGTTTAAACAGACAACTAAAGACCATCGCTTACAAAGTTGCAGGCAGGTGGCGGTAAATAAGTATATATTTGCGGCGAAGGCTTTAAATTGAATTTGAGACTGCTCACAGAAATATTACTAAAAAAAAATAAAAACTATAATTGTAAATAAAGCTTTGATAAATGAAAAAATAAAAAAACATTTACGGGGTCTTTAAATATTCAGCATACTAGTTACTGCATCGGAACTCTTCAAGAAAATAAAACAAAAATAATTGACCTGCTTATCAACTTAGCTAGCCGAAACTTACAGTGAGCGGCTTCAATAAAATTTAAAAAAATCACTATCTCAGATAATTAAAAATAGAAAAAAGAATTTAATGCTTTCCCTGGAAATTCGTTCACGAAAGCTTGTGTTCAGTGGTGTGTGTGGGTCGATAATAAATAATGTTTACTCATGCTGAACTTATATGCCATTGCAAAATTATACTAAAAGTATGCTAGTCACCAATCATACAGCCATGTCACAGAGTGCCATTCCAATCGAAAAAGTTTTTAATCCCAAATGTCGGGTTTTTAGAAAACGAGAAACGAAAAATTTCTTCGAAATGAAACCACTTCAAATTTTCCAAGTGAAAAGGCTATTTTTAATGATTTATTTAAAACAAAAATATTAATAAGACTAAGTAAAAATTAAATATCAAAAGGTTTGTTTGATTATTATAATGATTTGTTAATCATTTAGTTAATATTTTTACATAAACATTTTAGTTTTATAAACTTGTTGAAAAAAAAAAAAAACAAAACAAACTGTGGTATCCCTTCATCGAAGTATTGCCACATTATTTTGTTGAACAAAAATGTACAAAGTAGACCACAAGGCGAATTCAATCAGGTGATCTCTTCCCTACAAAAACACTAAATTACATGTATTTTGTTTTTGTATTTTTGAACCAAACTATCAAAATTTTTCTTAAGGCTATAATACACGGCATGTTTTTTACATCTGACTTTAAAATTTGTGAGACATATGTAAATCTACATGTCTGTCAAAATTGTACTTTTACGCTGACTGCTTTGCAGAGATTTTTACCAACGACTGATGTCACATGTTTTTACAGAAGAAAATAGAGCGCACTCTAATTAACATTTTGTCAGATGTCTCAACACATGTTTTTTTACAGAAGTAATGTTTTAAAGGTAACACACGACATGTTTGTATTAGCAGTGGAGAATTTGACAAGTCAGACGTAAAAAACATGCCGTGTATTAGCTCCTTTACTAAACACAAACAATTACACATTTGTTTACATTTTTATTTCAAAGCAAATTGTGCAAGTCACACGAACACAACGCTCAGGAAGTAATTTTTTTACGAAAACGTACACAATTTATTTAGTTTCAATTCAATCTGATTTTACCAGTAAAATATACATTTTTTTTACTTTTTAAACTTTTATTACAATTTTCCGGCAATTGAATGTAAACAAACATAAAAAACACAAATTTTAACATTTTGGTCTTAAATTTCCTTCACAGCTGATGAACAGCTGGGCTAAAGAGTTCACCTGATTTGAATTCGCCTTGGTAGACCATTTTAAAGTGGTGCTGCTGTTTATCATTAGTTTTTTTCTTTTGTCATGCACAATACTGCCATACATTGTTTGCAGGGTGGGCAAAGATTTTTAAAATTTTTGGAAATTAACAAAATCGCTCGGAATCTGAAGAACCTAAAACAAAGTCTATTAGAATCGCACATACGGAATTAAAGTCATTCCGATAGAAATATGTGACAGGACTAATAGTCTTGCGAAAATGTGTTATTTTACCGTTGTAGGGATGTGGGCACAAATTAAAAGTTTTTAACAATAAATTTGTGACTATCCCTTTTACTATAAGTCACAGTGAACTTTTCGGCTGATAAGTGTTTTATTAATATATATTTTAAAGAAACGCCGATTTTTTATAAGGTTGGCAACGCATTTAAACTTATGTTTTGTTAAGCAACTTCATTCAATATATAAACAGTGTAGAAGTTATAAGAAAAATTATTTTCTATGAGTAAAATAGCTCTGGTGAAGTCAAGGGGTCGTGAGTCGTTGTCATTAACATTTAAGAAAAACTAGGCCTTACCCTTACATCTTTAAGAATTTGACGTTTCAGTCGTGCTAATGGTGGATAATTGTATTGCAAATACCAATTTTAAAAGAATTTAAAAAATAACTGCATGTTTTTTTTTTCATTCTACTTATGGTACAATCCTCAGGTAGCCTCGCTTAAACAGCTGATTTTTTTTGTCTCTACTTTAAGGTTTAACTAAATTGTCAAATTTTGTTTATGTATGTGTATATATTGTGTACATATATATTCTACCACCAAAAACACACACACACACATTTGCTTTTTGACATTTCAGTCGCCGTTTTCCACTTACAAAATGCATGTAGAATTTTGTTGTTGCAGAACTGAGGCTAGCTGATGATTGTACCATGATTCTACTGTTATACTTATGCGAACTACGGAACATTCAACCAACATGAGATAACCTGAGTGTATTATTACTGCATCAGTCAGTCATCAAATTTTTTATCCCTCCTAGTGCAGGAAAATTGGTTCAATGAAGCAAACGTACTTAAAGTTGTTAGGTTTGAAAATAAATTTTAATTTTCGAAATTATTAGCAAGACTGAATTCTGTGGTAACGTAAATACCTTCAAACTTCTTCGATAATGCAAAACAAAACACTCAAGCTTTGTGGCAAAAACACTAAGGGCCTACTTGTAAATGTATCACTGCACTTCCATATGACAGCAAACTTTAACAACAAAAATCAAAATGATGAATCAGATAAACAAATTTGCGGCAGAACTTTTAGCATAAATTTAATTTTAATTACTGTATTCACAAGGTGTCCTTAACTCAAATGTTCTAAAAGAATGACATAAAAAAATATGACTGTTGTGAACGAGCCCTCATAACTAAGCAGATACTTAGACGATCGCCGCAGTTATCTGAATAGTTATGACGGCACAATAAAACAACAACATACCATAAACAGTAATATTATTTTAGGATAGTTTTTACTTGAAAAGCAGAAACAATTGTTTTAAACTATTGTAAAATCATAGAACGTTAGGACAATATGACATGTTAGGACACCTTGTGAATACAGTAAATGTAAGAAAGCAGTGCAGTTCATTAGCCTTTTTCATATATAAAAATTAATAATGCAGTATAGTAATGTATTTACAAATATTTACTCTTGAATATGCTGCCACAAGGGAGTTTTACAAATGCTTAAACCTCTACGATTCTCTATTTATTTATTTATTCAACGCAGCAATATAAAGCCTTCCAGGCCAAATTATAAATATGTATTACTTAGTAATAAAGAACCTAAGTTATTAGATTTAATATGGTCTAATAAAAAACAAAATAATATGAAATATTCCAATAACAGTGAAGAAGTTAAATTGTTTTAACCCACACTAAAATATTCATTTAGAATTAAGTTGCCCTGGTAGTGTTTATTACATTAGGCCCTTTCAAAGATACACACACAGGAAGTTCGAGAAGTTTACTCGAACATATGTATTACACATAAATTAAAAATTATTCAACGCCACCATTACTAAATACAATAATTCAACAGTTGCATTTGCAATTTCACAGTCAAGAGTTTGTAAACCACCGTACTTCTGCAGAGGTACGGTACGCAGTTTCGAAAATATTTAATGCGCTAGAATTTGGTGTCTTGAGTAAATTTGTTAAAATATTTGTATGCATAGCTGTCAATTAATTTAAAATGAAAACGAGATTTTTGTTTAAATATTTAAAATTTTAAAACATAACATGACAGTAAACCTTGTGAAACTGGCACTAAGCTTTTAAATATTTGCTGTGATTTTAATACATGTCAGAGTGTGTTGTTTGCAATTTGTGATATGTATTTCATTTGAATTCGTTTCAAGTAGACTCTTAACCAATATACATTCGTACATAAATCGCTAAAATATGCAAAAAAATCATAAACAAGTTCGTGCTTAAACAATAAAATTATTTAAAAATAAAATATATAAATGTTCTTATTACCATTTAAAATACAATATTGCCCAATTCACAATTATTGTATGTTGTAGGACAAAAATATGTTTTAAGCTAAAATTTTTACGAAAAAATAACTTATTAAATTCTAATGACATAAATACATCCATACTACAACACAAAACATATTGACTCAATTCACAAGCTGTCGTAGGAGTTGTACACAATGTTTGATGGTGATTTCTACATTAATTTGTTGTACAACACTTACACTGGGCCAATTCAAAGTGGTTGCATATCAGTCATATTTGTACAAAAAAAATAATATGACTTTACACATTTGTTTCCTATGTATAAGAAATTGTTTATGTTATACTTTTAACCATACTGTCTCTCAGAGAAAATTTCTTCGCTTCTCACCTCTCAGAGAGAATATTTTCTATTTTCTTCTTTCCTGTATACATACAATTTTTAACAGCGTCATCTCTTTGTCTTCTTTCTTGCATTAAATACATAAGTTGTTAACAAAAGGTGTTCAAAGTCACTAGTCATATTAATATGAATTATATGATATAGTACAATATGAGAGTCAACTTTGAATTGGCCCACTGTGTTTATAGAATGTCATAAGTACATCAAAGACGGAAAAATTAATCCTATCGTCGTTTTTCTTCATTATGGAGAAGTGAATTTCTTACAATCTCCGACTCCTACGACAGGTTGTAAATTGAGCAATTGTGCATGGGGCAACTATGTAGGTATGTCTCGTATCAAGGCATATTTATTCATCAGGTAATCGCAGTTCGGAGCGAACTTTTTTATTTATATTTTTTTTATATATAAAGTTTGACATTTGAAATAAATGAGAGAAGAGAGAAAATTGTTTTCTTTTTATCTATGAACTGAAATTCGTTTAAGTAAATTGAATTTTAAAATAAGTGAAGAAAAAAAAATACCTGATGTATTAATATGCCTTGGTGTCGTATAAAGAAATAAAAACAAAAAAAAAAAGGTTTCAGATCTATAGTTTTTCTAACTTAATCTAAAATGTTTTCGTATTATTCGTGTTTATAATTAAAAATAATTTTGGAGTTTTTTTTCTATTAATTTTTTGTTTATAATTTTGTTTACTTTCTTTTATTTATTACTAATCAATTGCATAATAGTGGCAATAATTTTTTTGATGTTCTGCTTTAATATTTTTTTTAATAATTATACTTTGCAACAATGATCAGATATGTTTACATCAACAAAATTGTTAAAAAAAAAATTATTATTTTTTTGATAAAAAAAATTATTTTTTCATAAAAAAAATACTTTTTTTTATTTATTACTAATCAATTGCATAATAGTGGCAATAATTTTATTGATGTTCTGCTTTAATGTATTTTTTTAATAATTATACTTTGCAACAATGCTCAGATATGTTTACATCAACAAAATTGTTAAAAAAAAAAAATATTATTTTTTAATAAAAAAAATAATTATTTTTTAATAAAAAAAAATATTTTTGAATAAAAAAAATAATTATTTTTTAATAAAAAAAATTTAACAATAAATGTGTAATATATTCATATGTATATTTTATTTTAAATAAAAATAACACTTAACATAAAATCAAGGAATTGTTTTCTTTAATACATTTATAACATTGTTGAAATAAGAGGGGAAAAAATATTGATTAATAATTATTGTTAACATTTAAATTGTTTTTAGCAACAAATGTTCAACATTTAGGCACATAATTTATTTAATATTATTATTGCTTAGTGATCGATAAATTTAGTTTAAAAAAAATTGTTTGAAATTATAATAAAGGTGTTCACGTCACCGGTTTTACTCTTGTGAAAATGCAAAACTACGTACGTTTACTCTGGTCCATAGCTTCAGACTTTTTTAAGGTACTTGAAACGCCGACGAGTGAGGTGCTTACGTTCGGCAAAATAATAATAAAACAAATTTTTGTTTGTAATTATATTAACGCACTAGGTTTTTGCATTTTCGCAAAACCTAAATCAGTAACGTGAATACCTTTAATAAAATAAAAAATAATAATAGAAAATAGGTTGCCAAAAAAAAAAAAACAAAAAAAAACCTTTACGTTTAATTAAACATATTAAATAAATCAATTCTTTCTTTTTTTTGCTTTTCAATGATTAGAAATCATTTGTAAGTGTTCGGTCTTTGTATTTTTTTTTTTTTTTGTTTTGAGGAATTTTTTTTTTCGTGTTTTTCTTTTTTTTTAGTTTTTTCCGCTTTTTATTAGTTTACGAATTATTACGTTTTGGCGATGAAGTCAACACTTTTTCTTTGGCCTTTTCATGTTCATCTTCAAATATTATTTTCGTTATAACAATATCTCCAGTGCTTAGTGTCTGTGAGGCAACATCAACCATTTCCACCTGCCCTTTATTGGAACTTACGGAACGAGTAGTAGGTGTGGTACTTCTTGCCTCACCATGGCAGTTGCAATTTTTCATACTGGAAATAAATTAAAAGCAAATAAAATTAATAAATTACTAAAACATTTTTTGAATCTATTTATAATAAAGGGTGCCTCAGTAATAATGTGCTTTTTATTTTTTAATAAAAAAAGTTATTTTTTAAGAAATTTGTGATTTTTGTTATTGGATTATAAATGGCCCCCGAAGGCTCTGATAAAAGGAAATTTTTCATGACTTTTTTACACCGATGATGCGTTTGCTCTCGAATTTAAGTTTAAAAAATGTTTCTGTTTATTTGCACAAACCCAAGATTTCCCAAAACCCCAAAGTATTGCATGGGGTTTTATCACATGATCTATGTATGTAGGTGGCTAGTTGACATCAGAATTTCTTGAGTTAATTTCTTTTGGAAAAAAATGTTGCAATAAATGGATTGTTTTATGCGCGATGTGGCAGGTCTTCAGGTGTAGTAATAAATGGTCTATTTGGCGCAGTCTTGTTGAAACCACATATCGTCCAGATCCATGACGTCTATTTAAGGGTCCCAACGAATGTTGTTCACAGTTACTGCAATTTCGGCCTCATCTTCAAAAAAGTAAGGATCAAACACGCCAAACACCAAAATCAACACCAGAAAGTAGAATTTGTTTCTCATGGTTTGAATGAGGATTTTCTGAGTCTTCAATTTCGATAATTTTGTCCATTAACCAAGCCATTCAGGTGGAAATGGGCTTCATGGAAGATGATTTTTTTTTTAATTTTCATTAAATTAACTTTTCTCCATTACTCATTAAACGAACTGTAGACGCTTTTATGGTCGGCTGGTCAATTTATTACTGCTACTTCCATGTATGTTTATAAGTAAATATATAGTATTCTGTAGGGCTATTCGTAAAAAGTTTTAAACAAATTGCTCACTAGTCGGCAAAGTTATAGGCAAAAAGTTTTGGAAAGAGATAAATAAAAATTAATATTTTATTCGAACTTCATATATTAAATTTACTGTTAATAATTTTTATTTTGGCTCAAGTTCAGTTATTATATTATTTAATTTCCTAAAACATTTTCTAGATTAAATTAAATTGTAATCATTTTAAGAATATAATAAACTAGAAAAGCCCGGCGTGCGTTGCTACGCCCCTTAATAAATAAAAATGCATTCTGAATTTAAATTGAATATCAAGTGCAAAAAACTAAAAATTATAACTTTTTTTAAATGGGCGTTGCCCTGCCCACTTTTCTATTCACGAAACTGTATAGTCATGACAGCTCAATATGTGTGCAAAGTATCAGAAAAATCGGTGAAGTTCAAGTAGCTGAAAATTATAACTTTTTTTATGGGCTTGGCACTGCCCACTCTTCTAATCACGAAATTGTAAAGTCATGACAGCTCAATATGTGTGCATAGTTTCAGAAAAAACGGTTCAGTGGAAGTACCTCAAAATTGTAACTTTTTTTATGGGCGTGGCCCTGCCCACTTTTCTAATCACGAAATTATTTAGTCATGAGAGCTCGATATGTGTGCAAAGTTTCAGAAAAATCGGTCATGTGCAAGTATTTTAAAATGATAACTAATTTTTTATGGGCGTGTCCCGCCCGTTTTTTCCACCCATAAACACTCCCTGGTATGTGTACAACAACTTACCAAAGTTTGAGCCCGATCGGTTTTACAGTTTCGAAGTCTATAGCTAACACACACACACACACAGAGTTTCACCCATATATACCTATATTGATGGGGTTGAAAAAATGTTTTTCCACCATTTTGTTTTAGACGCCATCTTGGATTTTACATTTTTAAATAATTTACTGTATTCTGCTGGTCAAGCCCTTTCATTTGATACCAATATTGAGGGTGTTCAAGAAGTTACATTTTAAAATACCAGATTAGACCCATATATGTATATATTTATTGTCCGCCATTTTGTAGTGGCGGCCAACATACAATACTGGTTAAAGTAAACCTGGCATCGAATCCCAGCTGAGCCAAAAAAAATTTTTTTATATTTTTTTTATTGTTGTTATTGTTTTTAATATTTTTTTTTTGTAATTTTTTTTTTTGGAAACATACCTACTAAATTTATAATTTTGCAATGGAATGTTTTTATATATGTATGTATGTTTTTTATTTCATATGAGATGAATGGTGATACAAACTATTGTTATTGCATGACTACACGTTGTGAAGGGTATATAAGATTCAGCACGGCCAAATATAGCACTGTTACTCTATCGTGCCGATTTCTTTGAAAAGCGAATGTAAGTTATGTTATGTACTTATTTTAAAATTTGTCTTTTCCTTCTCTTATATTCGTAATACCTTTTAGTTATGCTTTCAATATCCATCCTTTGGCTGGAGTTATTAAAAGCAGAGTTGTATTTTTTATTTTTCATTTATATGTCTATCTTGGTGATAGACACTGAACAAAGAATTCTTGAATGTCATAAACATAGTGTCATGTGTGTTATAATTATATATTAATATTTTATTCTAACTTTATATATTAAATTTAAACTTCCTACTTTTCTACACATTAAATTGTACTAATAAGTATGGGATTTCTGTGCGTTTGAAGAGTTCGAATAAAACCGGTTATTTAGAAGTTCAAGTATTTTTTATTATTGTGTCACGGCCCTTTCTCAAACTAGACAGATACCCGTATACACTTTTTTTAATCGGTACAGTAGTTCTTAAGTTTTTCCATTATGTACAAACTTGTTTTTTTGTTGTTAAAATTTTTTTATAGAAAACTTTTTTTAATATTCATGTATTTCTAAAGTAATATAAAATCGAGTGAATTCTTTATCTAAAACTTACTTTTTTGTTTTTTCTCGAACGATTTGCAAATTATCTGTAGTAGCAATTGTTGTACCCAATTGATCCTGCATAGAATTCGAAGTTATAATCTGTGAAAAATAAGTAAATGGTTAAATTAAAATATGAATACAAGCATGGGAAAGTTCTTAGTTATAAAGTAAATGGTTTGTCAAATGTAAAATTAAATTAAAAAATTGGGATCTCATTATACATTTGTTTATTGAAAGCCAAGGCACATTTATTCAGCAGGAAGTCTTGTTTCGTCAGCTGTCATTTTTTATACCCTTCACCTGTGGTGCACAAGGGTATATATAGCTTTGTCATTCCGTTTGTAATTTCTACAATTTTCATTTCCGACCCCATAAAGTATATATTTTCTGAAAGCTTATGAATAGAGGAGTCGATTAAGCCCTGACCGTCTGTCCGTCTGCCCGTCTGTCCGTGTGTTGGTTGAAATCAACTTTTAGAAACAACTATATGTTCCTCAGATCTATATATGGTATCAATCTCTTGGAAATATCCAGGAATGAATCGCTATTGAAATTCAGCACAATCGCCCCATAACTTTCTGAGATATGAGCAAAAAACCACGACCACCTCTTTTTTTTTCACAATTACAACAACAACATACATACATACATACATGTAAAAAACATACCAAAACAAGTAAAAGCGCTATATTCGGCCGTGCCGAATCTTATATACCCTTCACAACGTGTAGTCATGCAATAACAGTAAATTCACGTATGTATGTTAAAAAAAACAAAAAAAAAATAAAAAATAAAAAAAAAATTTAAAAAAAAAAAATTTAAAAAAAAAATTAAAAAAAAAAATTATTATATACATATATAATATATATAAAACAAAAAAAAAATAAAAAAAAAATTAAAAAAAAAAAATAAAAAAAAATAATAATAAAAATATATATAATATATTAAATAAAAAATAAAAAAAAAATAAAAAAAAAATTAAAAAAAAAAATTTTAAAAAAATTTTAAAAAAAAATTTTTTGCCTCAGCTGGGATTCGATGCCACGTTTTCTCTAACCAGTATACACGTTTGTATGTATGTATGTATGTATGTTGTTGTTGTAATGTTGTTTTTATGAAAAGAAAATCGAGGTGGTCGTGGGTTTTTGCTCATATCTCAGTTGTTTATGTACCGATGTTTCTGATTTTCAATACCGATCTACTCCCGAATATTTCTGATATTTTAATACCTTACCCGGGTCCAACCTATGTCGGGGGGCTTCAAAAAGTTGATTTCAACATACACACGGACAGACGGTCAGACGGACAGACGGACAGACGGTCAGGGCTTAATCGACTCCTCTATTCATAAGCTTTCAGAAAATATATACTTTATGGGGTCGGAAATTAAAATTGTAGAAATTTCACACGGAATGACAAACCTATATATACCCTTTTTCACTGTGTGAAGGGTATAAAAAAAATTACAAAAAAAAAATATTAAAAATAAGAAAAAAATAATAAAAAAAACAAAAAAAAAAAAATTTTTAAAAAATTTAAAAAAAAATTTAAAAAAATTTTTTAAAAATTTTTCTAAAAAAATTTTTTTAAAACAATTTAAAAAAAATTTAAAAAAAATAATAAAGTATAAATAATATATTAAATAAAATAAAATAACATTTTTTTGGCTCAGCTGGGATTCGATGCCACATTTATTCTAACGTGTACGTATGTATGCACGTATTTTATATGGGATGAATGGTGATACAAACAATTGTTATTGCATGACTACACGTTGTGAAGGGTATATAAGATTCGGCACGGCCGAATGTAGCACTGTTACTTGTTATTAACTTATTTTAAACTTTAGCTGCCAAAGCCCATAAGACAAAAAATAATTCTCTCTCTTCTACAATTTATTTCAACTGCCAAACTATATATCTAAAAAACATAAACAAAAATCTCTATTTCCCAACTTAAATTACCTGATTAAAACCATAGAACACTATAGTTGTAAGTAAAACATTTTAATTGTGAATATTTACTTTTAAAATGATGATTATTTTACGGTTTCGCTTATCAAGCTCCTTCAGACACCGTTAAGTACAATTTACCTGCTAAAGCAGCTAAAATATGGCATGTTTTATATATCTGACTTGGTAAGTTTGTATTAATATGTAATTTTATATGTCTGTCAGAAATTTCCGCCAACAGCTGCAGTTAGGTGGCAGAATACAAAGCAAAATAGAACACGCTCTAATTGAAATACTGTCAGATGACATAGCACATGTATTTTACAGCTAACATACGGCATGAACGTATTTATCAGGGGGGGGGGGGGGGGGGGGGAATTTAGCAAGTCGTGTATTAGCTGCTTAACCTTCCTATACCCGCGCGTTGGTCTGTGAGACCGACAAAACGCTTTTACGTAAATACTTTTTGAAGACTAATATGTTAACGACTGAAAATCAATAAAATTACTGATAATTATTTTAATGAATGGCTTTTTTTTTTTACTATATCATCGAGTTTAAATAAAAATCGTTTTTTTAAAGCTTTGTTTCAAAAAAACTAGTATTTCATCTAGTTCAAACTTTCGGTCTGTGAGACCGTGCGCGGGTATATGTGTTACAAAAATTGGCGCAGGTACAGGAAGGTTAAGTTTGAGACTTGCGGTACTGTAGCTGACAATAAATATATCAAAACAAAATGCTCGCGTTGGCTGTAAAGGGACAAACATAAACACTTCAGCAAATACATTTTGCTCATTGAACTTGATATGGAGTCTCATACACTCCTAAATTAGCAAGAACTAGACTTGTAAAAGTTATACTCTTAGCCAATTTACTTTTAAAACTTTTAACATACATATATGTACATATGTTTTTAATATTTAAACTTACTTGATCACTGGGCAATAATGTGGCAGCCGACAAAATTGCTTCTAATTTATCAATTTTAGCCAAACGATCCATTGATTGATTTGATAATATTTCATCCATCATTTGCATGGATTCAGTTAAACTAGGTGGTTCTGATGAGAAACGTGGCGAAAACGTGCCAGTCAAAGAATTATCCGATGGCACTGAATCCAAACTGGGAAAATTTTCATTTTCATTAACCTCCTGTTCGTCATCGGAGTCACTTTGATCTCTGCATTTTTGTTGAATATATAAATATTAAACGAAATTACACACTTTTATTCGAAATGTTTAAAAGTTAACTTACTTGTTTTGCTGGCCGGAAGATTCCATTTTCTCCAGTTTTTTAGCAACTTTATAGTAACCCTTCAAACGTTCTTTCTCATCTTCTGTCAGGTCCATATATCTGTGGAGTTAGTTGTTATAAAAAGTCTTTTCATTTTATTAATGTACGAGAATTTACCTTAATAGACGTATTTCCCTATTGGATAATATAATACTTTTATTGGTTTGGGAAAATTTGTTTTTTAGATCCGATACTTCAGTACTTATTTTACGTTGTTTTTTTCGTATTTTAACTTCATTTGGTTTGATATGCATTAAAATTTGTTCGGTACAAAGTTCAGAAAATAATCGCAAATTTTCTGGCTTAATATTTCTGTGGAAAAATGAAATAAAAGAAAATACACAACAACAATTAATATTTTGCTTAAAAAAATTCAAACAATCTCAGTTGGAAAATTCACTTTTTTTAATTTTGCCCGTAATACTATAGAAACCGTGAGGGCATGTTCCAATATAAATTGAAATTTCCAACTGTTATTAAATTATTTACTTACCTCGTTAAATTGTTATATAATTGATCATTTATTAAGACTAATACATCGCCGGCAGCATAAAGCAACATATCTCGTGTTAAGGGACGTTTAGCCCAATACTTTTGGTCACGACGATAGACTTGTTTTAATTGCTCTTTCATAGGATTGATAGGGGCATTGTATTGTTCGCATAATGAATTCAATGAAATGTATTTTGCCTTGTACACCTGCTTGCCATTATTCTGATATTGTATAATAGAATGGGCAGCCTAAAAATTAAAAAATATTTTAATTAAAAGAAAATTTATTAAGGCAGATAAGACACATTTAAATAAATAAGAAATAATTTTTACAACATAATTGTGACTTCAGCATATTTGCTCAATCCTGTAAATATCAAATGCATTTTGGTATTTAAACAATCTTCAGCTCCTTCTACTCAATTGCATTCAAAGACTTACACACTCAAAACAATCTCAGTATAATCAATCATTCACCCTTGAATCGTGTATTAACCACATGGCCCTATTGCACGACACTAATAAATTTAAAAGATATTCGTGTGACCCATCTTAATCTTGCGAAATAATAAATTCTAATTGAAATGACATTAATTATAGCAAAAAGATGCTTAACAATACAAAACAAGTGTCGCTTAAGTGCACCGCACAGTGTGTGATTTTTAATTCTAATTTATCAAACGTGAAGAGTATTCAAATTTGAAATATCAGTGGTAAATGGAAATCGCAACCAAAACTTTTTGTAGTGGATGATTAAACGTAGAAAATATGTGGTTTCAACTGGCTAATACTACTTCGCATACTACGAACAAAACAATAGATCTTTTGAAACAAAAGTTCGAAAATCGCATTATTTTTCGTAGAAGACTAGTGAAGTGAATTGGCCGCCAAGATCGTGCGAAAAATCTACATTTATTGAGAGAGTCGCTTGTAACGTCAAATGTCACTCAATCAGCGATTGAAGACTAATTTTTGCACAAGACCCTGATACAGTTAACACATCCTTTTAAAGTTTTTTATTCAAACGAAGGTTACATGGACAATGGAGCTACATGGACCTGGCAGCCATATGTGGATAAAAAGATGCTATTCCCAACATCTGAGAGATGATGTGTGCGGTTCAGAAATGGTGATTTTGATACCCAAGACAAAGATGCCCCGGACTAGCTAAAAATACCAAGAATTGGAGGCATTAAGCTATGAAGATTTTGTCAAACTCAACAATAGCTTTAAAATTAATTTGGAGTTACTCAAACAGAAATAAACAACGTTAGCTTGCTGCAGGATGTATTAAAAAATCTAGAAAAAAGTTAAAAGACCTTTAACGATTTTTTTTATGTCCAAAATAATGCTTGATTGAAAAAAAGACATTTTGTAACTTAATGATTACATGCGATAAAAAATCTATCAATTACGATAACCCGAAGCGTAATAGGGCCCATACACAACACCATAATAATTGTGCAATCAAGTGAATGTGCCAGCTGATTGACCGTGTATGAGGTTGTGGTGTGATTGTACCAGCATGATTTAGTCGTGTGTGGCAAAATTAGCTCATAAAAGTTAAATCGTCAAGGCATAAACATAAAAAAATACAACATTTTAAATATAAATGCCAATTCATGGCAATTTCTTCATCCAAACACGTTTTTTTTTTCTCCTTATTCGTTTTCGTTTTAGGATAATAGTAATAATAAGTGCAGCACAAATTTTTTCGTTATTCATTACAAACTTTTCCACACAATTTTTGGGTGTAGTGTGTGCTTAAAGCTTAATTGCACAAACTCTTGATTGCACAATTTTATGGTGTTGTGTAAGGGTCCTATAAGAGATCTTATGTAAAGCCCAGCTAACCAGGTGGACTATAAGGCGGGTCGGCAAAACTTCCCAACCACTTCTATTTAATAAGTTTTTAACAGGTATTGCACTTCGTGACCGGGAATTGTCTTAATGAAATATTTGGTTTCATGTCTGGCCGCATATTCTGGGCGTTTTTTGGCCGATGCTCGCTTTAAATAAATCAGTTGCGTTGCGTAGGGCTTTGGTCAAATTTCAGAAACTAATATAAGAAAAAATGATAGTCACTTGCTTACTTTACAAAAGAATTTAAAATTCTTAGCTTTGTGTACTTCGAAATGGCTGCAGGATACATTGTCACTAAAAGCATCTGTGTTTATTATTATGCTTTCAAGGTAAATTGATTTTATTCTCTGTATGTACTTTAAATCTTAGACTAAGTTTTTAAGTTTTGAACTTTATACGTTTGAACTTAGCTGACAGCTTTCTGAGCTTCATCTATGTATCTTTTCAAAAAATACGACTAAAAGAAAAAATCTAAATGAACCTACTCAAAGTTGTTGTGTAGCCTGAATGCTATTAGATCAAAATACTGTTTAGAATTGTAACATAAGAAAAAACATGTCCATTAAACGCAGTTTATTGTTGTTTTAAAATCCAATTTTTAATTAAGCAATGAAACTTCACCGCAACACAGATTGCATTAGGGGTAATATACTCATGCCTTTTAAATATTCTTATTTTAAAATCATAAAGTCTACCTTAAAGATAAAAACTTCTTTGTCGTGAAATTTTATTCATAAAATTAAAAACTATAAAACTCACCTGTGTGTCGAAAACATTTCGCAGTAGTATACCATATTGTAAATACAAATTTGAGGCATCATTACGGCAATCATGTATCACCTTAATTACATTCTCATGCTCTAGCAAAGCCTTTAAGCCTCCATCATTGATCATATCGGGACAGGTGAGGACATCAAATATAAATGCTTCCCCCCGCGTGGTGCCAATCTCTATCAGAGTGATTTCACCCTTGATGCCCAAATTGACGCCCTCACAGTCCAGTGATATGACAATCGATTGATTTTGTTGGGCAAACTTTAAGATGGCTTCGGTCACAAACAGCGACTGCTTGATGTTCGTTATGACACTGGTATTTTGGAGTACTTTAATTTTCCAAGTATCACCGACGAAATAATTATGACTAGGAGTATTTGTGTATGGATAGTTATTAGATGCGTTATGGCCGAAAGAATTGGCATTGTGACTTGGACTGTTGTGGGGTGAGTTTTGTGGATTGTAGCCAACAGAACCAGCCTGTTGATTGGCTAACGATTGTTTGTCTTTCTCATAGTTTTCGGCTAGAGTGCGTATAACCAAATTATTGATACGCTGCTTTAAGGTTTGATTGGCACTATTTAAACGCTCCGTGGGCGGTTGGGGTGGCAAAGCTATAGTAGGTTGTGTTTGATTGTAACCAACTTGTTGCTGCTGTTGTTGTTGTGAATGGTTAGAGCCACCATAGGGAGAACATTGATTCGGTGTGGGATAGTTACGATCGCAAAGATTTTCTAATTTCATTTCAGAAATGGGTATATAACTGTCGAAACCAGAATTGGGTTCAGAGCGATTTTGTGACAAGTCACCGTTACCCGAGACGTGCGAGGAAACGGGCGCATTTAGTTTGAAATTGGGTGAAGCAATGTGGTTGTTATTACTCACATTGGCATTTTGTTGAGAATTGTTATTGTTGTAGCGCAAGGCAGGCGACAACAATCGCTGCTGTACAGCACTTACTTGCTGAGGAGTTGATGTCTGCTGTGGCTGCGCTTTCTCTAACGCATGATTATTGCGATTATTATTCATAGCATTGTATTGCTCTCGGGATTTAGCTTGTGACTGTTGTATGTGAGAATCACTAAGTTTGGGTTTTTGTAATAGAGTGACTAGATTCGATTGTATGTGAAAACAATCCGAAAACAAACGTAAAAATGTCATCAAATCGCTGGGTGTCTTAAACATTTTCAACCATTGTTCCTGAGGAAACTTTGTGGTGACCAGATGAAACAGTTGGTCAACAGTCAATGGCCCTTTCAGCTCTATGCACTGCGCAAAGAAATCCAACATTTGCTGAGTAGCACGCGTATCGATGTTTGTTTGCGGCAAATGTAAACGATCACGGGCCGGCAATTCGGCCATATCTTCGCAACCAACTAAAACAACATGATCGTCGACCACCTTAAAAGTGTCTGTATGTTTCGACAAAAATTCCGTAAACTCTTGAAAGTGTTGGCCTGGAATAAATGAGTTTGAGTTGAAATAAATATTTCTTGCAAGTTTTCTAATTAATTAAATAAGAAGAAATTTAGTAGTAAATTCACCTGATATATGTCTCACTTGCGGTGATGCCTGTGATCTATGACCCAAAAGACTGCGCACTGGTACTTCGACACCAACACCGTATTGCAATAATTTATTTTTAAAATACTCTTTAGCCTCTTTAATGTAATCACGTCTGCCACCGTAGCTGCCATCATCCGAACTGGAATGTTGATAACAATTCACTTGCACGTAGTCGCCGTCCACAAGAAAAATGGAAGGATATTGAGCCAAAAATTTTTTCAAACCTGCAACAAGCAAGAATTAAATAAGACATTGAAAAACATTCATACATATACATATGTTTGTTTGTATGTATGTATGTATGTGCATATAAGAACACACATAAATTCGTTTTAAGTGCAACACACAAAAACATGGCAAATATGCATTTACACGTACATTCATATTTATGGCAAAATATGTGTGCAGATGTATGTGTATTTCAATTTGGATAAAAGCAAAATACTTGAAGTAACCATAAAGTTACATCTTCCATAAATTTTCCTAATAACATCTCAAACGAATAAATGGAAATAGAATATCTTTAACATTTGAAATTTACTGCTAACATCTACTTCTAACATTCACCTCGCATCTCTAATGCTGAAATATATAGATTTATTTATTTCTAGTTTTTTATTTGTTTGCTTTTTAATTAAAATCCATTTTTAGGCACAAAAAGACCACAAAGCAAAGAAGTATAAATTGAAACTGTGTTGTTGCACAAAGTAGTGCATTAACCAACATAAATATTTTCAATTTATTCTAAAGCGAAAACTAAACTCTCTATGAAAACGAAAATCCATTGTTTAAACCATACAAAGAAATACCAACTACATCAATGATTAACGAAGAACCTTTAGAACAATAGAACAAAAACAAATCAATAAATTATTCGATGTAAGCTGAAAGAAAGAAAAACCAGTAAAATCCATACCGAATCTGGAAGTACCCTTCACCAACATGTTCATCGGTATATTGACTACATCGAAGCTTATCCAAGAACTCAGATTTCATGTTATACGCCATTTTCTTTATTACTTTCGACGCCAGCTTTGATTTTGAATTTTTACATACTAGTCTAGCCCAAGGCGAATTCAATAAGGTGAATTCGTCGCTAAAACAACTACAAAGTGAAAAAATACAAACGTGTGTACAAAAAGATATGTCAAAAATACACAAAAATTTGACAAGTGGTCCCTAGAAGTAGTCAACAGCTGATGATCAGCTGATCTAATAAGTTCACCTTATTGAATTCGCCTTGGTGTAGCCCTTTCATTTAATACTCATATTTGTAATAAGTCTGGCAACTCCACGGGAGTTGTACGGAATTTGTAGGTTGGAATCACGCCTGCTAGTTTTTAACTTAGCTGTAATTAGTTGTAAGAGACACGTGATTGTAAAAAGAAGTTTTTAATAAAGAGCTTAAGAGGAGATAAATTTGTGTTTTATTACAAATATTACAATATTGATGGGGCTTAGAATATGTTTGCCATTTTGTTTAAAACGCCATTAACTATTTGACTATTTGACTCATATATCTGCAGTGTAATCTATGACGCCATCTTGGATTTTAACCTTTAACCTTTTAAAAGGTTTTAAGGTTTTTTGTTTGATATAAATATTTTAGAGATCAAGTGGTACATTTTCAAATACCAGATATCTGATAAATTTATTGACCACCATTTTGTTGTAGTGGCCATCATGAAATTAACTTTTGTTTATAGTGTATTTATATTATGCTAGCAAAGTAATTTCATTTCATACCCATATTGGCTTTATCGGTTGTATAGAAACTGAACAAATGTATCTTCGTTTGTAAATTTTAGGAAAAATACTGAAACAGTGGTATTTTGCTGGTTATAACTCAGTTAGCTTTAAGCCGATTTATAATATTTTTCTTTAATTTTTGAAACAAGCATTTCCAAAAATTGAGCTTGAAAATTTTGATATATTTAAAAGATATATATTTTTCAAAATAGTTTTTGCCCATACCTTTTCCGATTAGTGACCGATTTGTTTGAAATTATTTACGAATATTTATAAATAGTCACAAACGTGCCTATAAATTATTATAGAACTGAAAATTGTTGATTCTTGTGGGAAAAACAAAGGCAATCGTGTATATTTACTCATATCTCAGAAAACTATAGGGCAATTGTGCTGAAATTTAATACCGATCTGCTCCCAAATTTCTTCTATTATGGTACTATTTACTGGTCTCATCGATATCGTTGGGGCTTCAAGAAACATGTATACGGACAGACGGACAATGCTCAATCGACTCCTCTATGCTTTCAGAATCGACCTTATGGGGTCGATGTTTATTGTAGAAATTTCACACAAATTGACAAACCTTACACTCCCTGTGAAGGGTATGTAAAACAGAGATGGAGGCAAATAGTGAATTACATCAAACATTTTGATTCAACATAACAGGATGTGACTATGCTCCTCATAGAAACAAAAAGAATTTATATTTTTCAAGAATTTATGTAAAATTTTTTATGATTTTAATTCTTTGTAAAAATAAAAATTTAATTTAAATAATTGTGGTTTACTTAATCTGTTTTTGTCAAAACAATTTATCGATTTTCAACTATTGTAATGAATTGAAAACTCTCTCGAATTAAAACTCAACTGGTCTCAAAATTTTTTATAGAGTGGAGCAGACAAACAGGTTCTATGTTTTTTAATTTAATACAAGAACAAAGCATAACATATGTGCAGCGTAACAAGAATTGAAATTTTTATCATATTTTTTTGATGAGTTTTAAAACAAAATATTATTAATGTAAAAATTAATTAACCCCATCATGATGTCAACTTTTGCTTTGTAAATTTTTGCGTATAAATCTTCTTTTTTTGGCTTCACTTTTTTTAATGCAACTCCATACAAACTGAGAAGTACGTTTAATATTTAAATGTAATTTTGTATATGTTCAACAGTTTCGATCAACTTGAAACTTTACTTACATTATATGATCTCGAGAAAATATTATTTAAAAAAAATTAATGTCTCACAAACCAAACAGGATATCAAACAAGTAAGAGTGCTATAAAATATGAAAAAAAACAGGCACTCGTGTTCATTTGCTCATATCTCAGAAATTTATGGGGCGATTGTGCTGAGTTTCAATAGCGATTCCCCGATATTTCCAAAAGATTGATACCATACACAGATCTTAGGAACATATGGTACCTTCTAAAAGTTGATTTCAACCAACAGTCGGAAATGAAAATTGTAGAAATTACAAACGGAATGACAAAGCTATATATACCCTTGTGCACCACAGGTGAAGGGTATAAATATGGTTGTGGTAATCATAATCTAAGAGCAACATACTTAATATGATTGAATTGTATGAAGTATGTTGCCAATTATCATTATTATGTTTAAATATAGTATCATAAAATAACCATAATACCTATATGACTATAGTTGAAATCGACAATCTGCTTTTTTACGGCAAATTATTGCATTTTGCTTTAAGTTGGGTAAACTCATTGTACTTACCATTTTAATTTCAATTTTATACCATATTTTATATTTTTTACATTTTCTCATTTATTATACCCTTCACACAGTGAAAAAGGGTATATATAGGGTATATATGGGGTATGTATAGGTTTGTCATTCCGTGTGAAATTTCTACAATTTTAATTTCCGATCCCATAAAGTATATACTTTCTGAGAGCTTATGAATAGGAGAGTCGATTTAGCTCTGTCAGTCTGTCAATCTGTCCGTGTGTATGTTGAAATCAACTTTTTGAAGCCCCCCGATATCGCCGGACCGGGGTGAGGTATTAAAATATCAGAAATAGAGTAGATTGGCATTGAAGATCAAAAACATCGGTACATAAACAACTGAGATATGAGCAAAAAAACACGACCACCTCGTTTTTTTCACAACAACATTACAACAACAACATACATACATACAAACGTGTATACTGGTTAGAGTAAACGTGAAATCGAATCCCAGCTGAGTAAAAAAAAAAAAATTTTATTTTTTTTTTTATTTATTTTTTATTTTATATTTATATATGTATATTTTTTATATGTATGTACGTATTTCATATGAGATGAATGGTGATATAGCACTCTTAAGCTCTGTACAGACGGTTGTTAGATCAGACATAATTGCTTTACCTAAACATATGCTAACAATGGAATGACAATGAAGAATTGCTTTCATAAGGTAAATTGTCAGTTCAGACAGTTGTCAGACTTTCATCAAAAAAGCTAACAATTTCATTGGCAGATATTGTTCTAACAATAACTTTATCTGACGATGTTGTCCGGCAAAAAATTTTAAGTTTAGACGGTTGTCAGATGACGATAAAAAAAAATTGTTAGATGAGTTGTCAGAATTGCTTTGGTATTGTTGTTTTTTACAATTTTAGATTTCTATGGCGTCTGGGAATCTGAAATCTTCCATTGATTTAAAAATGGAATACTTTGTACCGCCCTCTTTAAATTCACAATAATTTTTTTTATTTGTTATCATTTTATTCTCCAATTATTGACACAAAACTAAAAAAACAAGAAACATACAAGAAAATTAATAATTTTGTTTTGCAAAACAGCTGTTGCATTGAAATAACCTTTTAAAGTGATGCCATATGAAACAAAATATTATTATAAAAAGTCATTGCCTGTTTGCTTTCTAATCATACTGTTGTCTCACATATTATTGAATGGTTTTTTGTAATTTTTAATGCTTTTGAATACAATGTTATTTTTGTCAAATTATTTTTTTTTTAATTATACTACTTTTAAATGATAACCATTTTCAAATTTATACGAAAAGTAAACATGAAATGATAAAACTCACATAAACGCTTTATTATCGTTACAAAACTTATCATGATATAGAATAAATTTTACTGTTACCTGTTTTCGTCAACCAAATATTGGTATAGAGAACATAATATGACCAACGTGATCATGTCCTAATCATGATTTTTCTTTGCGTGTAGTTAGCAAACATTTTCTTGTTATGAATAACGCCGTAAACAACATATCATTTGTTTTCAAAATAATTATTGGCGAGATAGGATCTAGTTTCCTAATCAACAATATTTCGTTTAATGTACCACAACGCCCATCACGTAGTTTTACCCTTCTAGTGGTTCCATTTTCTAGAGTCAATTATTCTAATACGGACCCCTTAGTAAGAATGTGTAATAACTTCAACAAATATTTTAAAGTTATAGATTTTTCTTTAACTTCAAATACAATTAAGAACAAAATAATAGTCTATTTAAATTCATAATTTTTATAAATATAATTGTTTTATTTCATATTGTATTAAACGTATAATTATTACTTTATGTAACGTATTTATTTATTTATTTTGCATTCCCATACAACAAGACTTAAAGTCTTATAATTATAGTACAGGATGAGTAAATTGAACAAGATAAGTTATTACAATATGATTATTAAAAAAAAAAAATGAGAAAAAATTTTTGAATTGAAAAAATCTAACGAATTATACATTTTAAAGCAGGAAAATAAAATAAATATACATATATTAAAATATAATCATTAAAAATAAAAGTAGAATTTTTATTATTGAAATATGACTGCGTTGCATTACTCAAAAACTGTATAGACGACGGTAGCGAGTTCCCAAGACGAGTACAATGAATTAAAAATTGCCATTCAGACACAAGCGTTTTATATCTAATTTGAATCAGATTGTTATTTCTTCTTGAGCGGGTAAAAGTTAGGCGCCTAAACAAGTATGATGGCTCATTAGTGAATATAATCTTGTGCATAAGTAACCAAGATCTTATTTTTAGTAGATCACAAAAACGTACTCCATAGAGTTTACTTTCATAGGGTGTTATGTAAGATGATCGCCTTAAATTAAAAACATATCTTAGTATAGCGTTAAATGTGGAAGTTAATTTTCTTTTACGTAAGCAATTACAACTAGCGAAGACTTCGCAGCCATATAGGAGAGTTGGGATAAGGTAAGTTTTGGCAAGAAGTATACGTATGTTAACAGGGGTTAAATGCTGAGTCTTCCAAAGCGAGCGTAGCATCGAAAAAATTTTCCCAGTAACGTTGTTCACATGATTAGACCACGTAAGTGATGAATTAAGAATTACTCCAAGGTTTTCAGTTTTGCTGACAACTGCAATACGTTGGTTATTTAAAAAGATGTCGGGTATATTGGTATCTTGTAAAGAGTTTCGGGAAATTTTTAAGCATTTGGACTTAGCAGGATTAAGACAGAGGCCATTAGCCGTAGCCCAAGCTTGAATTTTAGACAGGTCAGAATTAAGATTGAAAATACATTCAACTACATTGTTAATATTACTACATAAGTAAAGTTTCACGTCATCAGCATACATATGAATCTTACAATATGACAACTGCTGTGGTAAGTCATTGATATATAAGGTAAAAAGAAGAGGTCCTAAGATAGAACCTTGTGGAACGCCATTTGTTACTGGTAGCGGGCATGATTTATTGTTACCTGCAGAAACATATTGGTAACGATTTTCAAGATAAGATGAAATGAGGCCAGCTGCAGAGACAGTTAAATTGAATAAATTAGTTAACTTAACACGAAGTATACTGTGGTCAACAATATCAAACGCCTTAGAGTAGTCCAACAGTGTTAGGAACGCAATATTACCATTATCAATGAAGCCACGAATTCCCTCCGTTACTTCAATAAGAGCAGTGGTACAGCTGTGTTTGGGACGAAATCCCGATTGCCTGCCAGTTAGTAGACGATTTGTATGTAAAAAGCCACCTATTTGTTTGTGTAATATCTTTTCAAAAACTTTAGATAAATATGGAAGAATAGCTATAGGACGGTACTCGTTCTTTTTTTTAGGAATAGGAATAATTTTAGCACACTTCCAGTTTTGAGGAAAAATACTTTTGGTTAATATGGTATTAAAAATATGAGTAATTTGGGGTAACAAAGCTGGAAAAACAAACCTTAAAAACTTGGGATGTATGTTGTCCTGACCAATAGCATTAGATTTCACATTATAACAAGCCTCAGGAACATCAAGTTGAAAAACACAATTAAATGAAAACCGACTTTCGGATAAAGTCGCTATTAAGTTACTATTACATGAGTAGTAGTTAGGAGAAACGTTTACATTTGGAACTTTGGTGAATAGCTTGTTTAAATTATCAACATTTATGTCAGAACAATTAGCACTGTTAGATTTGCTGATTCCGATATCGCGAATTATTCTCCAAGTTTTCTTTGTGTTCACAGCAGATGCAAATAGATTAGAGTAGTAAAACGATTTTGTACTTTTTATAAGTTTATTAACTTCATATATATCTTTTTATTGGCTGTAAGGATTTATTTCCATAGACAAATATAATAAATAAATAAATAAATGTCATTAATATATGTATATTCAAAACTGCAGCTTGATCTTAATTAACAAGTTTTACATGGCCGAAATAATACTTAAAACCTTTTAGCTGTGGTTTATACATTTTTTGGTTATATATTTTCCAAAAATTCTGACCCCTAATCTTAAAAATAATTTTTAAGTTTATAAAAAATTTATTCAACAACCTTTTCATAAAGAACTAGTTCTTTTGGTAAGATTAAAAAGAGTAAAGGGTGGAGAAAGTTAGAGTTTTTCGAAGTCTACACCCGGTGACTCGTAGGATCGATCTATTCATTGTGTAATTTGTTTTATAAACATTTTTATTTTTTTTTTAATTTATTATGAATAATGTGTTAATATATTAGGGCCGTATTCATAAAAAATATTTTAGGTTTATTGAAGGCTTATTTGACAAATTTCTCTACAACATCTGTCAAATAAGCCTTTAATAAACCTAAAATATTTTTTATGAATACGGCTCTTAATGTTTAGCGCTCTCTTGTTTGTATTTGACATTTTTTTTCAATATATGTATATGTATATACAAATACAGGGTGGGTAAAAAGTCACGCATGAGTGTAAAAATTGAATAACTTTTTTGTTTATAATTTTTTAAATATTATTCATAGAGTAGAATAGATAGAAGTGATAAAATTTTATTTTTCCAATGGGTATTCAATTCCAAAGTACGAAATTAAAAATTTAAAAATGAGTGCAATGCAGTGACGGTGAATGGAGACAGGTATCTTACTATGATTAATAATTTTGTAAGCCCTGTGGTAATTAAAAAATGGTTTAAGCATGATGAAACAACAATACACAATTACTCTTTTAACATACATTTTTTAATGACCAAATTATCTCAAGGAATTATGAATTTAATTGACCAGCTTTAACTGCTATAAGGTTATATCAAAGAACTAGTGTTTGTTAACAAACCCTAAACTATAGAGCAGTTATAGCACAACATTGATACTAGGGTGATCGATTATTCGACATTTTTAAGAAACCGGTTTTCAAATAGTTTGAAAATTATAATTAAAGAAAAAACCGGTTGCTTTTGGGAAAATTTAGAAAAAACCGGTTAACCGGTCGAATACATAAAATATAATTCTTACTTATACCCATGACAGAGATACATATATAGGTATAAACTAGTTTGTTCTATGGTTTCATTGCATTTAAAGTTCAAACACATTTAATGGCGTTATTATAAAATGCCCCTATTTAAAATAAAGATGTTAAAGGACAGACACTTTTTATCTTAAAGTTTATTATTCAATTACCTTTAACTTTTAAGGTTAGGTTTATAAATTTAAAAATGCCATTGTTTCTTCACATGAAACTAAATATGGCAACTAAATTGTGATTTATATTTCTTTTTTACTTCGACCTTTTTAATTTTTTTTTATTTTAAGTTTTAGTTTTTTTTTATATTAGTGACACAAAACAGTAAATACATTATCCAAAATGTTATTTCGTTTTGTAAAATTTTTTAAGAACTAAATTAATTTGTTAAAAGTAATTGGATTTGCTCTGGTACTGCCATATTAAAAAATTTTCTTACAAGAAGGTTGTAATAATGTAAAATATTAAAAAGTCACTTCACTGCTCACTGTAGTCAAATTTACCTTTTACTAACATTAACTTTGTAGGCAAGTTGTAATAATGACCCTTTGTGTGCCAAGTCATATGTTGTCAGAAATATTAGTAAAGCTATGGGTAGGCTTTAGTTCAAGTCGCTAGATTTCGTAGAAGCAAAATATTATGAAATTCGAAAATGAGATCAAAAAGTATTGCAAAATACAATAATTTGATCAAAAAACTTAACTGAACAGCTGATTATTATAGCAAATTATAAGCGCAGCAACGTATAAAATACCTGCTCTCCATTTAAGACATATAATAGTTAACCTAATTATTTTTCTTATTTTACATTTGCTTTTGAAACAACAAATAAATTTCTTACAATATTATGGAAGAGTATTTAATAAATTTGCTGATTTTTTGAAATTTTTTTAAGTAATGAATATAGTATGGTACGTTTGGTTTCAAAGGTAAATGAACATAAAACTAAAAATGAAAAAAACCGGCTTCTGTGAGTGAAAAAACCGGTGTATTAGACATTCGAAAAATCAACATTTGGAAAAAACCGCCAGCTGAAAGAGTAAAAAAACCGGTTTTCCACCGGTTGTAAAATCGAATCGATCACCCTAATTGATACTAAGATTACGACAATAGTGCCTTAAACGTTCATTCAGTTATGCAAAACGTGTGTTTAAGATCAGAATTGTGAATCGATGTAAATGGTGATCATCTCTCTGATATTATTTTTCATAATTAAAATTTATATCATACAAAGTTAATATTTATTAAAAGAAATAATAATAAACAAATACGTTATTAAATTTTCACATGCAATGCATGACTTTTGGCCCACCCTGTACATATGCATACATTTGCCCAATATATTTACGTAGACATACATATTATATTTCAAGCCATCATAAAGAAACAATTTAAGCAAAATAAAAATTTCTTGTATAAGTATGGAAATGACATCATTTCAGCCCAAAAAGGCACATACATTCATGATTGCACCGTAGTAAAAAAAAAATGCAAAATAGACAGAAAATATAAAAACAAATCAACATTCCAGCCCGATACTTTCGTACAAACTTTGTAAAATCGAAATAAGCCATCTTTAGCATTAAATGCAAATCGTACGCAGTATAGAAAAACAATTAATTCGCATTTTAAACGTTAAGCGCTCAGCTTAATGAAAGTTTGAAGTGTGTGTTTAACATAAATTAAACAAAAAAAAATGATTAAACGACAACATGACAACAAATCCTTTGAAATGTGTACATTATCATTTGTAAGACATAAATGTCAACATTATTAACATCAATTTTACGTTAAGTCATATCATGGTTGTTGCTGCTGCTGCTGCTGATGATGATGTTTTCTGTAGTTATATGTATATTCATACACATAATTATATATTATTTAATATGATTTGATATGACATTGCAGAGTCATCATCGTCCTACTACCATTCAGTGTTATTTTTAAAAATGTTTATATGTATAGAAGACCGTACCGAAAAAAATTCGTTGTACACCTTCAAAGTTTTTCTGAAAGTTAATGACATCAAGAAAGAAAAATTAAAAAACACAACCATTATGTACGTTGGACAACAAAAGATAGTTTTCGTAATACGTAATATGATGGTACATCAGGAAAGTAGGAAAGTAGGGTCTAGTGGATTAACACTAGCACAAAATACTAGAGGTCAAGAAAAACATTGGTCCACCTGAGATGAAAACATCGACATATTAAACTTTAATGTTTGTCTGACACAACTAATGTTATAACAAATAAGTTAGTAAGAGTGCTCACATCATGTACATAGATATAGCGACCATATCGTAGCTTAGCTTAGATTTAAGTTTAACGTTTTATTTCTATTCCATTATGCTTTACTATTTCTGACTCTATCTTTATATTTAACTGTGTTCAACTATTGAATCCCTTTCATTTGATACCCATCCCAGCAACAATATTTTGCACTGATTAAATGTGAATAAAATGCTTCATCAGTTCTAATTGAATAGTGCAATAGAAGGCATTTTCCATGCCTCTCTAAATCAAAATAGTGTGTTAAAAATTACGTGCTTTAAAATACATGAAAGTTTATGCACAATATATATACAATTCATGTACATAAATAAACAAATCCAACTCATAAAACATGGGTCACTTTACAAATATGCATGCGTTAATTGGAATTTAGTGAAAATTATTAATATATTTATATAAACACATGATCTCCAACGACACGTTAATGTAGAAATCATGCATGTTTCCACGACACATTCAATTACTTGATTCGCTCTTTAAATTACTTAAGTGAATTACCATAATTCCACGACATATTGTTAATTTGATTTGGCAGTTCTTCTTCGTGCTTTTTTTATTTAAATAATTGTTTTGTTGTTTTGGCGGTGAACATTAAGAAATATAAAATTTTATATAGAAAATTATAATTATTCATCATCATCAATGGAGGCAAAAAGTAAGTAATAATAGTAATAATATTGTAAATTTATAAGAAATGTATGCCAATAATATCATTATTTTTAATTACAAGAAAATAGGACCAGTGCAGCCAGCAAACCCTCTAAACACAATTTCGTCTTATCCAATAATTTTTATGTGACCAATAGTCTTCTAGACATAAAAACTGTCTTTAAAGTTTTCCTTTTTTTTTATATATTAAACTGAGCTTTTTTTCTTTTTGTTTTCGCTTTGCTTGGATTTTTTTGGCAGCTGGGTATGATAAACTACCGATAAAAATTAGAGAAGACACTGATTTTATTATAATTTGCATGCTAATTCTTAATGAATTACCCACAAAAATAGTAATTTGCTTTGACAGTTTTGTATGGGAAAATTATGTAATTCAGTTCGTAATTAGGCTTTGAATTATAAATAAGACATCGAATTACGAATATCGTTGCCGTGGAAACATGCTATAAATTCAACCATTTCATCATAGTTTGAACACATGCATTCACTATTTATTTTGCATGTCTGTTTTTGCTGGGATAATGATGGGGCTAAGAAACAAAATTAGTCGCTATATTGTTTGAGGCACCATTTTGGATTTTTCCATAGTTTAGTGTATTCTACTGGCCAAACAACGAAGTGGGTAATAATTAGATTTGACCCATATATAAATTTATTGTACGCCATTTTATAGTAACGGCCATGATGCCTTTTCTACGGAAAAAATTCTTTTAAATGTTATAAGTTTTATTAAAAATCGGTTGTATTTATAATGTAAGCGAAAACTAACACTTTTGTAGCAATTTTATATATAAAATTGCTGCTACAGGAAAAATAATCCGTATGTAAGAGTGAGACATCTTATGTATGTTGATTTCTAGACGTTCAAAAACAAAATTTTTTTAAAACTATTGTGTAAAATTTTTAAGATAGTTACAAGAACTCATCTGTCATTATATGTCTTAAAAATTTATTGTATATTTTGTATTTGTTAAAAATGTTCAAGATTTTTTAGTAGCCACTGTTCTATTTCTGGTTCTACTGGTAGTTATAAGTAGTAGGAAAAGTAATTAATGTTTACTGCCGTCATTGCTGTTGCGTTAAATTAATACAAGTGACGTTGACATAAATTTTATGTTGACGTTGAATGTTTATAAAAATCATACAACATCCACTCCTAATCATAGGAAAGCTCATAATTGTTGAAACTCTCAACCCCGTGGTTTATATTGTTGTACATATTACTTTACAGCAGTGTATTCTAGTTGTAAATTATTTTTCTTACAAATGTGATACCACTCGTATCATTTTATTGCATATATTTTTTTAAATGTTGAACTGCATTGCATGCTATTAATCTGAATTGAATGCTTGGGATTTTTTGATAAAGAAGAACTTAACTAAGTCATTCAGCAATGAATTTATATTTAACTTTCGTTTTTTATTTTATTTAAATATGTTTTCTATTTTTATTTTCGTTCATCTAATGTTTTTACTTTTTATTATTATAATTATAGCGTTGTGTTCTACAAGACATATAAAACACAATAATTTACGAACGACGATATGTTTATGTAGATATCTCAGTATCGGTTGTATACAAAAAAAAACTAACCTTTACGAAGTAAATAAATCAGAAAAGTATTTCAATGCGCGATACACAATACAAGGGAGTTGTGAATTGAATAAATATTCATTATTACTGTAATAATTTCTATTGTTATAAATTATTAATTTTGATGAAATGAGTTGATGAGATGTTTTAAAATTTAATATTATTTTCAGTTTAAGAAATAAATTCAATTAGATGCCATACATACATATTTCTGTATACATACTTATAAAGTGTAAGATTCATTTAATATTTAAAACAAAAGCGAAATACATAATTGTGAGAATACATACATATTAAGTATTGTCAACAAATTAAGACGTCATCGTGGAAAAGCATACAGATGATAGTTTGACATTATTAACGGACCTGTGATGTAACGGATATATATAGTTTTGCCATTCCGTTTGTTTTTTATTTCCAAGCCCATAAAATATATATTTATTTTCTTAAATTTTTTAAATGAGGAAGTCTATTCAACAATGTTCATCTAACTATAAACTATTGGTTGGTTGAAATCAATTTCATGAAGCCACTGCATGTTGCACAGACCTGTATGTGGCATTAATTGTTTGGAAATATCTGAAATATAATCACTATTGAAATCCGGAACAATCAGACTTTGACTTTCTGAGATATGAGCAAATAAACATGACTGCCACTGTTTTTTCTCATATTTCTACCACTAAAATTTAAATATTTAAGCCCTTTAATAATTTATGGACACGTTTTCACGTTTTTTTTATTCCGAGAAAGATGTAATTTTTTTGCCCAGTAGAAATCCAAAACAAAATTTCAAAAATATATGAATTGAATTGTATTGTTTTACAATTTTTTACTGAAAATTACTAACAAGGATACAACACTATAAACTAATACACAAATAGTACAGTAAATATCTTAAGATTTCTCATAATTTATTTTCATAACTTTGAATCAGTGATGCCAGAACTTGATTAGCAAAAATGGCTAAAATTCTGGAAAAAATGGCTAGAAACTAGCTTAAAAAAAGCTAAAAAATGGCTAAATGTTTTCAATAGAAAGTTTTCAATATTTTATTAAAAAAAATTAGAAAAATTTATTTGAAAAGAAGAATAATAAAATTTAAGACCGTTTGTAATATACTCAATATATCTTTGACTAGTTATAAAGTACAAGAATTGTTATAATGGTGTTAACTTTCTTTAGATCCTATCAATTTAAGATAATTATGTGGTACTTCATACTGATAACAGCATTTATCAATACTTTTTAATTCGTATCTTAAAAAAAGAATATAGAAAAAATAAAATATTGGTTTTTGGAAATAAACCAAACTCTCTACAATCTTTATAAGTCAATATTAAACGTGTCATACATGACATACGACTTGAATTAGTGGAAAAAATGCTCGAAAATTGCGTTCATCGAATTCATTCCTACAGAAGAAGTCGTGGAATAACTAAAATTCTTTATTATTTTCTATTCTATTAAATTTTTGATACAGATGTTATGAGTTTCTTTTAAAATTAAATTTTATCAATTAAGTGCTCACGAAAATACTGTAAACAAAATTAGTTCACAAAAGCATCAAGTTTTTTTTTAATTACAGATTAGAACAGCTTTATTTAAAATTAATATTGAAATATGTGTAATAAGTTTTGTAATAAATAATTAAAATTATATTTATGCAAATTAAACTAGAAGAGTATAAATAAACAACATGTGTTACCACACATTCCTGACATTAGCTTACAATCAAAATTAAAACACTAAAAATAAATTCTAATATTGTACACACATTCTCACATATTTATTTATAATATTCAAAATATATTTATTCATTAAAAAAGCAGTCAACAACCACCATTTTTTGTTGTTTGTGTTGAAATAAAAAAATATTAATAATAATGAACTTTGGTTGTTGTTTCCTTTACATTATGGATTCAAGTATGAATGAAGTGAAACAATGAACAACTTTTCAAGTTTTTCGAAAATTCGAGTCAACAATTAATTGTTCAAAATATTGATTGTGTACCAAAAAAAAAAAAAACATTACAAAAACGACATAATAAACAAAACTTAAAATCAATGTGCTGCAAATGGTGATGAAAGAAAATCCATACAAATATTTTTAGTGAATTTCAAAACATGATTTTGATAACAACTGTTACAAAAAATAATGAAATGGGGGTCGGAAGGGTTATTTAAGAATTAAATTTTTAACAAAATGTTGAATTTGGAATGTATGTGAAAACCCTTAGTAGCATACATACACATACTAGTGACGCAACAAATATCATTACTGATCATACATATACGTGGTAAACTTTGACTTTTTGGTGCTTTAGCCTGTGTCCAAGACTTTGCGTTATTATCGGTGCGAAAGCTAGCCTCTTTATGTAACTATTCAGGTTATTATATGTCTGGGTGGCAAGTTTTATTCAAATCCGTTAAGTTATTTTTCGCGTGATTGAGTAAAAAATATTAAAACATTTAAACATACAAACATTTATTATATTAGTGGAATAGAACTTTATGCAAATATTTAAGAAAAAATACTTTTATAGATAACGTTGGATGATTTAATTTTTTTCGCCAGGACGTGTAAATTTTGTCCACTCAAAACCTTTGAACAACCAACCGACTAAATACAAAAAAAAATAATTTTTCCATAATTTCGCGAATTCGCCGGATTATTGTGATAAAGGGTTGCGTAAGTGTTAATTTAAATTGTTGTCTATCTGTGTGCCGAATTTCATTTAGTTCCGTTCAACCGTTTTTACGTGATTGAGTAACAAACATCCAAACAAACATTCACATTTATTATAGTTAAGTAAGTTAAGTAAGAGCACTATTCGACTGTTTCTAATTTTTGTGCTCACCATCAATGCGTAAAGTATAAGTATATAATTTATAGACACGTTTGCTACTAATTGTAGACATGATAAGCTTTATAATATACTATATCTAATCGGCAAAGTTATGAGAAAAAATATTTTTTTAAAACATAATTTGTTCAAGTTACTAAAGCTCCTAATAAATTTTTAAACACGCTTAAAATACCAAAAAATAAGCCCTAGTCTTAAAAACTAACTGAGATAAATATAAGCACAAAAATACATCCACTTTGGTGTCTTTTCTAAAATTTACAAAGGAAAATCCTTTTATTAGCTTCAGGATCAAATTCAGTAATCATATTAGTGTCAAATGAAAGTGCTTTATCCCCTTCAATCCCTACAATATAGGTATCAAATGAAAGGGCATGACAAGTTGAATACAGCAAGCTATGAAGAACTTAAAATCCAAGATGGCGCCCTAAACGAAATGACGAAAATTGTTTTCTTTAACAACATTAATATGGGTATCAAATAAAGGGGCTGAACTAGTAGAATACAGCCAGCTATGTAAAAATTTAAAATCGAAGATAGAAGAGGAAATAATAAAGTAAAACGGTGTATTAAAAATTTTAGAGAAATACGACACTAATCGGCTTAGATAAAATTAAAAAAAAATAGGTTGGACTTTTTTAATATATTGTTACATATATACCATTTATAATTGTTGGCTTATTTCCTTTAAATAGCCCTTGAGTTCTTTTCGTATTGCAAATAAAAACAGTTGAAATTAGTTATAAAATTAAGAGCACTTTATTTATTTAAACAGACTCAGATGTTGCTTTTATGTCGCTTTACTTATTTCACTTATGGTTATACACTTTTATTATCAAACTTACTTTGATACGTACTTTACAAGCTCTACTGTAGTACTGATCATGTTAGCTGTGTTATTTGGCTATTTATAGTAACATAGTGATGCTCTGTAACATTCGACAAAGTTCTCGTATGTACACACTAGTTCATTCTGTAAATTACTCGAAAGCCGTTACATTTAAATTAAGACGTAATTTAATGTTAAGTAATATGCAGGAATAATAAAAGTGCCGAAGAGTATGCTGCACATAATAACTCACCTCGGCTGCATATAACTTAACATCATGTTCGAACAACCAGCGAATCAAACGAAATGTTAAATGCACATAAACTAATACAAACAAAACTACTGTAAATATAACTATTTAAAATAAAATTATAATGTAAATTAAGCTATTTAAAATAAATCTGTAAAAATATGTATCGATGTAGTGTCCTTATGGACACGATAGTGACATCAAATTAAAGTCTTAGTCTTAAAAACTATTCCAAAGAAAGTCTAAAAAATTACTTTGAAAATTATCGAGATATAAGCACAAAAATACAACTGTGTCGGTATTTGTCCTCAAAAATGAAAATCATTTTTTTTTGTTTCAAAACGTCAGTTTTTTAGTTCCGAATCTAAGATAGTGCCTGAAACAAAATAGTAGATACATGGGTGAAATATAGTAATTACAAATTATTCACTTTTTATCCCCTCAATTATTCGAAAAAAACAAGTTTTTTTTCTTTTGAAGGTATTTTTTTATATATATGGCAACACTGACAATAAAAGAAGAAATGCACACTTTTTTTATTAAGGAGTCCGCTTTATATGGTAGAACCACAGAGTCCAAAAATAATTTAAACCCATTAACAATTTCCGAAATACACATAGAAATACAAGAGTATACCTTTTATGAAAAGTTGGTGTTAAAGTTGTAGTGTCACACTCACTTCTGCAGGTAAATTTAAATTTACTATTGAAACTTAGCATCTTTATCCATATAGAAAATTATTTTATTTAAATATAAGTTTATATACAAAATTTAAAAATTAAATTAATAATTAAATTAAACAACTGCTTATATAAATTTAAAAATTTAAATTCTATAGAACGTGAACGTTTAACGTCTAGTTGATGTCTTGGTGGTAATTTTACCACTTTTGCGAAAAGCGACTATGGATTTCGACGTGTTGGATATAGCACTACATTTTTATCACATACCATCTACATTTTTATCACGGCCAAAGAAACCTGATCTGTAACTCTCTGTGTAAACAGTAATACCCTTTGTTTAGTTCCACCTGTAACACTTTGTATGAATTTGCGTCATCGCATATACTTGAATTTAACTTTTAAACGTAATTATTTATCTTAAGTATCGGCTCTAAGATTGAAATTAGTGTTATTTTCAGAGACACCAAGGCTGTCTCGGCAAACAAACGTCGTTTTTCATGGTCTTTAATTTTGCAATTCTCCATTAGTTGACAGATGTCTGTGAAAGTCCCTGCTCTTGTGCAAGATGACAATATGACTAAGTAATCTTTCACACTATCTGGTAACTAAGAAGAACTGATTGGTTTAAGTTCAATGGGGTCGTAAAGCGTAAATTGGGTAAACTGCCAGTTATCGAAGATTCGATAACTGGTCTTGAGGAAATAGAGAAGTGTTTCAGCAACGTTATGGTGAAAGCCTTCGAAATTTCCTGCCCTATGACGAAGGTTAGGAAAACCTTCCCTCCATGGTGGAGCTCTCTGGCCTTCGGAGGGAGGCACGTAGGGCCTTTAATAAATGTTATGAAAGCAAATCGTGGCAGCCGTACCGCGATAAACTGAAAGCTTATAAGAAGGCTATAGCGGCCGCAAAAAGAAGTTCATGGAGAGACTTCTGCGGATCTATAGACAGCACTAGGGACACAGCGCGACTTAGTAAGATTCTAGCCAGGGATCAGTCAACTCCGACTTATATAAAAAGGAAGGATGACTCCTGGTCTGAATCTTCGGCTGAATCCCTTGATATCCTTATGAACACTCTCTTTCCGGGATTCAGGGAGGTTGATACGGGAATCGTGAGTGCGGATAGGACCGATTCCGTGGTCGATGGGAACATATTTTCTTACGAGAGAATCTCGTGGGCGATTGATAGTTTCTCCCCATATAAATCACCTGGACCTGATGGAATTCTGCCACGTATGTTGCAGAGTGCCAAGGGATATGTTATTCCCTGGCTCCAGAGGATTTTCATGCTCTGCCTATCTCTAAATTATATTCCTGGGAATTGGAGAAGGGTCAGGGTCGTTTTTATTCCGAAGATCGGAAGGAGAAGTCATGATAGTGCGAAAGACTTTCGTCCGATTAGCCTTTCATCTTTTCAGCTTAAAACACTGGAACGACTCATCGACTCTCATATCAGGCAGCGACTGGAGGGAACGACGCGTTTGTCGGGCAGTCAGCATGCCTATCTTAAGGGACGCTCTACGGAGACGGCTCTACATGAGGTCGTGGGGACTATAGAGAGGTCTCTCGAATTCGGGCAGTATACTATGGCAGCCTTCTTGGATATAGAAGGGGCCTTCAATAACGTAACCACCCTTGCGATTCAGCATGCCCTCACTGGTCTAGATGTTGAGGAGTACATCAGCAACTGGCTAGTGTACATGCTGAGCACAAGGGTGGTTATTGCTAATCTTGGTAACACCACTATGTCAAGGCTAGTGGAAAGAAGTACACCTCAGGGCGATGTGATCTCTCCACTGCTTTGGCTTATTGTTGTTAACAAGATTCTTATTGAACTGGACAATAGCTTAATAAAGGTCGTGGCTTATGCGGACGATGTTGTGATACTGGTATCGGGACTGTTTCCGGACGTGATTAGTGATATCATGTCCGACGCCTTGAGATAACTAAGAAACTGGGCCACGGACAGCGGTCTAGTAGTAAACCCAAGCAAAACGGAACTGGTACTGTTCACAACAAAGACCAAGATTCCAATCTTCAGACCACCGAGGTTGGGGAACTGCGAAATTCCCCTATCGGATAGGGCGAAATATCTGGGTATTATCCTGGACTCTAAATTGTCATGGAAGCTGAACGTCCAGCACAGGGTGAAGAAGGCTACGGTGGCCTACTACACGTGTCGTGGGATGTTTGGTAGGAAATGGGGACTTACCCCCAACATGATTAAATGGATGTATACGGCCGTAGTACGTCCGATTCTCACTTATGGATCTCTGGTATGGTGGACTGCAACAGGGCGTAAGTATGTTGTGGACCAGTTGTATAGAGTACAGGGATCGGCATGCATTGGGATAACGGGAGCGATGCTAACTAGTCCTTCGGAGGCGCTGAACACTATGTTGCATCTCGTTCCCATAGATATTCATATATTGGCCACATCCGCAAGTAGTGCGGTGAGGCTTAATGCGACTGGATGTTGGAGGTCGAGGACGTATGGCCATGCGAGTATATTGGCCACGCTGCCTTCGAGCGTGAATCAACCCTCTGACTACATTACGCCCTACATGGATTTTGATGGGACGTTCAGGGTTCTTATTCCCTCCAGGAGAGAGTGGAATGGGGGTCGCCTTTTGGGGAGCTTTGACACCAGGATCTATACTGACGGTTAGAGGATGGAATGTGGTGTTGGATCTGGTGTCTTCTCTGATGGACCTGAGATTGAACTCTCCTTCCGTCTTCCGGATGATTGCAGCGTTTTTCAGGCGGAAGTACTCGCTATCAGGGAAGCATGTAGGATACTGAATGACGGGAATATCCACGGGAGCATTGGTATATTTGTCGACAGTCAGGCGGCACTCTTGTCACTCAGGTCATTCATTATTACGTCTAAATTAGTTGGCCAATGTAGAAAGGAACTGTCAAGGCTTGGTCAGCGGGCTGACGTTACTCTAGTTTGGATTCCTGCGCATAAGGGCCACTATGGTAACGAGCGTGCTGATGAGCTAGCCAGGTGAGGATCTGCTCTGGATATCTCTAATGCAATTGCAGTTGCAATCCCGTTGGGGACTATTAAGAGTAGAATCTCCAGACACTTTCTCCGGAAGGCTGATAACAGGTGGCGTGGGCTGAGCACGTGTAAGGTGGCACGGCTTACGTGGCCCTCTTTTGATGCACGACGTACATTGCAACTTACTAGTCGGAGTCGGAGGGACATATCGAGGTTGCTGGCGGTATTGACGGGTCACTGGATGTTAGGCAAACATGCAAGTCGGCTCGGACTCCCATCGAACGACCATTGTCGCAGCTGTCTGGATAGAGAGAAGGAGGAATCGGTTTTCCACTTTCTCTGCGAATGTCCTGCGCTGGCGGCTAAGAGACACAGATTTCTGGGCGAACATATACTAGATGGCCTCTCTGCGATATCTGAAGTTGGACTGAATTATCTACTGAGATATCTCAGTGCCACGGGGTGGATCTAGTACCCTTACTTTTGGATTTTATTCTGAGATACACTAGAAGCTGACGAGTGATGTGGTCCTGTCAAAACGGAGTCATACAGACTCTACTTGACTGTTGGCGTGCAGCGAACTACCACGATAACCAACCAACCAACCAATCTGGTAACTATTCACTCAACATTTAAGATTCACGGTTTATTGACAGTTTCGCAACCGGATTTTTAATATAAAAAAAATAAATTAAAAGTTTGTCTGATATTTAGATTTTTATTAAAGTCTCTAAGTTATCTAAGGACATTAAAAATTGTATTACCATTGCTGAAAAACATTTTCTTTAATTTTTACGAAAATCACTTAATAAGTAAGTATGTGATTAGAGTTAACAAAACAATCTGTTGTGATTCCCTTAAAACTTTTGCTTTATACGTTAGAGCTGTATGTATTAACACCCTTAATATAATTGTATTTTTAATTTATGGCCTTCTTGTTTACATATGTATGCACATTTTGTTTTTTAGAATAAACAATAAAACATATTCTTTTGGGCTTAAAACCTAAACAACCATGGTTCATGCTGTTTTTTTTTCAACGTTACACACGCAGCGACGCAGTTGACAACACGCATATTAGCTATTTTTTAAATTACATGTTCTATTAGTTTCACGATTGGCTTTCTTGCCAAATTGATTAACTTCTATAACATAATAACGTTTACATTGCCAACATTTTAATATTTGTTTGTTTCAATAAAAGTTTCTTTTAAAAAGTGGTAACAACAAACAACCATAAAAGTATTTCAAATTAATATTTGATTTCTTTTCTGGGATTTAATTTTAGATTTACTATAGGTTTTGATATGATAAAGTGTTGCCACGTTACCTGTTACGATCTTATGTATTTTTTGTGTTTGAATAAAGTATCTCATTACACTAGGTCACAAATAACAAACTTTTGTCTGTTATTTGTTTCTAGCATACTTTTTCTCATGGATTTGGACCTACTGAACACGAAAATGAATTTTAAAAATTTTTCTGTCGATTGGTTTGCGAGATACAAATTTTTTATTTTTTTTTTTTAATTTTTGGAGGTACACTTACTATTTTGAGCATATCTTTAGTCTTCTTTGACCTATTTTATCCTACTACTACTCAAATTAAAGACAATTGAGCCGTCTACAACTTATTCTCAGAAAATTTTCAAATCGGGTTAGTAGTTTTGATGTTGGCGGCTTAAAAAGGTTAAAAAACTGGGTTTTTTTAGTAAAAATGTGGCTGAAAAATTCATATAAAAATTCATATAAAATATAAAACGCGATGTTAACAGCGATTTTAATTTTTTTACGTATAGCTGACACTTTTCCAAAGAAAATAAGCCCTTACTTAACAAAATCTGATGACAAATGGCCGACTTATTATTTTTTTGGTAAACGACCGAAATTCCGCTATTTCACGATTTTTTGATTTTCATTATTTGCACAGCTTACCTACCCAATGCAAACGAATAAATACATTTGAACTTAATTTAAAATAAACAAATTAGTCTTCGTATATTATTTTTTAATTTATTTACAGCACTACATGCTCAATGTATCGCACAATTAGCTAAACTAACGAAATTAAACTAACTAATTAAATTAAGCAAATCAACGCACAAAAAAAATGAGTAAAAACAAAGATATAAGTGTACATTTTATGCCATGTGGAAAAACTGCTGACTTCTTCTTTGTTTTTTGTATTCGCTGCAATCGGTCTCACGTATTAGGGTCCAAATATAGTCACCCATCATAGCCGTGTCATAGATGCCCTGATAGCGTCGTTCCATAGCCTTCAATTCCTGATGAAAGCGCTCGCCGTGTTCGTCGCTCACGTCTCCTAAACTCTCAGGGAAAAAATCCAAATGAGAATGCAGAAAGTGTATTTTAAGTGACATGTGCACTCCCATGGCTTCATAGTTCTTTACCAGATCCTCAACTATGTCCTTATAATTCGGGCTTTTGTTGTTTCCTAAAAAGTTTTCCACAACAAGCCTGAAGGAATTCCATGCTGCGGCTTCGATGGGTGATAACAGCTTTGGGAATTTTTCATCTTTCAAAATTTTTTTTATCTCGGGTCCTGCGAAGACTCCTTCTTTAATTTTTGCCAGCGAAAGGTAAGGGAAAATTGACCGTAAATAGGCAAAAGCTTCACCTTCTTTGTCTAATTTTTTGGCAAAATTTTTAATCAAACCCAATTTTATGTGCAGCGGCGGAAGTATTATATTTTCACGGTTCTCTATTAGTGGTTTGCGCTGAACATTCGCTTCTCCAACTACAGGTTTCGTTCGTACCGGCCATTTTTTTTTTTATATAATGCTGATCATCAGCGCGGCTATTCCAAAGGCACAGAAAACAGCAATGTCGCGTATAGCCTCCTTGGAGTCCACACAGAATGGCCACAACTTTAAGGTCGGCGCATATTTTCCAATTGTATTTCCTATACTCTATGCATTTCAGCAAAATGTCCATAGTTTCATAGTTCTCCTTTGAATGAACCGCATGAGCAATAGGAACAGATGGCTTTTCATTCCCATTATGTAAGAGAACTGCCTTCAAGCTCTCTTTGTTGCTGTCAATAAACAACCTCCATTCGTTGGGGTTGTGAATTTGGTGAAGCTCTTGGAACAAGCCTGAAATGTCGCTGCAAAAACATATTTGGTCTTTCTTTGTATAAAATTTTGCATACTCCTTGTGACGGTTTCTGTACGCTGTTACTTTCACTTCTGAAGCCGCAAATCCACACTGTATCATCCAAGACGCAAAAAGTTCGGCTTTCTCCTTAGTGAGACCAAAATCGCGCACCCAATCGTTTAGTTCGGCCTGTGACAGTAATTTTCGCTTTGCATCCGGCTCAAATTCGCTTGCATTTGACTCGGACTCTTCTTCTGACGATTCTGCTTTTTGAAGAGATGCACCAGGGCACACTGGATATGGCACATCATGCGAATGTGGTACTGGAAGCGCAAACGATCCCACTTGAGCGTAGTTCCATTTAAAAAATCTTCCTACCCCACTGTTTGTGGTGAGGCAAAAATAACAGTCTGTGGAATGGCATAGCGGCTTTTTCCACATCATTGGTGTATCGAATTTCATATGGCGGCTAAAATTAAAATAAATTACTATATTCGCTATGTATAATGTGTTTAAATAAAAATTCTTACCTTCCGCCAGCTGCCCAGTTGGTTAAGATTATATAGCAAAGATCACACAGCGACTTAGGTGTCCATGGTTCTGTGATATTTGGTGAAATACCAAAATAATTCAAATAGTGCAATTGTACTGCTGGAGTAAACTTGTGTGCGTGATTTTTTTTTATAAACTGGCCACAAACATTGCAGAAATTGTCTGGATCGTTCAAACACTCGAACACACGTAGTCTTTTACTCATTGTCTTCCTTGCGTTTTCTAAATATTAACTTCTTTACACTTTCACAGACAGTTTTGAAATGCAATTGATAACCGTGTCTCCTTATGTTTAAATATGTATGAGCATGTAGTGCTGTAAATAAATTAAAAAATAATATACGAAGACTAATTTGTTTATTTTAAATTAAGTTCAAATGTATTTATTCGTTTGCGTTGGGTAGGTAAGCTGTGCAAATAATGAAAATCAAAAAATCGTGAAATAGCGGAATTTCGGTCGTTTACCAAAAAAATAATAAGTCGGCCATTTGTCATCAGATTTTGTTAAGTAAGGGCTTATTTTCTTTGGAAAAGTGTCAGCTATACGTAAAAAAATTAAAATCGCTGTTAACATCGCGTTTTATATTTTATATGAATTTTTATATGAATTTTTCAGCCACATTTTTACTAAAAAAAACCCAGTTTATTAACCTTTTTAAGCCGCCAACATCAAAACTACTAACCCGATTTGAAAATTTTCTGAGAATAAGTTGTAGACGGCTCAATTGTCTTTAATTTGAGTAGTAGTAGGATAAAATAGGTCAAAGAAGACTAAAGATATGCTCAAAATAGTAAGTGTACCTCCAAAAATTAAAAAAAAAAATAAAAAATTTGTATCTCACAAACCAATCGACAGAAAAATTTTTAAAATTCATTTTCGTGTTCAGTAGGTCCAAATCCATGAGAAAAAGTATGCTAGAACCAAATAACAAAATGGCTGTTGCCTAGTGTTATCAGTTGAAAGATTTAATTTTTTCTATTTCTCTGAATGATTCCTTCTTCCTTTTTAATGGAGCTTTTGTGTATCCCTGTTTCCATTTAGCTCATTTTATTCTATTCTAAAATTTTTCGGAATAGTCCGAAAAAAGTTTAAACAGTGTTACAGTTATTTAATTATTAAAAAAGATGGCATGCCTACTTTGAGAATAAATTTTCCTAAAACTTCTTTATTTAGATATTGTTTTATAATAGAAATTGAATGCCTTTTTTATTTTACGTTTTTATACCCGCCACCAAAAAAACACATCGAAATATCAATTTTAGACCCCATAAAGTATATATATTCTGAATCAGGGTTTGATTTGATGACGATCTAGCTATGCCCGTCCGTCTGTTGAAAACACGATAGAGGTCGCACCAAAAAAGCGAGGGGGCTCAAATTTTGCCAGAATCTTTCTTATAGACAAGGTTTGTTTAGTATAGAACATCGAATAAAATGCAATTGTGTCCAAACGCATTAACGTACAGTCCTGAAACTTCGAATATATATTTCTCGAGTCAAAACAATGTCTCTCCCCAAAAACTGCTTACATCTATGCATTAGGAAAGGAATTATAGATCAAAATGTACGAAAATTTTTAATGCGCAGTGTATTTAAAATTTAAAACCTAATAAAAAGGACAAAATTAGATGTACGATTCTGAAATTTTGTGCACTTTGTTTTTTGCTGAGAGGCTTTTCTGTAACGGAAAATTAAGGTGCCACGCCCACTTTTACGCCCACCTCCCATATAACGTTTTACCTAAAATTCATATAATTTCTCTATTAATAAAGATTTTTAAATAATAAAGGACTATATTGAAACATCTAGAGTGTACTCATTAGCAAAAACAACTTTGACACGCCTACTATAACGCCCACTTTTCACGTTATCAACCGTTAATGAAATTTAAAAGCTCATAAAACCGACAAAATTAGAGGTATGATGATAAAATTTGCTGCATATATTCTTCTAGTCAATGTTATTACTCTGCCAGAAAATTAAGGTGCCACGCCCACTTTTACGCCCACCTCCCATATAACGTTTTACCTACAATTCATATAATTTCTCTATTAATGAAGATTTTGGAATAATAAAGGAGTATATTGAAATATCTAAGTTGTACTCATTAGCAAAAACAACTTTGATACGCCTACTATAACGCCCACTTTTCACGTTATCTACCGTTAATTAAATTTAAAACCTCATAAAACTGATATTATTAGCGTTATGATGATGCAATTTGCTACATATATCCTTCTGATCAATGTTATTGTTGTGCCAAAAAGTTTAGGTGACACGCCTACTTTAACGCCTACCTCCCATATAACGGTTATTCTTAAATTCATCTAATTTCTCTTTTGACAAAGTTTTTGGGAAAATTAAGGAATATATTGAAATATCTAAGTTGTATTATTAGCAGAAACTTTATTAACACGCCTACTTTAACGCCCACTTTCACTAAAAGACTTAATTTACAAAAACATTTTACGATCACATCGAATTTATAAAGGGTGGTTATATTTTAAAAGCCGTTGATTGTTGATGTTGATTTTAAATAAAACACAAATTATTTAAGAAATTATTATCACTTCTTTTTATAATGATAATATCTGTATGGTTTAATTATGTATGGAACAAAATATCGGCCAAATGCCCCCCCATCCAGGCGCCACTCCTCTATCTGATGGTCCAAATTTTCAATGAAAATGTTGATGCTCAATTGTTGGGCACGATGATGAGTCGAGGTTGACTGCTCTTTTGCCAGACTATCGCGAAAAACAGCAATAGTTTCCATTCAACGAGCTAAGATGGCATTCACAGGTATTCTCACATTTTATACAGACCTGTTTTGCAGAAATTTAAATATTTTTTTCAACTCTTCCGATTGTGGACGAATTTGAACGATTATGTTGACCAAAAGAATCACGAAGTGCACAAAATGCATTTTGATTTGAACGCCCATTTTAATAAGAAACCTGAATAACTTTAACGCGTTGCTCATTTGCGTATCTTTTCACTGTTCAAATTGAGTTAGTCTGAGATTGAGAAATGTCAAATGAAATGCAGAAAACAAATTTGTCGTCTAGGTGTAGTTCACCTTCAACAAGGGCCCTTAAAATTTAACCACCCTCTACAAAGAAAGTGATACATATTTTATTATAAAGAGATTATTCCATAGCGATTACTTGTTGTTTTTTCAAATATAAAAAATATGTTTTATTTGAAAAATCGGAAACAATATTTTTTATTAATTTTTTTTACAGAAGATAAATATAAGTATATGCGTAAAAACTAAAATTAATATTAGTTCTTATTATAAAATAATCAAATAATTATTGTATTGCCTTTGTCGTTTTCGTGACATAAAACCAATAAAGTTTTTTAACCTTCGCATGCCCTAAACACATTATACACGTAGTGGCTCAAAATCCACCCGGTTAGGTTTTTTTTCTTTGGCACATACATACATACGTATGTCTATATATAAAACAAAAGTTCGTAAGTTTTTAACAAAATAGAAGTGAGAAAAAAGGAAGAAAACCCAAAACTTTAACACTAATTTTAGCAATATTTATCTATAAGATACATTTTAATGTTGTTTCCAACAACATTACCTTTAAGCTATGTCTGTATATATGTAAAGTATTTCAACGATTCTTCATGACTTTTTTTATTTGTTCAATAAATTTATTTATTGCAGTACCACCCGGCAAGAACTCTCAGTACATACTAATTAGGTGAACGTACTAAAAAATTGTATTTTGTAACTTTGTAATATTACACTTACAAATATTTATCTATGCCCACCAAAAATAGTTTTCGAATTTTGTAAGCAGTGCAGACTAGTGATTCTAAACGGGACGTATTTTGCGAATCCCGGGATGCGCAATTTTTAAATGTTAAATACCGGGATTTCAGGACTTTTCGGGATTCCGTGATATTTCGGGATTTAGGGATTTGTTATTTTTAAGTATGTATTAAAAATACAATTTATCGTATATATGTATATGTATGTATGTATTGCATATTATTGAGATTAATGGTGGTACAAACAATTGTTATTGTATGACTACACGTTGTGAAGGGAATATAAGATTCGGTATAGCCGAATATGTACGAAATAACTATTGTTCATATTATTTCATACGAATGAAATGTTAAACAGAATGCCATGAATTGTTGAACAGAATACCAGGTTATAACAGGTTACTTTTATTAAAGTTTTATAGAATTTATTATTTTATATGACATATATAGAGTCAATTTAAATTTGACTTTTTAAGCTGTTTTAATTTTATGATATGGACCGACACAATTTTTCGAAAGTTTTATCTTAAAAACAGTTTAAGACCAATTTTAAATTTTGTTTTACAACGTTTAACTAAATATTTTAAAAAGTTTTAGCTTGACGCAAAATTGACAGAGCTTACAGCTGAATGTTACCGGTTACCGCTTGCTTCTTGGTTGTTTGTTTTTAATTTTTTTGTTTGTTTTAAAAACACTATGGTTAGTCAAGCGAACTTGCTCAACACAGTCACTGATAATTATAATGGTTTGTTTTATCATTTAAGGTGTTTACTTCGAAATCTCACATAAACTTTTGGTATGTGTAATTAACCACTCTTTTTTCTATTATTTATTTGTTTTCAATAGTTTGTTGATTTGCAATAATTTTCGCAACTACAAAAATCACACACACACACATACTCACTCTTATTGCTAAAGTATATTGAAGGCAAAAATCATTAAACAAACATTTAATTAATCACGCACATACAAATATATATTTTTTTTATGAACCCAACAGTTCAGAAGTCCAGTCATAATTTTACTAGTTGTATAGCCTTTTACATAGCTTTTAGATCTAAACCTGGAATATTATGTTTTATATGTAGCTGAAGTGCTACAGAACGCTGCCACATGTTGCGGCATGTTATTTGTTGACATAATGGGAAACTGCGAATTAAATCAGCTAGAGCGCACAATTCAGAGGTTGTAGCAATAAGTATAGAATACTACCAGGCTATAAACATAATGGTAAATATCAGCGCCATTATAAAGTAGGAAGAAATAAAGTACCTGAATGGTACACTTTAGACTAAGCATTCGCTTGTCTGAAGGTCGAATTATGTACTAACAAAACAATATGTAACCAAATGCGTCTCCTTTGGATGCCAAGGGTATATATATCTTTAGCGTTCTGATTTTAATTTCTACAATATTCATTTCCAACCTCATTAAGTATATATTCTCTAAAAGCTTTTGAATACTTAGGGGAGCAATGTTCGTCTATCCGTCTGTCTGGTAATTAATATCAACTTTTACAAGGCCCCACATATGTGTTATCAAACTTTTGGAAATATTCGGGTATAAATTTCTATTTAAATTCAGCACAAACGACCCATAACTTACTTAGACAGGAGCAAATAAATACGACTGCCTTTGTTTTTCGCTCTAGGATCATTTATAAACACGTTTGCATCATGTAAACATGTTAGTCTCTGCGGTTATTCATACAAAATTTTTGACAAATCGTCACTTATCGGCAAAGTTATAGGCAAAATCAATTTAGAAAAATATATATGTATATACATTTTTCAATTATTTCTAGTTATTAAAGCTCGTTATAAATTTTTGGACACGATAAAGGCTCCAAATTACAAGCCGTAATTTCAAAAATCACTGCTGAGAAAAACTGACGAATCAGTTTAAAACTGAGATATAAACACTAAAATATAACTTTTCGGAGGAGTTTTTCCTAAAATTTACAAACGAAAATCTATTTTTTTATCTCCTACAAAATCGAGAGGGTCGACATGGGTAGCAAATAAAAGGGCTAATTTAAAACAATACAATATAAAAATCAATGCAACTTTTCGTTGTAATTTTATAACTCCAAAACGGGCTCACCTATCCAAACCAAATATTTAGGCTTTGTTCGGACTATTTAGTAGATGGTTTGCGTGAAGTTTGCACAAAATCTGTCGAGCGGTTTACGGGTAAAAAGGGGTAAAATCGGAAACTCAGTATCTCCGGGCTTAATAAAGATATCACCAAAATTCAGAAAAGACCAAAGAGCCTTGTAAAAATAATTGGAAAATTATTTTGAATTTTAATGGGATAAAACGGGTAAAAACTGAATTTTGGTACTTTTTTGAACAGCATTTATCTTTGAGAGGGATTGCAATAGGAAAAAATTAAAAACGTAGTTTTACTCTTCTTAAAACAATCTGTAATGAATTTTTTTACTTTTTCGATATTTTGGAATTAAGTGGGAAAAGGGCTAAAAACGGGTAAAAGCGTTAATATTGTATCTTCACTAATGTATGTAGCACAAAAATTCAAAAAGATCCTAGAAGGCTAATGTTTTTTTTAATAAATGAATTTGATGTTCCAATTAAATTTTTTTATTATTTAACTTGATACGTAGCGCAGCACGTACCGGGCGGCTAGTACACTATATAAATTTAAAATTTTTGATGGCCGCCACTGCAAAATAAATTTATATATGGGTTAAGTTCAACAATTATAAATGTATGCAGTTCAACCTACACTCTAAAACTTTATACCAAATTTAGGATCATATAGTGTGTAAATTATTGTTGAAAAAATTCGTAATGTCTAAAATTAAATCGATTTTGTGGTTATTTGTAGCAAAAAAACATAATTTGTCTAATTTTACTCAAAAAAACAAATATGCCGTTAAAAGTGTTTATTTTTAAACATATTGTGATTAAAAATCTGCTGCATATGCCTAAGTAACATCAAAATGTTGAATATTAAGCATATCTGTCTAAACAGTAGAAAAATGCTTAAACAAAGCTACAAAAGAAAGAAGAAGCATAAAAGTGTAAACGCTTCAATAGAAGCACGCCATATTTTTCGATAGTGATTAAAACAAATTTATTGTGTTTAAAGTAATTTAAAGTTTATAATAATTCGTTTCTTTATGTAAATAGTATTTATACCCTGCTTAGATTATATGTTATAAAATAGTGATAGGACAAAGTTAAGTTTTAAAATTAAAAATGTTTGTGTGCAAAATTTTTAAAAGAAACTGCAAAGTTTAAGAATTTATAATTTGCATTTTTACTCACATAAAGAAAAAAAACAATGTGTTTAAGTGTTTGTATTTAAAATGCGGAAAAATGTTTAGCAATTATTATTACTACGCAGTACATTTCACACGGAATCATTCTTCTATGGGCCTCGACCGCAAAAACAATTTGCGTTCTCATATTCAGATCAGATGTTTACTGAACTTTAGCCATTTTTTTTACGCTCATCTTTAAAGAATATAAAGTAATGTTTGCATTTTCTTAAACCTAAGTTTATAAGACTCTTAAATATATATCCTTTTTGTATTCCACAGTTTGGCTCCACGATGGACGAGGTTAAAGACAATATAGAAATAGTTACTCCGTGGATACCTATAGTTGGTAAACGTCATTTTTATACTTGATTTAAATTTAAGAACAATTTTCCTAAATTAAATTTTTCATTTGTACTTTTAGAAATATCCATAGAGAAAGGTCGTACATCCGCTGCTTATATTTGGGTTGAAAAGGAGATTACATCGAAGGCGAAGGATTTTAATATACTTGATCTAGTTTTGCAGTTGCTTTGCTATTGTTATACATACATTTAACATTAACATATTTAGGATAACTAAGGATATATCGCAAACTTTTGAGTTCTTTATGCGATATTTTTTTAGATTTTATCCCTCGCAAATGAGAGGGAAAAAGCTTCATATAAATAATTTTGGTTTATTTGTGTATAATGTTCTGATTTAATAAATGTAATTTTACAAATATAAAAATTTTACGCATTTTTTATAAAAGAAAAAATATTAAAAATTAAACAAAAATGGGAAGAAATTAAACACAATTTGTGTAAAAAATTTAAACATTTTTTATTCCAAATTAAACAAATTATGTTCAAAAATCAACACTATGTTTAAAAGAAATAGTTGTGTAATTTTAGGTCGACAATAGCTTGTAAAGTGTTGCCTACTATTATCGACCTAATTTTCAGCAAAAGTGTTTTAGAGTGTATAATCAAATAAAAGGGTTTGACCAGTAGAATAGAGTAAATTATGAAAAAAAAAATAAAATCTAAGACGGCATCCGAAATAAAATGGCGAATATATAGGTCAAACATAATAACTATAGATTTGTTTCTTTCACAATATGAAAAAAATCAAAATTCAAGATGGCGTCCTAAGTAAAATAACTGAAATTTTTTTTCTCAACCCCGTCAATATAAATGTCATATACAACAGCTTGTAGAATAAAGTTAGCTAAGTAAATTAAAAGACAACTAAAATTAGTGAAGAGAATACTAAATCAAAATGGCGTATAAAACTATATCTTAAAACTAATCTTCCATGTGGTAATACTACATATATGCACAATGATAAAGAGTATTATCAGATTCGGCACGACCAAATATAGCACTCTTGTTACTATTATTATTATACGCATGATTAATAAAAATGTTGCTAACGTGTCTATATCAGTGGTCGGCTTTGAGTCGTTTTTTCAATATTCATAGTGAGTCATAAAATTTGAGTATAAGTGCATATAAATCATTGAAATTTAACTGAGCTGACGTACGCATATCCACAACACCGTTGATTTATAAGTACAACACACAATGAACATAAGCACTACGTCGTACTTATATTTATAGTGTCCCATACTTATATGATTTTCAAGACTACTCACGTTGATTCATATTTTTAAGAAACTACTTATTTTCATAGAATGATGCAAGTTGACTCAACAACAAAAACATAAACAGCTCTCATATGTATGAAGAATAAACAATGTTGCCAAGTCGGAGAGTGCAAGATATTTTTTGGCCGTCAGAAAATTTGCAATGTTACAATGTGTAATATACAATTTTTGCAAGTATCATTTAATTTTTAAATAAATGCAACTGATTATGGCCTTTAGGGTAGGTTTTGGTTGGCTTCTATAATAAAAGGTAAACAATAACAGTTATTTTGTGTTTTTATTTTCATGTTTAAATTTTTTTGCCGCAAATTAAAAAACTGCGTTCTTAGGTGCTCACTTAAATTTGAAAGATAATACGCAAAAACAAAATCTAAGGGCCATTATTATAACTTACCGATAACTAACGTTAGGATGTAATCGGACAGATAACTAACAACTTACAACTTAACTTTAACCTAAAAGTGTCCGATATGTTAAAGGGAAGATCACTCTACCTTTAACTTTTAACGTGAGGTTTATAAATTAAAGTTACCATATTTTCTACGGTATAAGGGAATTGTTTACTATTTGCTTGTCGTTGCCACTTTGTTTTTAAAGAACTAATTAATTTGTTCGGCATTTGCTTTGGTGCTGCCATACTTTAAAAAAATACAATTTATTTTACAGACAGGTTGTAATAACGAAAAATACTTAATGGTCAGTTTAGTGCTCACGTTAACAAAAGGTAGCCTTTGTTAACATTAACTTTGTCGGCAAGTTGTAATAATGGCCCTAAATCTCTTAAACGGACATCAAATCAATCACTTTATTTTTGCTTGTTGTTTTTGTATTATTTTGTTAAATTTAAATTGTATATTTTTTTAACAATCAACAATTATTATGGTAAATGCCAAATTGTTATCTAGCAAGCCTAGTTGAACCATAGCTTGGGAATTTCAATTAGAATTAGAAATCATTACGATTAGAAAAATAAAATAATCTAATCATTAGAATAGAATTTTGATAAAAATTTCAGATTACTAATTGATTAGATTAGAAATAATCAAAAATCTAATCACAATTAGTGACGATTAGCATTTCTAATCAAATCTAATCAAAACTAATCGAAAAACTAATTGATTAGATTTCTTGATTATTTTTGATTAGATTTGATTAGCTTAGGAATAATGATTAGTAATCCTAATGATTAGCAATTGGATTAGAAATTTTTATTGTGCTTAAAAAATGATTAATTATGATTAGTTAGGCATTTTAGACGATTACTAATTGATTAGATTAGAACTTGAAACACACAACTTCATAATAACTACGCGTGTCATACCGTGCTTTGGGTCGTCTTTTAATTTTGCATGAACGACAATAGCAATCAACATACTCATACATGTTGATGAATATGAGTACTGTAAGTACCTTTCATTTAAAAGTGCGTATAAGTAGTAAAGACTTTTCAATAAGTTTGAATGCGTATAAATCAAGTTGACTTACTTCATTAGTATTCGTTGCAGATCTCTGCTCTATATATATAGTATATATATTTTTATGTAAGCATCGCTTTAGTTGAAAGAACTGCAGGGCATTTATTTACATATGAACTTATGTGTGCAAAAAAAAAAGTTTTATAGAACTTATTTGGATTAATGGAATGTTGATGTTTAAGTTAAATGAACGTAATCGTTAATCGTTTGCTATCGTTTAAGTTGTATCTCGTACTTTGTAATGCAAGGAGATTAAAGGGGTTTTCTTGATAAAATTAAGATTCTTTGACACTAGTAAATAGTTCTTTCTTAATATAAATTGATTATGAAATGAATAAGAGTGAGTGTTAAGAGAATTGCTACAAGACATTAAGTGAAAATTTAAAAACTGTCAAATGTGGTATGATTAATAGGAAATTAATGGTTTGTGCTGCATTAAAAATTAACAAAACGATGATTAACATTTAATTCTATTGCAGGTTTTAATAATCAATATATAATATTATTAATAAACAAAAGTTTTAGTACATACATATATGTTTTTTATTAAATTAAATGCCAAAGGTTTTAAGAGAATTTTCTGTACATTTACAATCAACCTTATAAAAGCGTTATTAAAGTTCTTTGTAACATTTATCCCTTTAGCAGAAAAGTTCAACACTATACTAGTCAATTGTATATATGAATATAATCATATAATATGAAGAGTTTCCAAATTTTGAGGTATGAATTAAATTTTAATAAAGAATGGAGTTAGTTTTGAGATATTAAACATATTTTGATTTCAGTTTAATAAAAATAGGTTCCGGTTAAAAATTAAAAATTATGTCGGTCAAGTGACTCTCCCTACTGCCGTTGGAAAGCTACCAATCTTTTTCCAAAATTCTCAATCACGCTCTTGAACTGTTGTGGGATTGTTGCTGTACACTTTTGATTTTAAACTAGCCTACAAAACCTAGTCAAAAGGTGTCAAATCGCAAGATCTTGATGACGAGTTCGCTTATTGTCTACGAGAAATAATGTGATTTCCGAAATGTTCTTGCCAAAGATCTATTGTTTCTCTTAATGTGGTGCAAGTTGCACCTTCTTGTTGAAATCACATATTCTCTAAGTCTAAATCAAAAATTTTCCGACACAAAAAGCTTCGGATCATCTTCGTATAGCGATTTCAAAATAAAAATTAGAATTAAAATTTGAATGTTTAAATGTTGACTTATAAAAGTGACTAGCTAAATATGTTTGTATGTGTTTCAGTGCCCCGGTGGACTAGTAAGTAGTGTGCTGGTCTCGCCTAGTTTGGGGCCAGAGACTCTGGAATAGTCTGCTTATCTTTCTCTTCTATTCTCTTCTATTCTCTTCTCTTCTAATCTAACTATTGAATTCATATGGTGCGCACAACATGCCAATTGGGCATAAGTGTATACCTGTCATGGGTTTGGGCTTTAAGTGCCCCTCCTTTTCAACCTAACCTAATCTAACCATATGTTTAAGAACCATAGACATACCTAGATTGTATTAAAAATTGTATTGAATTTTAATAAAAGACATTTAAAGAATTTAAAATTAGCATAAGCCTCACTTTGTTTAGCAATGTCGTTCACTTTACGGATTCATTGCGAACTTAAGTACTTCAAATATGTTGTCATATTTATATACTACAACAATTTACAAATTCAATATATTTACGTTTAATTCTTCCAAACTACCAAAAAATTGGTGCGTGCAATAAAGACATTTACTAAAGAAAAAAATAATTGTTTACAAAAGAAAATAAGAATATGAACATAATAAAAATTATTTATTTTTTCCAAAAAAAGAAAAATAAGGTTATTATCACAATTAATTTATTCAAGGTTATATTTTGTATAACAGTCATCGTAGTACTTACTTATTTCCAAAATGTCAATCATTTAATATAAAGCACATCAAACCAACCAAACAAGCGGTTGTATAGCCTTAATCCTACTTGACTTATTAAGAATTAACAAGACAATTGTATACACATAATATTTAGATGGATAAATATTTCAAATTACAAAGCAAATCTTAAAGACGATTTATAATAATTAAACAAATATTATACAAACAAATGAGACACTTTTTAAACAAACAAAAATATGTGCATAATACATACAAGTAAGTTTAATTAGAGGGGGTGAAATAAAACTACCCCATTGCATGTTCTATATGTTTGTTTGTATAAGTGTGTGTGTAACATGATGTAAAAGATAATAATTTTGTACATACCTACTCGTTATAAACATTTTAACAATATTACTTTCATTTGTAAATATATTTTCAATATTGGTTTAGACACTTGATATGGAAATACTTTTCTAGCTAATGTTAAGCAATATTTTTGAAAATTTATGTTTTTCGATACATTTAAAAAAAAATCCTAAAAAAGCACGTAAATGAATAAATTTGTAAAATAACCATAAATTGTCTACGAAATCAACCTAAACAACACATGAGTAGATCATAAAATGTATTGTAGGTTTAGACACACATACATATACGTACGAGGGCTACCTTTTATATTTCCGGAATGTGGCAGCTCCAGTGCTGCAATTTGGCAACTGTCATAACTATAGTAAAGTTTGAATGTGCGAACGCTATTGGTGTTGATTTAATTAAAAAATCGGCAAAAAAACGGAATCTTTAACATCTTCGTTCGATGATTTTTTTCATATTTCAACGTAAATTTAATCACCAACAGTGCATCGATTCTCAATTTGAATTTTAGCGATTAAGTACTATCAAGGACCAGTGTGCAATGACCAACCCACAATTGTTCTTGAACCAAAAATTAACTATTTAAATATAATAAACATATAATTTTAACTCAGTTAAGGATTTTGCCCACCTGAAAGGAAAAAAGTTTTTTAAGCTTTTGCCATCCCCGGAAAAATTTTTTTTTAGCTTTTGGCACCCCCGGTAAAAATTTTGTAACTGCGCCAATGACTGCAAGATCGTAATGTAACTTGTCGTGAGATTGGGGCAACCTTAGATATAAGTGGGACCAGCATTACTTCAATATTGCATGAAAATTTTGCTGTAAAAAAAGTTTGTTCGCGTTGGATACCACATAATTTGACAATTGCTCAAAGAAATCCCGTGTCAGTTGGTCGCAAGAAATGCTTGAAAAATACGATCACGGTGCTTCAAAACATGTGTAGACATCGTAGCAGGTGATGAATCGTGGAATTACAAGTAAGAGCACTAAAGTAAACAGAAGCCGACTGTATGGTTTTTCCAAGACAAGCAAAACCCTACAAAAATTATTCAAAATGCCTTAAAAATTCATGTTTTCGAAAATTTTGTTCACACATATGGGCATTTCCATGAATATGTCAACGACGACTGTAAAATTAAAAACTCTTGAAAGTTTATCAATATTAGTTTATTGATAAAAAAAGAATCAAGTTTTACTATGCGGTATTAAGAGCTTATTAAATTATTTTAAGAGCAATAATAAGAGTTTAATCTGATTATCTCTTTGACTTATTTTAGTGAATTGCAATCAACTATTTTTTTTAGCGACTAAATTCAGCTATTTGTAAATATACTTTAAAGCAAAGGTAACAACAACAATTAGACCCATAAGCAAAAAGAAAATTTAGAGTAAAATTAGCGTTTTCTTTATTACGCTTGGATGTTATTTTAATGTCACGTACGTAGTGCAAAAAAATTATTTGTCTCCGTCATTCGTATTTGAACAGTCGCAAGAGCTCCTAGTTTAAAATTTAACTTCTTTTCTCAACATAATATAAATATTATTACTAAAGAACACTATTAGAGAAAAATCTGTCACGTACGATATGTCACGAACGATATTAAATTGAATTTATTATAAAATTATTTAAAGATTCTTTTCAATTAAGTATGATGGATCTTAAATAAAAAATATTTGGTTTAGTGTAAGAAATTAAAAAAAGAAAAAATACCTCCCAAGATTCGCAGATTTTTTCATATTTCCATATATACCTCAAAATCACTTTTGTTTTATGTCACGTACGATATATTTTTATTTTATACAACAATGATTTGAATATAATTATTTTTTTTAATAAAAAACTCTTTGAATGGAACATAAAGATCTAATTTTGTTTAAATTACTCTTACTTTTGCAAAAATTACTCCACTTTATACGAGTACAAATGTCACGTACGATGACATAGAAATGTCCATATGCAAAAGTGTATTGATCTTCATGGAGAATATTTTGAAAACCAATAAAGCCATTTTCGATGATTTCTTTTTTGTCAGTATTTGTTGTCTCTAATACCAAAATATAAAAGGCAACCCTCGTATATGTGTGTACATGCTTACTTTACACACATTCTTAGCAATGTACCTGTGTTCTAGCAGCTATGGAGCATCAAAGTAAAAACCGAATATTAATTTTTTTATAGTTACAATTGCAATACACATCATAAATTTACTCCAATTTATTGTCGAAGTAAAATTTGAGAACTACCGTCTGTTTTAAAAAAAAACCCCCTTTTCGTAAGGGTAATGTACATTTACTTTATGAGTTCGTAAAATGAACAAATTATTTTCTTCGGCTTAAGAAAAATACTTTAAAAGAAATTATGAATTTTCGTAGTTCATCTACAGCGGCAAATATTTTTGGGTTTTCTTTTAAATTGAATCTTCAAATCAAATATTTAAGAATATGAAAAATGGTATTTTCAAGCTTTGTTTTTTACAAGTAAATACAATTTTTATAACTAAAATGACGCTTAACAGTAAGTTTAAAATCTTAAAATTAAAACACACACATATTCCAAAAATTAAAGACGTTGTGGTCGAAAGATTATAGTTCGAAAGTTTTTTAATTTGGGCCTTTGCATACTTGTAGTTTCCCATAATTGAATTCAATAAGCTCAAATCGGTTTTCATTAAAGGCTTACTGGAAAAACACTTACGTCTGCAAAAGCACTATTAAAAGAACATAGTCCATAGTCAAGTCGACGCCAGTAGCTTCATTCGATAGTTTATTTTTATTTTTTTTCTTTTTTGTTACACCAAAGCAACAGGGGCCAAATTACGGCATTCGATCACGATCGAGCTCGCTGTGCTTTAGGTATAGAGAATCTAATAAGAATTTTTCAAATTTCGATTAATACGTTCGAATGTTGTTATTTGCGCCCAGATATTGGTATGTTTAGAGAGAGAAAATAGCTTTAACAAGTAAGAGCGCTATATTCGGCCGTGCCGAATCTTATATACCCTTCACACCGTGTAGTCATGCAATAACAGTAGTTTGCATCACCATTCCATATGATATACGTACATACATATAAAAACCATACATATATAAAAACATCCCATTGTAAAATTATAAATTTACGTATGTATGTTAAAAAAAAATTTAAAAAAAAATTTAAAAAAAAAATATAAAAAAAAATAAAAAAAAAATTTTAAAAAAATTAAAAAAAAAATTTTAAAAAATAATTAAAATATATATAATAAATATAAAACAAAAAAATTAAAAAAAATATTTAAAAAAACTTAAAAAAAAAAAAATAAAAATATAAATAATATATTAAATAAAAAATAAAAAAAAATATAAAAAAATTTAAAAAAAAATATAAAAAAATAAAAAAAAAATTTTTTTGGCTCAGCTGGGATTCAATGCCACGTTTTCTCTAACCAGTATACACGTTTGTATGTATGTATGTTGTTGTTGTAATGTTGTTTTTGTGAAAAAAAAAATCGAGGTGGTCGTGGGTTTTTGCTCATATCTCAGTTGTTTATGTGCCGATGTTTCTGATTTTCAATACCGATCTGCTCCCGAATATTTCTGATATTTTAATAACTCACCCGAGTCCAAGCGATGTCGGGGGGCTTCAAAAAGTTGATTTCAACATACACACGGACAGACGGTCAGACGGACAGACTTACAGGGCTTAATCGACTCCCCTATGCATAAGCTTTCAGAAAATATATACTTTATGGGGTCGGAAATCAAAATTGTAGAAATTTCACACGGAATGACAAACCTATATATCCTTTTTCACTGTGTGAAGGGTATAAAAACAGAATCTATCACACGACTGATTTCTGTGACGTATTATACCATTCACACAGTGAAAAAGGGTATATATAGGTTTGTCATTCCGTGTGAAATTTCTACAATTTTCATTTCCGACCCCATTGAGTATATATTTTCTGAAAGCTTATGAATAGGGGAGACGATTAAGCTCTGTCAGTCTGTCCGTCTGACCGTCTGTATGTTGAAATCAACTTTTTGAAGCCCCCTGAAATCGCTTGGACCCGGGTGAGGTATTAAAATATCAGAAATATTCGGGAGTAGATCGGTATCAGAAACATCGGTACATAAACAACTGAGATATGAGCAAAAACCCACGACCACCTCGATTTTTTTTCACAAAAACAACAACAACATACATACATACAAACTTGTATATTGGTTAAAGTAAACGTGGGATCGAATCCCAGCTGAGCCAAAAAATTTTTTTTAATTTTTTTTTTTATTTTTTTTTTTAATTTTTTTTTATTTTTTTTTTGTTTTACATTTATTATTAATATTTAATTACTTTTTTTTTAAATTTTTTTTTTAAATTTTTTTTTAAATTTTTTTTATAAATATTTTTTTTTAAATTTTGTTTTATTTTTTTTTTAACATACATACGTAAATTTATAATTTTACAATGGGATGTTTTTATATATGTATGTTTTTTATATGTATGTACGTATTTCATATGAGATGAATGGTGATACAAACTACTGTTATTGCATGACTACACGTTGTGAAGGTGTATAAGATTCGGCATGGCCGAATATAGCACTCTTACTTGTTTTTAAGTTTAAATTTAAAAAATTACGTTGCGTCGGAATTCTGTTTGATCATTTAGACTACCCTAACTAAGTATTCGTACAAAAGATGTAAGCAAGAAAAGATGAGAGCGAAAGTTTATGCTACAAGAAAGTTAGTTTGCTGGTTATCATTATAGTTTTATTTTAAGCGAGCACTCTTATATGTGTCTTCACTTTCGAGTACTAATTGATTAACCAGTAAAGATTTCGTGCTATAATTTTTATGTGAAGTCTATGGCGTCGCCAAGTAAGATATCCATATGGCACTATTTCTTTTTGTATTGCATAATTTTTTTTCGCCCCAAACTGCCAGCTGTCAAACTATTGTATTACTTTGCTAAACACTTTACTTCACAAATTCCAATATATCGTTGACCAGGGTACACTTATTTAGGTAATGGTGCCAGCCCAGCTGACTATTTCCTTGTAAAATTTGTAATTTAAATATTTCAAAGAACCTGTTACAAATGCCATGATAAACTTTCTTATAATAAACTTATATTTTATTTAAGGTGGTGGTAGTAGAGAACAAGTTTGAAAAATAAGCCCTTAAAAGGTAAAGCTGTAAAGTAGACAAATAAGTTAAAACCAAAACAAATGTGGCCACAAAGAAGCAGTGTTATATTTATTGTTATAACTTCCATTATAAATTATTGTTTTTAACGGTATTGAAAAAAAAAAACTTAAATACAACTAACAACAACTAACAACATATTACAGCTGTGATTTCCAACATGCCGTATTCAATTTAATAGAGGGTAAGAAATAATCGTTTTTTTTTTAATTTCCAGGCTATTGTAATTTTGCTCTGGGGTAGATAAGTTGGTCTTCCTGGCGGTTGTTACGTTTGTGCCATTATTTTTATACCGAATCCAAAAAAATAGCGTGGGTATATATACATATGTATTTTGTCATTCCGTTTGTAACACATCAAAATATTTATTTAGAACCCATAAAGCATATATTTTTTGAGTCCAGGTTTAATTTTATGACGATCTAGATCTGTTGAAAGTCTGTTTAAGTACGATAGACCTCGAACCGAAAAAGTTAGGGGGGCTCAAATTTTTGCCTGAATATTTCTCATACACAAGGTATACATTTGGTATTAAAAATGGGCTAAATTGGAATATTAGGAAGAGAATTATAGCTCGAAATGCAAAAATACCTCAAAAACAATGTCCTTCCAACATCGATTAAAATGCGACTGAGTCTAAAAAATATCTTTCCCTGAAAATTTCTCAAGTTTATACATTACGAAAGAAGTTATAGATAAAAAATTTATACTTCAGTGTCTTTTTCGGTATTTTTAAAATTTAAAACGTAATAAAACTGACAAAATTAGATGTACGATTCAGAAATTTTGCAAGCATTGCTTTTTGGGCAAAAGCCTTGTACTAACCGAAAATACATGTGAGACGCACCCCCTCCCAAATAACGCTTTATCTCAAATTCATATAATTTCTCTATGGACAAAGTTTTTGGAAGAATAAAGGACTATATTGAAATATCTCAGTTGAATTTATTAACTATATATACTCTTAAGAATAAAATAATAAATTTTGTGCAATAAAAGTATATAAAATTGAAAATGCGTATCAAAAATTCGGTATAGCCGAAAATAGTGCTTTTCATTGTTTCATAATTTTTTGTCCTCGCATAGGAAAACAAATTCGTTTGTGGAAACCAGAGTTAGTAAATCTTAACGGTTGTAGTACAGAAATTCGTTTCAGAACTTAAGTGTATAATAACCACAATAACATGCGATTGGCAACGATTACGGTAGTCACAATGCCCAGTATAGAAAAAGTTTAATGTGCTGTTTTTACAAGCCGATTGAGTGATTGTCTTGGACGATTTATGTGTATTTTGTTATTGTAACAAAAACAAATTACACATAAATCGTCTAAGACAATCACTCAATCGGCTTGTAAAAACAGCACATAAGTCTTTTGCTTATATCTCAGTTTTTTGTGAACTATATAATTAAAGGTTATTTATAAGCTTAGAAAAATTAATTTCTAATCAATGTTTGCCAAATATAGGACTGTTTTGACCATTTTTTTTACTATTTAGAGCGGTAAACATCGTGCCAAGCGCTAACGCTGAACCTAAACAAAAGTGTCAACGTTGTGTAATTAACAGTAATGTTCACTTATGTTTTTAAATTATACTCACTAAATAGAAATAGGAATAAAATCGATAAGTGGCATCACTTATCAACAATTACAAAAAAAAGAAAAAACAACAGTTGTACTGCAGCTAACTTGAATACCTAACGCTTGTCAAAATTGGATTTTCCAAGTGCAAAGCATTGCAAAATTGTACGGACATGAAAATTTTCGACAGCTACAAAACCCTTGCCGCTCTTGTTTAGGCAGTTACGTTCCTTTTAAGTTATCGGTTACTTTTAGGTTAAAGTGTCCTAACTTTAGCTTTTGGCAAGTTATAATAAGCTTTAATGTAATATATTAGTTCTTAAGTCCCCTTAAATTAACTTGCCCACTTTCTGTCTTCTAGACATTAGGATGATTACACGATACTCAGTGGTAAATTATTCAATACTTTGACAGCACTGCATATACATAGTATATTCCACATAATTCTATTTAAAGAAAATTATTACGTTTTATAGAACAGAGGCTGGAAACAAATATTTTGTACATGTAATTACATGTAATACAAAGTTAATAAAACTTTCCGAATACACTTACTTGTGTAAACTGACATGTTATATAGTTACTGTATTCACAAAGTGTCATAAATTCAAATGTTCTAAAATAATAACAAAAATAAAATGTGACTATTGTGAACAACCTTTCGTCACTAAGTGTAATATAATAAATTTAAATCGCCGATTTTGCTAAATTTTTGATAACAGATTTTTAAACGGATATCAGAGGCGACGGCTCACGAATATTACAAATAGCTCTGCTTAGCAGACTCTTAGCTGATCGCCGCAATAACCTGAATAGTTTCGACAACACAATACAGTAGTATTATTTTAGAACAGGTTTTACTTAAAAAGCAACAATGATTTTTTATACTATTGTGAAATCCTAGAACATTATGACACGATGAACCCTTGTGAATACAGTAATTGCAACTTTTTGTTGTGTGTAACAACTTATTCATTTTACGAACTAAGTATTAAAATTAAAAATACTTATGGAACCAAATTGTTATCATGTAAAAGGTTTTATTTTTAATCCGATAGGTGTATCAAGGATTATTTGGAAATACTCAATTTATGTTAAAATTGTCAGTATAATAATTAATGTTATATTTAACAGATTTGAACAGGTAGTGTAACAAAGATCATTTATAATTCAAACAGGCATTCAAAGACATAGCAGGCAAATTTCTAAAGAGACTAAAGGCCATGTCAGATAGAACTTTTGCTTTGCGCTGCGTTAGAAATTCGCTTTGACATTTAAGATGACATAGCCGTTCTTATATGAAACATGTCACATAAAGCACTTTCAACGCAGCGCGAAGCTTAAAGTTAACCAATTCTCATCCTTTGCGTGCTTTGACAATCCGTACATGCAAACTTTGTAGGTAAACAAACAAATCGTAAGTGTTGTCAAAGTTTTCATTGTGACATACACCTTTAGAGTTAGAAATGTCACGCAAAGTGACGAAGTTTTATCAGACATGGCCTTAACAGGTCATCATAAAAAAAATATATCAAAGCTTTTGCAAAGAAGTTTTAATTTTTTTTTCGTCAAAAGTAGGGCTCATGTTTTTAAAAAGCCATATGCTTTTGTGTAATACCCTTTGAGACAAAACCGTGGCTTCTTAAGACAAAAAATCGATATACTACAGTTTTAGATCCGCCTTTTAAATCAAAATCTCGTGTCGTGTTGTTTGTGATTAAACTCCTCCAAAATGGCTTAAACAATTTTCATGAAATTTTGTGTGCATATAGGGTAGGTCTGAGAATTGTTCAATATCTATTTTTCATACCCCTCAACGCCACGCCTTTTTTCACGCCCCCTCAGGTAGGCCAGACTGCTGAACTGATCTACTTGAAATTTTCACATAACATAACTAGGACTCCGATATAATTAATAGGATACTTTTTTTACCACGCCTACTTTAACTCCCACTTTTTTGTAATTATGTACTTACATCGATATAATTTTTAGTATTTTTCTTCAAATTGTACACAATTTATAGTCCAGCCAATGCAAAAACGTTTGAGAATCGGTCAACATATATTTTTCATACTTTTTAATATTTAGGGTGACTCACCCCAAGGGACAATTTATGCCTCACCTAAATTACGTAACGACTTCGATGAAATTTTAAACTAAGATAGATCTGCATACAGTAGAACATATATGGTTTACGTTTTTTTAATGCATAAAATATTTCCTAGAAATAATTTTTAAGGCAAAACAACGTCTTCCGGGTCAGCTAGTTATTTTATAAAATGTGGTTCATTTGATAAATTTTTATCTTTTGAATTTAATGTTTTTTGTAATTTATTTAAAGTCATTCTTTTTATTATATTCTAATAATTTATATATAACAATTGGATTTAAATAATTTCACTAATTATCCATAAAAACGAAAGCAATAAAAAACACTTTATCTTAACAATTTAATTACATTTACAAATGAATGCCAATTAGACGCTAAATTAACTTTTTTGCTTTGTAGCTTTGGTAAAACAGTTTGAATTTCACACTTTTTGCATATATTTTACAAAACGAAAAATAAAACGCATTCATCGTGCACAGAGTACTATTTAATCCAATTAAAAAAGTGTTTATAGGTTAAAAGAAACGTTTTAACAAAAACAATGAAAAGTAATAGAGCACAGAAACCTAATAAGAAAAACATAAAAATAAACAATAAATGAAAATTATGCGTAGACTGAAATAAAGGGGGAACTTGCAGGTGAAATAAAAGCGTTAAGAGGTAAGCGTCAGAGTTTTGCATGTGTTTTGTTTTTATAACAATAAATAAGCCGTGCAAAATGATCACGCTTAACACTCTTGTTTAGGTTTGGCTCTAAATTCAGTTAACACATCAAGGATATGAAGGCAATGTCGCCTAGCAAAAACAAAGTCAATCATTTGAAAAAATATAGTTTAAACAAATGCTATTAAATGTGTTTCTCTTACTTTAATAAAATCCAAGTTAGCTTTTTAAATTACAGAGTTCTTGTTCTACCCACAATAGTTTTCTGTAATGCAATTATATTACACTGTACAGATAGATTGGCATACTCACTACTAGCTAAACAGGCAGTCATTTATGTATTTAGCTTGTTATTTTGTGAATCAAACCGTGAGCTAGTTGACATGCGATTTGTTTTTTTTTTAACGAAAATTACTTTAATTCCTTGACAGTTATTTCAAAGAATAATTATAATAAAAAACACTTTCATTACTGCCGTATTCATAAAAAAAATAATTTTTTATATATATAATAATGGCTTATTTGACAAATTTTTGTTTTGAACATCTGTCAAATAATTCTTTAGTCTAAGGTCACACACGACGATTTTAATTGCTTTGCTTTTATGTTCACACACGACAATTTTTTCGGCAATTTTTCTGTTTTGTTTAGCTTTTACTTTTTTATTATAGTCAACAATATGTAGTATGTTTTAATTAAAATGTTTTCACTAACATAGTTTATTTGTGTTTTTTTATTTTTTAATATTTAAAACGTTTAATTTGTGACGTTTTTAATTCAAATTATAAATTACTTACACACCAAAAAGCAAAACACCGAATGAAAAGAAATGTCAAACATTCAACTAAAAAAAAAATTGCTTCAAATAGCCGAATACCGGCGATTATTTTTACCTTTTTATTTCCCTCACCTAAAACTGTAAAAAACATCTACAAACTCAAGAATTGCCCAACTATAATCGTCGTGTGTTACCTTAGACTTAATAAATCAGAAATATTTTGTATGAATACGGTAGTTAATCTTTAAACCAACTTTAAAGTTTGCAACGCATCAATGAAAACTGTATATTGACAATAATTTTTTATTTACCTTAAAATAAAGAAAAACAATAATTTTGGTTGTAAGCAAATACTCAAACATAACTTAGAGATAGAAAAATTAATAAACGAAAAATTTTAAGCGAACAAAGTCTGTACTGCTTACAAAATTCAAGAAATTTGTTGGTCGAAATTCATAGCATGCGGTAATTGCAGATATTCCCTTAAAGCATGTCCGGCATTTTTAAATCAGGCTCGATGTATTGTTTACAACTGTAATTGATCTTATTGCAGCATGACATGAAGGATTAAGGATTTAAATATACCAGACCAGCCGCAGTTCTACAAAGTGGTATTGAAACTGCTTTATACTGATAACTACATTTCTGGGAACAGATTTCTGTCTTTATATAAGCATTATAATACTTTTTTAAATTAGGTTAAACAGGCTAATGAATACAGATACCTTTCTATCTGGGTCCATATTTGGAAATCGCATATCTTCCAAAAATGAACAACAGTTCTACGTTGAGAACCCACTCGTTGTAAATACAAAGAAAGAATTTATCTTCCCAACCGTATAGAATAAACTCGTTAAATCTTGCAGGAAACTCTCCTCTAGATATAAGATATAACGAGAGCCACTACTTACAGATAAGAACTGCATTATCTCAATCTTGTGTTGACAGCTTCTGCAGAAGTCATTAAGAGAAAGGTTTATTCTTCTAGCGCATACTTCAAAGGCAAAGTGTTTGTTTACGAAGTTGACAGCAAAGAATTTGCATTAATTTCCTCTTGCGACGGCCAACATGTCGGTCTCGCAATTAAATAGTAGTTTCTACAGACCATATATTTTGTTTCGTCCTATACAATTCCCGCTTAACCAGTGTCCTGCAGGACGACTCTAATAGACCAGTGAAGCCGTCAATCTCAGCTAATGAAAAAGACTTTCCGCCCTCGTCAGTAAATTTGCAACAAAGTCACCTGTCATACCTTAATGACTAGGTACCTATTTGAGTTGTACGGTGGAGAGTTATAGCATCTCATTTCAAGATACCCGGCATTTCATAATTATATCAGATGTTGTACAAATACTCATGAGCGATTTCATGGCAGTTTGATTATCAAAAAAGAAAACAAACTATATAATCACCGTACGTCAGTAGTTAACTGCCTTTGAGATCATTTAAAGATTTAATTTGATAGTGTTTATTAAAGGAAGTCAGGCATATGAAGCCATGATCCAATATGTTATTGAAATAAAAATAAAAAACAAAAATTCTTAAGCACTAGTTCTTACAACTTCTAATTGAAAACAACTCTAAGATACAATAAGTTTTTACCGCATTGCTACCCGCATTAGGTTTGATAATACTAGTTCGTTCCCACAACAATTCGATATGTGCTCCAGACTGACAAAAAATGTCATCTCAATGACAACTGCTTTTACCGGAAGTTCTTCTCCATAGGGAAGAACAAACAACAAAATATATTGTTGAACTGAAACTACACATTTCTACAAAAACATTTTTTTTTCTAAATCTTCCTAAGTATCAATATGAACTTATGTACTATTACTGAAGAGATTAGAAAAAGTTCAATGAGATGTGTATGTTACAATAAATTTTCGTGTTAATTTCAGTTTTTTTTTTTTATAAAGAAATACATATACTTTCACACATAAAGAGAAATCATCCTACATTAAACATATGTATGTCTTTATGTTTAGGAAAGAAAAAAAAGGTAAAAATGTAATAAAATACATATTTTATTACATCATCTAAGAGAGTTAATACCTTCTAAGACCCTGTTGAATAAATCCATTTTCATAAATTTGAAAAGAAAAGAAAAAAGGGAAATTACGAGGATAATATGAAGAGCCTTTTGGTAAGGTTAAGCAAGTTAAAACTCGATACAAGCAGGAAAATAACTTTTGATATTTTAAGAAAATTTAATTTTAAAAATTATGATTAAAAAGTTATAAATAAATATTTTCGAAATTGTTTTAAATTATTCTTTATGAAAAAATAATCGTGAAGACTTGAGCAAATAATTTTATTATATTCCATATGCCGCGAATCCATAGCACAATTGAGCAAAGTGAACTTTTATATAGTCGTCCATGTGTTATGATTTTACGTCGCTATAATATATATATTGGGTTATACACTTTAAGATGCAGAATTCACAATATATGACGATTTTTTGCTAGTGGTTTTTGCATTGAACAACTTATATGCTATTTTGAAGGGTACATACATATCTGTCATTTAATCTCAACTAGTTTTTGATCATTATAGTGTAAATAATAAGTTTTTCTTTTGTTTCCGAAATATCGAAAATCTGCCGCAGTAGCACACCGATTGGCCACCAAAGCAAATGGTGAATCGGTTACAACATGCAAAAGACGGTTAATGCGGTTTAAAAGTGATGATATTAACACTGAAGACAAATATCTTCTGTTAGGATCTATTCAAGCAGCAATTTAAAAATATTTGCGAGGAGTTGAATTCATAAAAAAATTAAAAAAATTGTCTACCATACGATTTTAGGTTGGGAGACCTTGAAACACCAATTCATTACTTGGGATAAAAAATTAATGAACCAACGCGTAAGAGCTAAACCGATACCAAAGCAGTCAAATTTCCATGGTGCTAAAGTAGTGCTCTGTATTTTGTGGTACCAAAAGCTAAAATGTGGCCAGACTATTATAGAGAACCTCTACTGATTCATTTGTAGCGATAATTGGCTAAAAAACCGTAAAATTCCATCTGGATACCCCTCAGTCACACGTTGCATTATCTGTTAAAAACCTTGCCCCGTTCAACTATTATTTGTTTTAAATGATGCAGAGCGTTTTGTTTGAGATACCCAGGCCTGGGCAGTGTTTGAAATACTTGTATTTGAAATATAGATACAAGATACAAATACGTATTTTGTATCTGTATTTGAAATACATGGTTTGAAAGTATTTTGTATTTCAAATACACAACTTAAAAGTATTTTGTATTTCAAATACATGTGGCTCAAAAATACATTAATACAAAATACATTTATTTTTTACAATAAATTTGAAAATAAGTTGTTAAATATAAAAGCGAAAATCGCTAGAAACTATGACCATTAAAATTTCACATTTGACAACACTACAATTCAGCTTTGAATTGTTTTTGAAATTTTCACGCACTTGTCACCCGTTTTTTCTGTCAAGTTTCATATATGTATAAAATAAGAGTTTTAAATTTGTAATTTATTTATTGTGTGTAGTTGGCATCAACGCTGGTTTTTTGCTTTTTACATACTTGTCATTTTCATCTTATCTGAATTCCGTTATTTTTGCTTGCGAATTTTCGCGATTCTTTTTAACGTGCAATAATTTAAGCACAATAAAATAATGGGTGATGAAATCCTACAACATCGTCTGCTATGGTGACAAAAGTCGATGGAGGACATCAAGTGTATCCACTTACTTAAACTGGAGGCAAGTATTTCAAAGTAAATATAAAAATACAGTGACCAGTGGTATTGACCAAGATAATATTCAGACATTTTGTGTCACATGTAAAGCCACAATAAAAGGTAGTTTAAGGTCTACTGGCAAATTCAGGCTTCAGTTAAAGGTATGTGAGACCGAAATTAAAAAAAAATATTTGTATTTTGTATTTGAAATACATCAAGGCATTTATTTTGCCCAGCCCTGGAGATACCCTTTACTTAAGAACAGGCTATCCGAAAAAAGCTTGACTCGTTTTGGCCCTCAAAAGATGTGTAGTTCTTTTAGCACGGAATCTATATGTTACAAGAAACAAGAGCAAAGCTAACAATAGTCAATACCTTGAATAAATATTGTATATTGTACATATGTTTCAAAGACAAAATACATACAATACATGTATGTATGTATGTCTTAGGGTGTTCGACTCGGTTTCACAACCGGTGGAAAACCCGGTTTTTCCTCTTTCAGCTGGCGGTTTTTTCTTAATGTTGATTTTTCGAACATCGAATATACCGGTTTTTTTATCCGAAAAAACCGGTTTTTTATTGTTTTAAGTTTATTTTCATATATCTTTGTAACCAATCGTACTATAGTATATTTAGTAAGCGAAAGGTTTCTAAAGATCAGAAAATTAAAACTATTAAATATTCTTCTATAATATTGTAAGAAATTTTATTTGTTGTTTAAAAATCAAATGCAAAATAAGAAAAATAATTGAGATTAAATATTATTATTTTTTTTATAGGATATAATAAACCTAACGTTAAAAGCTAAAGTTAATTGAAGCATAGGTAAAAAGTGCAGTTACAATAAAGAAAAACCAATAATATCTCCCTCCAGATTCTAATTTTAATTAATGGCATTGAGTGTCTGTCTGTCAACTTAAATTTTAATTAAACCATTGAACAATCTAGTTTATGCCTATATTTGTATGTCTGTCAAGGGTATAAGAAAGAATTTTTAAAATAAAATTTTAAAGATTTTCTCCCTTGCCTTTTAAATGTATTTCAAATTACAGAAATCATTTCAAACAAAATACGTTAGTGCATATTAGTTTAAAAGATATATTTAACATTTAAAAAATGTACAGAAGGAGATACAAAAATTTATAACAGCCTTATAAAAAGTCTTATTTATTTATGTATTAATTTATTGTATTTATTTATTTATTTTACTTGTAAAGAGTACCTTTTGTCCTTAAATTTACTTATAATTAAAACCAAATTATTTAACTGCATTCATGTCAGTTATTGCGTAATTGTGCAGCCAAACGTATATCTTTTTTTACAATATTTTTTAATTTTTTCTTTAAATATATTTTATATATTTCCAACCGGTTAACCGGGTTTTTCTCAATTTTCAAAACAGCAACCGGTTTTTTTTTTAATTCTTAATTACAAATTATTTGAAACACGGTTTTTAAAAAAAAGTCGAATAATCGATCACCCTAGTATGTATGTATTTAAGATTATTTTTTTTAGGTTTTTTGTAATGCTTTAGTAAAAAAAACGTATGTATGTATGTACGTTTGTATTGTCCGTGCTAATGCCTTTTGAGACTATCAGCGACCGCAAATAAACCAAATAAAACTAAGGAATCAAAAAGGATAACAATGTTTTAGTTTCATTTGTATCGTTTTGCAAAATTGTGTGTGTGTATGTGCATGTACATATGTATTTGCTTGTAATTGTTTAACTGTAGTTTCTTTTAAAAATTTAATGTGTATATACATACATACGAGTAATATTAATAAAAATTTTTAATGCGAACCAAAAAAAAAACATAAAAAAACAATCAACAATCGAAAATATAGAAATTTACGTGACAAAACTAGAAAGGCGAACTGAAATTGTATCAAGGAAAATGCCTTTATTTAACTTTGACTACTACAACTGCATTGTATGTAGAAACATTTGTTTCTATATTTTTGGAATATGTACTCGCCTACATACTAATGTATGTAGTAAAGCACTTAAGCCTCAGTGTACGCTAATAGGAACAAAAATTAAAATTTTTCAACTAATATTTTATTATCTCAAATTAAAAATTTGAGCAGACATAATTAACTAATTTTATAATAATGTAACTAATTTTTCAAAAAATTTAGGCTTATCACCGTGTGATTGCAAATATTCTAAATGCAATAAAACATAAACAGTTTGTAATTTTGGAAAATTTACTGTCTTGTTATAAAGTACAATTGTTTCGGCTGGAAACAAAATATTATTTCATTTATATGGCTGCCGCGGCTGGCTTCACGGTACCCCATTAAATCGAACAAATTTTTGAGCACTTTTTCGAGTGTAAGGGTTTGTATCTTGGCAATAGCATCACTAATTTTGGCCTTAAAATGCTTAATTGTCTCTAGTTTATCTACATAATACTTATCTATAGTGGCGCCCCACAGAAAATAGTTCAACGACGGTGTCAAATCGCAGCTTCTTGACGACCAATTGACATCACCAGTTCGGCTAAAAAACGACCATCAAACGTTGTATGCAATAAATCGCTTGTGGCACACGATGTATAGCAAGTTGCACCATCCTGTTGAAACAAAACATCGTTCAGATCAATACAATTAAAAGCTAGTACAAAGAGATCGGTTATAATGGTCCGATAAGTGTCTGCATTGACCGTTATGGTTGCGCCGTCCTCATTTTCAAATAAATATGCGCAAAATAATGCCTCCGGGCCAAATAGTCACTAGTAAAGTGCATTTTCTTCTATTAGAAGAAAGGGGTTTTTAAGCCCTAAATACGGCAATTTTGTTTATTAACGTACACACCAAGATGAAAATGACATAAGTATGAGAGATTAGAAATAACCGCTGGCTCATATTAAAACCGATAGAGGGCCTACCCTTTTCGATTCAAAAATGTTCCGCACTAAACGCAATTTCACCATGCAAGTTTTCAAACAACTTTTTATTATTTTTTTTTTTTTTATTTGAAAAAACATTGTTTTTGTGGTGAATGAGATACTTTTAATAGAAAAGTTTTGTAACATAAGGATGATAATTAGTTTTTTAAATATCAAGTTACAGTGCACTCGCGCTAATGTGAACTAATTAAAACCAAAGCAGTACATGTTAGCGAAATTGTTCACGTTAGCGATTGTCGAGTTTAATGAGAGAAAATTTTTACAATATTAACCTGTGTTTTACACACTTGAACGTGAAATTATTTTATTATTTGTATTTTAAATATAAAACTAAAATTATTATTTATAATTCATGACAAGATCACGAGATTCCTTTTTGCAAGCTATCTATAAAGACTGCCTTTTCTTTTAACTTAAAACATTAAGACTTTTTTAACACTCATGGTGACTGATTCACCGCTTCGTAAGGAGAAAAAGACTTTAAATTTCGATGCCATATATATAAAAAAAGTTTTAGAAGATACACACAGGGGATTTCCTAAATTTTAAAAATCAGAATTAACATATTTCAGTTATGTCTACATAGGTTAGGTTAGGTTAGGTTAGATCCGGCAGCCGCCCGAAGGCATAGCTCACTTGGGTCCTCCGAGGGTCCCGTTGTGATACCGAAGGCATGTCTACATGCTTTAAAAACATTTGCAGTGAAAAAAACTGAGTTTGTTCATGTACACAGTAGTCAACGTAAACAAAAGCTTGTTTATGTCAGGCGGTGTTTACGTTAGACGGTGTTCACGTTAACGCGAGTGCACTGATATAAAGAAAAACTTATACAAAACTTATAGTGTTTTCTTTTCTGATGTAAATGTTGCATTAATTCTGACCTTTGCCTTTTTTTGTGTTCTTTTCTTAAAAATATGCAATATTATAAACGGGTGACAAGTTCTTTTGTAATAATGTTGCCATTAAAATTCGTAACCTGAATTAAATCCACATATTTTTTATACCCTTCACACAGTGAAAAAGGGTATATATAGGTTTGTCATTCCGTGTGAAATTTCTACAATTTTCATTTCCGATCCCATAAAGTATATATTTCCTGAAAGCTTATGAATAGGGGAGTCGATTAAGTACTGTCAGTTTGTCCGTCTGACCGTCTGTCCGTGTGCATGTTGAAATCAACTTTTTGAAGCCCCCCGAAATCGCTTGGACCCGGGTGAGGTATTAAAATATCAGAAATATTCGGGAGTAGATCGGTATTGAAAATCAGAAACATCGGTACATAAACAACTGATATATGAGCAAAAACCTACGACCACCTCGATTTTTTTTCGCAAGAAAAACATTACAACAACAACATACATACATACAAACTTGTATATTGGTTAAAGTAAACGTGGGATCGAATCCGAGCTGAGCCAAAAAAAAATTTTTTTTTATATTTTTTTAATTTTTTATTTAATATATATTTTTTATATTTTAATTATTTTTTTTAATTTTTTTTTTTTAATTTTTTTTTTTTAATTTTTTTTTATTTTTATATTTATTATTTATATTTTAATTATTTTTTTTTTTAATTTTTTTTTTAAATTTTGTTTTTATTTTTTTTTTAACATACATACGTAAATTTAGAATTTTACAATGGGATGTTTTTATATATGTATGTTTTTTATATGTATGTACGTATTTAATATGAGATGAATGGTGATACAAACTACTGTGGTTGCATGACTACACGTTGTGAAGGGTATATAAGATTCGGCATGGCCGAATATAGCACTCTTACTTGTTTTCGATAACTTTATCAATGTTTTAAAAAATTAAAAATCAATTAAACAAACATTAATTTGTTCTAAAACCTTTATATCTTATGGAAAAATCACCAAATTGATTGAATGGTATTCTTTCTGCTGATTAAAAAAGTAGCATTTTGTTAGGATGCAGGTGACCTTTAAAAAGTGTTTGTTAGAAAAGAAACACTATTATTAGTTTCGGTTTTTATAATGGTTTTTATAATAATTGTAAAATATGTCTAATGTACATATTAAATTTTTTGTTCTTCTTTTTCGTTATTAGATAAAATTTTATGAACGAAAACCGTATAGTTAAAGTGTCATATCATATCATATATGTAATAGTCATATCAATTATTTAAACCTAAATCTCAAATTTTCATATACTCCGTCCTCGCCGATTTTGTTAATTGTATATATTATATGACACGTAAACTTTCTATGTCCCTGGATATTATAGTCAGCTACATAGCGTATTTGTCTAAAATAGATAGTAAGACAGAACTTATTCTCTCTTCCAAAAGTAATAGGATGCTAGACTTTCGATCAATAAAGTGTTTTTTATTTTTCTTAACATGGCTATCCTGTCAGGATCTATTTGATCTAAATCTATAAAATTTTTCTTCCACATGTAATTCAAAAAATATAAAACCGTAAAACGTGTTTATAATGTTGAAGTATGTATTTAATTATGCAATCAATATGTTAAAGTCGAATCAACAAATAAACGTAAAAGTACGTGTTAAATAAATTTAAATGTGTGTAGCGCTGAGTGTCTGTAAACACAGAGTTTGTTTGAATTTTAATGTTATTTGTATGATGTGAGCTATTGATGACACCCATACAAATTGTTTATCTATGAACTTAATTTACTGTTGTAGTAGTAAAAGTAGTTGTTATACTAAAGTTTGACTTTTTAAACTACATAATGACATGATAATGCATTTGTGAATATGTTTGTAATACAGTGTAAAACTAAGTTTAAGTACGAGGAGGATTTTAAAAGACCAATGCGAATTAGATGTAAAGATGGCAAGATTATCTTATAAAAAAACGGATTATAAAGAACATAGCTTATGGGACTGCTGGTAGACTCACAAGTAGACTCACAACAACTTTGTAGAATCATGAACTTTTTAATTTATAAGGGTGTAAATTATAAGTAAAGTTCAATAATTTTAGATTATTCACCTAGTTGATTGATAAATTCAAATGAAAATCAGGAACTGGACACGTAGTGTTGCTTAAGTATGGATAACCAACATAAAAAAACACATAATATTCAGGAAAATTTATAAAATCTTTATTTGAATCGATAGTACGGTCCATATTATTTAATGTTTGAAGATTATTTCATGCAAATGTTGACCGTGACTGCGCCTCAATTGGTCCATCCGCTTAATCCAATTTTGGCATACTATTTTCAACATTTCGGCCGGTATCTCATGAATAAATGCTTCAATGTTGTCTTCCAATGCGTCAATTGAGGCAGGCAGGTGTGTATAGACATGAGCTTTAATATAGCCCCACAAAAAATAGTCTAAAGGCGTTAAATCGCACGATCTAGGCGGCCAATTGACCGGTCACGAACGTGAAATAAAATGTTCACCGAACTCGCCTCTCAATAAGTCCATTGTTAAGCATGCTGTGGGGCATGTGGCACCGTATTGTTGAAACCACATGTCATGCAAGTCAAGCTCTTTTATTTTGGGCAAAAAAAAGTTGGATATCATCTCACGGTAGCGGTCACCATTCACAGTTACGTTACGATTCGCATCATCTTTGAAGAAGTACGGTCCAATGATGCCACCAGCCCATAAACCGCGCCAAACTGTGACTTTTTCTGGATGCATTGGTAGCTCTTGCAATGCTTTTGGCTGATCTTCACTCCAAAATCGGCAATTCTTAACGTACCCATTAAGCCAAAAATGAGCTTCGTCGCTGAACACAAGAAGCGCGCGATGAACTTTCTTAACAGAGCACGCATTTTGATAATAAAATTAAATAATTTGCAAGCGTTGATCGTTTGTAAAACGATTTATGGTTAAATTATAGACCAAACTGAAGATGTTTGACAGTGAAACAAAACACGAAACGTGCGTCAGCTGTTTAAACCCGTGTTGCCAAAACGATTAAAGCTAAAAAATCACCCTTTATTACATGGACTTGTATGTCATATCACTTAATTTATAAATGTTTTAGATTTTATATTGAAATCCAATACAATCGCCCATTAACAAACAAACACGACTGTCTCTGCTTTTTTCCATATTTTTACCTTAAAAATCAACATTTTTCAGCAATAAGTTAATTTATTGACAATTGTGTTACTATTTATAAGAATAAAAGTCTTTCGAGATAATAGTAAAAAATTTCAATAATCTCAAAAGTTTTAAGCAAAAATAGTTTGGCAAAATATTTATGTTTTTTAAATATACGAGAATAATTCAAGTTTTTTAAGCTTCTAAATATTGGACACGATAAGGACACCAAATTACAAGGCATAAACTAAAAAACTATTCCTGTAAAAAAATTTACTGGTCGGTTTTAAGCTTACTGAGATATAAACAGCAAATTACAACTGCTTCGGTGTTTTTCCCTATAATTTTCAAACAAAAATAAATTTTTCAGCTTCTAGACAACCGACAAAGTCAATACGGTTATCAAATTAAAAGGCTCGGCTTAAAATCCATGATGGTCACCAGTACAAAATGGCGTATATTAAATTTATATATGGATTAAATTATAGTACTTAAAAATTGACCCCTTCAAACCCCGCAATATTGGTTTAAAATTAAAGTACTTGATTGGCAGAATGTAGTTAACTATAAAGAAGTTTAAATTCAGATGGCGTCTAAAACAAAATAACGAAAAAATATTTTTCTTAACATGATCAATATTGGTATCACATGAAAGGGATTTACTAGTAAAACACAGATTGGGTTAGGTAGAACAGCAGTGCAGCTCACTTGATCCCTTTGTGATATCTGCATAAAATATAAATAATATAAAAGAAGAGAAGTAGACCAGTCCAGAGTCTCTGGTGGGAATCGAACTCGCACCCCCCACTAGCAGACCTGCACACTACTGACTAGTTCACCGGGCACAGGTTACTATGTAAAAATTAAAATCAAATTGGGCGTTAGAAATAAAGCGAAATAGCGTATAACGTTAAATCTGCATTTTAGTTAGGCTATGCTACGGTCATTATACCTACTTATGTATGTTATGAATAAGGTTATTATAAGATTTGGCACTGCCGAATATAGTATACTTTCTTGTTATTTTATCATTCATTTCTCTAAATTTTATCATTTAATGATAACATTCCATAAAAACTTCGATATGGTGGTCCTTTAAAAATATTATGATTTACAGAACTGTCCTAACAAAAATAGAATTATGTCCTTGAAAAAATAAAATATTTAAAATTATAAATATCCACTAAAAGTAAGATCAAATAAAAGAATGGTTACAAAGTCATCAGGTTGTAATCTTTTTTAACAATAATTTGTTTAAACTGTTCTTTAACTAATAAAAAAAAACAACAATTTGCATTAGAAAAAAGCAAAGATTGTCAATTTTGTTGGTATTTATAACATAATTATTGCATGAAACTTTAATTAAACATAAAAATAACTGGCAACCATTATATGAATTTACCACAATTATACAATTCCATCATAATATGTTGGTCTTAGATTATAAAGGGTGGTTAAATTTTAAGGGCCAATGTTGAATGTGAACCACACTTAAACGTCAAGTTTTTGTTCTGCATTTCATTCGACATTTCTCAATTTCAGACTAGCTCAATTTGAACCAATCGAGCAACGCGTTAAAGTTATTTAGGCTTATTATGAGAATGGGCGTTAAAATCAAAATGCATTTCGTGATTTCTTTGGTCAACATAATCGTTCAAATTCGTCCACAATCGGGAGAATTGTGAAAAATATTTAAATTTCAGCAAAACAGGTTTGTATGAAATGTTAAAACATCTGTGAATGCCTTCTTACTTCGCTTAACGGAAATAATTGCTGTTTTTCGCGATTGTGTGGCAAAAGAGCAGTCAACCTTCACTCATTATCGTGCCCAATAATTGAACATTGTCATTGAAAATTTGGACCATCGGATGGAGGTGTGCCGCCGAAGTCGCGGCGGCCATTTGGCCGATATTTTGTTCCGTACATAATTGAACCATACCAATATTATCATAATAAAAAGAAATTACAATTATTTCCTAAGCAATTTGTGTTTTATTCAAAATCAACATCGGCCCTTACATTTTAACCACCCTTTAGTTACCATGATATCTGTTTCTCTCTCTTATTTATTTACACACTAGAAAAGCCCGGCGCGCGTTGCTTCGCCCCTTCATGAATTTTAATCGCATTCTAAATTTTAATCGAATATCAAATGCAAGGCTAAAAACTATAACTTTTTCTTTATGAGCGTGGCACTGCCCACTTTTCTAAATACGAAACTGTATAGTCATGACAACTCAATATGTGTGCAAAGTTTCAGAAAAATCGGTCCAGTGCAAGTACCTCAAAATTATACCTTTTTTTTAATGGGCGTGGCACTGCCCACTTTTCGAATGACGAAAGTGTAAAGTCATGAAAGCTCAGTATGCTTGCAAAGTTTCAAAAAATTCGGTCCAGTGCAAGTAGCTAAAACTGATAACTAATTTTTCAATGGGCGCGGCCCCGCCCACTTTTTCAATCACGAAATTATAAAGCCATGACAGCTCAATATGTGTGCAAAGTTTCAGAAAAATCGGTCCAGTGCAAGTACCTCAAAATTAAAACTTTTTTAGGGGCGTGGCCCCGCCCACTTTTTTTATCACGAAATTATTTAGTCATGACAGCTCGATATGTGTGCAAAGTTTCAGAAAAATCGGTCAAGTGCAAGTAGCTAAAACTGATAACTAATTTTTATGGGCGTGGCTCCGCCCACTTTTTTTCACCCATAAACACTCCCTGGTATGTGTACAACAACTTGCCAAAGTTTGAGTCCGATCGGTTTTACAGTTTCGGAGTCTATAGCTAACACACACACACACACACAGAGTTTCAATTTTATATATATAGATTTCCTGATAATCATAAATATACATGTACACAGTGAACGAAAATAAACGAAACGAAACACGGTACAAATCATCTAAAGCTGGATTCACCCATAAAATTTTAGTTCAGAACATATTTTTTTCATATTGAGTTTGATGTTTTACTTTTGAGAGAGAGAGAGATTGTTTTGTTCAGAAAGATTTTTCTTGAATTGGTTTAATTTTAATTCTTGTTCAGAAGAAACTGAATTGGGATGCCACTTTTTTCAATATTTACATGAAAATTGCCACATCACACAGTGTCAGTACATTTATTATACAAAAATTGTTTTTGCCGAAAATTAACAATTAAAATGAAACTTAATGAAAATATTGCTCAAAAATTAATAGAAGAATTAAAAAAAACAGGAAGAGAATGTTTGTATGACATGAGCAATAGTGCATACAAAAATAATTATTTCTCACTGCGACTCATTTTATTTTCGATTTTTTTTATAAATTTCTTTTGAAAACAAATTGACTTTATGCACTTAATTAAAAATAATAATTTTAGTTTTCTTCTATCCGACATTTTCTTCACATATATTTAAATAAAATAATTTACATTTGTATTTATTTACATAGTTTGCTAGCGGTGCTGCCACTTTGTACAACTGTTTGCATTTTTATATTATATGGCAGCTTTGTTTTTTCGGACAAATTTTCTTAAATGGGTGAATCGTTCTGCAGAAAACTCTCAGTAAAAAATGTTATTCTCCGGAAAAAATTTTGTTCAGAACAAATGGGTGAATTCACCTTAAGTCAGAAACTTTTCAATTTTTATGAATCGTTTTGTTTGCGAGCAAAACAAAACCACAAACTTTTCAATGCAAAAGAGCATAAACAAAACACATTGGGTTTTGTTCTTTGGCTTTGCTTTGACGGTATGTTTCGTTTGAGTACAAAACAAGAATGAAACGTTTGCAAACGTTTGCAGAATAAAAAGATTATAACAATCATAATAACAATGCACCATTGCCAATTCGCAAACTATAGTTAGTGACTTCATATCGTTATTAGGATCATAAAATTAATGTAGGTAGGTAAAATGTTAAAAAATTCAGCAACAAACATGTAGATTTCTTCATGTAAAGAGCAAATCAATCAGCAAACGTTTTGAAACTTTTGCAGAAAGTATTGCACTGTATTGTTTTGCATGTTACGTATTGAAGCTGAGTACTTTTCGATTCTGGTTTTGTTTGCACTCATAGTACAAAACAATACAAAACAAAATGCATGTACCGTTATCCTGGGTTTTGTTTCGTTTTGTTTTCACTCTCTGAAATGATCGAAACAAAACTATTGGAAACGTTTCCATTTGTTTGTTTTCGTACTCTGCATGTACATAAATATGTATGTACGCAGTACTTTTTAAAAACAAAATCTTTATAATTCTTAAGCAAATATGATTACGAAAATTATACACTTGACTGTTGCAACCATATTATGATTATTACAAATACATAAGTATGTATGATTTCAGTAACCGCTGATCGTAATGTGATCATAATATGTAATTTATAAAAATTCAATAATTACATTAGATTTCTTACATTGTGTGATAATTAAATCCTAAGACAAGAGATCCTAATGTAATAGGATATGTAAGGCATTCCGCGTGAAGCAGATAACCAATAAATTTGTCCTTTCTTCTGAAATTCAGATTTTTGGTTCTTCGAATAATAAAATATTTTAGTGAATTCATCTACTCTTCAATTATTTATATTTAGAACCCATCATAAACCCATTTGCAATTTAACTTCGTATTATTCATAAATATTTAGGTAAATGAGTATGAAAGTGTGTAATTTAGCCACAGTTTTGCAAATTTTCGTTTATGCATTTAACATATAGCCGACAGCAGACTACCGACTAGATTCTGTCAATATTAAAATGATCAATTTTATATAAAGACAATTATTTTGAGGGCATCACAGACAGCTACGCGGTCAACGTTGTCACTGTAGCCAAGTTTACTTAAGTTCTATTTTCATAGGCTACAAGAATGGAATGAATCTGAGCTAAAGAATATTTTATTTATGCAAAGTTAAATGCATTAACAATAAACAACAAATAAATTCGTTTGTTTTTAATATTAAAAAGTGTTATTAGTACATTTCATACAAATTATTTTCTGTTTATAAAAGCTAATTATTTCAAAGTCAGAGCGCTGAAATGTATATATTTCAACAACAAACAGTTTTAGTATCAGCTGTTTATGACGTTGCTGTTGTTTCCAATATAATTAATTCATTTGCTACACGTCGACAACTGTGGCCAACGATATTTGTGGTCGGTAGCCTGCTGACGTCTATGTGTTTAAGACATCAAGAGGGTGGTTGTTGCTTATAAGGAACTATGTACTTATTTATGAATGTAGGTAAGTAGTATGTGCATACTTTTTTTTCAATATTTCTATTTTGTCTCCATTTGAAAATAAAATTGTTGCTGTCGCATGAATTTGTTATTGTTTTTCTTTCTCTTCTATTGTTAGTTCAAAATGGAATGGAATAAGTATTTGTGTATTAGTTTGTATATTGAAATTTATGTTAATGTCATTATTTCTGCATATTTAAAATATATCGCAAAATAATATACCCCTTTTTTGTTATAGTTGTATGACATTTGTTCGGAAATTATGTTGACATCTTATTTCCCTTTTTTATTTTCTTTTTTTTGCAAATTAATTTTTATTTTTTCATTTTTATAGTCGCATGTTGTAAGTGTGTTAAATGGCATTAAACTTTATATAATGAGTTCATAACTGTTCAGGGACCAATGTTAATGTTACAATAAAGTCAAGATATTTAACCATCTAAATAAAACTTTAAATTAAATATTAAAAGAGACATTGAAAAAAATAGCAATTTCCTCAAGGAGAATAGTAAATAACAGTGATGTAAAATGTGGCCTAATTTGGCCATTTGAATGTGTGATGGCCCTGTGGTATTTTCTTTTATATATTGACCCCTTCAGCTCAAAATTGAACTAACTAATTCTGTCTTTAGAATTATCATTACTCCAACGCATCAGTTCTGTTTTTTGTCTTAACCATTTAACGAAATGTTTATTAAATCATAATCTATTTAATAAATTTAAACAATTTGCAAACGTTGGTTCTATTTATTTGCATGCTGCAGTCTATTCATGATAAATTCTGCAACCAAGCTAACCTCAAAACTATTGAGAACTCTCAATTCAGCTGTGCTTTTAATATAAAATTCTCATCTTTAAAAAACACATAAAATGACCTATGAGTACAGAGACTGCGTCCTGGAGTGTAAATGTTTCGCATATTTGCAGAAATCTCGTTTTTACAAAGTTCACAACGTCAATCGCAGTTTATAGGTTTTGTTTTTATTATTCTTTAAATAATATTTTTAATACCGATATTGTTGGAATTCGTATAACATTAATGTAATACTATTCTCTGGCTAACTGGAAAATGATTGTTTCAACATGACTTTAAAAAAGTCCAGTGATTAGAGTAATCAAATATTCGACATATAATAAAACCCGGTTTTCGAATAATTTGGAAACCCTAATTTAAAAAAAAACCGATTTTCGTTTTTTGCACGTTTTTATGTTATGCTTTTATTAATATAAAAAAAACAAATTTTGAATTAGTTTATTATATTCTGCTAGTGAAGCCCTTTTAAAAGCAAATTTCAACTAATAGACGGATGTTGCTTAATCGATTCAAAAAATATTTTCGAATTATTCGGAAGCCGGGTTTGACAACTCTACCAGTGATGTTATTTTATTTAGTTCGTAATAATTAAGGCCAGATTAACAATTTTCTTTCTATTGGAGTCGATTTCTGAAAGTTAAAAAATGTGAATTCACATTTTATTAAATTACTTTTAATGTTGTGACAAGTACTTTAAAAAAATTAACTTGAGATATAACCCAAATGCCTTAATTTTACAGAAACCAATTGAATTTTTTTTTTGCTTAAAAAATTCAGAATTTTGTCACAACAAAATGCCGTATGCGAGAATTTTTTTTTTTTTTAATTTGAAAAAAAGTGATGCTGAAGCACACCGATTACTTATCGAAGCTTATAGTTAAATTGTACCATCAGTTTCAACATTTGAGAAATGGTTAATGTAGTTAAGAAGTGGTGATTTTGACAAAGATCGTGGTGCGGAAAAAGATCGCCTAGGCCAAACAAAACAGGTTTAAAAACAAGAATTAGAGGCATGACTCCATAAAGATTGTTGACAAACTTAACAAGAGCTTGCAAATATACTGGGAGCTATTCAAGCAGCTTTTTCACAATGTTTACAAGCGGCATAATTCAGCCAATATTAGGGAAATTGGGTACCACATGAATTAAAGCCTCAAAAGACGGCTTTGCATGTCCGAAGTCTGAATTGAACACGAATCAATCAACGAATCATAACTATGTGGAACCTCACTAACCAACTAAATTGATTTCAAACCAGACATTCATGGCTCTATGGTAATGCCATTTAATTGGTGTGACCAATAGAGTTCTATTTGTTATGTGCCGCTATAATGTAGTAATACAATCACAGAAAAAACGATACTGATTTGTTTAAAGCGAACATTGGTCGAAAAACGCACAGAATATGCGGCCAGATATGAAATCATAGTATTATAACATGACCACGCTCGGACAATGCAATGAACCGCACCCAAAGAATTTGAAAAAAAAAAAATAACTAAGTATTATACATGTTAAATAAACTCAGTTTAAGATAATGAAAAACCTTTTGAAATGACTCTTTTATTACAATAAATACATTTGTTTTCTGTCTTAAAAACATATTTTCACTCACATAAGTATTTACATATGTATGTATAACGGACCAGTTGTTCACCTATTTATTGAATAAACTGCTTAAATATAGGTTGCTTTTGTAATGCTTCTTATTCAACTGTTTATTCAATATTTGTGAGACAATGGTATTCTTATCAAATATTGTTTAACACCAATCTATATTGCAACATCGAAGAAACAATAAATGAGCAGAACACATTTTGGTTTTTGTATGAGATGAAGAAATGTCGAAACTAAGTTGACGCAGTTGAATTTTATAAAGTGTTTTTACAAACAAACAGTTTAACTGTCAAAAAATATTAACATAAACTGTAATAGATATGCATTTCACTTATAGTCACATAAAATTTATCTTGTAAATCTTTAATTAATTTAAAAATTTTAAGGCAATAGATTAAAGATTAAACTAAGAATAACTAAAATATTTTTTATATTGTTTATGACATCAATATAAAAGGTTTTCCAATAAGAGTGATATGATTTCTTAAAAAAAGCCAACACTTATTGTTAAGGAAATTCAAAAGTTTTTTATTTAATGTGAAGTAGAATTGATACAATAAAGTTCTAAAAAAAATGTCATTCAAATGGTCTCCACGACTTTTTTTGCAGGAACGAATTCGATGAGACCAATTTTCGAGCACTTTTTCCATTAAATCAAGTCGTATGCCATAAATGACATGTTCAATATTCACTTGTAAAGCCTGAAGAGAGTCTAGTTTATTTCGAAAGACCAATCACTTAAAGTAACCCCACAAGAAATAGTCTAATGGTGTTAAATAACCATTTAATATCACAATTTCTTGAAATAATCGAATCTCCAAACTTTTCTTACAATAATTTATTTCTTACATTTGCTGTGTGGCACGTACCCCGTCTTGTTAGAACCAAATGTTGTCAAGATCAACTTCTTTCAAATTTCGGTCAAAAAAGTTGGTTATCATATCATCCATTGCCGGACCATTTGGTCCACGAGACAAAAAACCACACCAAACTGTCAATTTAGGTGAATGTAATGGTTTTTCATTAATAATTTGTGGATTTTCTTCGCATCAGAATCGACAGTTTTGTTTATTTACTGCAACACTCAGATAAAAGTGAGCCTTGATTTAGTGGAAAAATTGCTCGAAAATCGGGTTCATCGAATTCGTTCCTGCAGAAGAACTCGTGGAGAAATCATATCACTTTTATTTGAAAACCTTTTATTTATTGAAGACGATTGTTGTAAAATGTTTACTTAATGTTATTAAGAAAAACACTTAAAAACACTCCATTTAAATTAATAAAATGGCAAAGCTGATTATGACATTTTGTTGCTCATTCTAATGAATATTGAAGAAATGTGAATTAATTTAGCTAAGTTCGTCTGTCGTGTGTATGTTGAAATCAACTTTGTTTAATCCCCATGTATACTTCAGACTTTTATATGATATTAATTTATCAGATATGCTTTTGAGAAATTTGCTGTTAAAAATCAGTTATGTGAGTATATAACCTGCTGACATAGCAGCATAACAATATGATTGCCTCTGTTTTTTACCCAAACAAAGTCAAGTTTTGCAGCTCCTCTGTAACTTCTAGCAACGTTTGTAACGTATATATAAAACTAGCCGCCCGGTACGTGCATCGCTACGTATCAAGTGAAATAATAAAAAAACTACATGCATTAGGTCCGAAGATACAATATTACCGATCTTACTCGTTTTTAGGCGTTGCTACCTGACTTGTTAGTCAGATAAGCATATTTTAGTTTTAGTATACATATAAGTAAGCTTAAAATTTGTAAATAAAATAGTTCTATTATAACATCAAACTACTATTGATTTACTTACTAATTCGCTCGTGATCTTTAGGTCTTGTCGAATACATATGTATTTGTTGTTGTTTTTTTTTTATATGAACAAAAAATCACATGTTGACATGAAAAGTCATAACTCACGAACACGTCGACCGATTTCACTTTAGATAAACCATCTACACGACCATAGGAACAAACCCTAAAAATTTCATCGTTAGACCGTTCGTGAGTTATAAAGTGTCAACGCACTTGCTACAATTTTTTATATGATGAAGATGTCAGCGAAAAAATTAGAAAAAGAGTCAAAATTATCGATCCTACATAAGTTTCGGTTACAATTGCAGCATAAAATTGTCAACTATTGTCATTACATGATGGTACAAACTGTATAAAAGGGTATATAAGATTCGATACAGCACTCTTTATTGTTTATTATAATAAAGTACAAGAGCATTTCTTCATTCTTACGATAAAGTCACAATTGTTTAAGAGGCTTTTCATTTAAACTTATAAAAAAAAGTTAATTATTTTAAATTAAAGAAAAGATAAATTAAACTTATGTTTTCTTATATATGTACATATGTATTAGTTGACAGCCGAAGTTTCAAAAAAGTTAAGAAGTCAGCTGTTCAACTGGTTCTACCTGCTTAAGGCATGCTTATAATAGACTAGCATTTAACCCGCTACTTCGTTAGCGCAGTTCTTACTATTTATTGAATGCTCAAGTTCTATTTATAATTATTAAATATTTTTGGTTCAATTTATGAAAATTTGTATCTCTGATTCAATTTACTTAGAAATATAAAAAGTAGAGTAAGGATATATCGGGCATATATTTCCTAACTAAAAGCAAGATCAATGCTACTGAGTTTCAAAAATTAAGATTCATATTTTGCAAAAATTACCCTAAAATAATAAAAGAAACATTTTTTCCTTCAGTAAAACTTCCACTTGGTTTATTATTACCTTTATTTAGAATTCTATGTATACAAAATATATAAAAAGAGAAAAAGTAATTTTGGTAGTCCATAATATTAGGACTTAGACCTCGCATCAAAAAACACTAATTTTAACAATCTATGTTTACAAACGTAAAAATACAAAGAGTACAATAAAAATGCGAAAAGGCTTTTTTTGTGTCTTTAATATCATTTTAATTCTAAACTTGAATAAATAATCCTTTATTTCACAATTTTAACTTTTTAAACGTAGGAAATTCAAAAAGTCCCATTATAATGCATAAAACTACCCTTTTGATCGCCCATAACATATTTAGCCTTACCTTGTATCAATAGTCACTAATTTCGAAATTCTTGCTTCGCAAACGTTAAAAATACAATAAGTACCATAACAATTCAAAAAAGTACCTCTTTGGTCACCCATAACATTTTTAGCCTCAACTTGTATCAATTGTCACTAATTTCAAGATTCTACCTTCGCAAACGTTGAAAATACAAAAACTACCATACAAATTCAAAAAAGTACCTTTTTGGTCGCCCATAACATTTTTTGTCTCACCTAGAATCAATAGTCCTTGATTGTATAATCCTATCTTTATAAACGTAGAAAATGCAAAAAGTACCATAAAAATTCAAAAAAGTACCTTTTTGGTCGCCCATAACATTTTTAGTCTCACCTTGTATCAATTGTCACTAATTTCAAAATTCTAGCTTCGCAAACGTTGAAAATGCAAAAAGTACCATAAAAATTCAAAAAAGTACCTTTTTGGTCGCCCATAAAATTTTTAGTCTCACCTGGAATCAACAGTCCTTGATTGTACAATCCTATCTTCATAAACGTAGCATATACAAAAAGTACCATAAAAATTCAAAAAAGTACCTTTTTGGTCGACCATAACATTTTCAGTCTCCAAAAATCCCTTCTTAGTGGAGCTATACATTGAAAGAGGAAACGATTGTCCAAATTTCATGTCTCTAGCTCTTTGCGTTTGGGCTGTGCGATGATGAATCAGTCAGTCAGTCAGTCATTCAGTCAGTCAGTCACGTTACTCTTTTATATATAGATAACACAGCTTTAAAGTTTCCTTTCAATAAAAATTTGTGTGGTAAGTCTTTAAAGTTTGCATCGAGAACCAACTAAATAGTATAAGGAACCAAAAAAAAAAATTACAATTACTCAATTTCTACTTGCAATAGTTAAAATTTTACGAAAGCACTATTTTTACAAAATTTCGAAATCACAAAAATTATTGAACTACATATTGCTTTCTACTCCTCATATTCTTGACACACAATGAAATATTACGTTTCTACTAACGCGATAAGCTTTCTTTGTACTAAATTACCATAGGAGAGATCCCTAATTGCTGTGACGATAAAAGTTGGCGCTCGTTTTTGTTGTCCACCAAAATTGTAATTTACCAACTTTGTATTTTTTTTTTAAATATATTTTATAAAATATTTTCTTATGAATTGCATCATTTAGACTTTCTGTAATTATAACTTTATAACCTTATAAATTACTAACTTCAAACGCAGTAGTTGTTTCCGCGGTGTTCCGCAGGTTCGCTACTGTGCTTTGAACGTAAGTGTGATAAGTGTTCCCGTGGTGTCCCGCAGGTTCCTAATACACTTCAGTACCAGACCCGCCAGCCGTCGTCGTCGTCGCGCGTTAGACGCAGTAGTTGTTGACGTTGTGGTATCGTTCTTTACCACCCGAGCGTAACCACCTTAGCCGTTGGTCGTTACCCGGTATTCAAGGCAAATAGGATTGGTATTTTATTTTAAGTGGTCACGTTAAAGGCCTGCGCAAAGTAATAATAACAGCTTGATATAGAGAAAAAAAGAGCAAAACGAGTTGTAAAACGGATTACTAAAAGAAAGACCTTTGCACCGGTGAGTTTTATACCAGCTAATAAAAAGATTCGTTACATTGCTTCTACTGATAGTTTCACATTTTAAAATTGTTTTAAACATATCATTTGTTTTATACCTGAAACAGACAAACTACATATAAAAACCTGGTATAATGGTATCCGCGAACTGAGTTTGTCACCAGTTTACAAAAAAGTTGTTTATTTCTGCTTTTTCATGTCGTTTTGATGAAAACAGTAAAACATGTCTCAGAACTCTTTTATGCTAAAGTGGGTAGAAAAATACCTTGCAGCCAGAGGAGGAGATATTATAGATAAAAAAATTAAATCCAGGTCAATTTAAATGCTCTAAGCACCGTCTATGTAAAATTTTATCGAAATCGGACAACGGATTCATGGGTCAGACAGTAAAAAAAGGTTGTCAATAAAAGCAAACAAATATTAAGGACCTTATTCAAGTTAAGACTAACATTTTTTATATAAATTTTTATTAAATTAGTTTTTAGTAAATAAGTTAATATAAAAGATTTTATTTTCCGGTTGCCCTTATACACATTTAGTGTTAACCAATGGTTCACCAAATGTCAAAAGAATTAGAATAATAAAATAAATTAAAAGGAAACATTTTTGGTTAGTTTTTTAAGAAGTTTTTTTTATAGAGTTTTTGTGTTTTTTCAATTTTTAATTTTCAGTTTATTAATGAGAATTTAAAAATAAAACCTGTAACATTTTAAACTTGTTTAAAAATTTTAGTAAAGGTTTACTGATGATCTGGCATAGGCACCAGTGAAATGCATATAAACCATCTTAAACCCAACAACCTTATAAATAATATAATTTGTATTAAGTTTTTCTTTCTTTTTGAATAATTAAAATGCTTTTAGTTTTACCTTAGAAGTAATTTGCATTTCAATATAAAAAAGGCAAGTTTTAGAATGCATGATATTCGTGGAAGCATTTTATATGAAATTATGTTAAAACAATTTTATTTCTTTAAAATTTAAATTTAATTTTTCAAATCCGATAAATCCACCGACCTCAACCAATAAAGGCAATGACACTAGCTGGAGAGTTTTTCATGTGTACAAATTTCGCTTAAATGTCAAATAACTTGAAAAGTCAACAACTAAATTCAACTGACAATAGAAAAGCAATACCAAAATCACACACAATAAATAATTGAATGAATGTGTTGTGACTGAGTGAATGAAAACACAATGAACCTAAAATGCAGGAAATAGTAACCACAATAAATGTTGCATGCATGCATGCTGCTTCGTATAAATCATACTAACAAATCACACACATACATAAACTAAAGTGCAACATGTTAAAACTCAAAGAGCAAATCGAAATAAAAAAAACATTATAGAAAGTAATAAAAACGATTTGAATATGCATATAGAATAAGTAGACAAGCTACAAGTGCGTTCCCACTAATTCTAAACAATTCAATATGTTATTCTATGGGAGTTAAAACTGGCGTTTTTTTATAGAAGTATTTAATTTTAAGTTGGCAATACTTTTTTAACTGGCGGTAATTTTGTCAGCTGTCATTTCAACATTTCAACATGAATAGACTGACGCATGAATAGCAAGGCGAAGATTTGGCAAATGGGTCCAAAACAAGATTGCCGTTGTTTCCGCTTTTTATAAACGAATTTTGTTTAGCCATGAAGCTCACTTTTGTTTGAATGGATGCGTCAATAAGCTATACCTCTTAAAAAAACACCCTATATAAAATATATGCAAGAGCCACAAAAAACATAGTTTAAAGTTGCTATATTTACTTTTAAACTTTTCAGTAGTTTCAATATACATATGTAAACAAGTCTGTGAACACTAGACATAAGACAGAAAAAAATAAAACAAGCAAACCTCTTTTAAACGGTAGTATAAATTGTTACACTCTCTCTGTTTTGCTTTACCACATACCAAGGCAAATTTATTTATCAGGTAACCCTGATTCGCCAGCTGATTATTTTTTTCTTCACTTATTTTTAAGTTCAGCTATCAAAAACCCAGGGTACACTTATACAGGTGGCGGTGCCAGCCCAGCTGATTATTGTTTTGTGTGCCAATGTTTGTCAAACTGCATATATAAAAAAGTGATTTCAGTACCCTTACGCTATCAACTTATGTAATTACACCATGTCAAAGCACATAGATAAAAAACCATTTTCTCTCTTCTCCTATTTTTTTCAAATGCCAAACTTCATATATAAAAAAATATAAACAAAACAGTCGCTTCGAACTGTCATTTCCTGATGAATAAATATTTCTTGATCATATAATACATAAAACACTCTTTACAAAAACAATTTATTTATTTATTTATTGTCTCCTTGCACAACAAGCGCATTGTTTTGTTTTATTACTGAAATACTAAATCAAATCAATCTAGATTCTGAACATATAGTCGCTGCTCTGACGTAATCGGTTATGTGACAATTTTAAAATTTTGTTTTATTGCTCTATTTTGAAGGTTTATTGGTCGTACATCTATCCTCCAAACCGTTTAAGGATATCTTGATTGGTTCAAAAACGAACAATTGTCAATATGCGTAAGTTTAATATTGTAAAGTAAAAAAATAAAATGCTTTTTTTGATCTCCTGCAAACTCAGTAAAAACACATAACTGGTAAAAGAACGACGATATGCAACATAAAAATCCTTTTAAATGATATATTTTTACTAAAATTGGTATTATAATGTCAGCTTAAATTGCGTTACAAGAAATCGTCATGCCTATTAATATGTATATAAGATTCGCAAGCTTTATCATTTAAGCACAATTTTTGACAACTCTCAACGGAATATACATATGTGTATGTACATGAAAGCGCTGTACTCGTCGTACTTTTATTTGTAAAATTTTGTTAATTAATTTATCATTATGTCAAGAGGCGAAAACCCTCAATAAGAAAGTTCAAGGATTTTGACCTTGATCTAAGAATCTTTCATTTAATTAAATTTCCGAAATATTTGCTCTGTTTTGGGTTTTTAATAATATAAAGTAAAGCGTGATTTTTATTTATTTATTTATTTATTTATTTATTCCAATTCCGTAATATAAAGCCACAAAGGCCAATTATAATATATTACATAGTTAGAAAACGCCTAAGCATAGCCTTATAATAAAAATATAATATACTATACATTATATACATTATTTTACAATTTCAATAACAAACAGTCTCATTTATTAGCTCCCCAAGCATAAAAACATTAGGTCATATATTAAGGTAATAATATAAAAAGTAATACAAAAAATAATAGTCCAGTTAGGGAGGCTCATCACCGCAGTTCAAAAAAAGAAAAAAAAAGAAAAATTAGACAGCAGCAAAATGTCTCATAAGTTTTAATTTGAAAACATTATTAGAATGAGTAAAAATACGTAATTCCAATGGCAAGCAATTCCAGTTCTTAATAATTCTAACAAGAAAGGACCTAGCGTATATAGATCTAAGAATTTTAGGGAAAATTAGATGCGGATTCCTACGATGAGGAGAAAAAGAAAACGCATTACGTAGTGATAAAGGTTTACCATATTTTATAATCTTATAAAACAAGTACAAATTACGAAAGCATACAAATTTATTAAAAGAACATCCTAAAAACTCTCTAAAGAAACCAGAAATATGCTCCCGTCGACGAACATTATAGACAAAACTAACAATAGCATTAATCAAGCATTTAAGTGTAGCAAGAAGAAAACCAACAGTGCCAGAGATAACTTCAAAACCATAAAAAATTTGAGACATTAAAACTGCATAAGCTAATCTTTTCCTCTCATAAAGAGGCAAGAGAATATTAGAGCAGTAGATTTTCCGCAGCAAACCCCAAACTCTACCAGATAATAAATCAATATGATTACTAAAATAAAGTTTCCTATCTATAACAACTCCTAAACATTTGTGGTGATCAACAAACTGAACCACATCATCACCAAGAAAAATATCTAGAGTAGTAAAAAAACGAGAAGTAGGACCAAACTTAGTTAGTTTTTGATGTATTAATGGCTAACAAATTATCAATAGTCCACAGCTTAATGCATTCTAAGCATGAGTTTATGTTGCTCTCAAATATTTCATTAAATCTTCTATTTCCTCTAAATAGGAGAAACACATCATCAGCGAAAAGGAAAGGGGTACATTGAAAGGAATTTACAACGTTAGAGAGATCATTAATATATAAAATAAACAAAAGCGGACCTAAAACAGAACCCTGGGGAACCCCAGAGTGGAGATTAAGTCTTTCAGAAATCTCAGTATTAAGATCTGCCAGATAAATAGGACATAATAAGTCGACAAGCAGTTCTAGAAAATTTAAATTCACTTGAAAGTTTAGAAATCATTTTACAAAAGTTAATAGAATTAAATGCCTTAGACAAATCCATAGATATTAAAACACTCAACTTGTCATCATTGATATTTTTTCTTATTGAGTCAGTTAGACTCAAAAGAAGGCAGGTAGTATTCAAGCAGTTACGAAAGGCATATTGAGACTCAGAGATCATATCAGATACAGAGGTAACAATTTGATCTTTAAAGCGTAGTTTTTTTAAAAATGTAATAAAACACCCAAATTTGCATTATACATTTTTATTGGAATCGATAAATTGGACTTTGCCATTTACTTTTTAAAAATAACTTCAAGTAAATGTTGCCCGTGGCTCCGGTTCAAATTGTCCATTCGTAAGGTCCAATTTTGCAATACTTTTTCGAGCATTTCGGCCTGTATTCCATGAATAACACGTGTTATGTTATACTCTAAGGCTTCAATCGTGTTTGGCTTGTCCACATAGACCAACGATTTCACATAACCCCACAAGAAATATTCAAGAGGCGTCAAATCACATGACCTTGGCGGCCAACACACATTTTTGATTTACCAGGTCGATTATGACGACCATAAAAAGTTCGTAACAAACAATGGACATTTCTCACAGGGCACGAATTTTGATAATAAATTTCAACGATTTGCAGTCGTGCTCGTTTGTGAGTTTCTCGATGATGCAATGGCAGAGTATAGTGAACACTTTTCACTTTCACATATGTAGTTGGGACTCAATTACCAACCAGTGCTGCCAGCCCGAAAAACTTAATTCATAAAAAATTACACTTTAGTTACTTGATACCTGAAAAACTGTATTTTAGCAATAAGATAAAATTGTCAAAAATACTATCCTAAACGTGTATTGCCTGTGACAATACAGACCTACAAATTTAAGTCAACCAAAATAAAAAAAGATAAATAAAAAAATGTTCTTGTTAAAATTATAATTTTTATAAAAATTATTTCGATGTACATAAAAATTATTATGAATGTCAGCTTAATATTTTTAAGTTTTGCATACTTTAATGTAATCGAAACATAAATTTACTTTGCTTTTTAATTTGAAAAGTCCATTAAAGAAATTTAATTTTAATGAGTATTTAAATTTAAGATATTTAGTTATGAAAAGTAGTAGAATTTGCCGGCACTAGAATTCTTGTAATAATTTTTTCTATCACATAATTTAAACTATGCAGAAAGAGTTAGTTACCTCTCACGCACTTTTTAAATCATATTTACCAGTGAGAAATATTTTATATAATTACATCTAATTATTTAAAAAAAAAATTAATACTTAATGCCAGTTCATATTTCAAATATGTAACAAAACTTACCCGACTGCGATCCACCGGCTATTTGACGCATCTCCTTAGTGAATTCCTTATTGCCAAATTGACATGATAAATCGTGAACGGTACGGGGTTCGCCCTTATCTAGCAAACGTTCTAAAAAGAACAGCAACGTCATGTTGCGTGCCATTTCGTATTCCATGGATTCCATATTTAGTGGTTGTTCTATTTAGTTTTTGATTTTTTCTAACTTTACTTTTTTCGTTTCTGGTTTAATTTTATGTTTGGGGTGTTTTTCTTTATTTTTTTGTTTTTTGTTTTGTTTTGTGAAATTAAGCACAACCTTTATATCGTTGTAATATGATTTTAATTTGTTTTTATTTTTAATATTATTATTACTTATACAATTATATTAAATTTGAAATAGGAAGCTCTCGTTTTGTAAATATTTTTGTTTTTTTATACTAAAAGATAAGGCAGTTTGGGAAACACTATATTTATATTGCTTTTTTCTGCTTGTTATCTAGAAGAATATATAAGAAAAAGAAAATTTAATTATATTAAATATAATTTGTACATACAATTGCTTATGTACATATGCAGTTACAAATAAATAATTATATAAAAAGCAAAAGCAGAAAAAAAGTTTATTAAAAGGTTTTATTTTTTTTTTTTTGCCGACTTAAGCTAAAGTTTTTGCCTTGACAGAAGTATGAGTCTTATATTTCACATTATCCTAAGTAACGTAAATTTGTATAAAAGAATTTTTGAAGCACGTTTTAGTTATAAATAATTAACTAACATTTCTACCTAAAAATATATTGAACAACAGTAATCATCATGATATGAATAACTACATACTACTAAACGCATTTCTTGCATTTAAGCACAAAATTTTATGACAGTGTTTACAAAAAAAAAACCCGTTACTCTTTACACACCTACGAGATAAAATGTGCGGCGATTTATTTAAAATATCCTTGTGTTAAGGAAACGGAAGTTAAATGAATACTAAATTCTGTTTTCGATTTCCTCAAACAACAACATTCCTTTAGACTAAAAAACAAACAACAACAAATTTTTTGAATGTATGGAGTTTGCGCTATGAAAACAGCTGGGTGTGCCCTACAAAAGACATACTAGATCTGACACTCTGTTTGCAAATAATCAGAGTTACTATTTTTTAAACCGAATCTTATTTATACAGACACGAACAGTAGAGACGAATAATCAGGTTACCATGCGTTTTAAAATTTTCTAGGAAATGTTCCAAATTTTAATCTATATTCCGATTTATAAATGCAGTGAAATATCGCAAATTGTAAGCAACTGATAAGAAAATAATTAAACAATTTTTTTTTCGTCTTTGTAACCACAAAACGAATATCGAATAACAGTTTCATTGGAGCCAGACGAGTAGCGAATTTTGAATGTAGTTGAAAAAATAATTATTTCTAAGATTTGCATATTCTCCAACTACAAAATTTTTTATGATAGTAGGATACATATACACAAACAATACAATTTTTAAGTATTACTTTCCGCTGTAAAAATTATACTTCAAACTTATTCAGGAAAGGTACAAATTTATTAAACCAAGGACTACGATATTTTATATATTATAGAGTAAGAACATTTAAAATTAAAACTTCATCTGTATTTTATTTAATTGCTTTCAAAGTATTCATTATTCATAAAGATAAACCCAAGAAGAAGCGAGTAAGAGTGCTATGTTTGGTCGTGCCGAATCTTATATAACCTTCACCAATATATTGGTTTGTAAAAATTCATGATGCAGCGTTGGTCAAACGAAAAGCAATTAATGGGCGAAGCGTCGTAACCTCAGTAGATATGTAAATGATTGTTCTGTGATTCAAGCAATATGTAATACGCCATTTTGTTTTAGTCGAAACCATTCATTTGATATCCACTTTGGAGAAATCTGCCATTTTGATTTTGATTTATGATATCAAATAACCATCGGAAAGTATTAAAGTATGCATAATAAAGTAATGGGTTTTTCATAGAATTCTATATACAATATCTCTCTCTGTCTATCTTTTCTCTATCTCTATCTCTATCTCTTCTTTATATATGTATATATAAAAATTACGTGTATGTTCGTGATCGATAAACTCAGAAACTACTGGACTGATTCTGACCAAATTTTATACGTATGCTCTATGGGCCATGAAGAGTGTTTCTGTGTAGTTTGAAGTCCGAAAGATGGTGCATTATTTAGTTGTTTTTTTTTGTGTTTTTGCACCGTAACTCAAGAACTACTGCACCGATTTTTTCGTCCGACAGATGACGCAATATTTAGTTTTTTTTATGTTTTGCCGAATAGAGATTAGCGCGATAGCCCTATGCTCTGTTTCGCTGAGGCCAGCCACGCGGACCGGGCCCAGCTAGTTTGTAATAATTAGAAGGAAACGCAAATCTAATGAGACAAAACTTGTTGGAGAATCACTAATAAATGTATGGGGGTGGTAATAAAGAATTTTTTTGTTAAACTGGGATAAAAGCTGAAACATGAAATTAAAGCAGGACGAAGATTATGCGAGCAGAAAATTCTCACTAAAGCAACTGTTTTAATTTTAAGGTTGTCGTCAATATAAAATAACTTGACATGTAGAAATTGGCCCAAATTCACAGCTACTAAAAATAAGTGTTGGTCAAGGCTTCAAAAAACTGTTTTTAAATGGCAGTTAGCATACTAAATCCACACTCTGGAAAATGTAATCTCCCAATATAAAGTGCAGGCTAAATGTAGAGAACTTGCTTTGTACTCTCATCCTCCATGTCAAAAAAACAGACAGATCACTATATCCGACCCACTAATTTTACTCAAATAGTTCAGAAGTTAAAAAATATCCAATTAAAAAACCAGACAGGAAAAGCAGTTCTTACACTTGGCTTTAGAGTAGCACATAAACCTGTTAGTCTGACGTTGCCACGGAGCCATTCTCCAATGAAAAGCAAACTCAGAGTCTTGGAGGGCGGACAGTTCACCTCAAATATATCCTGGAGGTAAACCACAAAATGGTTTCGGTCCAATTAGTAAATGATCACGATTTATGAGGCGGTCGGCAGCTTCATTGTCAGCAATTTACTCACTGTTACAGGAAGGACAGTAACGTTTTTAAGAAGTTGTTCATTACCCAACCATAGTAAGACCTAAAGCGTGATTTTTTAAGAGCTATAGGAAATTAAAAAAAAACATGAAATTCAGAAAAATGCATGAAATCTTTATTTGAATCGATAGTACGGTCCATATAATTTAATGTTTGAAGATTATTTCATGCAAATGTTGGCCGTGACTGCGCCTCAATTGGTCCATCCGCTTAATCCAATTTTGGCATACTTTTTCCAACATTTCGGCCGGTATCTCATTAATAAATATTTCAATGTTGTCTTCCAATGCGTCAATTGAAGCGGGCATATCTGTATAGACATGAGCTTTAACATAGCCCCACAAAAAATAGTCTAAAGGCGTTAAATCGCACGATCTAGGCGACCAATTAACCGGTCCCAAACGTGAAATAAAATGTTCACCGAACTCGCCTCTCAATAAGTCCATTGTTAAGCGTGCTGTGTGGCATGTGGCACCGTCTTGTTGAAACCACATGTCATGCAAGTCAAGCTCTTGCATTTTGGGCAAAAAAAAAGTTGGATATCATCTCACGGTAGCGCTCACCATTCACAGTTACGTTACGATTCGCATAATCTTTGAAGAAGTACGGTCCAATGATGCCACCAGCCCATAAACCTCACCAAACTGACTTTTTCTGGATACATTGGTAGCTCTTGCAATGCTTCTGGCTGATCTTCACTCCAAAATCAACAATTCTGCTTATTAACGTACCCATTGAGCCAAAAATAAGCTTCGTCGATGAACACAATTTTTCGATAAGAAGCTCGCAATAATTTGTAAGACGGTTCATGGTTTAATTATAGACCAAACTGAAGATGTTTGACAGTGAAACAAAACACGAAACGTGCGTCAGCTGTTGCCAAAAAGATAATAGCTAAAAAATCACCCTTTATTTATGTATATATAATATTATACGATTGAGAGCACTGGAATCTAGAAAGAATAGATGTTGATCTGTTGAAAAATGCAAGCAATGAAAAACGAAATGGCTGATAATTTGTTTTCTTAATCCAATCAATGTAGATATCTAATGAAAGGGCTTGACTAGTAGAATACAGGTAACTAAATAAGTAAAAATATAAAATCGAAGATGACATCGGAAATAGTTAAGCGAAATAGCGTATAACATGAATCTAAGCTACGCAAAAGTTTGCTTATTATACCAATAAAAGTGATGGGGAAGGGTATTATCAGATTTGCCACGGCCGAATATAGCACTCTTACTTAAACAAAAAGTTTCGTTTTTTGCTCTCCTTAAATATTTGAACATTCGAAATAAGTTCTTTTTTTAACTGTTGTCTGTATGAATAAACTTTTTGTTTTAACTCTTAACACACTGCAACCGAATAGAAACCCATATAGTGTACTTAATGACTAACCTTGGCCGACCACATTTGTCTGCTCTATTCTTGTCACTCTCTTTATATTTATAAGAGAGCTGCGTTCAATTTGTTTTTAGCGAAATATGAAAGTTTTGTATTTTTTTTCTTATTTTTTATCAACTTATTTTAATTTCTTTTTGCAACAAATAAATTTCTTGTTTGTAAATGTTTGTCTAAGTAATATTGTTAAGAGAATCGATAAAAGAGGAAAAAAAACACTCTGTCTTTGTCCAATTGTGTTTTTAAACATTTTAATTTGTAGAGTACTATGTTTATATTATGGGTAGTAAGTAATTTTGTTTTTTTTTTATACAATTCTTACAGATTATTTTCAAGCAGCAAAATTTAAAAAAAAAACTGTGCTTTGCGTGTGAACATTGCGGCCAATGCGGCTGGTAACGTTTAGCACTAACAGAAAATGGAAAAGAAGAAGCTGAAACACAATGTGCGCCCGAGAAAAATGTATGAATCAGTTCGCCGACAGGTAAATGAGTAAGTGAGTGACATACTTATTGTAAATATTTATTTTTTTTTTTTATTAACGATATTTTTTTTTCATTTTGTGCTATTTTATTAAATCAGTGTTCAAACCAGCGATGCCAGAATGAAGATTTCGCCTTCATTTGAAGATTTTTGAATCAAAATAAGATTTAAAGATCTTTTTCCCAAAAAAAAAAAAAGATTTTTAAGATTTACCTGCTTAACACTTGGAACACGCCTTTTATAAGTACAGTAGACTCGCGATAACAAAACCGCTGCCTTACGTGAACACCGGATAAGATGAACATAATTTTTTTTACACTGACTACTCTGTAGTGAGAAAGCCTATAACGTGAACAAATTTGTCGGTTATCCAAATCGTTTTCATAAAAAATGGGAATCCCCGTAAATGATTGCACAGGTTTAGTTTAGTACGCGCTGCTGATTTAGCATGATCTAATCTAAAATTTTTCGTGAAAAATTTTACAAAAACTACCAAAATTCTAAAAATAAACTTTTTGTGATTGGAAAGGCAAAAAATCCTTGCTCTTTTAGAAATTCTAAATCTCCTGTGGACTACAATTACTTCAAATGGATGACAGCTGCCATTCTTGAAAATTGGTTTAACTATTAATGAACGCTATAGGCTATTTAAATTCAACTTGGCAACGTCTTGAAAAGAAAACAATAGCAAAATGCTGGCTGAACATTTTTAGCTCTTTAGGAGATGAAGAATACTGTTAAGAGGATATCCCGTTAGCTTTTTTGAGAGAAAAAAATTTGTTCAGCAATTAAAATTTTAAAATTAAAAGATAATCCAAAAAAAGTTAACACATTTTTTAATTAATTTTAACGTACTTTTTGAAGAAAATTGTCTTTCTGTACGTTAAAGATGTTGATAGGGTTTTTTCTGTGTGGTTTCAACAAGATGGGGCAACTTGTCACGTAGCCACGCCTGTTATGACAGAATTGCGGCGAAAATTCTCCAATAAGCTGATTTCAAAAAACTTCACATTCCGTTGGCCACTCAGGCCTCCAAACATTATTGCACGTGTTTTTTTGCAAACAGGAAGTTTTAAAGTAAATAATGTATTTATTTAAAGCCAACATATTCCGACATCATAATTTAAAGCCATTATTATGCCAATTGAATACATTAATTGACATTTAAAGTTATCTACTACATTTATTTATTTTGAACGTATGTAGAACCAAATCTCTTGAACGTGTAATTTTGATAAAACTTTGAACATTACAAAATCTAATATAAAATTTTTCGATGTAAGCTTTTTGTAAAAAATAAACAGTTATTTTTTGTATTGAGCTTGAGATAATTTTTTTTTTATACAAAATAGTTTTAATTTTATTTTCCGTTATTTCGCTACCACATTGGGTAGCTTTTTCAGAGAATATATAGATATTAGATATTATACTATATTAGAATTGTTCAAAAAACAAAGCTAAAAATAACAATCTACCAAAATCTTTAAATTAAAAAAAACATTTTAAACAAACCTAACAGGCGACCAAGTAATGTTCAAATTAAAAAATCTATAAATTTTGGTCCGATCAGACTAACGTGGCATCCCTGATCGTGAGCCAAAGAAAAATTCTCACCTTCTCACACCTTGAATATTTTCATCGATATATTTATATGAAACTATTTTCTCTGATCTCGTATGAATGCATTCGATTATAAGATATTTTAAGAAAAACAAGCGAAATAAACAATCCTCTTATAAATGCATTTTCTTTTTCTGAATTCAAGAAAATATTTTCCCGCTTGCAATGTATTATTTAACAGTTATATGTACCAATTTTTCTTTTCGTTTTATTGATTATTTATTATATATTTTAATAATCTTATAAATGCATTTATGTTTATATTACACTAGCCAAACCCGGCGCGCGTTGCTACGCCCCTTAATGAATCGAAATGCATTCTGAATTTTAATTGAATATCAAGTGAAAAAACCTAAAAATTTTATTTTTTATGGGCGCGGCATTGCCCACTTTTCTAGTCACGAAATTGTAAAGTCATAACAGCTCAATATGTGTGCAAAGTTTCAGAAGAATTGGACCAGTGCAAGTACCTCAAAATTAAAATTGTTTTTATGGGCGTGGCCCTGCCCACTTTTTTTATCACGAAATTGTAAAGTCATAACAGCTCAATATGTGTGCAAAGTTTCAGAATAATCGGTCAAGTGCAAGTACTTCAAAATGATACCTTTTTTTTACTGCCCACTTTTCTAATCACGAAATTATTTAGTCATGACAGCTCAATATGTGTGCAAAGTTTCAGAAAAATCAGTCTGGTGCGAATACCTCAAAATTATAGCCTTTTTTTATGGGCGTGGCCCCGCCCACTTTTTTAGTCTTAAAATTATAAAGTCACGACAGCTTAATATGTGTGCACAGTTTCAGAAAAATCGGTCCAGTGCAAGTGCCTCAAAATTAAAACTTTTTTAGGGGCGTGGCCCCGCCCACTTTTCTTATCACGAAATTATTTAGTCATGACAGCTCGATATGTGTACAAAGTTTCAGAAAAATCGGTCAAGTGCAAGTAGCTAAAACTGATAACTAATTTTTTATGGGCGTGGCCCCGCCCACTTTTTTTCATCCATAAACACTCCCCGGTATGTGTACAACAACTTACCAAAGTTTGAGCCCGATCGGTTTTACAGTTTCAGAGTCTATAGCTAACACACACACACACACACACACACACACACACAGAGTTTCACTTTTATATATATAGATATATTCATAGTCCTAATAATATTAATGTATCTATATTTACTAATTTGATGAAACAACAACAGATTGTATAACCAACCATTTACATAAAGTAATCAAACAAAAAATTGTGTAGTTTGTAAAATCTATGTGTGTGAGTGTGTTAGCTATAGACTCCGAAACCATAAAGCCGATCGGACTCAAACTTTGGCAAGTTGTTTAACACATTCCAGGGAGTGTTTATGGGTGGTAATAAGTTATAATTTTTAGCTACTTGCACTTGACCGATTTTCCTGAAACTTTGCACACATATTAAGCTGTCATGACTTTATAATTACGTGATTAAAAAACGCCCATTAAAATATAATAATTTTGAGGTACTTGCACTGGACCGACTTTTCTGAAACTTTGCACACATCTTTAGCTGTCATGACTATACAGTTTCGTGATTAGAAAAGTGCCACGCCCATTAAAAAAAATTGCAACTTTTAGCTTCTTGCACTTAATTTTCAATTAAAATTCAAAATGCATTTTTATTCATTAAGAGGAGTAGCAACGCGCGCCGGGCTTGGCTAGTACAAAATAAAAAAGAGCTCGAGTTTTGTAAAAGAAATATTAAACTAGTGTCTATAAAAAGTATTAATGTAAGAATATTAATGGTATTCACGTCACCAGGTTTTCTCTTTCAAAAATGCATATGGATAACACTTTTTAACTGTTAACCAATATCAAGAAAATAAACTTATAATCAACATATATGTTTGTAAAACTCTTACATAAAACCTGTCACTATAACCATAACCATAATTCTAGTTATTAAGTATAAGCATTAATTCAGAGATGAAAAATAAAAAATTTGTTCGATAAAAAATCTGTTGCAATAAGGAAATACTGCTAAAGTATAATTTTATCGTTTTTCAGGAATGCATTTGCAAATTTTCAAGTTGACTTTTAGAATACAGATAACTACCATATGCCTTCGGTATCTGATTAATTAAAAAATATATCCGTCTTTGTAAATTGTGAAAGTTCAAATAGGTTATAATTTCAATTAATATTGTACTTTTAAAAATAATAGAAAATTCGAGGAAATTACTTTTTTTGAGGAATTGAATTACAATGATGTTTACCAGTTATTTCTTTAAACCACTGGCTTAATATATAAGGGCGTATCTCGACTTCTTTTTACTTAACAAGAGAAGAACAAAATTAACAAAATTGAAAGGAATAAAATTAGTTTGTCCTTTTTATGTGGTCAAATACGTTCTTTTCAACCATAGCTCACCATATTCAGGAAACGTTAAAACGTGATTTCGAAAAAAATCGAGATACGCCCTTTTTATATTAGCCATCGGTATTTAGTACATTTTTCTTTTTTTTATGTCGAAGTGAAACAAAATTTATTTTTTAACTAAAAGCACTTTTAAAACAATTTTAATAAACTTAACGCGAATAGTCATGTCTTTTGAGAAGGCCAAGATCCATCACCCTCTTACACCATTTCTAACACCCTCCCTGCAGAATTTTATTTAGACAAGATTTTATATATTTTGTTAGCAACGATTTTCAAAAGGAGGATGTAAGTATTGTATTATTAGAAATATTTTAAAATACCCAAAGATTTTCGAAATAAAAAATTTTAAGTTCTGTTTGTAAAACAATTTTTTGTTTTTTATAGAATAATAGTATTGCTTTAATTCAATATTGGCATTAAGTAAAAGATTCAAAACTCGTTATTTTTCTAAAAAATATTTAAAAAAAATTGTGTTCCAGCCTTTATTTAAAATTTAATTTCTTTCTTTCAACAAGAAATCGTCTACTTTTAATTCTGGAATAAATAATTCATTGTTTGAAAGATTTTTTAGTGTTAGAATAGCACGTATTTAAAATTTTTACGCACTCAAATATAAAAATATCAACGGTTATTAACAAATTATCGATCTTTCAAAAAAGTTTGCATCAATACAATTATTCAAATATCACTGGTGAAGTAATTTTTTTTTTAAAAATGAAACATTAATTTAATAATTTAAGAAAAGGTCCAAAAATTTACGATAAGTTGAATTTGTATTGTTATATAAAAATTTATTTAATATTTTATTATTTATTTTAAAGAAATGAGATGTAGAAAACATTGTACCCCTAAACCGTGATTAAATAAAAAACGTGGGTTGTGAACATAAATTATATCCTGTAAAAAGAAAAAATATTCGAATAAAATGAATATTAATGCAATAGTTTTACGAAAAAAATCTAAAAAAAATATATATGCATTTATGTCAACTAATGAGCTTAAAAAAGAACTAAATGTAGTAGCAAGTGCTGAAACTATTCGTCGGAAATAACGGACAACTACGCAACTATGTATTCCCTGAAAAAAGTGTTACTACTCGCAAGTAAGCATGTATAAATGCGTTTGAAGTTTGCTAAAGCTAATTTTTGTGTGAACAGCTCAAAGTTAGAGAAGTGTTCTTAAGACAGATGAGTCTGAAATTGTATTATTTGGAAGCAAGGGATTATGATCTAGCATAATCTAGCATAATGGTGGTAAATGTGATAGTTTTTCTTGCTACATATATATTAATAATATAGTGATATTATATTTTTTGTAGGTATATTTTGTTATCGAAAACAAGTAATAGTTATTTTTATTTTATCTTATCATTTATTTCGTCACAATAAACAAGCGTTTGTTGGAATATTATCTTTTAGTTTTTTACTTTTGTTGAAAATTTTGATATGGTTGTCCTGTAAAAATGTTTGATTTACAAAATTAGTATGACGAAAATAGTATGATGTCTTCGCAAGCATTACATTACATTTAAAATAAAAGCAATTAAGATATAATATATCTTAATAATAAGTTTTGACGGTCCTTCTTTTTGTTGAATACATTTTTATTATTTCAAAAGTTTGACATGTGGAGAAAAATATACAAAAATTAAAAAAATATACTTAATAAATCAGAAAAATAAACGATAAAATCTAATAAAATATTGGTATAAAAATTACAAATAAAAAGATAAGTAGAATCAATATAAATAATAGCAAAAAACAATAATTTGCCTCAGCAAAGAGCAAACATTGTTTATATTATTTGTAGTCATAATATGATTGATTATTGCATGATTAAACATATAATGATAGCTTACAAACATTTAACGTTTTAACCACACACATACAATTCAATCATAATATGTTGCTCTTAAATAACAAGCATGTTTTTACTTTGCGTTTATGATGAAGGGTTTTAATAATGGATCAAAATCATAATATATAAGAATATTTATGTAAGCATAGGTTAAGTTATACATATATCTCTAAGAACATTTTGCTTAAGCTTGTGTGATATTTTTTGGCCGAAGCTGTGCATGCTATTCTTTTTTTTTTTTTGAGCCAAGCAAGATATACTTAAATTTTAAAAATGCTCACAACCGATCACGTCTGAGCAGCGACGATAGTTTAATTTCCATGTACTTATATAAAATTTACTAGAAATTCGATAATTACCACAAACTTCCTCTTTTTGAAAATTACTAAAAAAAAATCAGTATTTCTATGAAATTTTCAAATGAAAGATTATTAAACCCTTCACACAGTGAAAAAGGGTCTATATAGGTTTGTCATTCCGTGTGAAATTTCTACAATTTTTCTTTCCGACCCCATAAAGTATATATTTTCAGAAAGCTTATGAATAGGGGAGTCGATTAAGCTCTGTCAGTCTGACCGCCTGTCCGTGTGTATGTTGAAATCAACTTTTTAAAGCTCCCCGACATCGCTTGGCCCCGGTGAGGTATTAAAATATCAGAAATATTCGGGAGTAGATTGGTATTGAAAATCAGAAACATCGGTACATAAACAACTGATGTATGAGCAAAAACCCACAACAACCTCGATGTTTTTTCACAAAAACAACATTACAACAACAACATACATACATACAAATGTGTATACTGGTTAGAGAAAACGTGGCATCGAATCCCAGCTGAGCCAAAAAAAAAATTTTTAAAATTTTTTTTTATTTTTTATTTTATATATTGTTTATATTTTTATTATTATTTTTTTTAATTTTTTTTTTATATTTATTATATATATTTTAATTTTTAATTTTTATTCCTAAAAATGGTTAAAATTTAATTTAATTTGAATTATAAAGTTAAATAAAAAGAATAAATGAACTTAAGCCAAAATAAAAAATGGTTAACATTAAAATTTAATATATTTTAATTATTTTTTTTTAATTGTTTTTTTTAATTGTTTTTTTTAATTTTTTTTTTAATTTTTTTTTATTTTTTTTTAACATACATACGTAAATTTTTAATTTTACAATGGGATGTTTTTATATATGTATGTTTTTAAATGTATGTACGTATTTCATATGCGATGAATGGTGATACAAACTACTATTATTGCGTGACTACACGTTGTGAAGGGTATATAAGATTCGGCACAGCCGAATATAGCGCTCTTACTTGTTTTTAAAATAAATGTTTCACATACTAGGCATAATATGTTTGATAGCTTCCACCTTTTCAGGAGAATAGAAAAACAAGTAAAAGTGCTATATTCGGCCGTGCCGAATCTGATAATACCCTTCATATTATGTACATTAGGAATTTTAACGTAGTTATCTGTATTCTACTAGTCAAGCTTTTTCATTTGATATCCATATTGATGGGGTTAAAAAAAAAGTCCGCCATTTTGTTTTAGACGCCATCTTGGATTTTATATGGTCGAAAATTAAAATTGTAGAAATTACAAACGGCAGGACATATACCCTTGTGCACCACTGGTGAAGGGTATAATAAACTGAACAACTCCTTAAAATAATACTGAAAACTAAGTAACTCATTGCACTAATAACAATATTTAAATATACCTTCTTCCTATATTCCTATGAAAGCATTAAAAAATCTTAGAGCCTTCTAAAAAGAAAAAATTGCTTTCTTATGTTCTAATATTTGTGGTTCTAATGATCATCAAAAATATTCTAGTATCAACACTCTGGCAAGGCTGTGTTTGATAGGTAAATATTGGTAAATATAAGAAAACAAAACACACATGACTATGCTAAAGCATTACAATAACAGAACAAAGAATAAATTGGGAAATTTTTATTGAAAATGAACTAAAAAATAAGAGTATTTTTTGTAAAATCAAATAAATAGTTTATACCTATGTATAAACATATCCAAATGTTTATAGGAATGCATATGTAAGTATGTATGCATGAATATATCGATGGTCAAAAGTAGAAATGCCCTAACTCGGTATTTTTACGAAAGAGATTTTCAGTGTTTCCATTACATTTCACACAAAAACATCTCGCACAAAAATGTAATGTAATAGTATAAAAATTAACAGTTTTACAAGCAATTTTACAAAAGAAGTAACATAATGATAATACAGTCCCTATTACATCTTTACCTTCTCCTCTAAAGTTGAGTTAAGTTCTTTCTACCAGTGACCAGCGATATGTACTTTTATAATTATATGATTAAAAATAGAAAGAAAAAACAATAAATACGAATATGTAGATAAGATGACAAAAAATACGAACAAAAAATAGGTTATGATTATTAAACAATTAAAAAATAGAACTATTTAACCTGCTTTTGTATTTTAAAGAAACAGCAAATAACCAGCGTTGTCAACTTTAAAATTTCAAAAAGCACCATAACCCAGGAAAAAACGCGTCATTCTCAAAAAAAAGCACTAAATTTATAATTTGTAAATTATTTTTTTATTTATTTAATAAAATTATACATTTATATAAATTTCTTTATAAATAAGACATTTTTAAATGTATTTATATCAGAATAAATAACAAAAAAATTTACAAAAATCAAACAACGAATATCTTTTAGTCAGTCAGTACAGATTTACATAGATACATATATTTATATGTAAATAAAAATATACAAAAACATTGGAAAAAAGAACAAAAATATTTAATTATTAAAGTAATTATCAATTCACAATATATCACAGGAGTGATGCATTGTAAGAAATTTATTTCAACATTTAGAAAAAATTACGACAGGATTAATTTTTCCATACCTGATGCATTTATACGACGTTTTATAAACATATTTGAATTTGTTGTACAAAATATTAAAGAAATTATTCACCAAATAAGTACAACTATTATATAATATTTAAATATTTTTATATTACATATTAGAATATTTACTTCATCAGCTATTTGGTAGGTTTCGCAACAGGAATTTTCCCGTTTAAGCCCATTTTTAATGTGAAATAAGGAATTAACTGAATTTAAAGACATTCGGTTGCGAATTTTAGATTTAAACACATTCATGGGAGCGACAAAAGTTTAACGTTTAAGTTTAATGCTTCAGAGGGATTTAAGTTAACTGCATCTTTGTACGATTTAACTTCAATCCAAAAATCGACTGGATTCAATATTTTGCCATTGGTAACGGTAAAATATCTTCTTTTGTATGTGATAAAACATTTCTAACATTAATTATGTTAATTTTACTCAAAATTTCAAGGTTTTCTGGTAAAATTTTTAAACATTTAAAGTTGTGGGACGCTAAAAGTTTGCTTTAAGGTTTAATCATTTATAAGATGATCTCAAAAGAAAGAGGAATTTCTTTTATTCACATTCACCTCAAATGCATATATAATGTATGTATAAAGTTAGACATTTTGAAACAAAAACTTTCTGGGCAATCAATTATCTTATAAATAATTAAATTTTTAGTGTAATATTATTTTCTTGCCGAGTTGCATGTAATTGTACTATAAGTTACATTTTGGTACTATGTATAGGTATATAAATTTACACTTACAAAAAATTTTGTTCAATTAATTAATTTGAATTTTAGTGTTTGGTGTCACCGAAATAAAAAGAAAATCACTAAAAACTAAAAAAAAAATCACCAAGCACTGACTCACAATTTTTTCGCTTCCAAAATGTTAAAAATCACCAAAAACGGTGATAAAATCACCGAGTTGACAACGCTGCAAATAACTCGTTTTTCTGCTCTTTGCTTTGATTTTTTTGTTTAACCGATTTACCTTGTGGCTCTCTGACTGGTGCTAACAAAGTGTTAGTGATATGATGGAGGAGGTCCAAAAATAACAACAAATAGTAGGTATAGTAGAATTAGTAGTTAAATTTATAATTATTACTGTTTTTATTTTATATAATAAGAGCACTTAAAGGTGGAACTTTATTTGTGGTATTTCTTTAAACAAAAACCACAATTTGATTACTTTAAAACCAGTAATAACACGATACAGATCCTCGTGTACAGGATGTTATTTATTACTTGTATTTTGTTTGTAAAAGCACTTGTTTAATAGGTAATTTTTTTTATTGCAAAGAAATTTAATATTTTATTCAACTCTTTTGCTTAAAGTTTTATCTTAAGCTTTCGTTGATTGTTTATTTTAATAATTTATAAGGGCACTTTATTATTTTATATTAAAATTAATATAAGTTTCGAATACTTTGAAATAAAAATACAACTACCTACATAGGTACGTCGTTTTTGCTGCTACTGCTGACGAGCTGGTGTTGTTGTTATTTTTATTTTACTTTAGTTGCTCACTAATAGAAAGGTGTTGTTAACACATACAAACGTGTAGAAAATTAATATAAAATATAATCAAAAAGAAATTTGAGACGTGGTAGCAAATAAAGAAAAATAATATTTCTTCTTTTTGCTGTTTTATCGTTAACACTTTTTTGATTAATTTTATTTTTATTGACTAAACACAGTCATTTTATTTTAATAGATTTGTGTAAAAAAAAATAATAAAATATAGTTTTTAATTATTTTTTAAGAACTCAAAAAGCAAAGAGAAAAGTCACTAAACGAACCATCAGTAGGAAACGTCGCGCAACAACTGACTTTGCGGCGAATTCGCTTTAGTCATTATTTTCTATGTTCCGTTATGTTCTGGTATTTTGTTTTATTAAAATATATTGAGAAATCATAACACAAAGTTGTATTTTGTTATGATATTAAGATTCAAAGACTCTGTAACAAAATAACCGTTAGTTTGAAATACAAAAGCTAATAAAATACATAATTACCAATCCAAGACGGCGCCATTTATTTGGGTATCAAATTGAATGGCTTGAAAGTAGAATACAGTTAGATATGTAAAAATTCAAAATCAAAAAGTCAAATAGCGTATAACATTAAATCTGAAATCTAATCTAACCTACGATGTGGTCACTATATCTATGTGCATGATGGTGAAGACACGGTCGAATATAGCATTCTTACTTGTTTTGCTTACGTTCATCATAACAGTTTTGTTGTGCTTGTTTCAATCGAATAGGATATGATATTAAAGTTGATTTGAAGACATTTTCGTATTTTAAATGTCGAATTATGTAAGAGGGTAGGTATATCTGCAGATACAAAGCCTTTATAAAAAAATTATCGGCGGCCGATGCACTTGTAGAACTAAAGAAATGTTTAATTTTTTATTTTCAAAAAGATAAATCTTTTAGGACTTTGTGTTTTTTTATATACCTTGGTGTTGTTTTATATTGTTATTTTTATCAACAAAAATAGGTGTTGAACAGGCGTAATTTAAAATTGAAATTGAGAGAAAACAAATTAACATAAAAAAAAAATAAAATAAGAATTAAAAGTTGATATTAAGGATATAATTTTTTCATATTATTTAATTTTATAAAAAAACCCATTAATTAAGATTTTTTAAATTTTATTAATATAATGTAGTTCTAATTAGTTTTCATTAATCCTCGTCTTGCTACTAATAATAGAGTAAGAGATATCACAACAAAAATAATCAACTTCATATTAATTATATTTTGACTTGTTTTGTTTTAGGTTCTCCTTAAATATTTTAAAATTCAAAACAAGGCGTATTTATTCATCAGGTACTCTTGATTCGTCAGCTGATTATTTTTTCATCACTAGATCACTTATTTTAATTTTCAGCTGTCAAAATGCATAAATAAAAAACAATTTTCTCTCATTTCTAATTTATTTTAAATGTCAAACTTCATATATAAAAAATATAAACAAAAAAATTCTCTCCGAACTGTAACTCCCTGATGAATAAATATGCCTTGATTCAAAATAAGCTCTTTTGTCAAAAAGCCACAGGTATTTATGTGTATACTTATTTATATATGTGTGTAACTTACCATTCATAAAAAGGTTTAAAAATTATTTAAAATAAAATACAAAAATATAGTTATTTCAGTTAAATTTAGAAAACATTATTTAAAGAATATTTTTTCAAAATTTTAAATTTTTAAAGCTTTATTTAATCCTTTATTGTTAAAAATACTTGACGAATTTTATTTTAATACTGCAAAATAAAAAGAGAATTTCCAAAACTTTTATTAATTTATTTTATAGCATTTATTCTGACTTTAGGTTCAGTTTCCTTAATAATCATACTTCCTAAAACATTTTAAATATTTCTAGAAAATTTTCCTTAACAGATTCCTTGATAGACTCCCTGGTGTATTGGATAATTTTTTTAAACAACAAATGACTTACGGCAGTATGAAAATACTTTAGGTTTATTAAATGCTTATTTGACAGATGTTGTACAGAAATTTATCAAATAAGCCTTCAACAAACCCAAAGTATTATTTATGCTTACGCCAGTTAATATTTTGCCTTAAATACAATCAAAAAATAAAATGCCAAATTAACAAACTTAAATAAAATTTAATTAATAATTTATTTTTTTCTAGCTAGCCAACCTAGTCCATTTATCACTTACTGCCCACAGCCATTTTCCTAATGCTTCATCTTTTGCTTGTGGTGCAACATCTTTAAAATCACAATCACTAAAGTATTCACCGGTAACATTTGCCAAATCTTCATCTAGGGCGGCATATAAACTTGTTTGAGCACCATTTACTGGTGACTTAAGGAAGGGCCATGCTAAAGGCTTAAATATTATCTTGGCAAAGAATGAATTAAAGAAGCCCATGTGACGAAACAGTTCAGTGTCTACAACACCGGGATGTACAGCATTAACACTGACGCCAGTGCCTGAAAATCGAAAAATTTTTTTCAAATTAAGAAATTTCAAATCTTTTATTATTTGATTGTTGAATTTTTTTCTTACTTGAATTAAGTTCTATCATTAAATGTTTATTTATTCAACTTACCCTCTAATCTTTTAGCTAATTCACGTGTAAACAGTACATTCGCCAATTTACTTTGATTGTAAGCTTTGCCTTCATCATAAGATTTTTCGCTATTTAAATCACCTATATTAATTTCACCACGGGAATGTGCTAAACTTGACACAACTATTATGCGACTAGGAGAGGATTTCTTAAAAAAGATGCCGACATTTTTAAGACTGTAAAAAAATTTAATGATTATTTAATTTGATTAAATACCTTAAGTAAATCCAATAAAAGATTTGTCAGTAAAAAATGGCCCATATGATTAACACCTAATTGCATTTCAAACCCGTCTTTCGTCAACAAACGGGGACAACGCATAACACCAGCATTATTGATTAAAATATCTAAGTGATTTTGTTCCTTTTTAAATCTACAAAAAAAAAAGAAAGGAATTGTGGGTAAAAAATATTTCACCATAAACACAAAATCGGGGTTTATTTTTATATATGCCTTGACTGTAATTATTAGTGTTTTCATTGTTATGCAATTAATTTCAATGAGATTGATTAATTTATTTTTGAATAAATATAGATACATACACATGTACAAGTTTGCTACATACATACATACGTTTTAGATCAACTTCTTCAAAATATATTTAAACATCTTAAGGCGTAACTTTAACTTTTAACAGTTTTATCGTAAAACTATGAACTTAAGATATTAAAATATTTTTTATTACTTTAGCTTTATAAAGTCACTGAAACAAATTACAAAAATATTTTGTTATAGAATTTAAGATAATCACAATATCAAATTGTAAAATGAAATAGTCAGGGGCCGAATTACTCGAACGATCGAGTTCGCTCTAATAAGAATTTTCACATTTCGATCACGTTCGAATGCCGTAATCCGGCCCCAGGCTTTTTACTTATTTCAAACGAAAATACCTTAACCCCGTAAATCCTGCATACGTTTTGTATACATTAGTTTAACCTTAAAACTTACAAAACCTAGGCGCAAATTACGGCATTCGAACGTGATCGAAATTTCAAAATTCTTATTAGAATCTCTATACTTAAAGCACAGCGAACTCGATTGTTCGAGTAAAATTTCGAAAGCACTAGCTTTTGTTTTTTTTTTTCTACAATTTTAAACATTGATTTTAAGATTTTTTTAGTCTGAAAATTTTTACTGGTTTGAGATACGGTCGTATTTTATATATGATTTGTTTGGTCTTTATAGTTGTGATTATGCAACTCACTTTGTTAAACGTTTTCTTGACAGTTTTTTAAAAGTTTTTTACTTTGCGTAACTTGCTTTTTTTATACAACTTTTTAAATGGAGTTTCAGCTGTTCAAAATTGAATTTCCTTTACTAAACTATGAAACCTTAACTTTTCATTCGGAGAATAAATAATTAACTGTTTCAGGGAACTTTCAGTGCTGGAATAGTCTGTATTTGGAAATGATTAGATTTGACTTTCTTGTTACTTGTTTCTCAAAAATTTTCATTTATGGACTCAAAACAGAAAATGTTGCCAAGGTTTAACTTTTTTAAGTATAGTGCCACTGCAATTATGTCATACATAACCTTTGTGACACTGTCACATGATTTCAGCAGGAAAGTTTTCTATAACAATAATTTTGTGCAAATTGAGACTTATACTAATTCTGGGACAATGATTTATAAGAAAAATATCATTGTCACTATGTCTCTTAAATTCGCCATTAGGTTTCGTTTTAATTTGCATACATGCAATGATGTGCTGCTAGTACTAGGTTGAAGTCAATTAAAGTATTACGCCAAAAACCATTTCCTTGCCTTTATTGCAAACAAACTCTAGATTGTTCATGTAGGGGTTTGCCCAGGCATGACGTTTTAAACTTACGTGTCTACAAATTTACGTATCGATTCCATAGATGCCAAGTTACACTCCCGGCAATAAACATATTTATTGCGGCTTTCCAAAATAATCTCATCACGGGCCTTTTTAAAGATACATATATACATAAGTATGTATATAGGAATTATTTAAGTTTTTTTAATATGTATTTCTCACTAAAACAGACCTCCTCACATTTTTTCATATCTCTACAAGCCATATACACTTTAGCACCTCTTTTGGCCAACTCCCGTACAGTTTCTTTGCCAATTCCTGTATTTGAACCAGTAACAATTACAACTTTTCCCTCGGCTTTAGTCTTTTTCACGAATTTTCCACCTTGCATTAGGTCTCTGCAAAGTAAATATTTTTTTTTTTTAAGTCTGTAACGAAATTTAAATCCACATACTTTACAAAACAAGATAGACCTACTGTTGTACCAGTTACACTTAGCCAGAAGATGGGTCGGAAGTTTAGAAATCTAAATAAACCTTGCATTTTTAAGAGCCCTGCAGTTACTTACTAATTTGATATTTGAGTTTATTTTTTTAGTAAAAACTAAATTATTGTATATTAATTAAATTAATTATTTAAAACTTGTTAGATGCACAGCAAATTAACACAGCTGTTCTGAGCTCTGCACTTAAGTTTTCACAACTAACAGTTTTTGTATACATTAACAGTATAGGGCTTCGAATGACTAATAATTGGCCGAATTACGTGTTTATTTTACACAATTTACCTTTTTTATATTCTACACTGGAACTTTAACTTCTACATGTTGAATTCAATTAAATGTTATTAACAAATTATGTATATCAAATTTTGAAGTAATAAATAATTTGCTGAAGAACATCCGAAGGTCTTTTGTAAAATACACATTTTAAAGACTGTTTTAAAAATTTTAATAACTTTTTAAGTTGATACGATATTTTTATGTATTGTATTTAATTAATCGTTTGAAAAATATTTCGGTGTTATCAACGTTTAAAATTAAATTAAAACAATATTTGTTAGAAAATATAGAAATACTTCTCGCATCCTAAATTAAATATATGTATGTATGATTAAAAAAATATACAAATTTCAATATTTGAATTTAATTTTTTTTTTCCTATATTATGAATAAATAAATTGTTGCCTTTTAGCCTCTATAACTCTACGCCTTGACGAGCCATCGATTTGTTTAGACTAGAACAAAACGTCGGCAGAGCAACTGTCAAAAAATTGTTCATGTTCTTTGGTATGAAGAAAACGTATAAAAAGTACTTTGTTGGTATTTTTATGTGTCGTCTCTTTCTTTCATATTCAAAATGCCTTTTAATATCAGACATCGTTGTTCGAACAAATGTTCTGACAACGCTGTTTGAACAAGAACAAGACATCGACAACAGCGGTCCACACCAGGCAAATTCATGTGCGCACAAAAAATTGTTCGTTGTTCAAACAAATCGATGGCTGGTGTAGACCGTAGGTAAAGCCAATTCGGCGCTGAGGCGCAATATGATTATTGTAAATATATTATTTATTGTTTTGTAAATAAAAAAAAAATCAGATGATAAAATAAATGCGATACATTAATAAAAAAAAAATTTTTTAGATGTTGTATTGTACGCAATTGATGCACCATGTAGAACTCCTAAATTTAAAGGTAATAAAATCAGATAACATTTAGGTAGCCCTTTTCATATTTTTGTTAATTTTACATTTGTTGTTATTTTTATTTTGTTTATTAAAATACATACAGAAATAGTTAAAAATAAAAAAAATCACAATAACATAAAAATTTGTTTTTAAAAGATTCTTATAAGACAATTTTTCGAATATAGACAATAAAACTATTTTGGAATCTTGCCATAACTGATTACTAAAAGTAATACAAACAATTCAAACTCCATTTTTAAGAAGCATTGACAAAAGCGCCGGCAAACAATATATTTTTTTTATTCCAAATTAAATACAAGAATGGATGAACTGCTTCGAATTGCAACGGCATTACCATCATTCTGGTCATCATGATCAGTCCAGTTGCGGCGGCAGCTTCACTACCCTCCTCATTCACCTCAATACAGGCTTTATGGAAAACATTCGATACGAAAAGATCTTCAGGAGATTCTAATATATTACTAAAATTGGCTTCTCCTCCAAAAGCCTTAGTAATACCCAACTGTTAAAAGGAAAAAATTAAAATTTGGTTTATCAAACATTTGTGTATATTTTTCAAATATGTTCAGATTATAAGTTTTTTGATAATAATTATATATGTATGTTAATGTGCGTTTAATATTATTATTTTATGATATGATATGTACATACATATATGGATTAGTATATATTTTTTTTAAATTCAAGATTAGATATTGCCAATACAACTTATACTCATACATTATGTGTTAAATATAATTGATCAAATAGTTTTACTTGCAAGTAACCCCACGTTGCCACAGGCAAGTATTTACTTGCAAGTAGTGTGTACGTATTACTAACGAAAATCAGGAGAAATGCCAAAAAAAACACAAACATTTTTTGAGTGGCTACACAGCACAGTGCAAGTTCATTTTTAAAATGTCGTCAACAAATAAACTTCAAACAAATTTAAAACAAATGGCGCTGCTTCAATTGGTAATTAAGTGTTGTCAATAGCCACTATTGAACGTTACCTTTATACATGTAACTTTTTAATATAATTTTTTTTTTTATTAAATTTAGATATTTATATTAAAACTTACATTTTAAATGAATATTTATATTTTTTCTTAATATTCTTCATATACATATATACATATTTATTAAAAAAATTAGCTGAATTATTTACCACAATTGTATGATATATTATTGAGTTAACAAAAAACTCAGTATTAGACAACACTGTTTTTCGGCTTGTCACTTTACTTGCCGTAACTGTAAAAATTTTACTTGCTTAAAAATTTCTTCGCAAGCTGAGTCGCAGGTTGCCAAAGTGTAGTTGTGTTAGTAAAAAAGTGTTAGTGTATTGGTTTTTTTTCACTTGCACTTGCATGTGGCAACGGTAGGTAAACAAAAAGTAAAAGTTAATGTAATTACAAAATCTCTTACATATATATTTTTTTTTTCGAAAAAATTTTATAATGAAGTTTTGATTAATTTTTTTCTTTAGAATAAAATTTTTCATAAATATAGAAAACTTTCTATAACTTTTTTATTAGTATTTTTTATAGAACTTTTAATAGAAAAGTCAACTTATTTTTTAACTTTTGATTAATTAATTATTTTTCGAACTCATAAATTGTTTAAAAAAAACGAAAAGCTAACAAGTCCTTATTAAGCTTAAAAATTGCCATTAATATTTTTGATAAATTATATACATACGTAAGTATGTACATATGTATACTTATAAATATTTTTTTATTGAAAACATACCTCTTTTAAAATATTTGACAATTCCAGACTATAGTTGACCTTAAATTTAGGAAATTTTACCACAACCTCCTCGGTACACATTTTCTCCGCCAAATCAACTAAATTAAAATCTTTCAATTTTTCTGACAAGTCTTTTAAACCTTCACGCTCATTGGGCAACAAAACAAACATACTTAAATCGGAATCCTTATAAGGCATTTCTAAAGCTTGACAGTTCAACTCCTCAAAATAGCCATAACCAAATTTCGCCTTTTGATTCATATACTTGACCTTAACAGACACTTCCTCAGCAATCCAAAAATCATCTTCCTGCGTATGTGATTCATTGAATTTCTTTTTCCAGTCACCCTTAAAGTGTAAAGCATTTAAGAGCACTAGGCGGGTAAGTGCATTAAAGCTGTCTGGAGAAACAAGATTTCTAATTTTACCACCTGTTTGATTTTCCACCCAGGAATTAACAGTTTGGGCAGCTGCCTTACTACTACCAAAATTAATTTCCTCCGCCTCAGCATTATACTGTTCCTTTGTGGCAGAAACATATTCAGCCTTAAGGTTTTTGCCTTCTTGCACGTAAACCTTATTGGCGATTTTTAACAAATTACTGTCTTTATACTTCTCTAAAACAAATTGGAATGTTCTTGCTACTTCTGCTGGCACGTTAGAGACAAATTTCAATACAGTAGCAATTTCATCGGCAGTTTCTCCCTTTGCACCGGCAAAGGCCAAAGCCAAACATGTTTGTATGGAAAATGGCGAGAACACAATGTTTTCTTTTACACCACCGGCAGCTAACTTTTGAAGTAATTCTGCGGCGAATAGAGCACCACCACGAGCAAATTCTATATTTAAATCAGACATTTTTAATGGGGTGACTTATACTTGAAAATAAACGTATGTATGTATATAAAAAGTTACTGTAACTAAGTAAATATATTAATATCGACTTTCCTTGAGCACGATCTGTTGTGGAATGTTTAAAACAATTATCTAGAGACAGCAAATGGTACGTATGTATTTCTTCAATTTGTTTCCCCAACTGCTACATACACAAAACAAATGACTCATTTATTGTTAAGGTACATGATTCGTCAGTTGCTGCCACTATTAACGGCTGCGTTAGCATATTCCCAAAAAATATTGTTTAAGTAGTTTTGTATTCATAATAACGTACATACATACATATGTATATGTGCACATATTTACATTACGTTTCGCTAAATATTTGAAGTACAACAGTTAATAGTTTGAATATGTTTGCCATATAATTTTTTCTTTTTATTTCTAATTTACCATCTACAAGAATGTTTGTAGTCGCATTTGATCTTCGTTTGTAATTAATCTTTTTATTGATATACCGTTCACCTGTGATACCAAAGTATATACAAAAAAAGCATTTCTCAGTAAAATATTGGTGTGTTATTGGTTCTACTTGACATAAGTATTAGTATTTTTTCTTCAAATAGTAAATTATTCAAATTGAATATTTGTTTATTTTGCATTTCTCAACAAATTTTCGTTATATGATTGATTACTTTCAAGGCGAATTCAACATTAGGTGATGTTAAGAAGCCAGCCAAGGCATATCCATAAGGTATATGCAACGGCGAATTGATACAACAAAGCAACTTTTCATGTGATGTTTTATGTCAAGGCCAATTCGTATATCAGGGATGGAAAAGGTGTTTTTACATATTAAATATAATAAAATTTGATTAAAAAAAGGATATAATTGTTTGGAACACATTATTAATTACGCAAAAGCTACAAATATACATAAATTTAGCACATTTTTTTATCAAAAATGTACATGTAAGTTAATTGTTTAATACAGAATTTAAAATCACATTTCCCTTCCCTGCATTAATAAGGCAAATTCAACCAATTTTGACAAAATGTTTCACAATCAGCTGGGCTGATAATTTCACCTGTATGAATTCGCCTTGAAGCCAGCTGATTGTTTTTTGCTCGTTTTATTTTTACGGCTCAATGTCAAAGTTTGTTTACATTTAAATTAATTTTTATGTGCGTTAATTGAAAATTTTTATAAAAGTGCTAAAATTTGTGGGAAAAAATTTAAAAAATTCTAATATTTGTGCAATAACTTATTGGAAAATAAGTAAAACACATTTTATAATTTGAATAAACAACATTTGTAATGTTTTTAATTCAGAAAATGCAAAATTTCCGTTGTGTTTGTCCTAGTGATTAAAACTTGTGAAAATTGTGAAAAATGTGATATAAAACACAAATATGTGATATAAACTGGCACAAATTTATGTTATAAATTAAAAATACTTATTTTTTTTGAAAATTTTCGCGTAAATTTATAAAAATAAAATTTTAATTAAAAGTAAACAAAAAATTTGTTTTTTTGTGTTTTGACATTCTCTTGGCCTTTTTGTGTTTGTTGCAGGGATGATATCACCTGATCAAGGCGAATCTATCAGGTGACCGCATTACTACAACAAATACAATAGCAAAAACAACAGGCATTTTGTTAGTGTTTTTTGTGAATAAAATTGTCAAAATTTGTATTCGCCTTGGAAGTTTTTACAACAAAGAATTATTCGCCTTGTGAATTGACAATTCATTTTGTTCTTTTTAATAAAATAAACAAACAATTTTTTTACAATTTTTAATTAATTAAGAATTAAAATTTAGATCGTATTGTTCTTCCCTCATTAAAATGTTCCCGTGGGTTCCAAGGCGATTTACAAACTTGATAGGCAAAAGCAGAGCATACGACGAAAGAGGTTGTAATCCAGCTTTTCTGTAGATAAAGGAGATGGAGTATCTCTTCACAAAAATTTCATAGTTTGCCTTAACACAATGCCTCAAACAACTTCATTCTAAAATTTCTGCCATGAAAGTTGGAGAAATCGATAATCATATGGAAAAACCATATAGCATCGCTGTACGAATAGATGCTTTGTAAATAAGAAGTTTGGTTTTTTGACTCAAGTGTCTGTTTGTGTACCAAGGCATTAGCAGTACCAGTCAATTTGCAAACTGTATCGCAACAATTGCTTAGATAAGAGGTAACAGTGTCAGGGACCTCTGAGATATCTGATTTATCTGGAGCAACGAATTTGTAAACGTTTGAAGGGTACTGCATGAATTGTTCAGCCATATCGTAATCTTCAGTATACGTGTGCAATGAGTTTATTAAAAAATTGAGATTTCCTGTTACTCGTAGTCTTAAATATTTCCTTAAATGCTTTGAGCCCAGGATCTATATACCTATCAAACCTTTCAAACGTTTTTTAAACTCCTCTGCTTAATATATTTTAACACGTTCTTTAATAATAGTTTTCAGAAGTTCAATTTGACTACTTAAGAGTCGGTAATCATCAGAACTTCAGTTACTATTTCTATGAAAAATCTTTTTTAAATCTCTTTGCCAAATATATTTAATTTCAAAAAGTTTTCTAATGGGATCCAGTACTATAAAACGCCTGTTCTTTATCTCAATTTACTCGGAATGTCTGGCCAATTCGCAATTAGTACAACCCAGCAAAAAAAAAATGGAAGTAGTGCAAAGCGAATTAGATTTTAAAGACTTCTAAATTAATTGTGTAAGTAAACATTGCAAATATTCTATTTATTGTTTGTTGAATTAAAATATTTTTTTTCTCTTGGGAGGCTTAAGAGTTTTTGGAAATATGAAGATTTTACATCACAAGGAAAACGAAAAATGCATGTGGTGAATAATAAAAAGCGGTTCCTTTATTTAGCTGTATTTTTTAAATTATATATGTACACAAATATTTGCTTATTTTAATTATTTATAATTTAAAAGTTTAATTTTATAAGGTTGGTATATAATATAATATTGAACATAGTTTTTATATTTGCAAATAATAAATCTTACTAATTAATTTGTAAACTCTTGTAGTTTTTTGTTTATGTATATAAATGAAAATTATAACATTTTTAATAATTAAAGAAATATGTAAATATATATGCAGTTCTTTGATCTGTTATGTTAGAAATAAAAGTGAAAACAATTAGGATATTAAAATCTTCATAAAAAATAACTTGTTTAAATCAGTATGAATTTAGAAATTTGAAATAAGTGCAACTGTATTGCTTTCATACAACTAAAATTATATATATATATTTACTGAAAATAACTGAAAAAATATTTGATTTTGCATTTCAAAATTTCTTCAATTATAAAATACAAATTAAAAAAAAAAATCTAGGATATTAATTCATTATTAAAAAATTAGTATTTAAAATTGTTTGCAACTTTCGTACATTGTAAAAATAAGATAAGATATACAGATATCTTTTTCATAAAATTGCGTGTGATATTAAGTAATGTGATATAGATAAAAGAAGAAACAGAAATAACAAACAAAATATGTTTTAGAGTTTTAGTCTATAAACACTTGTAGATTTTATACTTTAGAATATTGTTTTGGTTGCACAGTCGCTTTTGCACCAACACAGGCCGAATAGGTACCCTTGTAATAATTAAAAAGACAATACAAGTTGTTAAAAAAATACTTTTATATCGTTATACAAACTAACTTACCAAATATAATTACAAATTTATTTTAAGCATTTTTTTGAATCCAAAAAGTCGTTGCTTGGTTTTTTGAATTCTGAGACGTTTATTTAAATGTCGTACTCGAAAATAAATACGACATTTAAAGAAAAAATTCTTTATCTTTTCCGGCAAATCAATAGCTACACTTTCCTTAACCAGGTGTTCACGAAGGTTGCGACAGTGAGATATTTCTAATCCGTTTACACGGTAGAATACTGTTTCTAAAACTTTTATTTTTTCAAGAAAATTTCTACTTGGTTTTTTAAGCGAACCTTGTGATACCTGATCGACCCATGTATACGAATTTTCATGACATTCGTATTCTTCAAGATTCAGCTTTCTTATCATATATCCAGATATATACTCCAAAGCATCCTCCTGAAAAGCACCAATGTCATCTAAAGTCGATTCATTTAGGTCTGTCAGTGTTTCCTGGCTGTCATTTTCAGATAAAGGAATTTCATTGTTTTGAAATTCTTCCTCCAGAGGAATCTGTTGACTGTCACTTAGGCTGAAATTAGTGGAGTTCAGCCAATCTGTAGTATCGTTTTCTACATTTCCCATGCCACTTAGGTATTCGGTATTTTGTGCTACAATTAAATTTTAATATCATTAAAAAAAACTTTGATTCTTTATTAAGAACTTACCCAAAATATATTTACGTAGCCTATACTTAAAATCTTGTGGTGAAGGATGATCATTTAAACCACCCTTACTTCTGATTGCGCCAAAAAAGTGCTCTAACACATCCTGGTTTAGCCGATTTGTTAAAACGTATTCTATATTATATTGTTTTTGCAGGTATTCATGAAGCATTTTCAGAGCCTTGTTGGTAATTAAAATACCTTTCTGAAAATGTTCCAACGTTTTTTTTCCGGGCACAATTGGTACTGACATAATTTTGTCCATTCGATCCAACTTATCCAGCTGGTTTTCAGAAGCTTTTCCAAACGGTTCCTGAGGAGAGAATTTGTTTTTAAAATATGGTTATTATTTTTAACACAAAATTGTTTACTTTGCCATGTATTCCAAAAGTTTTGATTGAGGAATTGTGAATATCAAACCAATCATTAACTAATTGGAAAAAGTCTGCCGTTTCTACGGCTTTGTAGATATCTTCTCCCAAGCTATAACACCATTTAATGGCTCTTGCGGTGGAGTTTGAAAATAGCTGCGCTGCCAATTTTACTTTTTGTCTTCCTAAAATTTTAAGGTTTTATAAAAGTTTATAAATTTATATATATATACATACATATATATATATATATATATATATATATATATATATATATATATATATATATATATATATATATATATATATATATATATATATATATATATATATATATATATATATATATATGTATATGTATATGTTATGTATATATGTATATATATACATACCTGCACCTTTGACCGAAATATGTTCGTCGCTTAGTTTAAACGTTATTGAAGTATCACTTTTGTTTGTGTACTTCAATAAATCAATGATAGTTCGGGAGGTTAAAACGTTTCCATTGCATATTAAGCCGGTGTCTAGGAAATGGTTTCTTATTAATTTAAGTAAATGCGGGGCATCAGCGAAGGCAAAAACTTTTTCATTTATATTAATCGGGTGTTGAAACCATGGTTTATCTAATTAATTTAGTTTTTTAAATATAATTTATTACTAACAAAAATTAGCATTAAGCAATGTAGAGTTTATTACTTAAACACAAATCTTATAAAATATTTATACTTATTTACCGGTATTTAAAACTTTTATTTTCCAATCTCATTAGATTTGTCAATAAATAAAAAATTAATAATGAGCCATGTGTTGCATATAGTGTGTGGTGTAAGTTAGGTGTGAAATATGATGAATAATATTTACCTATTGTTACGCCCAAGTTCTTCCACAACTTACGGTTTGTTGGACCCATATCACACACCACTGCCACCACTGAGAAGCCTGCTTTATTCAGCTCTGATATAATTTTGTATAACGTTTCTTTTTTCATTTTGCAGTCAAAATCGTAGAAAACTGGTTGTTTCCACGATTTGATCAAACCACGAGCCATTGCTACCTGAACGTAATTCGCAGGTTTTCTAACCTTGTCACCTACTGAGTCATATTCATAAGTTTCCGCTACCTTCATTTCATCGAATGACAAAACACAGAGCTTTTCTTCAATTGACATATATGTTGCTTGCCGCATAATATCAATTGATGTTGCCAATAAGCCCTCGTGTAAACTAATTTTTTGACACCAGCGCTGTAGAGTAGAAACATGAGGTAGCGGAAAGCCTTTTTTATAAAGGTGATTATAGGCTCTCGGGCCAGCAGCATGCAGACAAATAGCATTTGAAATATCGCTCCACCTCCATTTAATTTTACCAGGCGACTTTAATTTTCGTATTTGGCCTTCATTTATAGAAGTTACGGCCATTCTAGTTTCAAAAAGTTTTGCTTCTATTGTTGAGATATTTTTCTCAAGTTTTTTTATAGCTTGTAAGTAATTTTCTTGAATTACTTCAAAAATTACTGGGCTAAAGTTAGACAATTAAAAAAAAAATAAAAAAAATATTTTTTTAATTGTCTTACTCTGTCTGGGTTTCTTGATTTTTGCTTGTTCTCAACTGTTCATTATTTGATTTATTTTCTTCAATTTTTTCGCTATTAAATGGCAATCTAAATAACAACACATACTAATTTAGTACTAGGCAAGACTTAATTTTATATTTTTTAATTTCAATTGTTTTGTAATTAATAATTGCAATAAAAAAAACAAGTAAGAGCACTATATTTGGCTGTGCCAAATCTTTTATACCCACCATAAATTTTCTGTACTTTAAAAGCACAAAATTTATTATTTCGTTATTAACAGTAATCGCTATGGAATAATCTCTTTATACTAAAATATATCACTTTTTTTATAATTTCGATATGCTAGTAAAATGTTGTATATAAGAAATATTGTGTATAAGAAATATTCTGGCAAAATTTGAGCCGCCTAGCTGTTTCGGGCCGACCTCTAGCGTGCTTTTAACAGACGGACAGACGCACGGACATCGCTAGATCGTCATAAAATTAAACCCCGATTCAGAATATATATACTTTATGGAGTCTAAAATGGATATTTCGATGTGTTACACACGGAATGACAAAATGAATATACCCCCACACCATTGTTTTGGTGGTGGGTATAATAAATTAAAGTAAAGCCATAAACGCAGTGATAAAGCTATACATATACTTATACTCTTACAACCCACGGTAGATCGTATAAAAATATACAAATTGATTTAAAAATCGTCGTAATCACTCTAAAAGTAAGCAGACAGGTGTGTTTCCATTTTTTAATTTCAAATACCATAAACTATAACTACATTTTTGAAACAAACATAGAAAAAATATTTAAATTGCATTCAAATTTAAGATGTACATACCCCGGCTGAAATGATTCACTGATGACACTTCGGCAATCTTCATCCATTAATGGGAAAAGCATTGGCAAATTTTGGGTCAACGGACGAAAGGGCTGACTTTTATTGCTAGATGTCGCATTGGGAATTAAATTTAGTTTTTTACTCACAGGAATCATAACAGGGAAAAGTTTTGACATGTTTTGTGTCAACGGAGGTGTCGGTTGACTATTTCTAGCAAACGTAATAAATAACAAAACTTTAAAAATGGGATCTAAAAACTAATTAATGTATGTACATACCCCGGCAGAAATGATTCACTGATGACACTTTGGCAATCTTCATTCATTAATGGGAAAGGCACTGGCAAATTTTGAGTCAACGGAGGAGTCAATATACTATTATTGCCAGGAGAATTAAAAAATAAGAAGTTTAAAAATAATGTAAATTAAATTATTTCTAGCTTACATACCATGGCAAAAACGGTTCACTCATATTTAAGGGAGAAACGGGTTCAGCATTAGGCAATAACTGAAATTTTCGTCCTGTCTTTACAATTTGTGTTGATCGAAAGTGATCAATGCAAATGCGTGTGCTTGGTGTAAAATTTTTTTTACAAATTTCACTCCACTTTGTTAAAATTTTTCCATTTTTAGGAACACTAAAAAAAGTGCCATTTCCTGGCATTTCCTTTTTTTTGCAAATCGCGCAGCTTCGCATTTTGTTTTTTTATAATTTTCACTTTCACTATTATTTTATTTAACGTTATCTTCTTTAATAAATATTTTATTACTTGAAACGGTTTGTTCACTCTTTTAAACACATAAACATAAACTTATTTTTAAATAAATATTCGATTTTTTTAAATTTTAATTTGAAAATCTGTTATGAAAACTGTTAGACACATAAATAAATAAACAAAGGCGAATTCGTTTGACAACTGTATTCTCTTGCAATTAAAAAAAAATAAAAAAAATGAATCAGCTGATTTTATACGACCACCTTTTTAATCCACCTTGCACCTGATATTGAATTCGCCTTGATTACTTTGTTTAAAAATATTTGTTTATTTTTTAAATGTTACAGCAGGGTACACTAATATAGGTAGAGGTGCCACTCCAATTGACTATTTTTAGTCTCCCAAAATATATCAAACTCCATATATAAAAAATAGATTTTAGTATAAAGAGATGATAAAATAAGTATGTATGTATGTACATAAAGTCGAACTTCGCTATAACGTATGTATATCACGTTTTAATTTTTTTTATAAACGATTTTTTTTTTGTGAACACATGTTTTGTTGAGGTATTCCTCACATTTTTATTTCCATTTAACTTCCCTTATATTCAGACATAATTTGCTTTTGATATGGTAAAATTTTTTCCTATATTGAATTTTTTCTATCATACAATTTCTCCTTAAAAGCTGTGATGATTTGTCGATAAAGTTAAAATAAAATTTTAAAATAAGAATAAATAACAACTTTTTTTAGATGTGTCTTGAAAACATAATTTTATCCATTCATATAAATTTGTTTAAATGTAAGCAACCCTTAATTAAAAGGAAAGAAAGAAGACAGAAAGTTATGGGGAGATTGTGCTAGATTTCGATAAAAAAAATTTATAAAACAGATCAGTGCAACATGTGGGGAGTTCTAAATTGGTCAATCGTCGGAAATGAATATTGTACATAAATATTGTAAATATTATTGGGACAACAGGTGAAGGGTAAAAAAATTAAAAATTTTATATTCCGCTGTGCCGAATCTAAAATCACCCTTCAGCAATTTTTTTATCGGTATAATGAAAGTAGTGTAGCCTTGATTTGGAATTCAATATTAAATTAATCACACTTATTAACAAAATAAAATATATTATTGAAACCAGTGGCAAAGTTTTAAAAGATGGTTTGAAATAAAATTATTATTGAAGATGCAGTGGTAAAACAAAATCAATGAAACAAATTTATTTGATGATTTGGAGAATCGATATTCTGTTCATTAATATCTGTAGGAATAAGAAAAAATTTCTTATGTCTGTTTTTGTGGATTTTCACAACAGTACTTTAAAAATTTTGAGTTTTTTTTTTAAATTAACATTATTTAAAATTAACACCCTTTAAAATTAAGACTATTATATGAAATCTGGTATATAGAAATTAAACATCATATTCATTTTCGTATATTTAGCTAAATTTTAAGTTAAAATAATTTCTTATTCCAAGTGATATTATTTTTTAAAAATATAGGCAATACGTTTTTACGCAATTACTTCATGCAAAGTTGCCCAAAATAGTTGAAAGTAGTTTTGAATTCTGAGCTTACAATGATGTGGCTTATAAATTTTTGCTAATGTCGACTTTAGCAATTATTCCTTTTTGGCACAGATATGTACATATGTCATAATGAATAGAGAGCATTTATTTATAAATATTTTGCTTTGGATTAAAATTTATACTCTTAATTAATTTGCTAAAATAATTTTTATATAAAATAATTGATTACAATTAACATGTTTATACAAAGAGATGGAGGAAATTAATTAAATATTTTTTTTTATTTGAATGTAATATTTTAAAATATTAACGAATAATTAACGAATATTAACAGGAATAAATATATTTGTTTAAAAGCATGTCTGGCAATGCTTCTTTGCAAATGTTAAAAATGAAGTTTATGATGCACCCTGTTTCCTTAAAAACTACACAACACAAGACAGCTGTTGACTCGAAGTGAAATACACATAAAAGGAAAATTAAATAAGAATAACCTCAGAAAGTGATTAATACTTTATTTTGTATATTAAAAAAAGCAGTAAAATTAGTAAATTTAAGTACTGTTAGTTTTATAAACTATTGTGTTAAAGACAAAAAAGCACTTTGTAGTAAAAATAATGTATAAATGAACAATGATTTGCTATTGAGTTTGTAAAACTGAAAATATAAAAAATGCAACGAAAAAAAAAGAAAATTCCAAGGCAACTGGATGAAGATGATATGTTTTTCTTTCAGTTATAAAAATAAAAATTTAATAAAAAATTAATTTAATAAGGCTAAGCCAATAAATGATACAAAAACAAAACTTGAGTATACATATATGCGTACATGATTCATTAGAAAAATATTAACTTTTTGCCGAGGATTTTGAAAAAGCTACCTTTTTAAGTTTAATAAATAAAGTTTGCAAAATTAAAAACAAAACAAACTTCCAACAAAGCGTCCCATTTTAACAGCATGAGAGGCATTGAGGGCAAAGTTGTTATTTTAGGATCTAGAGGTAAGTTGTTCATTAAATAATTATTTAAAGTATAAAGTGAATCATTAAAAAATACATGCAGTTTTTTATCGTTTTATTAATACGCATAAATTAATTTCTTTTTATCTCCATTATTTTCACATAGAGAATGCAACAGTCCCTTGTTTTGGCATATTAATCGATCAGCAAGCCCAAGAACGGTTATATGCGTCGTCATATTGTTTGCGTTTTAGTATTTTCATGGCCTGGGCTGCCTGTCTGTCTTAGTTAACCTTGAGCAAATTACTTATGCTACTTTATCTACTTTTTTGTATAATTTTTACAATTAATTTTCTTTTTTCTTTTAAAAATCCATATTAAATATATTTTTAAGCATGTCTTAATGGAGATTTGTACCTTGCATAAATTAGTATGGCATTTCAGGTTATTAATAATTTAAAAAAAATCATAAAAGGAGGGGATTGTTTCTTATGCATGTTGTTCTTCCATCTAATATTAATCGTAATAGCTACATTAACTTTGATTTGGTAACAGCCCTGCTGTTGACAAAAGTTTCTTCCTGGGGAAAAACTTTTGTCTGATACTCTTTTGCTGGGTTGACAATCTTTGGTCGAGTTAAACCATTGCTAATTGTCATGGGGGCAGACTATATCACATAACACTGTTATGTGATTTCAAATCGCAAAACTTAAAATTATGCGATGTGAGATTGTTAAAACATGATCGTATGAATTAAAACCTAAGAAAATCATGACATTCTTATTAACGTCCCCAAATAAATTATTTCTCATAATCGTAGCTTTTAATTTGTTCATTATTAATTTAATATTTTTCACACATATTATTAATTAAAACTTTCTTCTATAAAAACATCGTAACCGAGGTAAATAAAAAGTTAAAGAAAAAACAATTTTTTAATATTTTTATTTAAATGGCTGCAATGTTATGATATTTAGAACTTTTACTTTGTGTAGTCTTATCTATGTAACACAATAAGTTCTAATCATGTATGTACATAAGTAAAAGATAATGGCTGTTTATGTGATTTTTTTTTGCTCTCACGCTGATAACATCTACTGCATGCAATTGTGCTGGTTAAGATAAAATTGTATTGCGTTTAAAGTAAAATTAAATTTTTGATAGAGCCATATTTTTGCTGAGGCCAAATTTTGGCATTTAAATTCAATCAAAATTACAAATATCTAATTAGAACTCATGCATTAAAAGAGCAAGAAATTCCCATGTTCGATTTAATTTTTGATTTCTTTCGAATGCCGTTATTTACTTGGCATTTGGACTTTACGTTATGCAAAAGCCTAATATTTGGTTACAGTTAATTTTATTATAAATTTTTTTTGTTTTTTTATTTTTAATTAGGTCTAAATTGGCAATATCTTTATAATTTCATGAATATAACGAAAATGAATTAAAAATATTAGGGACTATAAACATAAAGAAAGTGTTTTTTGATAAGAAAAGAAAAATCTAAAAATAAAAGCTGCGACTCATTTTCTAATTTCATTCAATTGTTTGATATAAGTACACTGATAAAAGAGTGCGGCAGGCAATTATTTTAGAAACTATAATAATTTATAAAATTCAATTAAGCCAGAATAATTAATTTACAAAATAAATCATATAAGATCGAATACATATAAATTTATAATTGCTACTCACTCGTTATATTAAAAGTCAATGTTGTGAAATACCATACATAACACCCTATCCATGTTTTAATTCGTTGTTTATTTGTTTTTTATTTTTATTTTTTGAATAAATTTACTTATGTTTTTTTTTTTACAAATATTGGTCTTATTGTTTAAAAAAAAGGGCAATTACAGAGGATTTAATGTTAAATATAATTGTTTATTTTGTTTTTTTATTTACAGTGGATTTAATATTAAATATAATTGTTTATTTTGTTAAGGTTTTGTTGTTTAAAGATTAGAAAAATAAATATTTATTGTTTAATTTAATTTTGTTTTTGTATTAGATTTTTAGCAAGAAGTATGTTGATATGCATGCGTGTAATACATACACATACATACATAATTAAAATTTTTTATTTGTTTGTAATAGAAAGTTAATTTTATTTTAAGTCTAAAGTGGTGGACATTAGGTTAGCACACCACACACCTTGCTATCAATATCAAAATATTTTCTTGTTTTTAATCAAAATTATTCTATGTATTTACCTATAAGTACAGCACCTGGTGTAGTCAAAATATTCCGTTATATTTTCTTTATTTCTCTTTTGCGGTTTTTATTTATGATTAGTAATAAGTGATCTAAGCTGTACAACAAATTAGCAAATTTTACATATTTTGATATATTTTATTATTTGATATATTTTATTATTTGGAAAAGTGTCCTCTGGAGTGATGAATTAAACTTTTGTCGTTTTGGTTTAGACGGGAAATGTTATGTATAGCGTCCTCCAAACATGCAGCACAACCCCAAGTTCACCAAAAAGACTGTAAAGCACGGTGGTAGAAAAGTAATGGTTTGGGCGGCGTTTTCTGCGTTTTACAAAATTGATACACGAATGGACCAGCACGCTTATTCAAATATAATTTTGAACACATTGGTGCCATAAGCAAAGGAAAACATGCCTCTTTGATGGCGCTTTATGCATAATAACGATCCAAAACACACTTCACGTGTAGTGAAGTGTTGCTTGAAAGATAATAATGTAATGGAATGATGTAGAGCAATATATTAAATCCGTTGAACCCAAAAACTTAAACGATTTGTGGTCGGAGATACAAAAAGCTTGGTACGCAATTCCGCAGGAGTGATGCTTGGCCCTGGTCAACAGTATGCCTAGGAGATGTGTCGCTGTTATTTAAAATAAGGGTTTTCCTACCAAGTATTAAGTTTTTTTGTTAAATAATTTTTTGGTTTTTTCCTTTTTTTCCTAATGAAAATATTTTTTTTTATATTTGTGCTAAATTAATGTCCAGTCTTTGTTCAGTTTCTTTTTGGGTTTCAATATAACACAAAGTTCTTACAATGTATAAAACGGAACGAAAATTATTTCATGTGTTCATTTGGCAGCGTGTAAAACATTAGAGAGTAGAAATGATTAAGTTATAAATACATCAAAATATTTTGCTGTCTAGAAGAGCATACAAAGCTAATGTGCTAACCTAATGTCCATCACTGTATATGCAAATATTATTTATTTTTTTTTACACATTATTAAACGTAATGTGAAAATTATTTGTTGGTTGCCTTTGGTTGGGATACAAATAGTGCAATTAGTGAAGTTTTAAAGTTTATTATTTTGACAGACTTAGTTAAATAACTCTTAGAAATTGTTTTAAATTGTTTGTTTTAGCGAAATTGTTATTTATTATTTTTTATTTTGTTTATACGTAAATATACTGTCGAATTGTCGTTTACATAAGAACAAAAAACTAGACAGAAACAAAAATAAGAGTGTCGGTTTTGTCCTCTATAAATGGTGCTCACATCAACAATAGTAAATAACGCAAATGTTATCTAAATGTCCCTGATCTTTTTTCTTTATCCTCTTATTTTTCAAGCTTAAGATCAACTTTTTTTTTAATAATTTCATTTTATTTATAGAACAAAATCTTTGATCAAAAAGCAATGTTTGCATAATTTCAGAATCATACATCTAATTTTGTCAGTTTTATTACGTTTTAAATTTTGAATATACCGAAAAATACACTGTGCGGTATAAATGTTCGTACATTTTGATCTATAACTCCTTTCCTAATTCATAGATTTTGATAATTTTTGAGGAAAAATATTTTTTTTACTCAGGAAATATACATTCGAATTTTCATGGCTCTAGGTCAATGCATTTGGACACAATTCCATTTTATTTGATGTTGGAAGGACACGGTTTTTGACCTACTCTTGCATTACGAGCTATAACTCTCTTCCTAATATTCCGATTTTGCCCATTTTCAATACCAAACAAATCTTGTGTATAAGAAATATTCTGGCAAAATTTGAGCCCCCTAGCTTTTTCGGTCCGACCTCTATCGTGCTTTCAACAGACGGACAGACGGACGGACATAGCTATATCGTTATAAAACCCTGACTCAGAATATATATACTTTATGGGGTCTAAAATGGATATTTCGATGTGTTACAAACGGAATAACAAAATGAATATACCCCCACCATTTTCTTAGTGGCGGGTATAAAAACAGCACTTTAGTCTTTAAATTTATGTAGACGATGTATAAAATTATGCAAACCTTGATATGGAATGCTTCATAGTGTATATTAATTAAAAAAACACCAAACATTTTTGTTAGGAAGTCGTTACTCGGTGAATTATTTGTGTGTTAATTCTCCAACAACAAAATTTATGGTAATTTTTTTGAGTAACAACAATCAAATGCGGGTGTAAACTTCACTATATAAAATATCTTTTCATTTTAAAATTTAACACACAAAGAGGCAAATAAATATTTTATATTTTTATATCTTTTTAGGTGTTGGCAAAACATGCCTCGTGACCAAATATATTAAAAATACTCTACACAGAGATGTTGGCCCAACTATAGCTGCTTCATTTTTTACCTGTAAAGTCATCTTGGACGATGTTAAAGTAAAATTACAAGTGAGTAAATTTTGAAAAAAAAAAAACTAAACAAATTCTCATTTTATATTGATGGCTTAATATAAAAAAAGCGTATCTCGATTTTTTTCTACTTTACAGGAGAAAGAAAAAACTAAATAAAATTTTAAAGAATAGATTGAGTTAGAGCTTTTTTATTTTGTCACAAATCCGTTATTTTCAATCATAGCTAACTTAATTTTTTAGGGGTGATGTGTGTATATGTGAACTACCAGAAAACATTTTTTTTGTTTAGTATTTAATTTATTGTCTATAGATTATAAATCCTTACAGACTAAAGTATGTAAAATAACAAAACAAAATTAATTTTATATATAAAATAATATTCTATACAATTTAACGATTTAAATATAAAATAATATTTATTTTCGCAATTTCTTTACTTTCATAAAGGCCAATAAGGCCTTAGTATTTTAAGTTAATAAGACGGAAGTTTCGAGTTGGTCTGGTTGGAACATTAAAAGATATTTTACTTAGCAGGAATTCAGAATCGACATCGCCTTGAATTAGGCCCAGCTCAAACGAAAACTTAGCATTGAACGACGACTTTTTGAAGTTGGTAATTTTATAAGACAGAATCTGCCTTTGTATGAAGGTAGTAAAAACGAATTCCATCCAAGGCCACGTAGACAAAATATTAACAACTTCTTTTGTACGGACTAGTTACTATCAATATGAATATTATAGTAAGCATCCCAAATAATTGATCCGTATTCTAGAATAGGTAAAACTAATGACGAATATAATTGTTTCGTAATATAATGATCTAGAAATTCTTTGCACCACCTCTTCATAAATCCAAGTACACCATTTGCTTTATTAACAATTAAAGAAATATGGTCACGAAAATTTAATTGGTGATCAAGCAAAATACCAAGATCAAGAAAGTTCAGAACTTTATCAAGTTTACATTCATTGATGCAATAAAATAAATCCAATTTCTTAATTCTGAAAAAGGACATATGCTTACATTTTTTTATATTCAGTTCCATTAAGTTGATTTCACAGCAATTTGTCAATATCGTATTGAAGGAAAAGTTGATCTTCGGGATTATTAGAAGAACAAAAAATTTTGACATCATCGGCATACATCAAAACTTCAGAGTGCTGAATAACTGAAGGTAGATCGTTTATGAATAAGGTAAACAAAATAGGTGGCTACCTTGCGGAACACCAGAAGAAACTTTGATAGCATTAGACGTAGCGCTTTCATACTTAACTTGTTGAGTTCTTAAAGACAAGTATGATCTTAACCATTTTATTGTCATATCCGTAAATCCCATTAATGACAATTTGTTATGCAAGAGATCATGGTTTACCTTATCAAAAGCTTTCCTAAAATCTGTGTAGATAGCATCAGTTTGCATATTATTTATAATATGCAGTAGTTAGCTCCAAAATATTAGTCGTTGTAGAGCAATGTTTACAAAAACCATGTTGGCACGGTGACAAAATCGAAGAAATTTGATAGTATAAATTATCAGTTAAAATTTTTTCAAAAAGTTTGGGAATATCACTCAGCTTGGCAATGCCACGATAATTTGGTATCTCATTTTTGCTTCCATTTTTTAACAACGGAATTATATAGGATAATTTTCAAATCAATGGTACGTACTCTATTTTAATGGATTTGTTAAAGATAGCAGTAAGCGGGTAGCATAAATTTTCTGCACAATTTTTTAGAACGCAATTTGGTATTTCATCTGGACCAGCATTAAACGAATTATTTAGTGATAAAAAATTTGAAAGAGTCGTTTTATAAGTAATATAAGAGAATTGTACACCAGATGAATGAGGTATGTTAAATGGGTAAGATGTTATGTTATTATATACTTTTTTAAAGTAGGTAGTTGAAAAAAACTCGTTTTTGTTAAAAATCAAGCTTCGCTCTATTTATATTAACCCTTTCCACTACGACGTCGAGTGTCACTCGACATTGATTTTGTTCCACCAGCTTCACTGTCGAGTGACACTCGACATAATATAATACTTCTTTTTGCGGACAATTTAAAAAAACGCAATTTTAGTGTGAAGCTGGTGGAATAAAAAGTAAAAAAGGTTTGGAGTGGAAAGGGTTAAGCCATCGATATGAATATAAAAAAAATTAAACGAATTTTTAAATAAATTAAAACGATTTTAATTACTTTGAACTTGTGTCAATATATGTCCATACAACTGCCTAATCAATTTTTTCTTAAAATTTGTCACACAAATATAGTTCGGGTGACAATAAAACTTAATAGTTAAGAAAGTACTACTCCCATTCTCAGTTAATAGTAGCAGGCATTTTTAACTTCACGATGAATCGCATGGTTTTATTAAAGCGAATTTTAATATACAAATATATTGACTAGATTAAGTGGTGGGTTTTCTACAAAGTTCATTTCAAGAGGGACACACAGTAAAAGTTTTATCGGTGTGACAAGTTTTTTCTAAGAAAGCACTACTATTAATACCAAGGCGAATGACTGTATATCTACAACATACATACATATATATAAGAGAAAAAAAATAGGCATTTTGTTAGTGCTTTTGAGTACGTAAAATGTCAATATGAAGTAATTTTTTATTTGTTTCTTTTTCAGATTTGGGATACCGCTGGCCAGGAACGTTTTAAAGCCGTTGCTCCCATGTATTATCGCAATGCAAATGCTGCCATATTAGTTTTTGATTTATCACAATATCGAACGTTTCAAGAAATCAAAACATGGATACAGGAATTACATCGAAACGTACAGGACCCATTAATTCTAACACTAGTGGGCAATAAATTAGATTTACATGCAATGCGTGTAGTGTCACGCGAAGAGGCTTATCTTTTTGCCAACTCCATGGGAGCAACATACTTTGAGACATCAGCCGAGGCCGATCTAGGTCTAGAACAGGTTTTCGTTAGTACTGCCTTAGGTTTAGTGCGTCTAGCAAAAGAGGGTAAATGTCGTTCTCTAAGACAATTTGATTCTACCGATTCGATATCGGCCTATACTAATAGTAATACAGCTTTCAGTCATACGACTAGAGCGATAGGTAGTCGTTATTTTCATGAAAATGGCTCGATAATACATTTGCCTTCCGTACCTGTGGGTATACCGGTGGAGGGTGATGATGTTAAAGCAACGGCAGAAGGACGCTTAGAAACACCATCCTGGAGTATAGAACACATAGCGCTGGGTGAGGTGGAACCGGTTAATTGGTGTTGTTAAATTGATTTAATAAAACAGACCAAATGATGCAAATTAAGTTGAATAATATGAAGACAAAATGAAAGCAATTGTGATTTTTATTAAATAAAACCAACCAAACAACCAACCAACAATTAAAGCACTTTATGTATGCAAACACCTGCAAGAATCTTTATTCAAACACACAGATATTATTTTTAACTTATACTTAAAATATTATTTTTATAACATACAATAGTTTGTATAATGTTAGTATATGTAGTAAAAAATTGAATTATTTAAGACAAAAAGAGTTAAAGATAACTAACATTTAAAATCTTTTTTAAATTTAGTTTTAAAAAATAAAATAAAAAAATATGAAAATTTTCTTTCGACCAAAAATGCCCATCGAATTTTTTTTAATCCTTTGTTTTTAGATAAGAATAACTCATATTGTCATAATTAATATTAATATTAAATAACTGGTACTATGAGGTTTAAAAATAAATATTTATTTTTATTTTTTTTTACTTTGTAATAATTATTATTCATTATATTTACAAGATCTGTTTCGTAAATAATCCTTTATCTATATAACATGTGTACAAACAATAAGCCACCCGACCAGAAGATTCGACAATGATATTGATACGAATTACTTGCCAAACTCAAAAAAATACCAAACGTTTTCGAAAGTGTTTGTTTCGGAATTGTTTATTGTGTGTATATCGGGCGCTTGTTTACTTTCGAACATTTGGTCAGGTGGAAAATCAAACTTACATATTTATTTATTATTTTAAACGATACGTTTAAATCGTGCTCATTAAACCCATTTAAAAACCATCAAAACTATTGATATTCTATTTATTTAATTTTAAATACAAATATAAGCGTATGTATAGTATTTGAATGTTTGTACCTTATTTAATTCAAATGCCTATTTTTATGGAATGAAAGTAAACAAACAAAGAAAAATTAAATTTTGATGCATACAAAATTAATATTGTATTAACCTATATTTTTAAAAAGTCTGGCTATTTATTTTATCGTATTATACTGACAGTTTTTAAATGAAAACTATTATAATCGACAGTATAAAATAACGATAACAAATAAACAGACATTGAGATAATTTATATTAATGTTTATTTTGTTATAATCAAAAGAGAATTTATTATACACAAATCCTTAAAAAATTAAAATGTTGTTGTGATTTGACTATAACGAGAAAAGGTAATTTAATCTTCTTCTATATATATAAAAAGTGAAACTGTCTGTGTGTGTTAGCTATAGACTCTAAAACCGTAAAGCCAATCGAACTCACACTTTGGCAAGTTGTTGTACACATTCCAGGGAGTGTTTATGAGTGGTAAAAAGTGGGCGGGGCTACGCCCATAAAAAATAAGTTGAAATTTTTAGCTACCTGCACTTGATCGATTTTTCTAAAACTAAAACACACATATTGAGCTGTCATGACTTTATAATTTCGTGATTAAAAAAGTGGGCAGGGCCGCGCCCATAAAAAATTAGATATTATTTTTAGCTACTTGCACTGGACGGATTTTTCTGAAACTTTGCACACATATTGAGCTGTCATGACTATACAATTTCGTGATTAGAAAAATGGGCAGTGTCACGCCCATAAAAAGCTTCTTGCAGTTGATATTTATTTAAAATTCAGAATGTATTCTTATTCATTAAGGGGCGTAGCAACGCGCGCCGGGCTTGGCTTGTATAATAAAGGGTCCGCCATTTAACTTTTTTTTTTTTTCAACTAGTGCTTATTTCGTGAATGGTAGCACTTATCTTATGTCTGATTTGACAGATAATTAGTTTTATCCTTCCGCTGAACGAATATGGTTGTGCATACGCTTGAACAACGCTAGGAAATATTGCGACATTACTTTGGCCGATTTTGCCAAAAAATTATCTTTTCAGATGAAGCTCATTTCGATCTTGGCGGGTATGTAAACAAGCAAAATTGTCGCATTTGGGGCACAGAAAACCCGCACGCATACATTGAAAAGCCGATACACCCAAAATGAGTCACTGTTTGGTGCGGATTTTGGTCCAGAGGCATAATTATGCCATTTTTCTTCGAAAATGAGCAAGGAGTGGCCGTTACAGTCAATGGCGATCGTTATCGGATCATTTTGAAAGAATTTTTGTTCACAAAAATTGAAGAGGAGGATATCGGCAACATTTGGTTTCAACAGGCCGCGGCGCTACGTGCCACACAGCCGAAGCTACACTTTGTATAGCAAAAAAAAGTTATTTGGCGGACCCTTTATAAAAGAGAAATCGAGTATTAATGTGGTAAAAAAAGTGTTTGTATGTGTAATACCGACGATGCACATAGGGGTATTTCGCAAATCTAGCCGGACATTTGGTCAAAAGCGAAATTTAAGAAATGTAAAAAACTTTGCATCATTTAGTGAATTTTCAAGACTTTGCTTGTGATTTGTAGTTTTGGGACACTGTTAAAGACAAGAAAGTTGAGTAAATTGCATGGGTTCTTATTGAAATTTTATATATTTATTTTGTGGCTAAACGAATAAAGAATTTACATTGATTTCTTTGTTTTGTGAAAGACTATATTTCCAGCTATTTTTGTATAAATTTTGCTAAATTTTGTATAAATTTTTGACAAATTTTTTTTTTAAACAATTGGTTCAAAACTAACAAAACGGATTTTTATATATACATATGTATGTATGTATATTTATTCAAATTTAAGAAATATATTTACCGTTTTTGTTTCAATGCCGGTAAGTAAGGCTACGGACGAAAGATTATTTTCTACTCTTCGTCGCATTAAAACGTGGCTGAGATCAACCATGACAGAGGACAGGCTAAACGGGTTAGCCATGTTACATATTCACAACCAAATCGAAGTTGATCCAGCAGTTGTGCTTAATAAATTTGCTGCAACAGGAAACCACAAATTACTTATATAATATACATAAGTGATTTTGTTAAACTTTATGTCAGAAAATGTTTTATTTTATTTTGTTTTCGTTGTTGTTTAATAAATATTTATTTTGATTGAACTACGAGCATTAAAAATATTTGTTTCACTTATAGAATTTTACGGTTACATCTACAGAATTTCGTTTCGGAATATAAAAAATTAGTCAGCACTAATAAATTGCGGTTGTTGCAATATAAATTCTATAACCAGAAAAGAAAACTTCGATTGCAAGAACTGATTACTTTGATTGGCCATGAATTTGATCTTCTGTTTTCAGGGTGTAGCATTTGTATTTATTTTTAAAGGGATTTTCCTTAAAGCATTTATGTAACATAATATCTGAGTTTTTAATATTGACTTTAATACTTTAATGTATTTAAATATAAAATTTAACTATTCAAATTATTATTAACCATTTTTTACTTTCTTTACAAAACATAAAAAAAAATAATAATAAAATTAAAACTTTTAAAATCTTTTGTTCATTTAGTGCCTTAAGTGCCACATTTAAAAGTTACTTTAACGAAGTTTGATAAAAAAAAATCCTTGTTATTGAAAAAAAGTAATGAAAATATTATATATTTAAATTACAACCCATTGAAGTTTTCATTTCAATACAATAGTAACAAAAACAGCAACAACTGCAAAAATATATACACATACATACATATTAAAAATTACAAAAAAAAAAAAAAAAAAAAAAAAATTTCATTTAACACCCCATTATTGTGAAAATAAAACTTCCACCATTTAAAAGTTACTCAACGAAATATAATGGAATATTATATGTATGTATGTGTTAGAGGCCTGCAATACTGCATTCACTTTAAAAATTTTTTATTTTTTTTTTGACTATCAAAATTGGTTGGCTGCATAAGCATATTGCCAGGTTATCCCTCTAAAAGTGTTTGTAGTGCGACTTACTGATCACAAGATTTATTACTTGTGATTTAGTAAGTCATGTCTGTAAATATAATTTATGATTGGTTAAATCTTCCTTTCGTGAAATCGTGTATGATGTATCCTTAGTGTGTAGGTGTATATAAAAACTCGAGCATATATAAAATTATTTCTTTTTTCTTTTAAAAACGAAGTTTTTAGTACCATGACTCAAAATTATAAAATAAACTATTCTAGAAATTTTTCCTTCTTCATTTAAATTGCGAGGTCAAAGGTTCAGTTTCCGTAAGCCGACCTATACCTTCATATAGAAAGTCGGAGCTGAACACTTACATATATGGGTAAATTTAAAAAAAAAAACGCAATTTTTGTGTCCTCGCACTTTACACTACTATTTTAGGTAAAAAAAACCAAAAAAAAAACAAAATAAAAAATTTGAGAGTGATCAGCGAGGAATATGTAACAAAAAAACGTAATTCTCAAATTTGTATGTTTGTTTTTTTGTTTATTCAGAATGGTGTTTTGTTTCTCCCTCGGACTCCTTCCATATAAAAGCATGTGTCCCCCGTTAGAATTTTTAGGAAACAAAATTAAATAAAATCCAGGAAAATGTAAATATGCAACATTTAATAACAGTTTTCGAATTATTGAGTTTCTTTCTTGTGTTTTCATTTGTTATAGTCGTCAAAACTGAATTAGTGCGAATTTGGTGTTGCAAAGAAAGGTTGTCCCCACAATTTGCATTGAGCGTCACTTTTTTATAGTTCTAATAATAATATAACTAGTTTTCAATTTGCATTTAAATAAAGTAAATAACGTAAGGAAAGTACAAACCTTAATTATTACAAAAGTGAAAAAGCGAAAAAAAATTCTTTGTAATAAAGTGTGCATTTGCGTAGTTTTTGTGAACACCATGGTAAGGGCGCGATAAAAATTCATGAGCGTCACGCTAATTTTTTTAAAAGTGAATATATTAAATGTAAAAAATTGAAGTTGACAATCATTGTTTACATGGTTTCAACTCATTTTTTTATAATTTGTGAGTTTGAGAAATAAATTGCCTACGAAAAAAAACCAGAATAGGCAAATATTTCATGAGCATCACTTTTGATATATATTGCTTCATAGCTTAAAATGCTTAATTATGATTTTATTTTTTTTATTTTTAAGAGTAAAACAACAAAATTAATGGCGGCTGAAAGAGCACAAAGATATCGAGAGAAAATTAAGCTCGATAAAGCGCGTAATGACGAATATACAAGAAAGAGGAAAGAAAGGTATAATCGTGGTATATTTGAGTTTAATCGTGCTTTTGCAACATAAACCTCTGGGGGACCGGAAATTTATGCAACTGCCACAAACTTAATTCGAAAGTGGTAAAAATTAATAAGAATAAAAAAAAGCCGCTTGTCATTTCATGACGTTTATACAGATTCAGAAAAAGAGTTCGAATGAAAATTTATAAATTATATCAAGTTAAGTTATTTATTGTTTTGCGTCAAATATTTACATATGTGTCTAAGTTTCTTCAAAATTTACTTCTTTTTTTCCATTTATGTTAAAGACGTCAAAGAATATGTATATGTTTAGTTTTGTATGAAAATTTTATTTTTTTAAGATTTTTTGTTTTTTTTACTTACTTTTTGTAAAAGAATAAACTTTTTTTCGTTAAACTTTAAATTTGGCATTATTTCTTGTTGACGTGCATCAAAATCTCTTGATCGTCACAAAATATCTTGAGCGTCACACTTAGTTTTTTTTTCCTTAAAACGCTTATAATTACAGTTTTTTTAAATAAATTGTTACAAGCCTATTACTTTGCAAGTAACCTCTAAGTTCAAGTCTTTTTTTTACCAAGAATTTACATATTTTCATCTTAACATTTTAAAATAACTAGTCACTTTTTAAAAAAATTAAAAATCAAGGTGAATCGTGATTTTGTGTTTATAATCGAAAAGGTGATTTTCGCAAAAGTGAATCTTGAGAAACAAAAGAACATCGTAGTAAGCTTGAATTTCAAATATTTTTGCATTTTTAGCGATTTTTTATACATATTTGGTGTGTGACGCTCAAGATAGAAATCATAGAAAACCTAAAAAAATTCAAAAAATATTGATCTTTTTGAGAGCCTAAAAGTACCACCGGAATCTTCATCAATTTCTACATAAATTGGCCATTCTTACCGGCGAATTGGAAAAACTTTAAAAATAAGAAAAAAAAACTCGATGTGTACGTTTTTTTTGAAATTGACCCATATGTATTTTAATTATCTATTCAAAGTTTTGCACGTGGTCAAATGTGACTCCGGGAAACTGTAACTCGGTACAGTTAGCCGACGCCACGCACTTAACCAATGCGAGTGTGAGACGTAAAAATCTCGAAGCCGGATGAAAAGGACGGCCTGATTGTCGTTATTCGAGACAACGATAATTGCCCCATAACTTTCAGAGACATAAGAAAATGAACACGACTGACTCTATTTTTTTCCATATTTTTAGCAAAAAAATAAAAATTTTTCAGCCCTAAGTTAATTTATACAGACGTTGGATAAAAAGACTATTAACCGACAAAGTTATAGGCAAAAGAAATTTTGAAAAAATTTTTTTATAAATACAATAATAAATAAATATATATAAATATATAAATACAATAAAATAAAATCAGTTCTAGCAATTAAAATTTTATTCTAAAAATTTCAACGCTTTGGGTCTATTGATATCTTAAAAAAACCAGGTACATCACATTGAATTCATACTGTGTAGTGTGATTATTCAATGCTGTTTTGAGTAATTGTGCTAATGATTCACTTAACAAATATATATGACTAAATGCAAAGCATAATGAAGGAGAAGTGTACGTTGTGTAACAAAAAGAGAGCAACTCACATTCAACGGTATGTGTGACATAGCAAGCACGATTCATTTTAAAAATGAATGCACAATTTTGCGATTTAGTGGCATTCATGCAGGACTCTAGTATGTATGTATTTGGCATAAATGGTAGCAATAATACTTGTATAAGGGGTTAAAGCTACGAAAACTTAAATTTGATTGAGGTTAAAAATGTGAAACTGCATAAATGCAGTCAACAGTTAGGAGAACTTGAAAATAATTATTAAAGCAGAAAAAATAAATAAATCCGCCATAATATGCTTAAAAAATTTAATTTCTCTTTTTATAATATAAAACTTAAATATTTTGCGCGAATTCGTTATTTTGTATGCCCTTTACCAGTGTTACCAAGGGTATATATAGCTTTGTCATACTGTTGGTAATTTTTACAATATTCAGTTCCGACCGCATAACATATAAAAGATCCGCCAAATAACTTTTTTTTTTGAAAATGATATTAAAAAAATTGAAGCTTCGGCTGTGTGGCACGTAGCGCCATCCTGCTGAAACCAAATGTTGCCAATATCCTCCTCTTTAATTTTTGTGAACAAAAATTCGTTCAACATGGCCCGATAACGATAGCCATTGACTGTAACGGCCACTCCTTGCTCATTTTCGAAGAAAAATGGCATAATTATGAATCTGGACCGAAATCCGCACCAAACAGTGACTCGTTTTGGGTATATCGGCTTTTCAATTTTATGCGTGCGACAATTTTGCTTGTTTACATACCCGCCCAGATCAAAATGAGCTTCATCTGAAAAGATGATTTTTATTTTGGGAAAATCGGCCAAAGTAATGTTGCAATATTTTCCAGCGTTGTTCAAGCGTAAACACAACCATATTCGTTCAGCGGAAGGATAAAACTAATTATCTGTCAAATCAGACATGAGCTAAGTGTTACCATTCACGAAATAAGCACTAGTTGAAAAAAAAAACGTTAGATGGCGGACCCTGTATTTTCCATAGTAGTATTTTCCCATAGTATATATTTTTCTGAAAGCATATAACTATAGAAGTCTATTGATCAATGTGTGTCAGTCCGCGTGTTGGCTGAAATTAACTTTTAATAGCTCCCGCATATTTCAAATACTTGTATGTAACAAGAAATATTTATGAATAATTTGCTACTTAATTTCAACTGCATCACCTTATAACTTTTTAAGATATGAGCAAATAAACACAATTGTCTCAGTTTTCCCATTATATTAACTGTTTTCAACCCTAGAATAATTTATTGACAAGTTTATCACTATGTATATCATATGCTTCTAATGCCATACGTAAAAATTTTTAAACAAATCGGTCACTAACCATCAAAGTTATAGACAAAAATTTTTTCAAAAACTTAAACATATATATTTTTAATACATTAATTTTCTCTACTTTGTAAATAATTTTTCAATATAGTTGAGACACCAAATTGCAAACTAAAGCCTTGGAAATTACTTCTGAGAAGTGATAAAAAATTGGATTGCAACTAACTAAGATATAAGGACCAAAATACAAAATCAAATTTTTTTCTACTTTTAGACAACAAAGGGACTCAATATTGGTATCAAATAAAAGACCTTGATAATTCCCTGTTCACACAGCAATATGAATCTCGTGGTTTGCTCTCTAAATCTCTAATGCGTTCAGACGATAGTTCTTGTTTCACTTTGACATTTGTACTTTTTGTTTAATTATTAAAGGCGGCTTTTTGTTTTTTCTGAGGTTTATTGAAGTCATTCTTCTACACTTTAAAATATGTTTCACTATTTTTCCTTTTTCCATTTTAATTTAAATATATATGATTAAATATATATTTCTTATTACCACATTGATTTTTTTAAGTTTTTACACACAATATTTTTTTGTTTTCCTTTGTTTATGTCAGTTTATGTATGTTTTGTTTTTGACAACCAGTACAGAAAAATTAGCGATTTTTTGTTATCAAAATTGGAGATAAAAGCACATTCTTCAAGATTCGCAGCAAGATTCAAAACGAACCATAAAGATTCGCTCTCAAAATTTTGTATGGCGACAATTTAATAAAGATTAGGTCGCGAACCTTGAATAGAGAGCGAACCTTGAATTTTACTGTCCGTGTGAACATGCTATAAGTAAAATACATACTATAAAACAATTTTAAATCCATGATGGCCGCTACTAAAAAATTATGTATAATTAATCCATATATGTTTTAATTAATTAAAAATGTACTGTCTCTTTAGTAACCTCAACGTTGGCATCAAATCAAAGGGGCGTGTAGAATACAGAAAACTGTAAATAAATAAAATCCAAAAATTTATCTTATATATGGGTCAAATATAGTATTAATAAATACAGTAATTAAGGGGACAGATTCTTTTAAACCCCACGATATTAGTCTTCAGGCTTGACCTACGAAAAGGTATAAAATCCAAGATAACGTTACACAGAAAAAAATATTGCTAAAATTTGTTTAATTATTTGAATTTTTAATTTGTTTTTGAATTCTAATTATAGTTTTCATTGATTTAATTAAATTTTTTAATTGATATTAAATATTTTCAAAAAACAAAGAGATTTCTGTCAGTTGAAAAAAATTTAAAAAAATAAAATATATTATTTTAAATGACATTTACTTGAAAATTTAATTTTAAGAATAAATTTAATACAATTGTTACTCAAGGAGCGAAATAATGAAAAATTGTCGCCAATCTGCAAGAGAAAGTTCTGGTAAGTGCACATACGTACAAATATAACAATATGTTCTGCTTTAAATATAATAAATGGTTTCGGTTTCATTGTAGGTATGCTAAAATTCATTACATATTTATTGTGTGCCTTTACATTCCTCAGAATTCTCATTTTAATAGATAAGTTAGTTGAATTTCTTCACTTCTTACCGGTTAATGTTCCTTTATATCTAGGTCGTTGATGCTAAAAAATATTTTTGGAAATCCGGCTTATGATATGGTATAGTATGTGTATGTGTGTGGAACACTATTTTTTTATCATTAATTTTATTATATAAGTAACAAAATATAATTAAAAATATAGATTCCTTTGTAATATAAATGTAGTATATTAAAAATAAACAAATAAAAAAAAGAATATTTTTTTGTATGTTTTTATACAGGTTTAATAAATTATATTATTGATATAATAAATGCTTTAATATTAAAAAACCCGAATCTCAAATAAAGACATGATTAAATTAATTAAAATCATTTTTGAAAATTATTAAAAATTTTAATTAATTTTTTAATACTGTTTTAATTGATATTTTTCTCCATATTTTTTCAATTAAAACTATTAATTTACATTTAATCAATAGTATGTATCATTTTGATGATTGGAGCAAAATTAAACAATTTTTTAATTAATAATATTAATTTCGTAATTAAAATCCTTATTTATTTTTTTCGGTGTTAGAAGTAAATTCAAAACAATTCACTTATTTTCATTGCAATATCTAATTGAAAATTTTATTTATTAAACAAAAATAAGCGAAAGTGAAAAATGAGGGATATATTTAATAAATATGTTAGTCCGATTTTAATGAAAATGTCGGTAAGGAATTTGTCAGATAGACAACATCAATTAAAAGAGCAAAGATAATGTCTTCTATATTTATAGCATGGTTGAACACCATCGTGTTATTTTCTCATTTTTTCTTTATGGGATTTAAAATTTTGATTTACACTTTATGTAAGATTGTACAATTTCAATATCAAAATTTTACCAATTAAACATTATTTGTGCTAACATTTTGGAAATAATAGCTTTACTAGATAAAAACAAAGAAGATTCAAAACGTTAAGGTATTTAAGGGTTTGTAATAAAAATACAAATATTTGAAAAAAAAAAAAAAAAATACAAAAATGTGTAAAATTAGCACGCCTTGTTCAAGACAATTATATTTGAAAATATGTTCCAACATGACTGTTAAAATTATCAAAAATATCGGACGCAGAATTGTTCTTCCTCTGAATTCGTATTCTTCGTTCGTAGTAAATAAACAGATCGAAATTTTTTCTTTACTTTGTGGAGACATTTTTTTATCGTTTAAAGATCGCGCGGAAGATCAAATTTTTTTATTTGTTTAAAAATAATTAATAAAATTAAAAAAAAGTTTAACGCAAAGAGATGTAAAATTTACATTTTAATTAAAACCAACAATTATTTTTATATTAGTACAAAATAATTCTATTTTTATATAAGGTTTTGGATTTTTTTTTTAATTGTTTTTCGTCGTCGAAAATTATTTTTCTAATTTAAAAATACTTTTTTTTTTAAAGAATTGCATATGAAAAGTAGGCAGGCAGAAAGACAGGTAGTAAGTAGGTGTGTGTCACGTTTATTGCTAAATAAATAAAAAAATGCAAACAGAAAAATCTAATAAAAATTTTTATTTGGCTGTGTCCACTCGTCACTGTGTCACTCGTAATTTCCATGAAATTGTTGTTATAAACAATAACACTACGTTGGCAATTTCGAGTGATTTAATTTCACTCGGTATATAGAACACAAACTAAAGCCAAGAAAGCAAAGGTGTAAGTATACAACAGCCTTATTCTGTAACTCGGCAAAACTAAATCTCTATCTAAAGAACTAATTTTTTAATTTTTTTTCAAAATAATGAATTATTGGTTTGTTCTGCGTAAAGTTCATTTTAATTTTCTTTTTAAAAAATTAATTTTTTTTTGTGATAATTGAGATAAGCAGAAAGAAATAAGTTTTTCTTTTTAATTTTAGATATTTTCTTTATATGAAAATAACTTAACCTAGTCTTAATCAATAATTACTGACTTAAATAATAGTGTAAATAGAAAATAAAATACTATTAAAAGTACCAGTGTACCGCTTAACTTTCGATTGTACCAAATTTGGTACAATTGTACCACAAATCCCCATTATGTAGAAGTATTGCAGGTAATTAAAACATCTAGGCGAATGAGCAACATTGTTATTAATTGATATATATAAAATATTACTTATACGTCAATAGAGTATAAAATGTAGTAAAATGGTTCTTGTTTAAGTTTTACAAATTATATATATTGTTGGTGTTCCTTCATATTTATACCCGAAAGATGTCCATAGGTCAAAATATATATGAAAAATAACTGATAAAAATAACAAACAAAAGTGACTATTATGGCCAAATTAGCTTTATATATCTATATCTACGTATAAAAGCGATAAATCGATGCTATAACTTTTTACAAAATCATAAAGTTAAGAAAAAATTTGAATTAATTTATTATTTTCTTTTTTAAAAAGGCTTAAGTGGGCATTTTAAATAAAGAAAGGGCCAAAAATATTGAAATATATGCATGTATAAGTTACTAAGTAAAAGGGGATATAAAGTAAATCGCCAAAAACAGTATGAATATAATATAAGCAGCAGATATTTTTTCTATATATTATTTAGGAAATATCATAATTTTATATGCGAACCTTCCATCTTTTACAAAGAAAGTTCTACGACTAACCGAAAAAAATTGACCAAAGAAAAAATGAGGGCTTGATATTATTATGACGCGAACTTAAAGTAATTCAATGATAAATGCAAATTTTAGCAGCAAGATTTAGCAGTTATCTTCAGTTTTGAGTTCGTAGGTGAAAGTAAGCTTTGTTGACATATCCTGGGTTTCCTGTCGGTCGTGTGAAACCTCCCATATAACGCTTTATTTAAAACTCATATAATTTCTCTATGAATAAAGATTTTGGAATAATAAAGGACTCTATATTGAAATATCTCAGTTGTATTCATTAGCAGAAACAACTTCGAATCGCCTACTATAACGCACACTTTTCACGTTATCTACTGTTAATGAAATTTAAAAGCTCATTGATAAAATTTGCTACAGATATCTTTCTAGTCAATGTTATTGTTATGCCAGAAAATTTAGGTGACTCGCCCACTTCAACGCCTACTTTATCATTAATTCATATAATTTCTCTATGGACAAAGTTTTTGGAAGAATAAAGGACTATATTGAATGATCTAAGTTGCATTCATTAGTAGAAACAACTTGGACACGCCTACTTTAACGCCCACTTTCATTGAAAGTCTAAATTTACGAAAACATTTTACTAGCATATCGAAGTTATACAAAGAAAGTGATACATATTTTATAATAAAGAGATTATTCCATAGAGATTACTGTTATTAAAAAAAAAAATAAGTTTTGTTCTATAAAAGTACACAAAGTTGGTGGTGGGTATCAAAAATTACGCATAGCCGAATATAGTGCTCTAACTTGTTTGCTTTGAGTTTTTCACAACTCTCATATACAACGGATCATTAAATGAGAGGGTTATATTTATGTATAAACAATTTAGTAGTTTTTGTGCCATCTTTAAGAAAAAATCGATAGAAAAGTTCACAATTTTGACTCTAGCATTCTTGTTATTGTTTAATACGTAACTAGCATTACGATATAAAAATTGGCATACAAAGAACAAACGAAAAATTTATTTAAAAGTGAGTTATTAGCTTTCTTTCGCAATAGTTTATTTGTTGTTGCTTATGTTTTTACAATCGTGCATCAAATATTTCTTTTATATTTAGTAAAACACAATAAAAAAATAATTAATTAAAAAGGAGCAACAAGACTGTTTTTCTTAGGGACAAAAATGATATTCGAATAACGAGCTTATATTTTTTTTGTTTTGATTTTATTTTCATCACTTTAAAAACACAACTCACAAAAACACAACAAATTTCACATTTTTTTATAAATTTTTTAATTGTTTATTATTTTACGAATTTTTATAATTACATTTAATATATGTTCATACATATAGATTTTTAGTACAACATAATGACACCATTTATTGCTTCTGTTAACGTAAAAAACAAGAAGAAAAATAAGATCTTACCTTAGTGTAGGTTTAATGTTGGTACATATATTCCTACATTAAATCTTTTAAAGATAATAAAGGTGTGTTAAGCTTTTTGAGTTTTTGCATATAACATTAAGGACGTTTGCTTACGATTTTTTAGCATACGGCCTTAAAGTTATTAAAGTGTGGCCAATACAATAATAAGATAAAAGTATAACATTTTTCCACACAACTTTAGTATACATTTAAAAAAAAAAGCTACAAATTTAATAATAATTAATGTAGACATTCCAAATATTTTTTCTGAGTATTATTTAAATAAATATTTACATTAAAATAAGGCATATCCTTGCATTTGACAACACTGGTATGTAAGTATGTAGACTATTTGGACGATGGTGCGGGCTGCTTAATGTTGAAGTATGAATGATAACAATTAAATTATGTGGTTTGTACTACTGTAACCAATATCTTTATTTTCTTTTGTGTTTGTTCTTTTACATTTCAGACAAAAATAAAAGTTGCTTTTGTCGTGACCCGTTTGTTGGTAACAACAGCAATTTTATTATAAACCCAAAGCAAAAGCAGATAAAAATTCTGTTAATAGGTAGCATAAGGGTGCAAAAGAAATGCACACACACACGGCATAGAAATCTGTAGGGAAAACAATGTAGCCACGAAAGCAAAATCAGCACATAAGTACATGTCAGAAGAGAATTCGTAAAATGAATATAATAGAGTTTATGGTATAAAATTATCCAACCGCAAATACGAATATAATTTCTTCACAAAACAATATACTACTTAAACTACAAGTCCAAATAAAGTGTAGCACGTTTTAAGATTAGTAACCATAAATTTAATTTATGGCCATTGAATGAGGGTCCTCAATACAATACGATATCAAACAATTCGATGTCATGTTCGATATGTTACAATAGTACGATAGAATGCAATGTTATAGATAGAATACAAAATACTCTTGTACATTTCTTTTACAACTGACCGGCTGTCTGTTTAAGTGAGTTATTGACGGCTGCTCTGACTCTTATACCATCATCTATTCGAATGAGACTAAAAGTGTGAATTTAAATTACATTTTACAATGTTACAATACATTTACAATATAGATTTCTTTGTTTAATGGCTGCTGCTGCTGGATGGTTAAAAGGGCTTTTTCTTATTTTCATTTTTTGCCACGCAAATACTCGTACACAAACATTACTTTTATGATGGTAGTATCATAGGGAAAATATTATTATTAGATAAATATGCTAGAAGAAAATAGATATTTACATACAAATTTATTTATTTACTTATTTATTTATTTATATGTATATGTATGTTTTTATTAGTGGTTTATGCCTGCAGATATTTACATTGTGTTTTAAATGCAAACATATTTTAAGAGGGCAAAATTGAATGGGGATTTTATTGTATTTCTTGTGTCTACACGTTTTCTAATTTAGCATTAAGCAATAGATAATATTTAACTATTTACATCAAATAAGAAATTCATTAAAAGTTAATAATAAAACTAAGAGTTTAAGTTACTCCTTATCTTTTCTTTTTCAATGGGATTGAGGACTGAAGATTGTTCAGATTAATTTACTTCCAAACTACGTTCTTATGTTATCTTTACATTATCTGAGTTTTCATTCCCAGTTTAACAACTGATTAACGTTCAGACAAATAATTTTAAAATTTTCACAGTAAGTGTAAGTGTATATATAGGTTTGCCATTCCGTGTGAAATTTCTACAATATTCATTTCCGACCCCAGAAACTATATATTTTCTGAACGCTTATTAATAAGCACTATCCATCTGTTCATGTGTGCGTTGAAATCAACTATTTGAAGCCCCCCGTCACCGCCAACACCCATGTAAGATATTAAAATATCAGAAATATTTGGGAGGAGAGCGGTATTTGAAATCAGCATAATCGGGTTGTAACTTTTTGATATATGAGCAAATAAACACGAGGGCCTCTTTTTTTCGCTAATTTTTACTATAAAAAATAAAATTTTCAGTTGTTACTATTTGTAGATTTGGTATTCCTCTGGAGATATTCATGACAAATTTTGGACCAATTGGTCACTAATCGGCAAAGTTATACGCAAACATTATTTGAAAAAATATATATTTTTTTTAAATTTATGAAACTTTTTTAAACTCGTAAATAATTTCTGAACGTGCTAAGATACTAGCTTAAAAGCTAGAAAAAACTAACAAATCGGTTTAAAACCAACAGAGATATAAGCACAAAAGTATAACTGCTTCGGTGTTTTTTCTAAAGTTTAAATAGATATTTTTCAGTTTCTATACAACCAAGCCAATATGGGAATCGAATGAAAGGGCTTAAATATTAAAATATAGTTAGCTATGAAAAAAAAAGAAATCCAAGATGGCGTCTTAGATTAAATGGCGAATATATGAATCAAATATTCTAGTTACGGCTTTGATCTCTTTAAACCCCACAATATTAGTATCCAATAAAAGGGCTTGACCATTACAATATAGTAAACTATTAAAAACGTGTAAAGCCCAAGATGGCGTCTGAAACAAAATGGCGGATTAAGTTTTTTTAACCCCACTAATATGGGTATCAAATGAAAGGGCTTGACTAGTAGAATACAGTTAACTTTGTAAAAATTCAAAATCAAAGATGGCGTCGGAAATAATAAAGAAAATGGCTAATTACAAGAAATCTAAAATCTAGGCTTAGCTACGATGTGGTCATTATACACATTCAACACGGCCAAATATAGCGCAAGTTTGCATTGAACTTAACCAGAAAATAACAATAAATAACGATTCAAACAATGACAGGTTGCATAAGCATGTTGCAAAGTGCTTACCTAACATTATAACATATGATTGTCATGATTTTATTGTCACGAAAACGATATCGTAAGTACCAAGGTGTTTTAACATACAAGTACAAAAGTGCAGTTAAAAGATATCCGATGATCTAGTAAAGCTGCCTTGTAAAATAAATACATTCATAAGGAAAACTCTAATAATATTAAAAGTACTATATTAATTTAAATATATTTCCAATTAAAATTTGTTAAAAACAATTTAAGTGATCGTTTAAAATACATTTATAATCTTCAATCTCTCTTACGGATTGCATCTGAAACATTAAACGCCTCGTAACTCTTACGTAACGCACACGTTTCGAACCATCTGTTTCGTTTTCCTTTAGGTGCTATTCGTAAGCGTGACTTTAAGTTGCGGATGCTCCTGGAAAAATTTGAATTTGTCTTCGTTTTTACGTATAAGCAGTGCTGTCAACAATATTTTTAAAATAAAATATCAATTTATTATAAATTAGTTTTAAAAATACAAAACGTTTTATAATAATGAAAATAATTTGAAAACGATTTTTAAGCACTATAAAATACGTTTATTTATTTAATAGATTTAAACATTATTTTTGGATTTTAAAAATAATCATAAAAAAAAGCTTACAAAAATTGGAATTTTAAATATAATTTAAAAATTATTTTAATTTCTATACGAACTTTTAATGTCTCAAAGATAATATTTATTTATTTATTTCTGGTTTTAGTTCATTTATTTTTAATTCTTCTATACGAAGAGATTACCAAATGACAAAAAAGATCACACATTTGCAAAAACACAAATAAAAACCAGGGACAGAAAATAACTGTTATTTTTACAAATTTACATAAAAAAGCACACATAAAAAATGATAGTAGAAAATTTTAGTTCTTATCATTATGATACATAGGTGATGTACATGCAAATTTTTGTATGACTTTTAAATTTGTGCCTTTTTTGATAAAAGTCAAAAAATAACTTTTAATTTTGACTTTTATTTTTTAAGGCAAAAATTAAAAGTTATTTTTGACTTTTATTATTTAACTCAAAAAATAAAGATTATTTTTTAACTTTTAATATTTTAAGGCAAAAATAAAAGTCATGAATTAAATATTGCAGAGTAATACGCTAGTTTTATTGCTTTCAATGCTATAAATGATAAAACATCCGTTATCACAATTTCAAGATCATTGCAAAACATAATTCTCTTATATATATATATATATATGTTCCCGTCGTTCCTATAAGAAGCATAGGGCCTCAACAAAATCTTTCCATTTAGATCTGTCCATTGCCATATTTTTAACTTCATTCCAGCTAGTTTGCATGTTTTTAGCTTCGATTTCAATTTGTCGTCGCCATGTATGCGCTGGTCGACCTCTTCTGCGGCTGCCTTGAGGGTTCCACTCGATAGCGGTTTTGGCAATATCTGTGACGGGCTTTCGTATGGTGTGACCTATCCAGTTCCATTTTCTTCTTTGGATTTCTGTAGTTATGGGGTACTGATTCGTTTGATGCCATAGTCTGTTGTTTGATATAGTCCGTGGCCAAAAGACTCGAAGAATTTTTCTAAGGCATTTGTTTATAAAAACCTGCAGGGCATGCATATCACGAGAGGCTGCATTCCATGTCTCGCAACCGTATAGTAAAACAGATCGGACGTTGGAGTTAAAGATATTTACTTTCACACGGCTAGAGAGATTTGAAGAGTTGCATATCTTATTAAGTTGGCCATAAGCTTGGGTCGCCTTTTTTATTCGATTGGCAATATCTGCACTCGAGCCGCCGGATGTTGTGATGATAGCTCCAAGATAGCAAAATGAGTTGACCTCCTCAAGGGTCACATTAACGATTATAAAGGCGTTTGTGTTTTCTGTATTTATTCGCATCACTTTAGTTTTGCTTATATTAATTTTAAGACCAGCGTTCTTCGCAATTTCTGTAAGACGTTGTAATTGCATGTTCATGTCGGAGTATCGGTGAGAAAGAAGACAGATATCATCAGCATACTCAAGATCGTTTAGACGGCTGAGAAGTCCCCAACCAATGCCTCTATTACCCGACATAGCATGGGCCATAACAATGTCCAACACCATATTAAATAACAGTGGTGACATCACGCAACCTTGTCTTACTCCTGTACCAACATTAATTTTTCTGCTCAGTTTGCCTTCGTGCTGAATACGACAACTAGCATTATCATACATGCTCCTTATGAGCTGAATTAGTTTGTGAGGGACACCTTTACATTGAAGGGCTTTCCAAATGACGCTGTGGTTGAGAGTATCGAATGCTTTTTCGAAGTCGATGAATATTAGATATAGAGGAGACCGCCATTCGACCGACTGTTCCACTATTATCCTGAGTGTATTGACATGGTCAATACATGATTTGTCTGGGCAAAAACCAGCTTGTTCACTTCTAAGTTGAGGTGTTATAGCAATTAATAATTCTCTTACTTTGTTATTAATAATTATTGTTGTAATAACTGCATCACTGTTAATTCTTTCAGTATATTTCCATGGCTGCACAAACTAGCACTTATTGTACATTCTGTACCTGCAACTCAAGTCAGTGTAGAAAGGTCATTTTCTGCACTTAAATTGATTTTGGGGGACTTGAGATATAATTTTCTGAAAAAACTAAGAATCAATTTTGATGGTAAAATTAAACAGCTAAACAAATAAATTAATAATAACAATAATTTTAATAGACTTCTGTAATATACATCAATTGTTATTGCCTATAAATTGGATGCAATAAAACTAGCATATTACTATGCAATACTTAATTCAAGACTTTTATTATTGCCTTAAAATATTAAAAGTTAAAAAACTAATTTTATTTTTTGAGTAAAAAAATAAAACTCAAAAATATGTAACTTTTAATTTTTGCCTGAAAAAAATAAAAGTTAAAAAATAACTTTTTTTTTTGACTTTTTCGATAAAAGTCATAACAGTTACGGTCCCTGATAAAAACAAATTGTTGTAGTTTTTAATATATATTTTAAATGTTTTGAAATAAAAAATAAAACAGTTATTAAAGTAAAAACTAATTTTATTTTTATAAAAAGTTAAGAAGTAAGTAAACCAAATATAATAAAAAATGGTCACCTTGTACCAATTTGTTTGTCGTTCATCGGCGTAAGAAATATAAATAAATCTATTGCAGAGTTCGCAGCGTACAGACAGCGAATTTCGATCGACGCCATAATTGTACGCATTCTCCTATACACAAATGAGCTTTTTTTTATGACGAATATTCGCGACGAAAAATTCGTCGTTCGTCCCAATTGTGCGCCTAGCATTAGTCTGATGGTAATGAAAGCTTTGTTTTTGTCGCAACTTATTGTTTTTCTCATAATTTTTCCTTCCCATTTCTTCAACAGAATGTCGGTACTGATGTACTGGTACTGTTGTACTGGTACTGATATTATTTAAATAATATTTTTTCCCCAAAGAAGCTACCTATTGTGGTAGCGAAATATCGGATATAAAATATAAAATATTTTTTTATATACAAACAAAAAAAAAAAACTGACCTTAAGGACAGAATTAAGAACAATAGAGTTTTCTTTTAAAATAATTATGAGAAAAATTTCTTTAAAAATATGTTTGTTATCGGCGCATACTGTATACATCTTGGTCATGTAAGAGCTCGTTGCGAAAAACACATTTTATAGTTATGATATTTCTGCCATAATTTAAGAACTGAAACTTAATTGAACTTATTTTATTTGAAGATTCAAAAATTATAAACATTTTTAACTTCACTTTCTAGTCCTAAAATTAAAAAAATTCCTATTTTGTTATTATTTTTATTACGTAATTGTTTTTTTTTAGAAAGTGTTTCTATAGGATTTTGCGCTTTTAAAGTATACATGTATTTAACAATACTGTTTAAAGAAAAAATAATATGACACGTTTACGTTTGTATAGTAACTAATCACATATATTTTTGAACTCAACGTTTACGAATACGCCACGTTTACGCAAGAGTAACGAGTCCTTAAATTTTGTGTATAAACTGTTAAATTAACTGTTGTTAGTTGTGTGGGAATAATGGGATGTGGATGATGGAAGTTTTGTTTGTTAATGAAATCGTTAAAAGGAAATGATCTTTACCTGAGGTCAACATAATAATTACAGGAACAACATTAATGATTCTAAATCTTCTTTCTGTAAAAGCTAAACTTCTCATTAAAGTTTGAAAATGTATCTATCGGACATACCAAGAGGGATTACCAAAGATTAAACAAAATCCCAACTGTTTTAAGTTTACAAAATCATTATTTAACAAAAAACGTTTCGGTGACAAAGACACTATGATTACTGCTCTAAGTGTAACTGAAATTCCACATTAGAAGAAAAAAATATGACGGACTAATAACAGAAATTAAACGCGCTCAAAAATCATTAGGTTTTTACAACCGAATCCTGTAAATTTTTAAATGACTTTTTTTTAGAATTTAGCTGAAATATTTTAATACAAGAGAAATGTTTGTGAAAAAATATTTTTATTTTTATTTTTTAATCAGACTTAACTGAGGCCAAAAATTAGTTAAGTTAGTTCTAAAGAAGAACAATGAAAATATTTTTGGTTTATGAAATTGGGCAGGGCCGAATTTAACACTTTTTCTTCTTTTATTTTAAAAATTTTAATACAAATGATTGTGTTTGTGTACATTTTTTTCAGGACCAGCAACACATTCATCTCCTTATAAAACAATTTTCGCATCATTCGGAACATTTTCAAAACTTGTAGTGATGATGACGTATTGATTATGATGAGGGTATAATGGTTGGGGTTGATGGTGATGGTGATGAGGTACTGAAGTGTTGACGGCAAGTTTTAATGGAATTTTTTATTTAACATATGTATGTTTGTATGTATATACTTAGTCGTACTCTTACTCCTACATTTTGCAACAAATTTTAAATAACAAAAACAAGGGAAGTTAACAATTGAATACAAATACGTCTGTTGTTACTTTAATGGAAAAACAATGTAAAAGGTAATAAAATCATTTTAAATGGCGCAAAAAATTCCCCTTAAGCAATAAAAATGTTATAAAGATATTTTTGTTTAAATAAGTAACTATGTATGTATATGGTCGGTGTACTTTAATAGCCATTTCACTGATAGATAATTTGTGGTTTCAAACAAGTTGCCAATTTTCGGGTTCATTAATTTAACGGTTATATACATAAATAATATCTCCATCTGGTAGATTTTATTATCATTGATGTCAGTATTTATCATTTTTATGTTCTTTATTAAAAAAGAGTGCTTTTTAACTTTTATTTTATTTATGTTTGATTAAAAGTAGGCGGCCAAATGACACAATTCGTCTTAAAATGATAATACGTTAAAATTATTATAAAGAAATTTATTTTTATTGTTTAAATTTAAGTTTTTATTTAAAATTTATACTCAACAGATTCAAAATTTATTGTCAATCGAACAAAATTTATTTTTGTGTCGAAAAACTTGTGTTGATTTAAATCAAAATTCTGTGGCCTCCGCATTTCAGCAGGCTTATATGTAGACAAACAGACATTGCTTAATCGACAACTCTATTCATAAGATTTTAGAAAATGTTCGTAATGGTCTCTGAAATGAATATTGTAGAAATTGCAAATGGAATGACAAAGCACTAAGTTGACAACCCTAAATTCGCTGAACCGATAAAACAAAGTAAAATATTTCCACTTCAAAGAAATGTTTTACTAAATGATGAAATGTTCTCGTTTTTATAAAATAAAGTAATTTTAATTTTACTCTTATAAACATTTTTTTGACGATAAGTTTTATTTTTCGAATACTAAAGTTTTTTTTCGTAGTAAATATAGTTTTATTTAGTACCGCACAGCGGGACAATTCTGTAGCAACAATACAACTGGCTACTCTATTGTCTGGTTCAGAAATTTATATTTCAATTTACAGTAATGTTACCAATGTATATTTAACTAGGTAGTCTTAATTAATCAGCTGATCATCAGCTCTTCCTTTCCATATGTCAACATTTCATACATTTTTTTTCAGTCGTGATTCAGCTCTGGTCGGGTCAAGAGTTCGCGCGTCATTGCCATTATCTCTCAAGGGCAATCAGGCCATCCTTTTCATCCGTCTTCGAGAGTTTCACGTCTCACTCTCGCATTGGTTAATGGCGTGGCGTCGGTTGACTGTACTGAGGTACAATCACCCGGAGTCTCAATTAACCTTTGCAAAACTTTTAAAGAAAAGAATATTCGCGTTCAGCTCCGACTTCCTATATGAAGGTATAGGTCGACTTACGGATTCTGAACCTGTGTGGGATACCCTGGCTCTATGGTTTTAAAACCTTGCCATTAAAATTAAAAACTAATAATAATAATAATAATAATAATAATAATAATAATAATAATAATAATAATAATAATAATAATAATACATTTTGAAACTCTTTACCAGTAGTACAAGGGACATATACAGATTTATTCCGTCATTCCATTTGTATTAATTTCATTTCTAACCCCATTAAATATATATTATCTGAAAGCTTATAACTAGGGGCTGTCGATTGAGTAATGTACGTCTGTCCATGAGTTGGTTGAAATCAACTTTTAAAAGATCTTCATGTTGTAGAGCTGTGTAGCTCATGAACGAACGGGTTAAAGTGAACGAATCACCGTATTGATCGAAGTGATCCGGTTATTTTTCTGAGTGCTTTTCGTTCAATAGTGTTCCGTTCAATGTTCGTTGAACGAACGAGTCAATTATTGCAAATTGAGCGAAAATCACTGATCACTGCAACGAACGATTTTCCACAGCTCTAACATGTTGCAAAGATTGGGAAATATCCGAAAATGAATTTCATGAAATTGTTTGAAATTTAATTGTTGAAATCTACCACAATCACACTATAACCTTCTGAGATATGAGCAAATAATCACGATTGTCTTCTTTTTATACCCTTCACACAGTGAAAAAGGGTATATATAGGTTTGTCATTCCGTGTGAAATTTCTACAATTTTGATTTCCGACCCCATAAAGTATATATTTTCTGAAAGCTTATGAATAGGGGAGTCGATTAAGCCCTGTCAGTCTGTCCGTCTGTCCGTCGGACCGTCTGTCCGTGTGTATGTTGAAATCAATTTTTTGAAGCCCCCCGACATCGCTAGGACTCGGGTGAGATATTAAAATATCAGAAATATTCGGGAGTAGATCGGTATTGAAAATCAGAAACATCGGTACATAAACAACTGAGATATGAGCAAAAACCCACGACCACCTCGATTTTTTTTTCACAAAAACAACATTACAACAACAACATACATACATACATTCAAACGTGTATACTGGTTAGAGAAAACGTGGCATCGAATCCCAGCTGAGGCAAAAAAAAATTTTTTTCTTATATTTTTTTTTTTATTTTTTATTTAATATATTATTTATATTTTTATTTTTTTTTTAATTTTTTTTTTAATATTTTTTTTGTTTTATATTTATTATATAGATTTTAATTATTTTTTAAAATTTTTTTTTTTAATTTTTTTTTTAAATTTTTTTTTTAAATTTTTTTTTGAATTTTTTTTTTAAATTTTTTTAATTTTTTTTTTTTTTTTTTTTTTTTAAAAACATACATACTTAAATTTATAATTTTACAATGGGATATTTTTATATATGTATGTTTTTGATATGTATGTACGTATTTCATATGGGATGGTGATACAAACTACTGTTATTGCATGACTACACGTTGTGAAGGGTATATAAGATTCGGCACGGCCGAATATAGCGCTTTTACTTGTTTTCCATATTTTTAACATTAAAATTAACATTTAAACTTCAGCTATCAAAACCCATAGATAAAAAACAATTCTCTATCTATATAAAAAATATAAACAAAAAGTTCTCTCCGAACTGCGGTTCGATTACCAGACGTATAAATATAACTTGGTAAGCATATTTAAATTAATGCACATTTCGACAACATTGAAATAACTAGCTCACTATCTGCTCCAGTAATTTTTGAAATTTTGTATAAAAAGCCTTTTACAGTAACCATTAAAAAATTTAAAAAATATTTAATAAAGTCTATGTGACGAAGTTCTTTAAGTTTTTATCTAAAATCTGAATGTCACTATCATCAATTAAATTCGGAACAAAAAAAAAAAAAATTAAACCAGCTAGTATAAAGGTTAAGTTAAGAATGTTTAGCAGGTAAAGAAAAGAAAGCTGTAAAGTACAACACAGTTGCCACTTACGTCATTATTTTTTAAATAAGTGGCTTTATTTTCAAAATCTTCTTAAAATTCTTTGTGCTAAAGTCCTTTACATTTCCTTTTGATATTTACTTAAAGCTGAATTTATCGAATAAATTGTGTGTCCGCACAAATACGTACTTTGATGTCATTCCCTTTGAAAGAGAAAAAATTTGTTTGTTAAACTTTTTAACTTGAACAGATTTAATTTTAATTTTTGTATACAAGAAATTTAAATGACTGAAACGGCAAATATATAACAAACAAGTAAGAGTGCTATATTCGGCCGTGCCGAGTCTTATATACCCTTCTCAACGTGTAGTCATACAATAACAATTGTTTGTATCACCATTCATCTTATATGAAATACGTACATATGTATGTATATACTGGTTAGAATAAATGTGGCATCGAATCCCAGCTGAGCCAAACAAATTTTTTTTTATTTTATTTAATATATTATTTATATTTCAAATTTTTTTTTTAAATTTTTTTAAAAAATTTTGAATTTTAGAATTTTTTTGTTATTTTTTTATTATTTTTTATTTATTTTCAATATATTTTTTTTGTAATTTTTTTTTTTGGTATGTTTTTTAAATGTATGTATGTATGTTGTTGTTGTAATTGTGTAAAAAAACGAGGTGGTCGTGGTTTTTTGCTCATATCTCAGAAAGTTATGGGGCGATTGTGCTATATTTCAATAGCGATTCATTCCTGGATATTTCCAAGAGATTGATACCATATACAGATCTGAGGAACATATAGTTGCTTCTAAAAGTTGATTTCAACCAACACACGGACAGACAGACAGATGGTCAGGGTTTAATCGACTCCTCTATTCATAAGCTTTCAGAAAATATATACTTTATGGGGTCGGAAATGAAAATTGTAGAAATTACAACCGGAATGACAAAGCTATATATACCCTTGTGCACCACAGGTGAAGGTGATGTCGGGGGGCTTCAAAAAGTTGATTTCAACATACACATGGACAGAAAGACAATCGACTCCCCCATTCATAAGCTTTCAGAAAATATATACTTTATGTGGTCGGAAATAAAAATTGTAGAAACTTCACACGGAAAGACAAACCTATATATACCCTTTCTATACCCGCCATCAAGAAAATGCTGTGGGTATATTAATTTTGTCATTCCGTTTTTAACGCATCATAATATCCCTTTTTACCTTTAACTCCTTAACGAATGCATAGTTTTACCTAATTTTCCTAATTTTTACTTAGGAAATATATATTTGAAGTTTCATGGCTCTACGTTAATGCGTTTGGACACAATTGCAGTTTATTCGATGTTGGAAGGACATCGTTTTTTGACCTACTCTTGCAGTATGAGCTATAAATCTCTTCCTAATATTCTGGTAAAATTTGAGCCCCCTAGTTTTTTTCCGTCAGACCTCTATCATGCTTTCAACAGACGGACAGACGGACGGACATGGATTCAGAAAATATGTATATCCTTTATGGTGTCTTAAATGGATATTTCGATGTGTTAAAAACGTAATAAAAAAATTAGTATAACCCCACCATTTTTTTTGTTTTTGATGGAGGGTATAAAAAAAAATTCATTAACATTTTTTATACATGTACTTATATGATGAAGCGAACTGTGTGAAGGGTATACAAGATTTGGCTTAGTCGAATATACCATTCTTACTTGTTAAACTTCTATTTATTTTCCATTTCATAAAAATATACGATTTTGTAACAATAAAAGATTTTGAATAAAAATTTTATTAAATTTCAATGTGAATCATTTTTATTTTGGCTTAATTTCAAAATGATTCATATTAAAATTTAATATATGGGCATTTCCATGGTGTAATTACATAAGGTGATAGCGTAAAGGAGAGCGATTTTCAGCTCTCTTTTTTTATGTATGAAGTTTGACAATTTCCGGAGTGAAATAATTTTTTGATTATGTAGTTTGACATACTCCAGAACACAAAAAAAATTGTCAGCTGGGCTTGCACCGCCACCTTATATAAGTGTATCCTGGGCATTTACATGTCATCGTACGTGGCATTTGTACTCATATAAAGTGGAGTGAGTAATTTTTGCAAAAGTAAGAGCAACTGAAACAAAATTAGATCTTTAGGTTCCATTCAAAGGGTACTTTATTTAGAAAAAAAAATTAATTATATTCGAATCATTGTTGTCTAAAATATCTAAAAAAATAAAAATATATCGTACGTGACATAAAACAGAAGTGATTTTGAAGAACATATGGAAATATGAAAAAATCTGTGAATCTTTGGAGGTATTTTTTCTTTTTTTAATTTCTTACACTAAACCAAATATTTTTCATTTAAAATCCATCATACTTAATTGAAAACAATCTTTAAATGATTTTATAATAAATTCAATTTAATATCGTTCGTGACATATCGTACGTGACAGATTTTTCTCTAATAGTATTCTTAGGTAGTAAAATTTATATTATTTAAGAAAAAAAGTTAAATTCGAAATTAGGTGCTCCTGCGAATGTTCAAATACGAATGACGGAAACAAATAATGTTTTTGCACTACGTACGTGACATTAAAATAATATTCAAGGGAAATAAAAAAAAATACCGCTAATTGGACGCTATATTTTTTTTTCTTATGGTTCTTGTTAATTGTTGTTGTTACCTTAATTTTGAAGCATATTTACAATTACAGTTATTTTTGATTGCAATTCTTTAAAATAAGTCAAAGAGATAATCAGATTAAATTCTTATTATTGCTCTTGAAATAATTAAAAAAGCTCTTAATACCTGCGCATAGTAAAATTTGAGTGTTTTTTTAACAATAAACTTATATTGAAAAACTTTCAAGAGTTTTTAATTTTACAGTCGTCGTTGACATATTCATGGAAATGTCCATATAGTAAAATTTTATTGTGAAAATAAAATTAATATTTATTTAAATTCTTACTGAAATTTCTAAACCCTAGCAATTTGGTGTACGTTTGAATTTTCTTCAGATAAAGCAACACAACAAATGAAATAAACTACATAAATTAAATGAAAATAGAATTAAGCCAATAACAAATAAACAAACAAAATTTATACTTATTTTCTGTAATTCTTTATTATTTTGATTTTTATGGAATTTTGTGCATTTCAACTTCATTTATCAATTCATGAAAATTGTGTTCTTATAACTAAAATGGTTATTGTTGTGTGTGTCCTTATGATGACAAGCAGATGTGTACCTATGTAAGTGTGTTTGTGCAACTGTTTTCCCAGCCTGCACAATAGTACGACAATGTCTGAATCAGACAAGTCTTACAACTATCTGACTTTTTTCGTACAGATTTCTGTAAGACATGTCTGGGAAATTTAATGTACGACACGTCTGATAGACGCATTTGGATTTTCAAGGAATTTTTTAACTTTTAAATCTAGCATATAAACAATTTATATGAATATATGTATGTATGTAATTAAATAATAAATTAATAAAAAAATATTTCTTGAATCTGTGTTTTATTTTATTAAATATTTCAGATTTCTTTAAGAAATCTGTACGATTAATCGGTAAGAATTACATCCGACAAACTTTTAGAAATCTGTCAGAAATCGATACGAATGTCGTATAATAAATCAGAATTTCCCCTGCTTTTTCTATCAAATTTCTGTCAGATTTCTATCAGACACGTCGGTAAAAAACTTTGAATTTCCCACGACAGGTCTGTCAGAATTTGTGTCAACCACTTCATATGTTTGGCGGTCAGAAGTCTGACAGAATTCGTATAGAATTCTTACTTGTTTGCCGACATATCTTACAGACATCTGATAGATGTCGGACAATTTTGCAGGCTGGGTTATAAGTCAAATAAATTTAATAAAATCTTTAAATAGAAAAAGTTTTAATTTTTTTTTTTTAAATAAAAATATTTTTACGAAGGAAATTGTTTATTGTCTTAATTGAATTTAAAATGGTATAAATGAAAATTTATTTGTTTAGTTTTGTATTTATGCATGTTTGTTGAAAATTAATGTAGTTGATTGTGAATGAGTGGGTCTTTTAAGAAATAATTTTTAAATAAATAAATTAAATTCATTTAAATGTCGTTTACAATTAGGATTTCGAAACACATTTCTTTTTATTGTCTTGTTATTTATTCTTGTTAAAAATAAAGAAAAATCAGTGCTGTGGTACATCTGCAGTTGAGTTTTAGCTTAAACTGAGAGAAACTGCATTACGTTATAAAATACTATTTTTAATTTGTAGATAACATGATAATAGTAATGCTAGACTTATAAATTTATGTACGGTTTTCAGCAACATTTTGTGGGTTGAGCGTAGAAAAAAATTTATTCCAAATTTCTACAAAGTAAATAACTTATCAAAAGAAAGCAAATGAATTTATTTTATTTTATAAAACAAAAATTAAGGATAATGAAGTTGAAATGCCAAATCTTAAGAACCCTACACAAGTTACACTTTATGACGTTTACACCAAACCCAAAACATGCTGAAACTCACAAAAATGGCAGCCATTCAATTAGTTGTTTTTGCAAACAAACCTTTGTCTTTTTTCCGCTTTTCGCTAACGCTGAAGTTTCAAACTTAAGGATGAAGTTTCAATAAGGATGTCAAGATTGTATGTATTATGATCAGTAATGCAAACGTATTTTATTTAAATTCCTTTGTACGATACGAAATTCTTAATGCGTTATTAAAGTACACGAAATGTAAAAAGCCACATGCACATGTGGGTTTGACGTCGCTTAAATGTTCAGCACTTTGGTAGTAAGATTTTAATATTACACGAAATGTATTTAAGTCCAGAAATGCAAATGAAACCAATATGTCCGAAGCGGATACATTAATGCTTTATGATAAAGTCAAAATAAAGTCACAGCCACATGCGTATGTGACTTTTTACATTTCGTGTACTACAGGCTTAAGGGCTATTATTACAACTTGCCGACAAAGTTAATGTTAATAAAATGTAACCTTGGTTAACGTGAATAATAAACTGACCATTAGGTTTTTTTCGATATTACAACCTCCCTGTAAAATAAATTGTATTTTTTTTTAATATGGCAGCACCAAACCAAATACCGTCTATGTTTAACAAATTAATTAGTTCTTTAAAAACAAAGTGGCAACGCCAAACGAATAGTAAACAATTCCTTTATACCGTAAAAAATATGGTAACTTTTAATTTACAAACCTCACGTTAAAAGTTAAAGGTAGAGTGATCTTCCCTTTAACATATCGGACACTTTTAGGTTTAAGTGAAGTTGTAATAATGAAAAACTAATTATCTGTTCGATAACATCTTAACTTTAGTTGTCGGTAAGTTATAATAATGGCCCAAAGAGTTGTAAATTATACGAATGTAAATATAACATGTTGCACTTCTTTTGTACTTGTATAACACTTTTTTGAGGAAACATTGTGCCATTTTTGTATTCAATAAACATTTTGACTTTGCTTAAAAAAAAAATAAATAAAACCATGAAAATTTCTTTCCCAGTTTTGGCGAATTTTAGCGATTCGAATCAAATTTATTTTATTAAAAATATTTTATAAATATTAAATATTTTATATTAATGAAAAATATGATAAAAAAAATATTTATTTTATTGTCAAAAACTTAGATAAAAAACCTTTGGCGATTTTGGCGATTTTTTACATTGAACTTGGCGAAAAGGTCAAAAAATAAATCTGACAACCCTGTTAACATTCCATTCAATTTCATATCTTTTATCTGCCTTAATCTAATCTATTTTGAGTGTTGTTGCATATGCTTGTAAATATAATTCTGTTTTTTTTTTTTTTTTAATTTTTTGATACTTGTATTTGATTTAAATTCTTTAACCTAAAGAGAGACTGTATATTTTTCATTTAGATTTTATTTTGCAATATAACATTTACAAAACCAGAAACATGACAACAAATTAGCTATGACAAAATGTATAAAAAAATTGTACAAAGTGTTTTACATTTGTTTTAATTATAAGAAATAATTTCAAGTACTAATAAATTTTAAAGAGCAATTGACTTTAAATGAAAGAATTTAAAAACAAAATATTCAAAATTATAAAGTTTCCATAGAAGTGTGTTAATTAAAATTTTCTTAAAAAACATGCTGCAAACACCTGTCTATGTTTACAATGAAACTTTGTTTTTTTATACCCGCCACCAAAAAAATGGTGGGGGTATATTCATTTTGTCATTCCGTTTGTAACACATCGAAATATCCATTTTAGACCCCATAAAGTATATATATTCTGAATCAGGGTTTGATTTGATGACGATCTAGCTATGTCCGTCCGTCTGTCCGTCTGTCCGTCTGTCCGTCTGTCCGTCTGTTGAAAGCACGATAGAGGTCGCACCGAAAAAGCTAGGGGGCTCAAATTTTGCCAGAATCTTTCTTATAGACAAGGTTTGTTTGGTATTGAAAATGGGCTAAATCGGAATATTAGGAAGAGAGTTATAGCTCGAAAAGCAAGAGTAGGTCGAAAAAACCGTGTCCTTCAAACATCGAATAAAATGGAATTGTGTCCAAACGCATTAACGTAGGCTCATGAAACTTCGAATATATATTTTCTGAGTAAAAACAATATTTTTCCCCGAAAATTATTGAAATCTATACATTAGGAGAGGAGTTATCGATCAAAATGTACGAAAATTTATACCGCACAGTGTATTTTTCGGTATATTTAAAAACAAAAACGTCATAAAAGCAACAAAATTGGATGTACGACTCTGAAATTTTGCACACTTTACTTTTTAGTGAGACGCTTTTTTGTAACGGAATATCAATGTGCCACGCCCACTTTTACGCCCACCTCCCATATAACGTTTTACCTCAAAATCCTTTAATTTCTCTATTAATAAAGATTTTGGAATAACAAAGGGCTATATTGAAACACCTAAGTTGTACTCATTCGCAAAAACAACTTTGACACGCCTACTATAACGCCCACTTTTCACGTTATCTACCGTTAAAGAAATTTAAAAGCTCATAAAACCGCCAAAATTAGAGTTTTGATGATCAAATTTGCTACGTATATCCCCCTATGTAATTTCATTACTGTGCCAGAAAATTAAGGTGCCACGCCCACTTTTACGCCCACCTCCCATATAACGTTTTACCTAAAATTCATATAATTTCTCTATTAATAAAGATTTTTGAATAATAAAGGGCTATATTGAAACACCTTAGTTGTACTCATTCACAAAAACAACTTTGACACGCCTACTATAACGCCCACTTTTCACGTTATCTACCGTTAATGAAATTTAAAAGCTCATAAAACCGCCAAAATTAGAGGTATGAAGATGAAATTTGCTACGTATATCCCCCTAGGCAATGTCATTACTGTGCTAGAAAATTAAGGTGCCACGCCCACTTTTACGCCCACCTCCCATATAACGTTTTACCTAAAATTCATATAATTTCTCTATTAATAAAGATTTTGGAATAATAAAGGGCTATATTGAAACACCTAAGTTGCACTCATTAGCAAAAACAACTTTGATACGCCTACTATAACGCCCACTTTTCACGTTATCTACCGTTAATGAAATTTAAAAGCTCATAAAACCGCCAAAATTAGAGGTGTGATTATCAAATTTGCTACGTATATCCCCCTGGGCATTGTCATTACTGTGCCAGAAAATTAAGGTGCCACGCCCACTTTTACGCCCACATCCCATATAACGTTTTACCTAAAATTCATATAATTGCTCTATTAATAAAGATTTTGGAATAATAAAGGGTTATATTGAGACACCTCAGTTGTACTCATTCGCAAAAACAACTTTGACATGCCTACTATAACGCCCACTTTTCACGTTATCTACCGTTAATGAAATTTAAAAGCTCTTAAAACCGCCAAAATTAGAGGTATGATGATAAAATTTGCTGATTATATATCCTTCTAATCAATGTAATCGTTGTGCGAAAAAGTTTAGGTAACACGCTCACTTTAACGCCCACCTCCCATATTTCATGTAATTTCTCTATTGACAAAGTTTTTAGGAAAATAAAGGACTATATTGAAATGTGTAAGTTGTATTTATTAGCAGAAACTTCATTGACACGATTACTTTAACGCCCATTTTCATTGAAAGACTACATTAACAAAAGCATTTGAGTAGCATATCGAAGTTATAGAGGGTGGTTAAATTTTAATGACCGATGTTGAATTTAAATAAAACACAAATTATTTAGGATATTATTATCATTTCTTTTTATAATGACAATATATGTATGGTTCAATTATGTATTTAACAAAATATCTGCCAAATAGCCCCCCCATCCTTGGCGCCATTCCTCTATCTGATGGTCCAAATTTTCAATGACAATGTTGATGCTCAATTGTTAGGCATGATGATGAGGCGAGGTTGACTGCTCTTTTGCCACACTATCGCAAAAACCAGCAGTGGTTCCCATTCAGCGAACTAAGAAGGCATTCACAGATTTTCTAACATTTTATACAGACCTGTTTTGCAGAAATTTAAATACTTTTTACAATTCTCCCGATTGTGGACGAATTTGAACGATTTTGTTGATTAAAAGAATTACGAAGTGCACAAAATGCGATTTGTATTGAACGCCCTTTTTTTATAAAAAACCTGAATAACTTTAAAGCGTTGCTCGTTTGCGTATCTTTCCACGGATCAAATTGAGTAAGTTTGAGATTGAGAAATGTCAAGTGAAATGCAGAAAACAAATTTAAAGACTAGGTGTAGTTCACCTTCAACATGGCCCCTAAAAAATTTAACCACCCTCTACAAAGAAAGTGATACATATTTTATTATAAAGAGATTATTCCATAGCGATTAATAAAATAATAAATATTGTGCTTTAAATGTATACAAAATTGGTGGTGGGTATAAAAGATTCGGCACAGCCGAATATAGTGCTCTTACTTGTTAACATTTGCTATGATTTTCAAGGGTATACTTATTTATTTAAAGAAAGGCTAAACAATTTTCTGATCCATATATAAAAAAAATTGGAAGTAGTGCAAAGCGAATTACATTTACAAGATTTCTAAATAATTTGTGTAAAAGCATTAATTCTAAATGACTTCTTAACTGCAAAATAATTTCTCATAAATGATGTGCTTAGAAATGAATGCAACATCATGCAAAATATCTTAAAGAATTCATGTAAACAAACAATTTTAACACATGAAATATCCGATACTTGTCACCAAATATGCATGAGTTCCATGCACTTATTAGAATGGAGTGCAGTTCATTAAAATATTCATGTAAACACATGATCTCCAATGACACGCTAATGTTAAAATCATTAGTGTTTTCACCTAAATTTAATCACTTCGTCACCAGTTGAACCCCTGCAGAATCACATTTATGTCATAGATTTTTTTGCTGGGTATATAAAAACAAAATTGTATTTCTCTCGGCCTGTTTTAGGATTCAACTTACTGAATCTGTGCAGAAACAAATTTTTCTATTTTGCCTTCGTAGTCTGCATTGGAACCCAACCCATATTTTATTATACAATAGCATTAATTAAGCTACATATGTTCAATGTGTCATTTTTATTGAATTTAATTAATAGTCATGTTCAATCTAATTTTCTTCAGTCCAACATTTTATTAAACGTTCCATACCATCCAACTCGTTATCCTGATTTTCTGTCCATCAAATACTTCAGGTCATATTTTGCAAATGTGTAATAATTGATTTTTCTTCGAATACGAATATTTTTATACCTTTCACACAGTGAAAAAGGGTATATATAAGTTTGTCATTCCGTGTGAAATTTCTACAATTTTCATTTGCGACCCCATAAAGTATATATTTTCTGAAAGCTTATGAATAGGGGAGGCGATTAAGCTCTGTTAGTCTGTCTGTCCGTCTGTCTGTCCGTCTGTCCGTGTGTATGTTGAAATCAACTTTTTGAAGCCCTCCGATATCGCATGGACCCGGGTGAGGTATTAAAATATCATAAATATTCCGGAATAGATCGGTATTCAAAATCAAAAACATCGGTTCATAAACAACTGAGATATGAGCAAAAACCCACGACCAGCTCGATTTTTTTTCACAAAAACAACATTACAACAACAACATACATACATACATACATACAAACGTGTATACTGGTTAGAGAAAACGTGACATCGAGTCCCAGCTAAGCCAAAAAAAATTTTTTTTTATATTTTTTTTATTTTGTTTTTATTTTTTATTTAATATATTATTTATATATTTATTATTATTTTTTTTTTAATTTTTTTTTTTATTATTTTTTTTTGTTTTATATTTATTATATATATTTTAATTATTTAAAAAAAAATTTTTTTTTATTTTTTTTAAATTTTTTTAAAATTTTTTTTTATTTTTTTTTATTTTTTTTTTAACATACATACGTAAATTTATAATTTTACAATGGGATGTTTTTATATATGTATGTTTTTATACCCTTCACCTGTGGTGCACAAGGGTATATATAGCTTTGTCATTCCGTTTGTAATTTCTACAATTTTCATTTCCGAACCCATAAAGTATATATTTTCTGAAAGCTTATGAATAGAGGAGTCGATTAAGCCCTGACCGTCTGTCCGTCTGTCCGTCTGCCCGTCTGTCCGTGTGTTGGTTGAAATCAACTTTTAGAAGCAACTATATGTTCCTCAGATCTGTATATGGTATTAATCTCTTGGAAATATCCAGGAATGAATCGCTATTGAAATTCAGCACAATCGCCCCATAACTTTCTGAGATATGAGCAAAAAACCACGACCACCTCGTTTTTTTTCACAATTACAACAACAACATACATACATACATACATGTAAAAAACATACCAAACAAAAAAAATTACAAAAAAAAAAAATATTAAAAATAAGAAAAAAATAATAAAAAAAACTAAAAAAAAAAATTTTAAAAAATGTAAAAAAAAATTTAAAAAAAATTTTTCAAAATTTTTCTAAAAAAATTTTTTAAAAAAATTTAAAAAAATAATAAAATATAAATAATATATTAAATCAAATAAAAGAAAATTTTTTTGGCTCAGCTGGGATTCGATGCCACATTTATTTTAACGTGTACGTATTTTATATGGGATGAATGCTGATACAAACAATTGTTATTGCATGACTACACGTTGTGAAGGGTATATAAGATTCGGCACGGCCGAATATAGCACTGTTACTTGTTTTTGTATGTAAGTATTTCATATGGGGAATGGTGATACAAACTACTGTTATTGCATGACTACACGTTGTGAAGGGTATATAAGATTCGTCATGGCCGAATATAGCGCTTTTACTTGTCAAATGTAAAATTCTTCTGTTTTTAATAATATAAATAATCAACAATTTTGTTCTTTTATGTTTTTAAATTGTCTGTAAGATTAGTTATCTATAGAGATGAATAAATAAATAAAAATAAAACAAGTAATAGCACTATATTTGATGTGCTTTTATAGCACAAAATTTATTATTTTGTGATTAATAGTAATCGCTATTAAATAATAAAGGGTCCGCCATCTAACGGTTTTTTTTAATTAGTGCTTATTTCGTGAATGGTAACACTTAGATCATGTCTGATATGATAGATAAGTAGTTTTAACCTACCGCTGAACGAATATGGTTGTGTGTACGCTTCGCTAAGTGGGCCTGCGATCGACTTACAGAAGATGCCGATTTTGCAAAAAAAAATCATCTTTTCAGATGAAGCTCATTTCGATCTTGGCGGGTATGTAAACAAGCAAAATTGTCGTATTTGGGGCACAGAAGCCCGCACGCATACATTGAAAACCCGATACACCCAAAACGAGTCACTGTTTGGTGCGGATTTTAGTACAGATGCATAATTGGGCCATTTTTTTTCGAAAATCAAGGAGTGGCCGTTACAGTCAATGGCGATCGTTATCGGGTCATGTTTAACGAACTTTTGTTCACAAAAATTGAACAGAAGGATATTGGCAATATTTGGTTTCAACAGAACGGCGCTACGTGCCACACAGCCAAAGCTACACTCGATGTTTTGCGCTCTGTATCAAAAGAAGTTATTTGGCGGACCCTTTATATCAATTTCTTTTTTTTAACTTTGATATGCTTTTAAAATATTTTCATAAATTTAGTCTTTCAATGAAAGCGGGCGTTGAAGTAGGCGTATCAATATCTGCTAATAAATAAAACTGAGATATTTCAATATAGTCCTTTATTCTTCCAAAAACTTTGTCCATTGAGAAATTATATGAATTTAAGATAAAGCGTTATATGGGAAGTAGGCGTTAAAGTGGGCGTGTCACCTATAGTTTCTGGCATAAAAATGACATTAACTAGAAGAGTATCTGTGGCAAATTTCATCACCATACATCTAATTTGATGGTTTAAGAGCTTTTAAATTTCATTAACAGCAGATTACGTAAAAAGTGGGCGTTATATTAGGCGTGTCGAAATAGTTACTGCCAATAAACTCAACTCAGATATTTTAATATAGAGTCCTTTATTCTTTCAAAATTTTTATTCATAGAAAAATTATATGAATTTGAGATAAAGCGTTACATGGGAGGTGGGCGTATCACATTTATTTTGCGTTAGTAAAAAGCTTTTGACCAAAAAGCAATGATAGCAAAATTTCAGAATGATACATCTAATTTTGTCAGTTTTATTACGTTTTAAATTTTGAGTATACCGAAAAATATACTGTGTGGTATACATTTTCTTACATTTTTTAATACCAAATAAACCTTGTGTATAAGAAATATTCTGGCAAAATGAGAGTCACCTATCTTTTTCGGTCGGAGCTCTATGGACAGATGAATGTACATAGTGATTCACAAAATATATACTTTATGGGGTCTAAAATGGATATTTCGATGTGTTACAAATGGAATGACAAAATGAATTTTTTTGGTAGCGGGTATAAAAATAAAATTGTCATTCCGTTTCGCTTGTGTCACTGTAAAACTTTATATCTGTGGCAATTAGGGAAAACATATTTAATCTGTTTATATTGTTTTTTTAGAAAGACAATTTTAAATTAATGAATTAATTATTGATTGATATCTTTTTGAGCTTATCACCTTTCTAAAAAGGGCCCATATTCTGTGAGTTTTTCAAATTTTACCCTCATTGTAGTCCTTCCAAAATTGCCTCCAATTTATAACTACTCCTAGGAATTGGGCCTTTCTATTAATCTGGATTTTTTAACCTTCTCGTTCCAAAGAATTCCATAGAATGGCTTAACCCTAAGTTCTGCAAGGAGCCAATAAGTCTTTAGGCTATTACGTTGTTGAAAGCTTCTTCTATCGTTTAAGGAGACGCACAGGGTATATGAACTAAGGTAAAAGGATCATTTTATGTGATAAACAACTTCCTGTATAGTCGTCTTAAGGAACTTACCCTTAATATAAGTAGGCGTGGTTTTTAAATTTTATAGCATCTTTCGGTATTTACATTTTAATCATATTGTCGACTATTTTCAATAAGAATAATATTAAGGTTATCATTCTTATTGGAAATCTTGGAGCAAATAGTCGACAATATGATTAAAATGCAAACACTGGACGATGCAATAAAAGGTGAGGGTAACTTTGCACCAGCCTTACCTACCTACCTACCTATAGGTCTATAAGCTTGAAGATTTGTGCAGCTTTCCTTCTCCGGTTATAAAAAACGATTTTCGCTTCTTTCTATGCCATCGGGATATATGCGTACTTTAGACAAGTTGTGAAAATATTTGCCAGCCTGTTGTCAATTAGGTCAATGCTTCTCTGTAGAAGTGCCGGAAAAATACTATTCTTAATAAAAAATTTAAAATTTTCAAAACGTTTTGAATTTTATGTAAACAAAAACACGGAATGAAATCTTGAAACACTGTATTAATTTTTTTTGTCAAAAGTCCAGTTCAATTAAATTTTTGTTCAAATTTGCTGTAAGTTTTGTTGGCGCTTTCAATAAGTCGACATTAATTATAAGGAAACGCTATCTTCGTTCATTTTCTCAAAAATACTGACTATTTTCTACTGAACATTACTGTATTGAGTTCTTCTAAACAATCCAATAAATTTCAATAAAAATAGTAACAACTTTTAGTAAACGAACAAACACGTACTCATTGTATGAAGTATTTTAAAAAATTTTTTATAAAATATTTATTTATTGTTAAAAAAAACTTTATTTATTGTTAACAGACTTTTCTATGTTAGTGTTTAAACTAAACGCAAAAAGTTTTTTTGCAAAGTTTTTTGTTTTCTTTTTTATTTCGCTAAACTAATGTCCTCTACTTCCAGTAGAACACACTTAGAATTGTCTCATTTTGTAACACAGGTAACATCATGTTCTTTTTTCTTAGGCAAAAAAAAAAAAAGATCATGTATTGTACATACATACATGTTTACAAGTTCGTTTATTTGTTCTTTTAAACTTTTACTAATAATGCTGGCTCAAAACTTTTCTTAATAATTATTAACGGCACTAGAAGAAAAATTATTGTCATATAGACAAAATTATTCCACTTTTAAGGTTAATTTCTAAAAGCAAATTTTTCTTTTGTACAGTAAACCTTTTAAAAAATAAACACCAAAGAAAAAGTTATGAAAAAATGTGTTGCCAATTCTTAATTATTCTGTGTATAATATAACAAAAAGAATAATTTATTTCGCCAAGTTTTTGTAATGTATGTAGATAGAAATGTTACTTTAATATGCACATATAATGCAATTAAGGTATTCAGAAACATTTTGCTGATATGAATTTAAATTTGAGTTGCCAGTTAAATAATTCAACATTTTTCAACTTTTAAAATTTTATAAAAAAAAAGTTAAGTTTGATATTTGTAAAAAAAATGTGCTTTTTTAGCTCCTCATTTAAATAAAACTTGTCTTTTATTTATAATATGGCTTTTTTAAAGGCTGGCCCATCTATCGGTTTAAATTTAAACCAGCGGTTATTTCGAATCTTACAATACTTCTGTCATTATACTCTGTCACAAAATTCAGTATATCATCTCCCCTGAACGAAATTAATCGATTTAGGCTTGAGCAACGTTGGGATTTATAGAAAATGTAAATGTAAAAAGTCGTACATCTTTTTGGATAAAGTTCATTTTCTTCTTGGTGGGAGCTTAATAAGCAAAATCGCCATATTTGGGGCTTAGAAAACCAAAACTTGGTCTTACAGAAGCCCATTACGAGTGACTGTTTGGTGCGACTTGTGGAGCGAAAGCTTCATTGGTCGTATTTCCTTGAAAATTAGGTCGTCAATGCGTCGGTCAATCGATACACCTATCGCATCATGGTAACCGTTTTTTTTTTGTACCTGATCTTTATGGTATTGATGAGAACGATGTTTGGTTTCACAGAATGGTGAAACTTGCCACACATCTAAGCTACAATGAATTTATTTCGTACAACGTTTGAAGGCCGTTTAATTAGCCGAAATGGTGATTTTAATTGGCTGTCAAGAAGCGGCAATTTGACACCGTTGGACAGTTTTCTGTGGGGCGCCGGTAAAGATAAATACTATGCCGATAAACCAGAGACAAGTGAGTATTAGAAGGCCAACATTCCTAATGCCATTGCCAAGATACAATCCTATACACTCGCAAAAGTGCCCGAAAATTGGCCCGATCAAACAGGCTACTGCGAGGCCAGCCGTGGCAGCCATATGAATGAAATAATATTGCATTTCTAACCGGAACAATTGTACTTCAAAACAAAAAAATTAATTTGGAAAAATTTCAAACTGTTTTTGTTTTATTTCATTTTTAAATATAAAATTTTCAATGGCCCATCCTTTAGTTTCTAAAAGCAAAGTTCATTTTTAAAAGAATGACAATGCAATATATATGATATGGATTTTGATGCGCTGAACTCAAATCCGTTGTCGGTTTTTTTTCCAACAGATCGGGATTTTTTTTAAGGGCGTGGCAAATTTTTCCCCCTAAATTAGTCAGGTACGGAGACATATTTCATCCTAACTCGAGAACCAGTCATACGATTTTCAAAAATAAAACACCAGAAGATGTGCAACAAAATTGTATTTATTTTAGTTGAATAAAATTTTTCTTTATCTCTTATCGTTTTTGGCTGCATTACGCATATTTGGTCAATATTGGGTACCAGCGGTAAATTGACAATAAAATTTACATTTTTTAACCGTTTTTTATGGTTTATGGCTTTTTTATTTTTACAATAAGTAGCTCTCAGAAAAAAGTGCAAAATTTTAAATATTTGCCTTATATTTTTTTTAATTCCATTTTTAAATTGAAAAATATTATGAATTTTGCACGAAAAAAATTTTTTTTCTCCATTAATTTCTGAATAATTCAAAAAAGAATAAAAGATAGAGAAAAATTGCGACTAAAATAAATACAATTTTGTTACACATTTTCTGATGTTTTAGTTTTCAAAATCTGATGACTAGTTCTCGAGTTAGGATGAAGTATGTCTCCGTACCTGACTAATTTAGGGGGAAAAATTTGCCACGCCCATAAAAAAATTTCGATCTGATGGAAAAAAACCGACAACGGATTTAAATTCAGCGCATCAAAATCCATATCGTCCACATAGTTTTATATAATGGAGAATTTTGCTGCTGAGCAGTGTTATCATTCTTTTTCTGTACACTATACAGTATGGCAATAAAAACAAAGAGCTGTACACCAATTTAAAATCATGCATTCATTAAAAAACTATTGTACACATTTTATTTGTCTTTTCAATATAGAGCAAAAAAAAAAAAATTATCGTGTGAGAGTACAATGAAACTAGAGAAATTAGTATTAAATGAAATGTTTTTAGAGATGCTAATATGATGAGATTGAATCCAGAAATAGAAGATTTTTTGTATGTAAAAGGTATTCAAATTTGAAGTATCAATGGAAATCGATATGGCAAAATGAAATGAAGCTTTTTTCGGCGGATAATTGATGACTAAGACCTAGAGTATATGTGGTTTTAACAGAATAGGGCCACTTGCCACAAATCAAAAGAAACAATGGATCTTTTGAAAGAAACGTACAAAATTCGCATTATTTTTCGTAGAGGACCACTAAGATCATGCAATTTGACACCTTAAGACTATTTTTGTGGGGTCAACGTATCATTGAATGCAAATAATAATTTTACAAAACTTACATTCAACAGTATATGTGACCTAGCAATCATTATTGGATTTTAGAATGAATGCACAACTTTGCGATTTAGTGTCACTTAGGCTGTGCTCCCATTCAAACTCATATACATTCATACATAGTTGTTGTTATGTTTGGAAAATATTTTCTAAACATAATTTCGCTTGCCGTTGACACCTTTATTAATTAAAAAAGAATATGAGTTTGTGTTCTGTTTTGTCTAATATTGACATTTAAATTAATAGGTTTTTGTTTTAAATTTAATTATATAGAGTGTTGGCAACTCAGGTGTCTGTTAAATGTTTTAAAATTTTTTTTTCATACAAATACCATGATGATGATGGTGTTGATGATTACTGTAATAATTTTGAAGTCAAATGCTTTTTTTTTACAACAAAACCAAAAAATTGCTAAAGTAATATTTCTAACATAACAGGGTTTTGTTTTCTGCAAAATTACATACGCGCACACTTACAAAGGCTCGCACACAAACATACAATACACATGCTCATGTAATATTAAAACGGAAATGCTTGTGAATAGAAGGATGTGGCTGTTGGTTGGTGTGCACAAGTTTATCTTCTTTTACTAAAATATAAGTACATATGTACCAACCAATTGTATATATAAACAAATACTTGGTAATATGTATGTATGCAAATTTTGAAGTGTGAGATACTTATAGTTGTTACTGCAGAATTGCTAAAAACGTAATAAAAAATAGAATAGAAATACATAAATAAAATGAATTCAATTTGACTAAAAGGTATATTCAAAACCATAAAAATTTAGAAGAAAAACTATTGGCAACAATAAAAAAAATTATACGCACTCATATTTAATTGCAAGGTGGATGTGTTTATGTTATTCATTCTTTCATCATAATTTTATCGCTTGGCGGGAAACCGTCATAAGTTCAAAATTTCAAATGTTTGAGTTTAATTATACAGAGTGTTGTAATGTGAATAAATGTATTTTGAATATATCTGAAAGAGCCAAAATCATTATTTATTGTTCGCAAAGGTATTTCTATCGGGCCAATGCGAGAGATATTTGGCGATGTCACAAACCAGTGCTCAGATGCATGCTGAAATGCTGCAACTCTTAGCTAAAAAAGAAAAATCGAATTTCGTCCAACTTTGCTTCTTCAGCAGCAAAATAGAGAGTTATCCGATATCCGACAGGTATCTTAATGGTAGCAAGTAAGAGTGCTATATTCGGCCATGCCGAATCTTATAATACCCTTCACCATCATGTACATAGGTACAATCTCACATCGTAGCCTAACCTATATTTCGTGTTATACCCCTTTTTTCTTTATTATTTCCGAAGCCATTCTCGATTTTGAGTTTTTACGTAGTTGTCTGTATTCTACCAGTAAAGCCCTTTCATTTGATACTCATTTTGATGGGGTTGAAAAAATTTGTTCCGCCATTTTGTTTTAGACTCCATCTTGGATTTTAAATTTTTTTAAAATCTATTGTATTCTACTGGCCAAGCACTTTCATTTGATACCAATATTGAGGGAGTTCTAGAAGTTACATTTTAAAATACCAGATTTGACCCATATATGAATTTATTGTCTGCCATTTTGTAGTGGCGGCCAATATGAATTTTAATTTTCTTATAGTGCTTATACTGCGGTAGTCAAGTCCTTTCAGATGATACCAATATTGACCCTCTCGGTTGTCTAAAAGCTGAAAAAATTTGATTTTAGTTTTTGGAATATATTAAAAAAAATTTTTTGCCTATAACTTTACCGATTAGAGCACGCTTTATCCGAAATTTCTCACAAATATCTCTAGAGGCATATTATATCTACGAATAGTAGCGAAGGCACCTATGAATTATTCTATGGCTGAAAAATTTTAATTTTGGTATTAAAACTATGGGAAAAAACAGAGGCAGTCGTGATTATTTAGTCATATCTCAGATATTTATGGAGCGATTGTGCTGAATTTCAATAAGGATTTATTCCCGGATATTTCCAAAAGATTGATTCCATACACAGATCTGAGGAGCAGATGGTTGCTTCTAAAAGTTTTTTTCAATCAACTTACGGACGGACGGGCAGACGGACAGACAGTCAGACGGACAGACAGTCAGACGGACAGACTTTATGGGGTCGGAAATGAAAATTGTAGAAATTATCAACGGAATTACAATGCTATATATACCCTTGTGCACCACAGGTGAAGGGTATAAAAGAGTCATTACAATACAATAGGAGTTATTTTATGACAGAAATGTGTTCCATTCAACGAATTTACAAGGCATTCACAGATAATTACAATTTTCCCGATTGTGGACGCATTTGAGCGATTATGTTGACCAAAAGCATCACGAAGTGCAAGAAATGCAATTTAATTCGAACGCTTATTTTCATAATAAGCCTGAATAACTTTAACGCGTTGCTCGATGGAAAGATACACTTCCATGGTTCAAATTGCGTTAGTCTGAAATTGAGAAATGTTAAATGAAATGCAAAAAAAAAAAAGAAAACTTGACGTTTAGTTGTGGTTCACCTTCAACATCGGCCCTTAAAATTTAATCACCCTTTATATATGCTGCAAAAATATTTTTTTATATTTTTACGGGAAAGCGATTTCACTTTATCAAGATACAGAATAAAATCTGGGTAATTAGCATTAAAAATTGGTTAACAAACACAAGACAGGAAATGTACAAAAAGACTTCTGCTTTGCTTGTAATAAAGAGATTTAAAATGAAATATACAAATAAGTCTTGTGACACTTTTGCCACCAATGAGCATAAAGAAAAGTCGTGATATCTTATTTTGAATCATATATTTGCGTTGAATAAAGTTATCCTTAAGCAAAAATGTCATATTTACATAAAAAGTTTTTAATAAATGCATTTCTACTTTTATTATTATTATTATTTTTTTTTCAAAAAAAGTACAACTTCTTAGAAGAAGAAGAAGAAAATATAATGAAAGCGAAATTTTCTTAAAACATTTTAACTCATTTTCATATTTATTCATTCTTCAAGAACTTTCTCTTTGTTTTTTGTTTTTTTGATTTGCAGGTGACGCTTAATAACCATTCCCAGTAACATTTTCATGATTGAGTTTAAAGTAAGTACATACATACACTCATACAGTCAGTTTTTTTTAAAGAAAAATTATCGTTTGATTTACATATTTTTCAGGCAAAACATGTGTACGTATTAAGTGAAAAAAGACACTTAAATACTGAAGGTAATAAAAAAAGTAACACGAATAATATTTATTACAAGACAAAATGAAGAATGAAAAATAAATAAAGTTTAAGACGTGCATAAATTTAGTTGTTTCCTTTATATACACATTTTTTTTGCATAAAGTGCTGTATAAATCTAAACAAGTTAATTGAATGCTTCAGGCAAAAGTTAGTAATTTGTATTTTTATTTCGTTTAAATGTTAGTATGTACGAGTATAAACAAAAAGTGGATATTTCCATAAATGATAAGTAAATATACATACAAATGTTAGAGAATTAAGTGTTAAATTAATATAGTCTTTAAATTAAAACATAAAACTTGAGAGAACCATTTTAAATATATTTATATACAAACACTCATGCTGACACTCACGAGTCTTTCATGTATATAAAGGGTGTGCTTTCCTGATTTTGGGATTGTTCCTATAAAGATTTGTGGTCCAATTCTGATCGCTGACTGAAGAAAGTACACGATTAGTAATAGCATAATGCAGTTATTTAATTTTTTTTCCAGTTTGTCTTGCATTATCCACATAGGTTAGGTTAGGTTGAGAAAAAAGGTCACTTAAGGCGTAAACCCAAGAGAGATATGCACGTGTGCCCAATTGGTATGTTGTGCATTATATATAGGATCGAAATTTCCCTAATAAAACCATAATCCTATTTTCTGCATAAAAATCAACTAGTTCAAGAACCCAGTCCCCTTAATGTAATTCCTTATAGATCTCCAGTTCGAGTTTCTTAGGTATTCCAAGTTCGAAATAGTATCCACTACAATGACAAAGATAGTGATCCAAGGTCTCGTCCTCTATCGTCCGACTATATCATGCGAGCTAGATGTGTTCTCAACTCCGTGTATCCTGTTATTACACCAGTTAATCTCCTAAGTGTTGGACTATTCAAGTTCAAAATTTCTTTCGATTTCTCATGATTTGGATTACTCCATAGTAATTTCGTACGTATAGACCAATATGTCAACCCCTCATTAAAATTAATGTAATTTATTCAAGAGGTACTCTGTTATCATGACCCGATATCAAGCACAACAGATAGTAATTGCTTGATTAGCCTCATTTTGGAAGAGGTATGGACAAATAAATATATTGCAAATTTATTTCCATTTAAGAAAATCATGTACAGTCGAACTACCATAACTCGAATTGATTAGCCTCGAATGGAAAACTTCATACTTAAGAATATAAAAGAAAAAGCATATGTACTCATATATGTGATTAAAAAATTACAGTTAAGTAAAATATTCTGCAATAAGTGACTGACATTTTACCGTTTTTTATACCCTTCACACAGTGAAAAAGGGTATATATAGGTTTGTCATTCCGTGTGAAATTTCTACAATTTTCATTTCCGACCCCATAAAGTATATATTTTCTGAAAGCTTATGAATAGGGGAGTCGATTAAGCTCTGACAGTCTGTCCGTCTGACCGTCTGACCGTCTGTCCGTGTGTATGTTGAAATCAACTTTTTGAAGCCCCCCGACATAGGTTGGACCCGGGTAAGGTATTAAAATATCGGGAATATTCGGGAGTAGATCGGTATTGAAAATCAGAAAAATCGGTACATAAACAACTGAGATATGAGCAAAAACCCACGACCACCTCGATTTTTTTTCACAAAAACAACATTACAAAAACCACATACATACATACAAACATGTATACTGGTTAGAGAAAACGTGGCATCGAATCCCAGCTGAGCAAAAAATTTGTTTTTTCAAATTTTTTTATTTTTTATTTAATATATTATTTATATTTTTATTATTATTTTTTTTTTAAATTTTTTTTAAATTTTTTTTTTCTTGTTTTATATATATTATATAAAATAATTATTTTTTTTTTAAATTTTTTTTTAATTTTTTTTTTTTTGTTTTTTTTAACATACATACGTGAATTTATAATTTTACAATGGGACGTTTTTATATATGTATGTTTTTATATGTATGTACGTATTTCATATGGGATGAATGGTGACACAAACTACTGTTATTGCATGACTACACGTTGTGAAGGGTATATAAGATTCGGCACGGCCGAATATAGCGCTCTTACTTGTTTATATTTTTTTTTTTAATTTTTTTTTATTTTTTTTTTATTTTTTATTTAATATATTATTTATATTTTTATTATTTTTTTTTAATTTTTTTTTTAATTTTTTTTTTATTTATTTTTTGTTTTATATTTGTTATATATATTTTAATTATTTTTTTTAAATTTTTTTTTTTTTAATTTTTTTTAAATTTTTTTTTTTTTTGTAAACATACATACGTGAATTTATAATTTTACAATGGGACGTTTTTATATATGTATGTACGTATTTTATATGGGATGAATGGTGATACAAACTACTGTTATTGCATGACTACACGTTGTGAAGGGTATATAAGATTCGGCACGGCCGAATATAGCGCTCTTACTTGTTTTTTTTTTGTTATTTTCAGTAAAAAATAACTCTAATGCGCTTAAAGCTTTGTAGTGCTCATCAGTTGTTGCGTCATTTGTCTGTAAATAATTTTTTAATGTTCGGAAAGAACTTTCTACATCATTTCTTGTTGGCTTTTGAGTAGTTTTTCATGCATGTTTTGGCTGCTAGGTGCTAAAAACATATCGAGGACTGCTTTGTCGACTTTTTTGAATTTTGGGGTCCTAACTCTTTTACTACATAAACGAAATCCAGATTCAAATGAGTTGATAATTGATTCCTTATTTTTGAAAATTGTTGAGACCGTGCTTGCCGAGATACCATATACATATATCAGCCGCTTCCTTTTTTCTTTAATCCGTGTTCGACGTATTTTATAAGTTTATATTTTTTTTCAATTGATAAGCATTTAAAAACACGTTTAGTTGCCATAATAAAGAAACCATAAAAGAAACAAATTTGTAATTCCCAAAAAAATAAAAATAGCACGTAGAATAGACAAACCAGCTCAAGAAACAAACGAGAGTAAAACAACCGATAACTTTAACAAAAACCCATTTAAACAGGCAAAATTCTTCGAGTTATAGAGTTCATGTGTATGTTTTTTGTTCGAGTTATGGAGAAATTTGACTTATGGAAGTCCGAGTTACGGAAGGAAAATTGTATGTGATTTTTTCTTTTAACGCTACTGCCAACCAAATTAGTTCGAGTTATAGAAAATTCGAGTTAGAGAAGTTCGAGTTATGAAAGTTCGACTGTATATCTAAAGTGTTCTAAAATCGTTTTTCATCGCTTAGTATGATTTGTATCAAATTATCTCGATCTCGATAACCCTTTCAGCGAACTACATTTGCTGTGCATATTCGTTTAACTTTAGTTTTTGTGTCAATTGAAGTTTGATGAGTGTTTTTTTAACTTTCTGTAACATTCTCATGCACATCATCCTTGTTAATATTTGAACAGATTGATTTGACTTGGTATTTACAATGCTTTTAGCATTAACAAATGATGTAGCTTTTAAGCCATTTACTCCATTAAATCCTCTATTTAATTCATGTACTATAGTATAATGAAAAAATTACATTAAAGATAGTTTTTACTACCAGGGTGGATTATTTAAAATTTTATATTTGAATCGACTATAAAAATAGTTCTGAATATTTGTTAAAACTTTTGGTTTTAATGGAAAGGTTCGACTTTGTCATTTAAGAATGAAACACAATATCATTTATATGACTACATTCTATAATCCTTTTTTTTAAAGAATTGAGAAAAATGTAATTGAACGCACTGGACGAGATCGTTTTTGGGATTCTTTGTCTTATAACTATCGGTTTTTATGAATTACGCTCCACTTTTCCTACAGTTTGCGTTAAGTCTTTAATATTTTCCAAAATTTAAAATATAAACCTGAAAATAAAAATTAAAATATTATTCTAACTTTCAAAGTAAAAGTAATCGTTAGTTCAAATAAAAAATTTTTAATGTCCTTTCATTTAAAATCTTTAAAAAAATCGTTTAAGGTTATATGCTAAAAAGTTTCGAAATGTTTTCTAGTTAATAAAAAATTCCTCTTTTCAGTACATATTTTCACTAAAACGATAATTATTCCCTTTGATTTGGTGATGCCCTTAAAAGGACACTTATTTGAAAGTGTGAAATTTATAATGTATTTGACTGAAAACTTCTTACATTAAATGCAAAATTGTATGTTGTATATATGTATGTGTGTATGTATTAATACAAGGCCAATTTCTACTCCACTAAATACGTATACATAGAAATGTATGCATATGTAGAGCGTGACGATGTGCCGTTTCTGTGCATTGTGATTATAATGACCTTTACTCGTTATAAAGCGATTTGTTATGTGTCATCACATCACATACGAGTAACACTAAAATGTTAAAAAAAAGTTATTAAAGTTTAACAAGATGATAAAAACAACAGAAACTGAAAGAGTAACTTTAAAAAGAAAAAGACAGCTGTTGTGGGTAACTATAATCAACAATGCACATGCCGAAAAAATATTTATGTATTTTAGTGTTTTTCATTCGTGATTACCCGGTAAAAAAAGGGTAAATTCAGTAACCTTTTATTTGCTAACTAAAAATGATACAGATTAACTTGAAATGGTATTATTATTTATGCAAAAATTAGCTGACAGATGTGTGACCTTTTTGTTAATTCTTAAACACAAATGGGACAAAAGGATAAAAAACTAAAATTTGGTACTTTTTTAGTACCCGATGTAACTTTCGAACACTTATGGTGTTTTCTTTTCTGACCTAAATGTTGCATTAATTCTGCCCTACGCCTTTTTTTGTGTTCTTTTCTTAAAAATATGTAACATTATAAACGGGTGATAAGTTCTTTTGTGATAATGTTGCCATAAAAACGGGAAAAAATGTTACATGTCGTACCCTGAATTAAATCAAAGGGTTAGAATACTGCCCTTTTTAACAGCTGATTTTAATAAGAATAAAAAAGTATTTTTGGTGTAAAAAAATAATTTTTTGTCCCAAATTATTAAAATGGAAGCAAGAAATACAGTTTTACTTAAAAATATAGCTATCACGTAAAAAAGGTGAAAATTTATGTTCTATTCTACTGACTATAAAGGTAGCATTTTGTAAGGGTGTAGGTGACCTTTGAAAAGTGTTCTACAATAAAAGGGCAACATTGTTTGTTAGAAAAGAAAACACCATTAGAGTTAGGAGAAAACTTAAATAGCATTTATAATTTCCGCAAAAAAATATTTATAAAATTTCGGTACTTTCTCAAATTTGCTTGTATAAAGGATAGAAATTTTCCAACATTTTGTTACAAAATTTTTTTTTTATTTTATTACTCACAGGACATAAATTGATACTTTTAACCGCCTAATAGAATATGAATAATTATTTAGGTGAAGTTTTTGAAACTTTTAGGGGGACAAGAAAGTTACCAAGAAGAGGAAATATACATATAATTCCTAATTGCTGGGACAATTTGGATAACAGTTTTAATAGGGGTTCTACTGGACATAAGAAATTGTGTAATTATTGAAACTTTAAGCACGAGTCAAGGCATATGCATCGCGGCAACAAACACAAAAATTAAAAAATTATGCATTTTGTTTTTGTATAAATGTCCGCATATGTCACACAATCTTTTTATACCCGCCACCAAAAAAAAAGTTAGGGGTATATTCATTTTGTCATTCCGTTTGTAACACATCGAAATATCCATTTTAAACCCCATAAAGTATATATATTCTGAATCAGGGTTTGATTTGATGACGATCTAGCTATGTCCGTCCGTCTGTTGAAAGCACGATAGAGGTCGCACCGAAAAAGCTAGGGGGCTCAAATTTTGCCAGAATCTTTCTTAAAGACAAGGTTTGTTTGGTATTGAAAATGGGCTAAATCGGAATATTAGGAAGAGAGTTATAGCTCGTAATACAATAGTAGGTCAAAAAAACCGTCTCCTTCCAACATCGAATAAAATGGAATTGTGTCTAAACGCATTAACTTAGACTTCGAATATATATTTCTTAAGTAAAACAATATTTTTCCCTGAAAACTGTTTAGAAAAGGAGTTGTAGATCAAAATGTGCGAAAATTTATACCGCACATTGTATTTTTCGGTATCTTTACAATATAAGACCTACTAAAAGTGACAAAATTAAATGTATGATTTTAAAATTTTGCAACTCTTGCTTTTTGGTCAACGGAACATAAATGTGACAGGCCCACTTTTTCGCCCACCTCCCATATAACGTTTTACCTCAAGTTCATATAATTTCTCTATGAATAAAGATTTTGAAATAATAAAGGACTATATTGAAACATCTAAGTTGCATTCATTATTAAAAACCGACAAAATTAGAGGTATGATGATGAAATTTGCTACATATATCCTTCTAGTCAATGTCATTGTTATGCCAGAAAATTAAGGTGACACGCCCACTTTAACACCTACCTCCCATAGAATGGTTTATCTTAAATTCTTTTAAATTTTTTATGGAAGAAGTTTTTGAAAGAATAAAGGACTATATTGAAATATCTCAGTTGTATTTATTAGTAGAAACTATATTGAGACGCATACGATAACGCCCACTTTCATTGAAAAACTCAATTTACGAAAACATTTTACTAGCATATCGAAGTTATACAAAGAAAGTGATACATATTTTAGTATAAAGAGGCTATTCCATAGCGATTACTGTTAATAAGAAAATAATAAATTTTGTGCTATAAAAGTACACAAAATTGGTGGTGGGTACAAAAGATTCCGCACAGCCGAATATAGAGCTCATACTTGTTATATTTTTCTTTAATTTTAAAAATTTGTAAGCAACTTCAATGTAAAAACTTTTTATTCTCGGTTTTTTATTTTTTAAAACGTTTTAAACAAACTGAAACTGAAAATTATTTATTATAGAATAAAAATAAAAAATATGAAAGTCTGATAAATTTTATAAAAAAAAAACAATTAGCAGCGAGTTATAAAAAAAAAATTCGACAAAAAACCGTTTGGTACTTTTTAGAACATATTTGTTTTTATATAAAAAGTAGTATTTTTATTCATTTTAATCATGTTTATTAAAATATTTTTTTGCTAAATAAATATTTAAAAAATTTTAATTTGAAACATGAGTATTTATATGGAAGACCTTTAAAGGTACTTTTTCCATTTTTATGGTATTAGATATACTTTTGATATTATACGTTTATTGATCTAGAATTTTGAAATATTATATTTCCATTTACTATTTATACAAGTAGGGATGGAAAATGATGAAGTCTAATGTCTTTTTTCAATTTTTATGGGTTTCCACGTTTTGAAACCTAGATTGTTTCTAATTATAAACTTTTGAGCCAAGCTGAGACTAAAAATATACAAGACCACATAAAAGGCAATCGAAGAGCAACATACTATGATTGAATTGTATGATTATGGTTAAAACATAAAATGGTTACCAATTATCATTATTATGTTTAATTAAAGTACCATTCAATGATCATATATGACTACAACTGAAATCGACAATCTTTGCTTTTTTACGGCAAATTATTGTCTTTAGCTGCAACATATACATATTGATTGTACTTACCAATTTAACGGAAATTTTTACATCAATCACCTTTAACCGATGGTCTAAATTTTCAATGACAATATTGATGCTGAATTGTTGGGCAAGATGATGAGTCGAGGTTGACTGCTCTTTTGCCAGACTATCGCAAAAAAAACAGAAATCGTTCCCATTCAACGAACTAAGAAGGCATTCACAGATGTTCTAACATTTTATACAGACCTGTCCGATTGTGGACGAATTTGAACGATTATGTTGATCAAAAGAATTACGAAGTGCACAAAATGCATTTTGATTTGAACGCCCATTTTTATAAAAAACCTGAATAACTTTAAAGCGTTGCTCATTTGCATATCTTTCCACGGATCGAATTGAGTAAGTTTGAGATTGAGAAATGTCAAATGAAATGCAGAAAACAAATTTAAAGACTAGGTGTAGTTCACCTTCAACATGGGCCATAAAAAATTTAACCACCCTCTACAAAGAAATACATATTTATACATATGTATGAGATTATTTCATAGCGATTAACAAAATAATAAATACTGTGCTTTAAATGTACACAAAATTGGTGGTGGGTATAAAAGATTCGGCACAGCCGAATATAGTGCTCTTACTTGTTAATTTTTCCTTATATCTTTGACATTTACAATCGGGTCTTAAAGTGTGATTTAACGATGTTTTTCTCTCAAGAAGATCAAAAATTTTTTCCAAAGGTAATTGGCTTCATGTATATTTATCTACACTCTAAGTAATATCAAACAAATGCTTGATTATAATAATTTGATATTTAATATTGATAATTATCATGACAAAATTTATGATGACCAAATATTGTTATAGAAACTATAATATGACTGTCGTGATCATGGCGTAATCCTGGTTTTTCTTTGCGTGTACGTACGTCATAGGTACTTTTTTGTACTTTTATGGTACTTTTTGTATTTTATACACACGCAAAGAAAAACCATGGTTACGACATGATCACCATGGTCATATATTTTGTCAGGAATCATAATTTATTAGTGCTGACTACATATTTATATTCCGAAACGAAATTCTGTAGATATAACCGTAAAACAATTGCAGTACTCACAGCCGATACTGTTTTCTTTGTGTACGTTTATAAAATTTGAAAATTTTGTTTAAAAAAATTGATTTTGAATATAAGATCTCCCTCTTTTTAAATGAAAACCTCTCACGTTTCGGAATATTTCAAGAAGAAATGAAAGAGGAAAGGTGCCTTAAATTTATGTACTAAAAGCATTTTGTGACCATTCAATTCAAAGAAAATTTTCAATTTAAATAACACAGCAAAAAAAAAAAAAAGTTTTTAGACAAATATCTGTAAAAATTATGCTTCTTTTCTCACTAACAAGAATGTTTTTTTGAATAAACGATTCTATAAATGTTTATTCAATATTAAACAAAGAAAATATTTACATAATGTGTACTTTGTTCAAATTACTAATCACTGTAATATAATTTTTTTTTAATTTTTTTGGTTAATGAAATTATTAAAAAAAAATACGGATTACTGAGATTTGTTTTTTGTTAAAATACTTTGAACTGGAATTTCCGGGATTATAAAAAATCCGTGGAAAGAGAAACTCTTATGTTTGTTCATAAGAATAAACACACATTCATACACTGACACATGCATTCGAGTACATTTGTAAGGGCAGTTTTGTTTATTTTAAAATAAACTAGATAGCAATTAATGAGGTTAAAAGATCTCCAATGAATAGAATAATGATTACGATTGAAACCAATTGTTGTTTAGTCAGGTGCATAGGATCTTAAGATTGGTTAATGTTGAAAAAAGCCTAAAAGTTTAAACTGAAGGAATTTATGTTGTAATGTTGCTAAGACAAATTAACTCCCTAGGATTCATCTTTAAGTACCACATTATTAAAGGATTTTTGAGCTCTTAAAAATCATGACCATTATGAGTTTGGTTTAGATCGTTGGTTAAAAGATGCAACATTAAAGTCAATGCAAAAAAATCAACCGATGTCTCATTCACACTCAAAAATGGTAATTGTCCTGCTGTCAACTTAAACGAGGTTGTAATACCTAAGTCAAATGATGCTTAGTTCTCTTTTCCTTACCTAACTTTGAATAACAAATATTAGATTTAAAACCGTTATCGTTTTCGATATTATTTGATAAACGTATAAAATGATCCATATAAAAACCAGATAAATTTTTTTTGATGCACGTGTGATGTGTGTTTGTTGGCATGCTGTATAGTTGCTACCTTATACACGTTTAGGAATGTTTGAGGATGAGTTTGAAATATACGAGGACAAAAAGTTCAAACGAAATAAAGAATCGCAAAAATGTAGAAAAGAAAACATTGTGAACATTTCGTTTGTGTGGCTTGAAGCTTGCGACAGTTAACAAATAGAAAACAACATTAAATAGAATAATTTAAAGTTAATTTCAAGCGTTAAGTGTAGCTTATTCAAAATTGTTATAAAATTGGATATTTTTGCATCAATAGTATAGTGCACGATGTTAATTCTGAGTCAAGTTTTTTGCTCCTCTTAATTTGATACTCTTTGTATCAGTGTTTGAAAAATGCAACCATATTTATTGTCAAAGTGAGTGAGAACAAAATTTTCCACAACTTAAGCCTTTACCGTTTTTGTGTGTTATTCTTCACCTTTTTATTTTTTAACCATCAGTGGTAATGAAATTTTTGTTGTCACAGCTTATTGTTTTTTCATTATCGTGGCTTGTTTTGCCTGTTTCAGCTGAGCGGTTTAAATTTGTTTAGAGGATTAAAAGTAAATGAACTTAAGCCAGAAATAACGGAGAAGGAAGGGTATAGAGATTGGATCCTTAGTGTTCTTAGAACTAAAATCGACGTGTCCAGGAAGCTGATATTCCTGCGGGTAATGCTAGATACGAAACTAACCTGAAATGATCATATTAAAACAACGATATGGAAGGCAAAGATAATAAATATTGTATCAGTGTGAACGGGTTCGCGGTCAAATGTGGATAATTTCATCTATGACTGGAACTGGTTTTATACGGTGGTGATGAGACTGACAATCACTTATGAATTTGTTTTCTGGTGGCAGAAAGCTTATTAAGCGATGATTTTATGAAAGTTAGATGGGGTTAAAAGGATTGCTTAAATGTGTTTGATACATATCATTCTAATGCAAGCAATAATGAAAATTTTAGAACTACTGCCATCAGTCTTATTTATATAAGAGGCGGTTGCAAGATAAGCAATTCGGATGTAAATTGATGACATATGTTCTCGCTTTGGATCGAATTTGTGACATAAACAAATCCTATGTCTCGTGAATAAAGGGGTAAGGAAAATTAAGATGCCGATAAGGCGCATGGTTTAGGTGAAAGTGATCATAAGGGTACAATACACGCTGTACAAAGGGTAAAGAGCGGGTACTGGTGCATACTTATTTGAGTTGAAATTATCCTGCATCTTAAGTGTAGGGAAGTAAATGTCCGTCTATATATCTATTGAAATACTTGGTTTGCTATACGCTTTGGATGACCTATTGGAATGCTGAATGCAAGTGAAGAGAATTCTAATTGCATTTGTTAAATAGTTATAATTAAAACGTTTGCGATTAATGGATTCGATATCCTCTTTTATGCTTAAATGGATACTAAAGCTTAATAAATGTGTTTCAACAAATGAAGTAACGCTAATTTGAGTTAAAGGCCTCACAGTGATGGATTAGTGCTAGCAAAAGTCTTCAATGGGTGAACTCTGCTAAATTGCGAAGAAGAAACTACTTGTAGACAGGCTCGTATGGTGCTCAAGGAGCCTCTTGATAGAGCTGCGATAAAGGAACTCAGTTTCAATTGATAAATAATTCTCATTGCACTTGTTAATCAGTTAGTTATAAAACGTGTGTGGCTAATAGATGCGAACTCGTCTTTGGTGTTTGAGTGTGTTCTAAAGCTCTCCTCTACAAATAAGGGAACCACTTGTAGGTAGGCTCGTGTGGTGGTCAAAGAGCCTCTTAGCAAAATGGCAGTCAAGGTGCTCGGTTTTAATTGAAGTAAGATGAGCAGAATAACAGCGTTGACTACAATAAATGAAAATTTGAAATGTTATCTGAGGACGATTTAAATCGAACAAGATGATGATATTTGTAGAACTTGTCTGTAGGATGCTGAGGCAGAAGCACATGTAGAATGCGAATTTTCAGCACTAGAAAGCGGAAGATTAAGGATCACAGGTAAGCACAGATTAAGTTTGTTTTCCAGTCTAAAGTATGTGGTAGTTTTGGTGCGACACTTACTGTAGAAAGGCATGCATTAAAGTGCATACAATAAACAAATTAATAAACTTTAGTCTATTAAAATTTTCTATTACATTTTTTGTTAAACAAATCTTAAATTCTTATATTCTAAGTTATATGATTTTAATTTTTTATTCTAAAATTTCCTCCACTTTGAAAAAGGCTTTATTACTTTGTAGAATAACAATTCAATTATTTATTAATTGTCTAAGCTTTGAATATTGTAAAATAATTTTTCGAAACGTTTAAAGGCTGGTATTTTTCCATATGTATTGTTAAATTTAGGCAAAACTTTAATTTTTTTTTAAATTTAAAATTTGTTTATAATTTTTTTAGGTTTTATATAGTTTTTTTTTATTAAAATATTTTTTGGAATTAATCTTCAAAATTTCTGAAATTATTTAAAACTTGACGTTGTTGTACCTTAAGCAGAAATCTAGTCAGTATATTTAGTTTATTTTTGGCTCTTGTGTGTCACAGCCAATGATGCTTTAAATTATGTCAAAACATACTAATGATATTTCTAACATTATACTTAAAAATGGGGGTATGAACAAAATTTCAAATGCATAGACGAGTAGTTTTTTCATTGAAAATTTAAAAAAAAATTATTTTCGCTTTTTAGTTTATTTAACACTAGCCTACCCGGTGCACTTCTTTGCACTTATCAGGAAATTTGTATTAATTTCTTATATTTATACGTAATTTCGAGCCATTTCGAGAGATAAACTGCTCACCAAATTCATCCTTCAATATGTCCATTGTTTCACGAGCTGTGTGGCATGTGGCACCGTCTTGTTGAAACCACATATCAACCAAGTTAAACTTAGCCAATTGGGGCAAAAAAAAAAACGCGGATCATGGCTCGATATCGTTCGCCGTTGACGGTAAAGTCTCTTCCACGGTCGAAAAAAAAAAAATTGACCGATGGTGCCACCAGACCATAAACCACACTAAACTGTCATTTTTTCGAAATGCATTGGTAACTCTTGTACGGCATGTGACTGTTATTCACCCCAGATTCGACAATTTTACTTTTTTACGTATCCATTTAGCAAGAAACAAGCCTCATCGCTAAACACAATTTTTCGATAAAACAGCGGATTTCCATCGAGCTCCTGTAAGGCCCATTCACCAAAAATTCGACGTTTTGGTAGGTCATTCGGCTTTAGTTCTTATACGAGTTGGATTTTATAGGCTTTTAAACACATTTACCAACAATACCTGAGAACGGCGACGAACTGCCATTTCACTATACTCATTAACTCTTCGGTACGCACTCTACAAACGCGAGGCGGTGGTTTAATGTCCACAAAAGTAAATTTGGGGTGAAATTTGGTGTTAATAGAATGAATTGTTGATTCACTAGGTCGATTATGACGACCATAAAAACGATGGACATTTCTCACAGAGCACGAATTTTGATAATAAATTTTAACAATTTGCAGTCGTTGCTCGTTTGTGAATTCCTCTATGATGAAATTGCAGAGTATACTGAACACTTTTCTCTTTCACAGATGTAGCTTGGACACAATTTATAATGCATGCGCACATATCCTAGTAGTGTGATTGCATATGCATTTTACTGTTTTGAAAGTTTTTATTCTTAAAATGTTTGCTTTCACCATTCGTTAGATATTATAAACATGAGACAGATACTAATAAGTTCGTTGGGCGATAACACTACCTCTGCTCCGATCGTATCAATTTTTAGTTGTAATAAGGAAATTGTCGTCAAAATTGCTCGATCAAAGTGTCAACTAAATTTCGTTTGCAGTTTCCTATATTTAACATTAAATGTATTTTTTGTATGGGGGATACTATGCCCCCAGTTCTGAACCTATCTATTTTTCTCTCGAAAAAAAAAATTATTATCAAAGTAACGCATACAAAGTTTGAGGGGAATAGCTGCTAAGTTCTTAAAATATGTTATAAGATGTGTTTAATTTGTATGGGAGGTACCACGCTCACCTAAAATATAAAACAAAAATTTAGCCTATGTTCGTTCGGGAGGCAGACTAAGAGCATTGCTGGAAAAATTGTAGAAATTGAATAAGTAGTTTCGAGAAGAGCTCATAACATACAAACACACAGTTCCTCTTTATTATATTAGTGTAGATTAATGTGTGTATGGATGTGTTGGTATGTAGTTAGAACGTACCCAGCAAAAACTAGGTAAACAACATACATACTTTTCAATGACTATTACATATCGTTTGTCTTACTAAGAAGCGTTTTAGTAATGACCTAATTTATAGTGTAATACATAAGTACTTGTGTTTAAGACATTTGCACAATACAATTTCTAATTGCGAAATTAGTTGGAAGTCATTCAAACACTTATGCCCAATATTACAACTTGCCGACCAAGTTAATATTAATAAAAGGTATCGATTGTTAACGGGATCAATAAACTGACCATTAAGTTTTTTTTCGATATTACAACCTCCCTGTAAAATAAATTGTATTTTTTTAATAATAGCAGCACCAAAGCAAATACCGAATATTTTTAACAAATTAATTAGTTCTTTAAAAACAAAGTGGCAACGCCAAACGAAAAGTAAACAATTCCTTTATACCATAGAAAATATGATAACTTTTAACTTATAAACCTCACGTTAAAAGTTAAAGGTAGAGTGATCTTCCCTATCGGACACTTTTAGGTTAAAGTGAAGTTGTAATAACGAAAAGCTAGTTATCTGTCCGATAACATCCTTATTTTAGTTATCACTATGTTATAATAATGGCCCGTAGAATATAAATTATAATGTTTTTGACAATAGCGGCAAGGCAGTTCATTAGCAAACTGATTACTTATAGATTTTTACTGATTTTTAAATTTCACATTAACGTTGCGCAGAATAATTGAACTAAATTTTTGTCTTTAAAAGAACCGAACGTCTTCTCTGTTAGTCCATAATATTTTTGGGTTACTTAGGTTATTAAAATCAAGTACTGACTTATTGATATAAAAGTGCTTACTTGTTAAAATCTCTAATTATAAGAGAGAGTAATAATTTAAACAACTATTTGTAACAAGAATGATAAAACCAAGATTATGCATTGCGTTTGTTTGTTGAATTTTTTTAAATAATAGCTCTCTCATGCGTGACGTCACACCGAGAAACCAGTGATTGATATTGCAAGTAAACATTTTTAAATAGTAAATAAAGTGCTAAAAGTAAACAATTAATATAAATGAGTAAAAATATATTATTATAAAAAATAATAAGTAACAAATAAATAAATAAAAAAAAAAAAAAAAAAATTATGTTTTTAATTAACTGCAAGACGGTAACAAACCATATAAGCCGTAATATGTTCAATAATATACTTTTAATTATTTTTATTTATTTATTTTTATTACAATACAATTATAAATTATATTCTCATTTTATTAACCGAGCTGAGTAACGAATACCATTTGCCCGTTGTAGTGAATACATACCAGAATCTTTGGCGGGAAACGAACCCGCAACCTCCAGACAAGCAGACTAGTACACTACTTACTACTCCACCGGGGCACCCTATATTTTTATTTAAACGTCAAGGCTTTTATGTTTCTTTAGTTTTTAAAAATCTCACTGTTTATACTACTTTGCTTATGTAAAGTGAGAGGCTGATGTGACGTATATGCACAGAAAGAAAAATTTGTATAGTCGGAATGCCTAATCTTGTTTTTAACAATATTTTATTTAAAAGCTAGCTTAGTCAGACTTGAGTACATATTTGTAACCCAGGCTGGCAAGTACTTATTCAAGTATTTAGTTGTTACCAAGCGTGGTAAGTACTTGCCTCCTTTGACATCGCCGTGTTAAATTTGATGCCAAATTGTTAGTAGTGAAAAATTGTTTTCTTTTTAATACATCCAACTCATTATTTTGTAATGAGAGTTTTCGCTGGGTATACATGTGCTGTTGCACAAAACCATGCTTGGCTTAGTATTGGAATTTTCGCTAGAGTTCATGGAAAAAATTTGTTAGAAAATAAATTTATGTTTTTTTTTATATATTCTTTTCTCCTTTTCTGGATTCAGTGGCTAATATTCAGTGCTAGCAGTGAAATTTATTTGTGTCTAATGGAATTTTAATTATTTTGGTGAAAGGGAATAGCAAAACAAAAAGTTTATTGAAATGTTTCAATTAGAGTTGTTATTAGTTAAAAACAAATTTGTAGAACTTGTTAAAAACTGATGATATTCAGAAAACTTTAAAATTAGTTTTAAAGCTAATTGGTTTTCAAATGGAGTTGAATTACTAAAATGTGGTTATTAGACAAAAATTATATTTAAAGCTAATTGGTTCTCAAATGGAGTTAAATTACTTAAATGTGGTAATTAGACATTAATAGTGTAAAATTTATTTAATTTTAACATTGCAAATGTAGCATTAATAATTTTGAAATATTTCAACATAAAACAATTATACTTTGACATGCAAAATAGAAACACACATACATAAACACATATACATAAACATACACGCACTAACCACATGTAGAAAGTAATTAATGCATTTATTCATGTGCACACCCAGCAAAACAAAAGCTACGACCAAAAGAGACAAAGTGATTTAATTTAGGTGAAAACAATAATGATTTTTACATTAGCTTGTCATTGGAGATCGTGAGTTTACATCAATATATTTATTAAATGAACTCTATTCTTAAAAGTGCTTAGAACACGTGCAAATAAGTTGAGCAAAATTGATATTTCATTAGTTGAACTTGTTTGTTTACATGAATGGTTTAAAATTTTTTAATTATGTATTTTATTAATACAATATTTATGACATTTTGTTTCGCATTTTATAAGTCATTTGGAACGAATGTTGTTGCACTATTATTTTGGAAGTCTCAAAAATATTATTTAATTTGTACTACTTCTTAATTTTTCTGCTGGGTATATATATTAGGGGCTTAACTTTTTGAATTTTTCGAAAATGCCATAGCTTTTCAAGTAAAATCGTGTAGGGCAAGGAAAAATATTAAGGAAAATAGTCTTAGTTTATTGCGTTCTCTTAAAAGTTTACGCACCAAACACGATGAATTTTTTTAGTTAAAAGTATTTTTTACTGATATAATATAAGAGCGGAACTCACTTTTAGTTTTATTTCTACAAAGCGTGAGCGTATTTTTCGAAGAGTGTTGTATATACGTTTGGCTGCACAATATCGCAATAACTCTTATGAGTGTAGTTGACTAATTTGGTTTTATTTAGTTGAATTTACAAAGATATATGGTTGGTTACAAAGATATATGAAAATAAACTTAAAAAAATAAAAAACCGGCTCTTTTGGATAAAAAAACCGGTGTATTTGATATTCGAAAAATCAACATTTAGAAAAACCCGCCAGCTTGAAGAGGAAAAAACCGAGTTTTCCCCGGTTGTAAAACCGAGTCGATCAGCCTAATATTTATTTAGAGCTTATTTTTTAGGTCATTTGAAAACAAGTATTTTAGTAAGTTTAAAAATGTCGTGATTTAATTTTTAAAGAAGACAAGCAAATTATTTTTGAATAAATTACAATGCCTTTACTTATGGCAAAGATAATATCATTATTTTTTTATTAAAAATGCCATGAATGAAATTGAATTTGTGGAACTAGTTGAAAGAAATTAAATTTATGTAATGAATAATATATTTATTTAGTTCTAGTAGTTATTTTTTAATTTTTGCAGAATTGTATGTATTAGCTGAGTCGAAGCCTTCATCGCTTGGCCGCATAATTATAATACTTAATTATCAATATAATTATAATTCCAGAAAATTTAGGTGATATGCCCACTTTAATGCCTACTTCCAATATAACGCCTTTCCTTAAACTAATAGTTTTATTTTTTTTATTATTTATTAATAGATATATGTAAAAAATTGTTTATGTACATTTATGTAATTTACAATATTTCATTTAGATAATTTACAAAATTTACTATCTAAGTTTGGCTTAACATTAATGTTGTGAGCCAGATTGGCACTTTTATATTATTTCCAATTCAATTAATTTTGTTTATTTTATTTACATATTTATACAAGTTTTTATATTATTATTGTTTTCAAGAAAAATTTTAAAGAACAATAAAATTATAAAACAAATTCATTAATTATTAATTTCCTATACTTAATACAAACATAATGAGTTGAAATTTGAGCCATTTAGTATACATATAACTTCGTTACTATCTAGTTCAGATTTTCCAAAAAAATTTTATCCTAAATTCGTTGTATATTGGACATACTCCAATAAAGTGGGAAGTGTCTTCAGGTACATTTAAATTACAGATTGAACTTCTTACATTCGCATCATTCCTGAATGTTCTGCTATTCAAGTCTAGTAATCCACCTCTAGCTTTTATTATAAGGCTGGTGCCTTGTGATGAGAAGTTTGTCGCTAGTACTGATGTAACATTGTAATTAAGTTTCGAGTAAAGATCGTGATGTTGTGAATTAACTGCATTTGAAATATTATCGCCACGTTCTTTAAATTTTAATTGGACCAAAATCGGTTTCCAATAAGCACTTAACGGCGTGTCTGGATTATCAGTTATAAAGTCAATGTTTTGACATATTCTCGACCACTCTTCTGCCCAATAAATTTTTTTCTCAATAACTTTCTCCGCAAGAATTCGAGGCAATCTCTGTTGATCCAACTTTAAAACTTTGTTTACGTAATCAAAATGCATTTTCAGTGTTGAAATAAATAAGGAGTCCAGCTCGGTTTCTAGGGATAGCATGTAATTTGGTGTTGTATTTGAAAGATAAAGCATTCTTTTAATAAAAAATCTAAATAACATTTCTACTTCATTATATTTTTGAAAACCCCAAACTTGTGCAGCGTAAAACATAATAGACCTCGAAGCGGCGTGAAATATTTTAAGTTTATTCGTTTTTGAGATACGAGGATGATTTATGTATTTAGCCCAAGTTGAATTTATTGCCAATTTTGCGTCTGCCAGTTTGTTGCTTAAATGTTTTTTGAACGATAGATTGTGGGTAATGTCGACACCAAGGTATTTATAACAGTTAACAATTTCAATATTTTCTTCACCAAAGTGCCAATTCAAATTGGAAGAAATTCTTGTGCCTGAGCGAAATATAAGAATTTTTGACTTGCTAAGGTTAACTTTCAAGCACCAGGTTGAGCAGTAACTATGAGGAGCCTCAATCATTTTCTGTAATCCGTCTGGAGAATCCGATAATATGACAATATCGTCGGCATAAACTTAAACTAATATAATTGTTCTATGGACTCAGATTTTGGATGAATAAAACACTCTATATTAATATATCTAAGTTAGCTATTACTACTACTTTGACCCACCTATATTAATTCTATATATTTAAATTCAAAAAGTCATATAGCAACAGAACTAGAATTATTCCGATAAAATTTTGCTTATATAGTTTGTTGGATGTCTTTTTGGTTGATTGTATTATAATAACAGAAAATAATAGTTAGAAGCCACTCAAACGCCCACCTTCCATATAACGTTTTGCCTAAAATTTATATTAATTTTAAATGGACAAACATTTTGGAAAAAAATAAATCTATAGTGGATTACCTAAGTCGAAATTAAACCTTAATTTTATTGTTTTAAAGTTAGGAGATAATATTTTTTTTCTACCTGTAGATACAAACTCCAACCAACTGAAAAGATAATTCAGATTTCGATAAAAAAACAAGAAATTAAAAAAGAGTGAGTAGTATCACTTCTAATGTAGAAATGCTAAAGGCTTAATTGTAAGAATTAATTAAAAAAAAAATTAATAGCAAATCGAAGTTATACGAAGAAAGTAAAACATATTTTAGTATAAAAAGATTATTCCACAGCGATTACTGTTAATAACAATATTATATATTTTGTGCTATAAAAGTACATAAAATTGGTGGAGGGTAGAAAAAATTCGGCACAACCGAAAAAAGTGTACTTACTTGTTTATTATCAAAGCATTATTGCCCGAAAGAAAGACTCTTGCTAAAACGATGTCCAAAAAAGTTAACCTCCTAATGTTGGTATGTTCGTACTTGTCTTATGTTACCACCCACTTCCATACGTATGATTAATATTTAATTACTCTAACCATTCCTTATCACTCATACTCAAATATTTAAAATAGTCGCACAGTGATGCGTTACATAGGCAAAGATAAAAAACTTTAACATTTTCAAGATTTTAACTTTATTAAGCTTATTTATATAATAAAAACTTTGTCTTAGTGTTAAAGCTTGAGATCAGTTTAATATAAAATATTATTATTATTTTTTTTTCGTATTTTAGTTTTTTAAACAACGTTTGGGACATTCAGTATGTACATACAAAGATGATGTAGTTGGCAAAAGAAAAAATTTGATACCCATATTTATTTATTTATTTATTTATTTATTAATTTAATCAACATAATAATATTTACAGTTGAGCAACATTTTTAATTTAATTACAAAAATAAAGAAAAATAAAAACAACATTAAACGTATGCATTTCAGTTTAGAAATCTTATCAGCTTTCCACTTGTTACAGCAACATTATCAGAAAAGTCAATGTGAACATAGAACTTATTTACCTCAGCACAAATTCTTCTAATTGGATCAAAGTTAATGTAGTTTGATCTATGAAATGGTACATATAACGGTTCATAAAATCTAAGCTGCCTATTAGGAACATTGATGCATATTTTATGTCGAAGATATGTAGAATCAATTTTGCCTTGAATTATATTTATGACAAATGCAATATTGGAAACAATTCTTCGGCTTTGTAACGTTGGGAGCGCAATGAGTAGTAAACGACTACGGTATGACGGTAAGTTTGTATTAGGATTCCAACGAAGGTTACGAAGGCAGAAGAGCAAAAATTGTTTTTGGACTGATTCAAGTTTTTATTGGAGCCTGTGGCAATGATTGTACAAAATTTTATTTAGATTTATTGTTTAATATACCCATGTTTGAGTGTATTTTTGCTTATGTGTGCGTGTGTATTAAGGATGTATAATAAATTTTAGCAGTACTTGTGCAAAATCTGTCAACTATGATTTTAGGCTTGACAAAATTTTAGAAAATTAATTTAATGCATTAGTACGATAGCATTCATTTAAATAATAATAAGTGTTTGTAAATACAAATAGATCATACTAATGCTAGCTATAAACATGTTTTTATATTTTAAACTTAAATATGTATATTAAATATAAAGTTAGGTTATATTGGAAACGGGGGTATTAAAAAGACCAAATCCATGATGGGAATAAATGTATGTCCAATTGCATGTCAGGAATCCAGTGCCTTCAGTCTGAATTCCTTAGGTATTCTAAGTTTGGCATATTGTCCACTTTAAATTACTTGCATCTAATATGCCTTAACGCAGGACAATGACAAGGTTATTGTCCAAAGTCTCTTTCTCTTTTTCGCATGCTTTAAAAGTCGACAGTCCCATAAGAGCTAGATGAGTTCTTATTTCCGTATAACGTAATATTACACTAGTTAATCTCTTAAGTATTGGTTTTCTCCAGATATGGTTCATCTGATAGTATATTCTTCATCTCACCGACAGCAGTATTTTGCTATTTTCTGACGTTCCTCCTTCCTCCTTCGGCCAAACATTAAGTTTATTTTTGTACCACTCGAAAGGTTAAGTATTTTCCAATTTCATGGTATTCGAAAATTATTCCATTTAGGCTTCTTAATTTCTACATATAACGTGATGGCAGTTATTCATATTATCTTTATATTTTCACAATTCATATGCGAGTTTATCTCACTTTTGAACTGCAGATTATTCCAAGAAAAAACTTTTGTATTCATTAGGATCTTAATAACCGATTTCCGTAAAGATACGAGTCGGAGCTTCATTATCAGTCTCTTTCATTCATTTATTGCCTTTCATAATTGCCATAATCTCAGCTTAGAGAATAGTATTGTGACCTGGTAGACGAAAGCATTAACATCTGTTGCGGCTTATGTCATATAAACCATTTCAGGTGGTCACCAGTCTTTGATCCATCCATAAATATTTCTGCCTTGGGTATTTTTTATGCTAATTACTTCATCCCGTTCCCTTCTCTTTGATATTATGGTGATGCAGTTGATGCTCCGTTATCTCGTTGGTATTTTGTCGTAAGTTACCTCTGTGATATTTTTATTGTATCTGGTTTTACAGTCTCTTGCTAGCCATTCATATACTGTCATTAATCAAGTAGTGACTAAGTCTGTTTGACAGTATAATGTCAATAGCCATTGTTGGAACTGCATATATTAATGCATTACTGTCTTAGAATATTTGAAGAGGTTTTGTATTATTTTTTTTCTATAAAGATGTACAACACACTATCGAGGCATCCGTTAGGATCGGTCGTAGTAAGCTCGTACAAAGCTATTGAGTCATCTTTAATCTTATGCCCTATTTCGAGCCTATTGCTCTTTTACAAAGAGCCCAAATTCTTTAAGTCTCCACTCTCCTCTCAATGTGGTCTCTTCAGAACAAAAATTTATGACAAGGTGAGGCGAAACTTGTCACCCGGTTTTCTTTGTCAGTAGTACTTAATAAATGAAACACTTTGGCTGTGTTCTTTGATTGTCTAAATTGTTCATTGTTACGCGCTGGCTACAAGTGAATAATAAAAATTCGTTGCATTCACAAAATTAAATTTAATTTACAGCCAAAAATAAAAACATTGGTTAGACGGCATGGTTGAAGATTTTCCGGCCAGCTCTAGGTGCGGTAATTTCGGTTCTTAACCCATATATTATATAACGCGTAAACATATAACACACTATCCATGCCATAACAATATACCAGTAGTGTGTAATAATATCGGAAACTAAAACTTTAAATGGTAAATTACATAATAACCACGGCATGCTGTAGCGCCATGTAGGGTACATTTATTCCCACCCGCTGACTTAAAGTCAAACACCTTGACAGGAAGAATACCCGAATTTTATACCTGTCCCTAAATTTAGACACGATTTCTATTTACATTTGCTCATTTCCTGTATAGATCATCATTCCCCTTTTTAAAATAATTTACAATTTAATTTCCATTATTTTACATTACACAAGAATTCATTTATTTATATTTGTTTCTTTTTAATTTCAATTAAGATAATGTAAATAAATAAGATAATTGGTTAAATTAGTTTTAAATTTAAATAAATTTTTTTTTTTTTTTTTTTTTGAGCATTACTTATAAAAATGATGATTATTTATGAATAATTTAGCTGAGATAACCAATAAAATTTTAAAAATTAAATAATGAAATGTTACTCACTGTTCTGTAGATTTCTATCATTCTGCAGCAATTGGTGGGCCCAGCAGTTATTGCATGACGATGTTATAGTTGCTTAAAATGTAACTATTGTTTTATTTTTTCTTAATTTTTTGTAAAGTTAAACATTAGCCAAGGAATTCTTACAAGAAAATTTTAGCATTTAAAAAAAAATTTTAATATGAATTTTAATGCAAATTATTTCTGGATATTAATAAAATAATCAATTCAAGGTTTAATAATTGAATTAAGATTCAGATATTAATTCCTTTTTTTTTTAAATTAAAAAAAATAGTTTTCCACTAATATTTTAAAAATTATTAGCTTGCATTAAATTTTACATTCTACAAAATTTAGAATCATTACTAATAATCCATTCTCAATTTAAAATTTTGGAACTTTTTTTTTTCACTTAATAATTAAATGTAATCAAATTTTAAATTGCTTTTGTACGAATAATCTACTTTGTTTTCTAAATATTCGATTTAAAAAAAAATTTTTATATAAAAGATTTTACGGTTTTCCCAAAGGAAACTTTTTGGTAGGTTAAATAATTCCTAATTATGCCAGCTACTAGAAGTATGTGAAGTGTTCCTCTTCTTTTTTTTTCTTCTTCATGTGAAGGTTAGTATGGGTCACACCCCATGTGGTGCTGTTTCACCTTGTCTGTCCTTTGTTTGACCTTACTAGCTTATAAGCACGTGACAAATAGGTTATATTGCAATTCCCGAAAATATAAATTGTGCCTTTATTAAACTTGGGGTGATGCTCCAGCACGTGTTATTTGTGGAGCTTTTCTTATACTCTTAACCTTTCCAAGGAAGTAAGTATGACAAACGAGTCAAGTAAATGGTTTGGTCTTGAATGGTTAACAGGGATAAATATTTGCCTCTTTTATTTCGGGAGGCTAGTACTCTATCGTAAAACTTAAATCCCAAAAATATGTTTTCACTAATTAAGATTTTCCTTTTGTCCACTTTAGAGAAGTCCCAAAACTGTGTTCTTAATTACTGTACAAGTATTGTAGTTGCACAACTCGATCACTTTTATCCGTGTTGAAGTTGACACTATGAAATCAATTCTGTTAATGATTTTGTTATATCAAAACCAAAGCCTAGTAACATTCCTCTTTCGTTTATTAAATCCCGTTAAATTTTGCAAGCAAAAAAAAAATACTTGTTTCAAATAGGAATAAGTTGAGAATAAAATTAGCTTATGTATAAATTCACCATAAATGCACATTACATAAGTATATTTACTTGCTTTTAATAAATCTACTCTACAACAAAGCCAACCTGTATCACGCACAAAATAAAAATACTCAATCATCCGTGTTTCTCATGCCAGGCATGGAAACTTTAAATTTTAAAGTGAACAATTCGAAGGGGTTTAATAAAACAACATTTTCATACAAGAATTACTTGTCGTATTTAAAGGTATACTAAACTCAGCCTTTAGTACTTTCCTTAGATATTGTATTTAAAAGAAAAAAAAGAAAAAACATTTATAATGTGACGTTGCTGCCTAAAATAAAACAGCACTGAATTTACCATTCCTGCTGTGTGTTTCTTATACACACACACATTGTAACGAAATTTTGCAAAACCAATTAAAAGAGTGTTACATTAAAGAGTATTGCGATGCGACAATTTCTCTTTAACAATGATCATTAGGAATAAATTGAAAATCAGAGCATAGTTAAACAGAAGTACATTAATATACACATATACGTAAAAAATTTACCAATGTCTAACCTTGAACTTGAATTTTAATAATTTGAGGAACGAACCCTTAGTGTAGTGCATAATAATGATAAAATTTTTTCTCTTTCCTATTTTATTTGTAATTGTTCGTTGTTATGAAACTTCTTACACAAAAAAAATAGTCTAAGTAAATATAAAAAAAATCGTAACATCATGTATTATTGACTTATGTTTTGTATTTGCTTACGTCACAAAAGATTAAGCAAAACTGAAATTTACCGTCGTTGGCAAAAATTATAACAAAAAATAATCAGACAAATTTGACGGGTTGAAAATAACACAGTGCAACTAGAAAAACCTGCCCAATCAAGTCTGATTTTGTTATTGAAATAAAACTTTTTAAATACCGTTTTTTTTTGAAAATAAATTTTACTATTAAATAGAATTTCAGATGCATTTGAATACAAATTTTTCTGAAAAAGACAATGAATGTCATGTAGTGAATGTTAATACAAAATTAATTATTCCTTTATTCATATTTAACCACGTCTATACCGACCACCATTTGTTGAAATAAAGGAAAAAATATATTTTTCCACATTGGATTCAATGCAAAAATAAGTACGCACAATAACATTACATCAAATATTTTTTTTACATTTATACGTTGTTTTTTCAACTTTCACTTATAGTGCAAAAATTGGTCAAGAATTGGCCCAACTTCAAGAGGCCATACAAGATAGAGCTAATTTTTCAAAACTCTTTGCCAGTTTTGTTAAGTTAATGATAAACTTTTATTATCAATTGGAGTTGTTGAGACTGGTGGCGATGACGCGAAACAATTTCACAATTTCCCTAGTTGTGGTATCCCACCAACAAAGTTTTTGAATTATGTAAACAGTGCAGTCTTCATTCGGTTACCTTATTGCAAACATGACAATTATAAAATTGTTTGGACAAAAAAACACAGCAAAATATGTCTTCTAAATAAATGGCAAATTTTTTTACCAATAGAATAAAAGGAAAGATGTATATTAAAAAGGTATTTTTATTTATAATTCTCCCTAATTTGCTGAAGCCTTTTTTAATAGGAGGTAAGAGGAAGACACGAATATTCTTTTTGACTTAATAGGGATGAAATAGATGCTTATTAGCTGCGATATTAAGACACAAAGATGAACAGCATATAAAAATGAATGCCTTCTACAAGTGCTATTGCAAGCAGGTAAGTACTAAGTAATCGATTCAAGAAGCACTTCTTGGTAATGAAGTTTATGGATCTATTGTTTATATTTTATAAATATTTATTGAAAAGACTTTAAGCAAATTGGTTTCTGTCTCCAGGAGACCAATGTTGACTCCTCCAATAATAATGGCTCTTAATTGAAAATTAAAAATTAATATTTTCTTATAGTTAACAAAATTCTGCATCACCAACTATCTTTTCCATTTTCCTATGTTATTTACTTTTCGAGTTGTGCATTGTTAAAATTGAAATTTTTTATGTTTTTGAATACAGTGGTAAAAATTAAAAAAAAAAAAAAAATTTTAATAAAATTTTTATATTATAATAGCATAAAAGTAATATTTTTACAATGGAACCTTCAACCACAGGTATTTGAAAACTCATATATGCATCCCAGTTAAATATTTTTGTTGTAGAAATATTTTTAATATTTTTTTTGAAAATTGGTCTAAAAAACAATAATTTTTCACTTTTAAGTAAAAATTCAAATTCGGTTTGGGCAAGCTTGGGTACAAATTTTTTTTTATAGTTTTCTTTGATATGTCTACTTACAAATCATATAAAAACATTTTGCGGGTTTTTTGCGATAAGACCGAAAAAAAATAGTTTTTCAATTTAACATCAAAGAAAAATTCGTGTATGCTTAGCAATGCACTCTTCACTGTATTAATCATGTAAGTGTGTACATACATATGTTTGGTATGTAGTTTTGTTATTGTTTATTTATGTTAATTTTCTCATTATCAATATTCCTATTTTTAATATTATTACCCAGCAGTTCCAAACTAAAGTTCCGTCTCTAATACTGGTAAAATAACAATGGACTTTACCATGTACTTGTCATTAGAAAGGCTAATATCTAAAAGTAGTGATGAAACCAGATTAAAAATACAGGTCGAGTTCAGACAAAAAACCGGAATTATAGTTGACCAGCCAAATCCAGGGCTTGGAAACTCAAATGACGGGAATACAGCCAACCGTTTTTTTCAAAATCCCGAATTTTAGCTAAAATTACAAAAATCGACGTTGAACTGATTAAAAAGTTGCATACTATTTTAGTTGCTGTATCGTGTGTTCATCAGATTAATGTTGAAAAATTAAGAATTTTACTTTATCGACCGCAAAAAACTTTGTTGGAAAATACCCATGGTATAACATGTCTCCCACTTTACATAAATAATACATGGTTCAGAGATTATTAATCATGCACTGTTACCTATTGGTCAGTTATCGGAGGAAGCGCAGGAAGCTCGCAATAAAGATTTTAAATCATACAGAGAACTTTTTTCACGGAAATGCAGTCGCAAAAAGTACAATGAAGATATTTTCAATAGATTTTTAATAAGATCTGATCCTATTGTTAGTAATATGAGCAAACATTACAAAAAGAAAAGTAGCGTGTTACCACAGCAGGTATTGGACCTTCTAATATTACCTAAAATTTCTGAAGAGAATAATTCCGATGATATTTATTTTAGTGACCGCGAATATGAAGATTAATAATATTAAAAATAAAATGTAAATTTATTATAAATATTAATATTAATAAAAACTTTTTTAATAAATAACGATTAGTATGTCCTATTTCCGGGGAAATTTTGTATGGGGGCTATAAGAAATCACTTACCGATTCCGTTGTATATTTGTATTCTGGGTTACTAACCTCAAAAAATCATATGCGTCAAATTTCATTCATTTATCTTTAAAAATGGAGCTTGCAAAGTAATTTAAATATTCATAGGGGCAGACAAACGGATATCCCTGGAGTTTAAAAAATTTTTTTTTCCAAAAATGATTTTTTTAACTACTAATGACCCATTTAATACTACGAAACGTTATCTGTAACGCCTGAATTAAGAGCCGTTTTTAGCAATTTCAACCCAATGTGCAACGTCTGGCAACAAAAAAGTAAAATAACAAAATTTTAAATGCTTCTGCTGAAATTATTCAAATAATTTCTTAAATAAAGCTTATAGATTTACTGCAGGTACTTGAGGAAAATGGTCGTTATAGCTAGTCTCGTAGAAAATAAACAACTACTTAAATTTTAAGATCAATAACTACCGAAGACAACAATAAATACAAAAAAAACGTCACTTAACGTTGAGAAACAAAATACACTTTTAATCGAAATAACCTTTATATTTCAGGGCGTACGGCCAACTTGTTTCTTTGCCTTTTCTTATTTACGTGTATTTGTGTATGTATGTGCATTAATTTAGTAAAAACCATTTGATTTTGTCACCCCTCTTGTCTAAGCTTTTATAACCCTACTGGAATATGTTCAATTAATAAATTATAAAATAATTTATTAAACACAATACCCACCCTAACAAATAAATCATTCTCATTAATTTGAAATATGTCAAATAAAAGTTTTCATTTCTTTTGAACTGAAAATGAAATCAAATATTACTTAACTGTACAACAACAAAAAAGCCGTAGTAGGAGAGTGAAGATGATGAAAAATAAAAGAAAAACCTAATTTTGGCCCTAATTTGTTTGAAATAATTTACAAGTTTATGTCAACTATAATGACGATGGTGACCCCAAAGAGGAAAACAATAACATTGTCAACATTAGTTATGTTGTACAGGTTAACCTACTATAGCACGGCTTTCTGCAATTAAGTATGATTTTTACCAGAAATTTAATTTGCAAAACCACGTTAATGCATATTTTTTATTCTATTTTGTTATTCTATTTTTTTTTGTTTTAATTAAAATATCCTTTATATTATTGCAGTAAAATTATATATATTTTTAAGGTAGATAAGAAGAGCTGACTTTTATTTTATAATATTCAAATAACACGGATTCACGTAACACGTCACTTTTTGGTAATGTATCTATCATGTTATAGGAGCGAAACATGTCTTAAAGGAAAACCAAAAACAAAGAAGGTAAACAATTTCAATATAAACTGTTAAAAGGGAAAAATAAAAATAAAACATTCTTTATTTTCCAAGAACAAATAATCTTTATACAGGACACCAAATGAGGTTAACAAACTGAGCATTTACTTCATATAACAAATGAAAAGGAATAAAAGATTTGACTTAGAGCAATTAAAACAAAAAGTGAACCTTTTGGCTGAATTGAAACAGAAACCTATCAAGTTGGTCCAAACCTATCAATAGATGTAAATTTGGCATTAAGTCTGCAGTAAAATTTTTGAAATTTTAGAGTTAATTTGAATGAAACATACCACAAGGGAACTTCAAGTTTTAATTTCTAAACAATACTTTAGAATTTAAAGTTTGATCTAGTTAACTACGATGACTGCCATGAGTTTGTGAAAAAGTTATTACAAAATGTAAACGATAATATTAAATCATCGTCTGAATGATGAAATAGAAATGCGTCGTAAGAAGATTTAAATTTAAATCGTGAGAAAGAATCTTTGTTATTCTTAGAACGAATAAAAGAAAATGAAGCAACATTATGAGAAGATTTTACTTTTGCAAACGCTAACTTTCTTTCATCTTTGAAAATATTGGTTGATGAAATTCTTAAGAAATCAATTCGTCATCGCACAGTGGCTCAATTTGAGTTTTTTCATAACTATTTCACAGAATGAGATAATCAAAATCTCCAAAAAACATAAGGCAATTTAGCAAGGGTTCTTCATATTTTAGGTGTCTTCTTATGGGCTAGAAGAAGAAGAAAACCGCCAAACGCATATCCTGGAGGCTTTTTTTACAATCAGGTCGACAGCGTAAATGACTTTTATAGAATTAAGAAATTCCAATCTAAAACCCATACCCAACCGGAAACCCTCGTTGATTCGAATAGGAAAAGGTCGGAGACTATGGAGGAAACACTAAGAATACTGATAGAGGCACATTTTCAAACGGAAATGGTGGCTGACGGTAAAAATCTCCCAACCCCATGATGGAAATGCCACGATGGATATAATTATAAACACAAAAATGGTCAGAGAGGCAGTAAATAGTTTCTTGCCATATAAGGCACCAGGGCCGGATGGTATTTTTCCGGCTCTTTTACAAAGAAGCATTGACCTAATCGATATGAGGCTGGAGAAATCTTTCACTACTTGCCTTAAATACGCGTATACCCCGATGGAATAAAGGGAGGTGAAAGTCGTTTTCATACCTAAACCACGGCAGGAAAGTTGCGCAAATCCTAAAGCTTAAAGACCCATAAGCTTAACATCATTCTTATTGAAAAGCATGGAGCGTTTCGTTAACAGAATGGCTAAGAGACAAATACCAGGCGACGCAATGAAATTTGGACATCACGCCTATATTAAGAGCATATCTACTGAGACTGCTCTACAGGAAGTTGTTTATCATATAGAAAGATCCTTCGACCTAGGAGTGTATACTTTAGGCAATTTCATAGACATAGAAACGGCTTTCAATAACGTAAAGACCTCGAGTCTTATCGGTTCATAAGAGAACTTAGGGTTAAGCTACGATATGAATGCGTGGATTAGTGATATGTTACGGATCGGATTGATAAACTGTAAGGCAAGTGAAGTGAAAAAGGGTCAGGTATGTCGAGGAACTTTGCAGGGAGGTATTTTATCTCCGTTACTATGGGTAACCATCGTAAATAGTCTACTGAGGATTCTATTGAACAAGGTTTCCAAGCCTTTTTGTTACGCAGATGATGTTGAGATACTGATCATCCGAATTCTCTATGTATGAAAGCAACGGAGGCTCTGAATATATCCTAAAACTAAGCAAAAGAGCGAGGGCGGATAAGACTGAAATCTGTTTACGAGAACTTTGATAAATACTAAACCCTTTAAACGATTCAAGGACGAACTTAAAGGTTGGGCGATGGACGAACATGTCAGCAAATGGCAAAGCACTGATGTCGGTAAGGTGACAAACATACTATGGGGTTATTCAAATCTTGGGATATTCTGAAATTAAGTAGACCAACACTTAGAAGACTAACCAGTGAATTAACAGGTCAAATGGGGTTGAGAACCCATCTAGCTCGCATGAGATTGTCTGAGAAAACGACGTGTAGAGCATGCGAGGAAGAGAATGAGACTTTTGTGCACTACGTCTGCGCATGCGCTTGGCCGTATTAGTCGCGAAAATTTTACAGTGGATACTATGCCGAACTTGGAATACCTGGGGAACTTGAACTAAAGATCCATAAGGAATTGCATTGAGGGCACAGGATTCTTGGACTAGTCCGATACTTATGAGAAATTATGATTATGGTTTTTGTTTGGAATTCCGTTTTCCATATGGAGCGCAAAATATGCCAAATGGGCATAAGTGTATACCTGTTGTGAGTTTGGGCTTTTAGAGCCCCTTCTTTTCAACCTAACCTACAGGCTAGTAAAGTTGAAATTTGTGGAAATGTCAATTTTATGGGAAATAAAATTAAATCCTTTTTTTTGAATTTTTGATTTTTTATGTTTCTTTAAAAAACTTTTATGATTTTAAAATATTCCAAAATAAATAAAATTATTTAAAGTAGTTCAACGTTTTGTTTGAAGTGTCTTAAAATTACTGGTTTGTCAACTTTCAGTCGTAGACTAATCCCGGGATAATGGTTGTGTTTAATCTACATATTACCTGTATGAATATGGTCTTTGGTCAAGTAATTTTTATATCATGCATAATCACATTTGTGCCTGCCTTTATTGGATGTTTAAATAGTCGTACATCAACGTAATTTCTGTTTCAGCTACGTACCTTTATTTTTACATTCTCTTATTAAATAATTTGTCCTTCAACTATTAAAAATGCATATAAATGCATGAGTTGAATACGATTTTCTTACTGAATATAGAAAATCATTTGTTTTCGCTAAATCAATGTCAATTGGAATGAAATAAAATATTTTTTCAAATTGAGTTAACATATTTTTTGTTCTGTTTTGTGTTAACTATATGTGTAACATGTATTTTCATAGAGAAATTTAATATGATTTGTTTCATTGGCACCGATTTTATCAGTTTTATTTATTTAGTTTTCGTTTGGTTTGGAAATCCAACATGAAATGAATGAAGCCTGAACAACGCTTTCAAACTGTAAAAATTTATTTTGAAAATCATGGTTTTATTTGATATACGTATTGCGCTTTATATCCATTCTATGATCAATCTAATCGTCCATCCTTTTTGTTTGAAAGGATACGACAGTAAACAAAACTGCCGTATTTGGAGTGATGATAATCCTTAAGTACATGTTAAGACACCGTTATACTTAGAAAATCTTACTATTTGGTGTACTTTATGGGTTGATAGAATCATTGGTCCCTTGGTCTTGGTCTTTTAAAACGATGCTGGTCATTGGTGACCATTATAGAGCCATGATAACTGACTTTTTCGTTCATCAACTGTATAGGTATGGTGTGCAAAAGCTGTGGTTATGCCGTAACATATCACACAGCTTGTGCCATAATTGATTTATTGAAGAAAACATTTGGTTACCACATTAGTGAACGCTTCGTACCCATAAATTGACCTCCAAGATAGTGCGATTTAACGTCGCTTAGAAATTTTCTGTGGGGATATGTGAAATCGCTAGCCTACGTTAATAATCTGAAACGATTGTACACTTGGAGAATAATATATGCTGCATTATGGTCGATAATGTTGGAAAAAGTCATAAAAAATTGTACTTCCAGATTAGAATATGTCCGAGTCAGCCGTGGCGGTCATATGCCAGAAGTCATATTTAAACTATAATGCCCGAAGATTATTTTTCGAATAAAGTAAATTTCATGTTAATTTAAAAAAATTATCTTTATTTAATTACATTTTAAAGTTGTATACCTTTATAGGGAACATCCTTTAAAACCATACTTACTCATAAATTCTCATAAATTAATGACGTTAAAAGTTTTAAATAGGCCAAGGGAAACAAACGAAGTGGCACAATTTCTTTGAGGCTCTATACTGCTCTGCTATTAAATTGGTATTGTAAGAATTTGGGAGATTATTTTTAATGAAATACGAGAAAAAATTACTGCAATTTGGATTCAAAGAATTTAATATTTGTTATAACTGTGTGAAATGTATTATTTTATCTTTAAAAAAACATTCATTGGAGCCTTTTTGTCATTTATATTTCAATTCTTCCAAAATGCTCTATATAGTAGTGATATATTACTAACAAAACATAATACTTAAAGTGTTAGACTCATTACAATAAAATCAAAGAACAAAAAGATGTTTCTCATCTCTCAAACACAGAATTAAATGACACCAATTATCCAGAGACGACAACTTTTATCGAACGTACAAAACAGTCCGTAAGAAGAATGACAGGTATGAAATTGTTTTGTCTTAAATTAATTGTATTAATTATTATGGAGTATAGAAGAATGCAGACAAAAGACACTTCATTCTTTGGTCACCTCTAAATAATTTGTGGTATTACACAAAAGAAGCAGTGAAAAGGAAAATTTTATTCAATTTTATAATTTATTATTTTTCGTACTTAAACTTTCATTCAAAAACACAATTCATAAGTATTCCCATTTATTTAATTAAATTCCTAAAACATAAAATTTGATACAGGGTTTGACAATAAAGGCAGCTTAATGTTTCAAAAAATATACTGCCAATCGTTTTCGAAGAAAAACGTTTTCTTTTTCAAAAAGATCAACAGATTTGGCTTAACATGAGCGATTATATACACTATGGTAACTGTGAGATAGTCAGTCGATGAACTGAGTTTTCTGAAATTCCGATTAGAAAAAGCTCTAACCTTGTCAAATCGATACCACATCTGCGAATTATTCATGCAGAATGTCTTATGTAACATTCTGTGTGTATCATCCTACTAAAATTATGTGTCGTTAATGTCCATAATATTCCACTCGAACCAATAGAAACTTGTTGGAATTAATGTTTGTAGTACTGACTATTACACGACAGGTAAGGTATAATAAGCAAGAGGTTTGACAGATGCTGTCAACCAAAAAAAAAAAAAAAAAAAAAAGCGTTACGAAGATCACAAACTTATACCATTAACCCACTCTTAATGGAAATCCCTTTATTTGCTTTATTAACACAACCTTTTGATACAAGGGAGAAATACATTGTTTGTTTCTCTTAATGAAATTAACAGGAAACAAACTGTGTTGCATAATTATAATTTCACTAATTTATTTTTATGGCAATCGCGATTATTATTTATTTTTAAATGCTTATCTCAATTTTGGTCAATTATTGAAGATCATTTAGGTGCCTTTTTGCAACATTTTTAATAGTTTTAAACGTTTTCGCACTGTTGTCAAATATTCGCTTTGAAAACTTCCAATCTGTTGCGTATAGGCAAAGATCTGTGACTTTAAAAGACCTAAAAGAATCAGGAGTTGTTAAATTGGAATGATAAAAAATTGCCCAAAGAAGACATAACGCAACCAAGAAAACCATTCTTCAAAGGGGTCTCCTGTCACAAAAGTTTGCAACGTTGTGTTAAAATCACAATCCATTTTAGTCCTTCATTGATTACGGTTTTGATTTTGTGTCGTTTAAGAAAAATAATGATCGTTGACACCTTTGGTACAAATGATGCACCATATATTCGTTCAGATGGAAAAGGATCCAGGGGCTCTTAAATAAATTGTGATTAAAAATTATTCACATAAAAGTCCCATGTATGCCGTGTTCGTTAAAAGAATAGTGTTCCATAGCTTATCGAGGTGTAAAGTATTTTGTAATAGTTTAGCTCACATTAATTTGCAAAATTATAACATCATCCAATGGGGTGTTATATTTTGAAACATCATATGAATACATAAACTACTTGGATTTATTCCCTTCTTCCAAAATAAATAAATAAGCTTTACTTTTTTGGAGTTACTTAATTGTATAAAACTATAATTTTTAAAAATGTTTCTATAAATATCACTGCCAGAATATACATCGAAGGTAAAGAAATAATACACTATTACACAAGATATAACGTAGCAGTTAGAAAAAGTACCTAAAATCCGATTTTCATCCCTCCTTTCAACTTAGAGTTTTTTTTGATTGAATTAATTTATTTTAAATGAAAAGTTTTTTTTTGTTAACTTACCTTATTTCTAACTGATCGTTCAAAGTAGTCATGAAATACAATTTAAAACTTAGGTGTATTTATAAATGTGCAACGAAGTGTATATAACTCTTTGCTGAATTTAAACTAGAAATGAACCTGTTCAATAGAAAATAAAATTTTTTAAAGAAATGGTTGATTATAATAACAAAATGAATTTTTAAAAAATGCCACAATTTAATCTTATTGTAATATACATAATTACTTAAAGGTGCCCTTTAAGCTGGATTCACCCATAAAATTTTAGTTCAGAACAAATTTTTTTTATATTGAGTTTGATATTTTACTTTTGAGAGAGAGAGAGAGATTATTTTGTTCAGAAAGTTTTTTCTTGAATTGGTTTAATTTTAATTCTTGTTCAGAAGAAACTGAATTGGGATGCCACTTTTTTCAATATTTACATGAAAATTGAATTTGGTTGCCACATCACACAGTGTCAGTGCATTTATTATACAAAAATTGTTTTTGCCGAAAATTAACAATTAAAATGGAATTAAATGAAAATATTGCTCAAAAATTAATAGAAGAATTAAAAAAACCAGGAAGATAATGTATGTAAACATTATGTATTAATGTAAACATGAGCAATAGTGCATACAAAAATAATTATTTAAAACAGGGGTTTTTCACTGCGACTCATTTTATTTTCGGTTTTTTTTAATAAATTTCTTTTGCAAACAAATTGACTTTATGCACTTCAATTAAAAATAATAATTTTAGTTTTCTTCTATCCGATATTTTCTTCACATATATTTTAATGAAATAATTTACGTTTGTATTTATTTACATAGTTTGCTAGCGGTGCTGCCACTTTGTACAACTGTTTGCATTTTTATATTATATGGCAGCTTTGTTTTTCGGACAAATTTTCTGAAAAGGGTGAATCGTTCTGCAGAAAACTCTCATTAAAAAATGTTATTCTCCGGAAAAAATTTTGTTCAGAACAAATGGGTAAATTCACCTTTAGTCACAATTTTAAAATAGACTTTTTAAGTGCTTATTTTTAGGTAAGGTTGAAAAGAGAGGCATTAAAAAGCCCAAACATATGACAGGTATACACGTATGTTCAAATGTCATGTTGTGCTTCTTTTAATAATAATAATCAAAAACTGTTACGACTAAGTCAAGAAACCAGTCTTTTAAATGTAATTCGTTAGGAATTTCCAACTCGAATTCGTTTGGGTAGTGTCCATGTTAGAGTTCTAGCTTCTAATACGCTCAAATACAGGACATTAACAAGGAAAGTGTTCCGAAGTCTGTCTACTTTTATTTTTCGCAAGCTCTACATGTCGTATTATCCGACCATCCTACGCGATCTAGATGAGTTTTCATTTACGTGTAACCTGTTATTACACAAGTTTATCTCCTAAGTGTTGGCTTACTCAGTATCAGAATCTTCGTCGATTTCTCAAGATTTGGGTCACCCTAAGGTGTGTTCGTCACCTTGTCGACAGCAATATTTTGCCACTTTCTGACATGTTCTTCCATAGCCAAACTTTAAGTTAATTTTTGAACTTCTGAAAAGGTTTATCAGTCTCTTTTGATATTCTGTCGGCTTCTTCGTTTCTGGTTATGCCATGATGGCCTTTTATCTATATTATATCTATACGTTTACAATCCGCATATGAGTTTATCTCACTCTTGAATTGCAGAACATTTCGAGATTCAACTTTTTCATTCATTTGGGTCTTGATAATTAATTCACTATCCGTATCAGGGAAGGAAAATGGCTTTTATGATTTTGTACCAAGTATGAAAACAAAATGTACTTTTTAGGCTATGACGGTACCATTTTTTAATATTTATTAATAAAAACATAAATTTAACAAAAATGTTTATAAAAATTTAAAAGTATACAATAAAAAAAAACAGAAATCTAACAAAAATGTGTATAAAAATCTAGTAAACAATAAAAAATATTAAATATTACATTCATAGGTACATACGTACAGATCGGTTGTTAAACAACTTTTATTTATTAAACACTTTTAGATAATAAATTTTCTGTTATTTAAAAAATAAAGCAACAAGAATTTGTTGACTTCAGTAAATCGTTTGATTGTATCAAATTTGAAACAGGAGAAACGTGTAGTTTATTTCTTTCCATTGTTTTAATTAGGTTTTGGAAAGAAAAAACTTGTTTGACGTTGGCCGAGGAATGCTGAATAGACAGAATTCCTCTTACAATTCTTGAAATATCTGGGAACATAAACTCATTTAATTCATTTTTCATCTGTGATACTTTATACCAAAAATAGAAAATATTTGAATCTTTTTGTGATCTAAGTTCAATGACATCGGCTAGTGCTAGTGTTAGTGTGTGGAAGCCAGAAGTGGTACTATTGAATTTGTTTCTCCCATAATAATTTTTTTTGGAGTAAACTTATCGAACCATTTTAGTACTTCATTATTAAGGTCCACCTTACATGCTTACGAATCATAAGGAAAATAAAATACATATAACATTAGCCAAGGCGAATTCCTGTACCAGGTGATGCCAAATTAACAGGTGATTTTTCTAAGAAGTTTGCAATAAAGTACTAGGCAAATTTTGTTGTTGCAGACCTGACACCACCTGGTACATGAATTTGCTTTGACAACAGCATTGCAACAAAAACAGAGAAGCTGACAGAATAAAATAAAACACACAGAAACAAAATTAAATAGAACAGGGACAAATTTTTAAATTGTACCAAGTAGCTCGCGGTAGTACCACGGTACCAACAAGGTCAGAAATGTACCATAAAGTGTACAATTGTACCATGATTTCCATCCGTGATCGTTATAGACACGAATTGGAATTTTGTTATCAGTCTTCTTCAGCTAATTAATGCCAATCGTAATTGCCTTTATTTTAGCCTGAAAATCAGTAGTGTGAACTGGTTAACGGAAGTATTAACCTTTATTGCGGTTTTATTTCATACTAGCTGACCCAGTCCGTGTTGCTGGCCCTAAGCAGAAGTTTCAAAAATATTTTTATTGGATCATTATTAACATAGGTTTTTTGTAAATATCGTCAAAACTACATAACCGATTTAAGAGTTTGATATCTCGTTTTGAAAAACATGACAACGGCTAAAAAAAAAATAAAAAAAGCAAACAAAATAAATATATGTATATGTCATTGGTGGTGCAATATGAAAATTGGATTTTGTCACGCCCCTCCTCCCGCAGACCGAAAATCAAAAATCAGACTTTACAGAGTCACCCGTCTAAATATTCTAAAGATTCCCTGAAAATTTCATCAAAATCGTTCTAGCCATTTTGTAGTCCATACGTTACATACAAGAAGATAAATCCATTCCAGTTTTGTTAATCTTCGTTCCGTCTGTATAACGATCGATGCATTGAGTATTTGTTTGCCTACTAATTACTTCATCCTATTCTCCCTCCTCTGGTATTATAGTGATGCAGTTAACACTTTCATATCTCATGTTTCAATGTTTCCTCTGTGATGTTTTCTATTGTTAAAATATGGTTTGTTTATTGGTGTCTGGCTTTAAGGGCTCTTATCAGCTATGTATCTACTGCCATTAATCCAATAGCGACTAAGGCAGTTTCATTATTCACCCGTTTATTAATCAGCCGAATTATAATATATTCTCAATAGTCATTGTTGATTTGGTTTCTATAAAAGCTTTATCTGTGGATATCGTGGAGAGCGAGTGTTTGTATCATCGAACTCACATTATATTTAGTGCATCAATGTGAATTTGTAACGTTACGTACTTTATTTTGGTTTTGTGTTTTACAGCTAAGATAAATAAATATAAGAAATGTATTCACGCAATTTTTAATAACAAACTTTACCGTTGAAATAAAAACATTTGGGATGAATTACATTCCATTATAGTTAGAAGTTGTTTTTTTATTTATTTATTTAAATTTAAGTCTATGGAATATTTCCTTACAGACTATATTATAAAATAAGTTAATCAAGAAAAAAATACATTAAAAATTTTAAAATCAATTATAAAAAATTAATTATTTAAATAAAAAATAACATTTTGTTTAATAATATTAATACTTAAAGAAAAGTCTATAAAATTATACATTTCATTAAAACAACAGCATAATCTTCTAAACGGGTCCGACATAGCAAAGTTAGTACGAAATGTTTTGACATAAAGTGGGATAAAAGATCGCAATGAACGTTGAGGAACATTAAAAGTTAAGTTACTTAGCAGAAAATCAGAGCTGACGTCACCATTAATAAGATTAACCATAAAAGAAATATTTAGCATGATTCTCCGGCTATTTAAAGTTGGTAGGTTAACCTCAGCTAATCTTATTGAGTATGATGGAAGGTCCACATAGCCTCTATAGGTATTTCTTAAACAGAAAATAAGAAATTGTTTTTGAATAGACTCTATACGTTCACAATGTACATTATATAATGGGTCCCATATAATCGAACCATATTCTAAAATTGGTCTCACGAGCGACGTATATAGCCGTTTAGTTACAAGGGGATCGTTGAATTCCTTCGACCATCTTTTTATGAAAGCCAAGATGCTACGAGCTTTGTTGACAGTCATCGTTATATGCTGAACAAAACTAAGTTTTGCGTCTAACAAAAATCCCAAATCCATAAACAATCCAACCGACTCCAATTTACAATTATCAAGAACGTAGGGAATACGCAGTAAGGCATATTCGCAAAAACTGCATATGCTTACATTTCTTTAAATTTAATTCCATTAAATTAAGTTGACACCATTTGCAAAAATTATCCAAATCATTTTGTAAATGAAGATGATCAGATGGCTGTACAATACTCAAGAATAATTTAACATCATCAGCATACATCAATATATTGCAATGTGTTATTGCTTCAGGCATATCATTAATGAAAAGTAAAAACAATATTGGACCGAGGTGACTTCCTTGAGGTACCCCGGAAGTAACAATAATTTTTCTTGAAACTGCAGTATAAAATTTGACGGATTGCGTTCTACATGAAAGGTATGATTTTATCCAGCTTAGGAAATTTGTATCAAATCCCATTAAATCCAATTTTTTCAATAAAAGAGCATGATTTACTTTATCAAATGCTTTACTAAAGTCGGTGTAAATGACGTCGGTGTGGTGACCATTAACAAAAGATCTATTGACTTATGTTGTCAAATGTAGAATGTTAGTCATAACAGACAAACCTTTCCGAAATCCTTGTTGAAATGGTGTTAATAGACAAGAAACTTGGTGAATAAGACAATCGGTCATACATTTTTCAAAAAGTTTAGGTATATCACTTAATTTGGATATACCTCTGTAATTAATAATGTGTGACTTATTTCCAGATTTAAATAAGGGAATAATATACGATGCTCTCCACACATTCGGAAAATAACCAAAATTTAACGATTTATTAAATATTATTGATAATTGTATCGATAAAGGTGATGCACAATTTTTTAGAACACAACTCGGAATGCCATCGGGTCCACTTAAAGCAGATGACTTAAAATTTTTTAAACAATTTAATATGTGGGAGGTAGTGATTGTAGCTGAACAAATATTTTGATTAGAAATGATTTTGTATGGGTAGACAGTGCTAGTATCATGTACAGCGTCAGAATAAGTAGATGCAAAAAATTCGGCAAACATGTTACTTATTTCCAGCACATCACTAGATTCCGAACATAAATATTTCATAACTGAAAACCCAATGATTTTCTTTTGCAGTTTACGAACTTATAGAATGATTTTGAATCATGTACAATTGAGCGTTAAGTAAATTGTATTCTGCACGGAGAACAGAATATTTGCAAAAATGGAAAGAGGATCCAGAGCTTTTATATTTCTTGAAATATTTATTTTTTAAATTCTTTAAAGTAGAAAGTGGTTTGGAATTCCAAGTTCCATAAAATACAGTTAAATTACATTAAAGTATCACAAGTATAAAAGGACAAAATTATTTGTACACGCATATACATTTGTATGTACTCTGTATTGTAAAGGGTGAATATTTTTTTAGTCTTACAAAGTAAAAATTACATACATACATACATACATACATACATATATACATTAGGGTGTCCCAAAATTTATTTATGTCACAGTCTCAAGCATAATTTGTAAGCTTAAAGGGTCCAGTGTTTTTGGATTTTTTTTTAGATTTTTATGAAGAGGTTTAGAGGTCGCGCAAAACGAATCTTTGTTAAAAATCGGGGTTTTCGGCCTTTTTTCAAACTTGACTCATAACTTTGTCAATATCCATGTTGATTTAATTTTTTAACAAATATTTCGAAAGAAAATTTCCCAAGCTTTATTTCCGTGTGCAAAAACTTTAAGTTTCGACAATATCTATGTCCATTACGATCCCAAATATTAAGTATTTTTGTAATTTTTTAACAAATTCTGTAAAAAACGGTTTATTACTTTTCAAATTTATATGGAAGGTATAAAAACTAGTGACGTAATTTTGAAGACGGATAAGTTCTAAACAATTAAGAAAAAGAAAAATGGAATTTGGTCCTACAGTTCCCGAGATACACTATTTTTATAGTTTGTACCTTAAAAATGGTAATACTTTTTTCGTTATAATTATTATTGTATATTTCCATAAATTTTTATAGTTGGGTCTTAAGGTGATTCCTGGGAATAAATAAAATATTTCATTTCGTTTAATTGGATTTTTCCTAATATCTACAGGGATTGAATGAATAATAGATCTGGCAAGATTATAACATTGGGGTTTTAACTGCCATTAACTTCTGACAATTATTGATCTAAATCATTACACGCTGTCATTTTCACTTTCTATTTTATGTGCATTCGCCGTTATAATATTGCGGTAAATGATGTGGCAGAACGAGGTATGGCTTTGGCTAATACTTATATTTATGTTGCAACTTCTGAAACTGATTTCCAGAACTTATTGCAAGGTATAGAACTACATCGCAATAACCTTAATAAATGATTTTTCACACAGCATAAAAAAGTTTTTTTTTTGTTGATTGGGTATGATTGTGAACTGGCAAACAGATTATAATAACATACTGGGTATAAAGATAAAAACGGGTATAACTCAGGAACGCACTGCGGGTCAAATGACTGGTTTTTGAGGCAAAAAATCCAATTTTGCAGTGAACTATTTCAAAAAATTGATAATGGCATTTTGTACTACACATTTTCAAATACCCAAAAATAAAAAATCAGAATCAGGCGGCAACCCATGACTTAAAGACAAGCTGTCAAAGTTGAAGTTTTTTTGGTTTGCTTTATTCTCTCATATTCCGCTTTATTGTGCCTGATATTAAAACTATTGTTTAACAAAATATATAATCTGAAACAAAATTTTCTAAAAGGGAAAGTATTAATACAGGTACGTTAAAAAAATGCTATTAATAAGTTTCATAAAAATAATGTTGTAGTTAATATTTTGTTGTGACAAAGTGTGTCGTCTTTTCTGTGTAGTTTTGGTTGTCGACCGTGTGTTTCTTGGAGTAGTACTTTGTTTATTGGGACGTATTGTTGGAACACTATACATGTGGAGAAAGGTAATGATGTGTACTTTCATGTGTTTAAATAACCAATTGCCCAAAATTGCATTAACTTATTTATATTTCACTTTTAAGATTGCGTAAAAATAAAAAATACTGATATATTCAATTTTTGGTTACGAAATAATCGAAATGCTACAACTGTTGTCAACTGGATTTTCACGAAATTTAATAGAACAGTGGATGAAGAACGTATTGCAACAATAAAAAAGAAAATTAACAATTTTTGTGCTTATGCTAACCAAAAGTGGAACAAGAATCATAGATGTTTGAAGACATTTAAAAAATACGAAAGTTTATGGTTATCGAAAGAGACTGAATTTAAATTCTCTGAAAGTGATGTCGGAAACAAAAGAGGTCGTCCTCATGTTGGATATAGCGAGGGAAGTGCGCGGCAAAAACGAAAACTTGCTTCCGAGATATCGTCCGTACAGGGACACGATACCAAATTATTGGTTCATGCTGCTTCAATATCATCTCATGCATCAAAAGCAAATGACTTAAATTTTGTTTCAAAGGAAGTAGCTTCATCACCATCTAGGGCTACTAAAATAAGACAAGTTATAACATGCCATGAAAAAAAACCATTACCACTCTCCCCAGAAGAAGCATTATTATTTTTGATAGAGAATAATTTAACAAAGCAACAGTACATAAACATTAGGGAAATGAGCAAATCACGTAACTGTGATATTTATCCACATTACCAAAAAATTCGAGAGTGCAAACTGCAATGCCGACCTGAAGGATTAACGGTAACGGAATCATCAGCACAAATTCCCCTGCAGAGCTTAGTTAACCATACTGCAAAAAGAATTTTGTCCTACCAAACAAGAAGTTTTAATGCAAATACCTGAGCTGAATGAAGTTACTTTGGTTTTAAGTTATGGTTTCGACGGTTCCACTGGGCAAAGTTCATTTAAACAAATATTTAGCACCAACGCCCCAGAAAGCTTAGATAACTCGCTATTTGTAACATCAGTTATACCACTGGAAATAATCACGTCTCATTATGCAACAGTTTGGATTAATCGTACACCTCAATCGGTTCGTTTTTGCCGACCACTTAAAATTGAATTTATAAAGGAAACCAAGAAGCATATATTGAAAGAAAAAAACAATTTGGATGTGCAAATAAAAAATCTTGAGCCTTTAGAATATTTTTTGGTAAATGGTAGAAAGATATCAGTAAAGTATGAACTTATTATGACTTTAATTGATGGGAAAGTCCTGAACGTGCTTACGGAAACAAAATCTTCTCAGTCGTGCCCAATTTGTGGTGGGAATCCGAAGCAGTTTTTATCAATAAATGATTTAAGTTCATTGGTGTTTCAGCCAAAACCAAATTCATTAAAGTATGGCATAAGCCCTTTACACGCATGGATTCGATGCTTAGAATTTGTTCTTAATCTTTCATATAGAATTCATATTAAAAAATGGCAAATTCGAAGTGCTGAGGACAAATTACTACTGCAACAGAGAAAAAGTGAAATTCAACAAAAATTCTGGCAGAAAATGGGTCTTCATGTTCATAAAACAAAAAGTAATGGGAGTGGCTCAACCAACGACGGCAATACTGCACGAAGAGAATTTTCAAATCCGGAATTATTTGCATCTATAACAAATGTTAACATCGAGTTTTTAAAACACTTGCAAATCATACTAATTGCAATTTCTAGCAATTTTGAGTTAAGTGTCGAAAACTTTAGAAGTTTTTGCTATGAAACTGCCGAAATATATTTTCAAAATTACAAATGGTACCCAATGTCAGCGACCTTGCATACAATTTTAGCACATTCTTCACAAATAATACAAGCCTCAATAGTGCCTCTTGGATGCGCTGGAGAAAATGCTTCTGAGGCGAGAAACAAATTTTATAAAAAGGATCGCATAGAGCATGCACGAAAGGATTCTAGAGAACACAATATATCTGATGTTTTTAACAGAGCCATGGATTCTTCTGACCCATTTTTATCCAGTATTTGTATAAAAAACCGCCATTCAGCAAAGAAAAGTTTGCAGCTTCCAAGAGAAGTTATTTCTCTTTTAAAGATTCCTGATATTCCCGAGTATCAATTGCCGACTACGTCACGTGCTATCGCAAATGAAGATTTATCTGATTTCGAAGAGGAGACAGATGTTCTACCCAATTTTAATATAGAGTTAGAAGTTGATGAAACATTGGATAATTTTGATGTAAGGCTTTATTATAAAATACTAATTTTTATATAATTAAATGTTCTCTTTTTAGTGGGATTAAATCATGATGGCATTGGCAGATCACATTAGTTTGTAAGTTGAGCTGTAAAGTAGCAAAAAAACTAATTTTATGTTATTAACTAAATTAACTTTATTTATGTATGTTTATAATTTCATAAATAAATGTTATTTCTAGCATGAAAGCTGTCATTATCTAAAGGTCTTAATTACTTTTAACGCACCCGCCACTAATCTTACTTTTCCTGTCACTGAAAGTGGGTGTGTAAATGGGTGACTTAGTGGGTGTATACGTGGGTGTTTAAATAGGTGAATTAACTAAATTTTTTCCAAAAACTATAACACGCAACAAAAGAAATTTTAAAATCGTATTAATTTTCGGTGACCTTTAACATATCAAACAATAGAAATATTAGAAGTGGGCGTGGTTAGATCGGCTTGAAATTTTTACAAACAGCTTAGGTACCCACAGTAGTCATCTGTTCCAAATTTGAAAGGTCTAGGTGCTTCCTGTGATTTATTGCCTCAAAAAACGGTCGTTTGACCCATAGTGGAACGGTAAGAACAAATATAAAAATTGTTGTATTCATATTAATAAGAATTAATTTGTCTTTTAGTTTTTTTCGTTTTCATTGAAACTTGAAAAGTTGTAAAGCGTTATTACAAAATTTTCTAAAAAATTACGAAAAATTTTAATTTAGGGTATCTAAATGAGACAATTCATCACCAAAACTTATAAGTTTTTCACACAGGAGTACAGCTTGAATACTTTTCTTTAAAACTGTTTCCTCAGGAGTAAAGAAACCCGCAGTTATTAACCAAGTTATGAGTAAAGTTAGAAAAAAGGCCGAAAAGTCCACTTTTTTATGAAAACTCCATTTGCGCGACCTCTAAACCTATTTTGAAAATTCTTGAAAAAAATTCAAAAATACTTTACCCTATAAGCTTTTAAATTTTGATTAAGCACCTATGAAAATCAGAAAAAAAATTTTTTTTTGGGACACCCTAATATACATACATACCTTCTGCCACTACTTGTGGTTGTGTAGCATATTAAAAGACCCACAAATATTTACTAAGTCAGTGTTTTAAAATTTATGAATCTTTAAAGAATCACTATCATTCTGTCTTCGTAAATCAGTCCCACGAAGCCTTTAGATATTGTTTTTTATCCCAACACAATTACTCAAGGAGCATAACCTTTTTCTTTTTTTTTTTTTGACAACAAACCAACTACCTTTTATAAGTTTGATAAAATATTTTATAAATTTTCGCATTTTCTGCCATTCATATGTACTTATGTTCTTAGGATTGTGTGTTTAACCGAAAAACAAAACAGAAAAAAGAGTCAAACAAAAACTTTGTGACACACGCATTTACTTATAAAAATATTTATTGTTATAGCAAATAACAATACTACTTTAACAATAAGAACCCTTTTATTTGTTAAGACTCTTTCACAATCTTCAAATTTATGTGACAAACAAAACCCCTAATATCGTTTACTGTGTGTAAGCCGTGCACTGCTGACACAATTCATGTAGATTTGATATGAATTACGTCACTTGGAGTTTGTTAAAAACGGTGAATATGAAAAAGGGATAGAAAGAATAAAAAGAATAAACCTACTTCCTGCAAAGATTTTCTTAAGATTACAAGATTTTGAATTTAACCTCATGAAAGTTGGTAATTACTATTGGGGAGAAAAAGTTGTAGGATTCATGTCCAGAATGAAAGTGCTCTTACCAAAGATAGCAACACTCTCACGTAGACATATAGATTGTGAATTAGCTCAACATTTCGCTTAGCAAAGATAACATACGTGCAAATAAGTAATCTTTTGTAAGTGCGATGTTGCGTTCCGGATTGAGTTGATTAAATTTGATTCTTGTTACGTGTGTACGTGAGAACGGGGCCGTGATAATTTTTTTTTTTACTCACTTATTATGTAAAAATCGACATCGCTAAATATAAGCTTCTTAAGTTTGATTATTAAAAATTGTTTATAGTAAAAAAATTATACACTTTTTAAAGAACTAGTGTTGTTGGTCTGTCAAAGATGGGATTGTCAGTTATGCTAGACGCACAACGACGAATTTTTCGTCGTGGATATTCGTCATCAAAAACAAAACACATTTGTTTATATGAGAATGCATACAATTATGGCGTCGATCGAAATTCGCTGTATGCGGCGAACTTTGCAATAGATTTATTTCTATTTTCTTACGCCGGTGGACGACGAACAAATTTGTACAAGGTGACCATTTTTTTATTATATTTGATTTTACTTCTCAACTTTTTAGGAAAATAAAGTTAGTTTTTACTTTAATAATTGTTTTATTTTTTATTTTCAAACATTTAAAATAAATATAAAAAAGTTAACTACGAAAATTTGTTTTTATTTCTGTTTTTGCAAATGTTTGAGTTTATTAAATGATCTTTTGTTCATATGGTCACACTAGTAGCTGTTATATCTACTATAAAAGATGTTACTATTTCGTCGTTATTGTGCTTCAAATGACGAATTTACACAGCGTATTTTTACCGACGAATTTGTCGTGTTGGGCGAAATTCGTTGTTCGTCCTAATTGTGCGCCGAGCATTAGACGGATTGGTTCAAATGTGTTGACAACTAATAAATTTATCAATGACTTTAAAATTAATTTAATAAAAAGTATTATTATTTTATTATTGTATTATTCATGTAATATCTAAAAGTAGTGAAGCTTACTTCAGTTCAGTAAGTGACCACAAATTGTTTAAAATATGTCATGATGACGCAATATTAAAAACGGCAGATCTCCTGAATTCTCACTCTTATCATAATTTCAAGTCTTATTACGAGGTAAATAACATAATTTGCCATACAAAATGTTTGACAACAATCTTTACTTTTGTAGGTAGTTCATTAAGAATTACCACCAGAATTACAATAAAATTAGGACTCTTTCTAATATTAATTGGTAATAATTAATACTCGTCTACATTTTACAGTTACAAATTTAAAATGAGTGATGAAGTTAATTTTCATTTGAGTGGCTTTGTTAATAAGCAGAACTGTAGGCTCAGCAGTTCCTCAAATCCATAAGCCATTTATCCGCCAATTGCACCACCCTATTAGGTATGTGATGTGTCATTATATTTGAAAATATCATTGGGCTTTACTTCTTCGAAAATAAAAAAGGAAGTACTGTGGTCGTTAATGGTTATTGATAGAACATTCCAGCTCTTGAAAAGCGAATAACACTATGCAACAAGCAAAAATTCCTAAAATAAAAATTGTCTCTTTTTCGATCCGCTATAGTCATCTAATTGCAAATATTATGATTATTTTAAATTCTATGGTAAATTTTTTATTTATTTTTAATTTTTTTTGTAAAATTTGAGATTTCTGAAGAGGGTGCTTGTCGTAACTTTGGAATGTCATACTCGATTTTGTTATGCAATCCGCCAAAAAACGTTAAATTACACCAGATTAAGGTCTTTGAAATATCATTTTCTGATTAAGCCATCTGTTATTGAGGAGCAAGTGAAAAAAGATTTTCTTTGGCTTAATAACAACATTTTTAAAATTAAAAAAAAATTTATAAAAAACAAAAAGCAGCAAAGACAGGGTGACTGGTGCCAGATTTATATTTTCAAACTTAAATAAAGAAAGTAATAGTTGACGCAAAGTTTTATTAAGAGCATTGAACGATAAAATGGAAATGGGAATTTTTTTAAAATAGTATATAAACCAGATGTCTTCCATCGAGTTGAACACACTATTTAAAACGGAGCATTCTGTTCTGCACCACAAGCTGTAGTAAACTTGGTTCAATTGAGCTAATTTCTCGACGAATATTTTCCTTTAAAGCCACAAGAGATTATATAAACTCTCTCTTTGAGGTAGCCATGGGAGTTAGATCGGGCGATCTCGGTGACCATTGGATGTCCCCAAGCGACCGATCAGTTCTTTGGAGCAATTTTCCCGAAGCAAATTTATCGATTTTACGTTTTTTTATATGTAATGAATGCAATTTATCAGTGTTATATACAATTCGTTTATTAAGAACTGATCGTCTTTGTATAAAGTTATTCTCTTAAAAGAAACGTGGTTCTACAATATAATGTGAGGTTAACAAAACTAAAAAGCTGTAGCTGTTTGTGCAGTCGCCCCATCCTGTTGAAATCACGTGTGTGAAGAGTACGATGGATGAGCTTTCATGCGTGGATAAAGCATACCAAACAGTTACCCTGGGGCAATGCAATGGTTTTTGATCTTTTAATCGAGGGTTGCGGGTTCTTAAAGACTATCATCGGCAGTTTTGCTTGTTACGTGGCCGTTTAAGTGAAAATGAACCACGTCGCTCCAAAAAATGGGATTTACAGTGCAAAAACGCGTTAATCACTTTCTTTCAGTTCTTAAGCGATTTGAATTTTAAAAGGATGGAACTTCAAATTCTTTTTTTATAATTTCATAAATAATCGCTTTTGGAAGTCCCAGTGAGGCTTCTCTTTTCCAGTCTCAATCAGTTCAATGTTTTTGAGAGTCCTTGAAGATCAACTCGGCCCTGGTCATGGGACATTCATAGCCGAAGGAGTTGCGTGAAATCTCTGCATCCACAAACGAATTAAATTTACACTCGGTCCATCACGTATTCGCCGTATACCGAACTTTGAACAAAATTGTCGACGAGTAATTACGTAAGAAGCATTACTATTAAGAAATGTCTCCACAGCGAATGCGCCATTTTCCCTCTACCACTGCGACATCGTGACTAACAAATTCGCACAATCGATAATTCCAACGGCACCACTCTCCCTCCGCATCGTTTATTACTTTTGAAATAATTGTATTTGAAATTTTAAATTTGTTATTACTAGTTTTTGTACTTGATCTTGCATGTATAAGAAATAAAATAAATCATGTTGCATGAAAATTCATGGATAAAATTTATTTTTATTCCCGATAAAGTGAAAGTAGATAGAAAAATTTTTTTTTTGTAAAATAAAAAGAATGTTGAATTTCATAAATGCATCAAAATAAAAGAGAAACAAATAACAAAATGAAAATACAAGAAAAATTTTGTTTGTAAAATAATAGAATTCTAGATGCCAGGATTATTTTTAATGGGCTTAACCGACTATTTTAGATTGCTATGCCCTAGGTAGTAGTTAATTGTTCGACTCTGAGTGACTTTTTAACTAATTAAAAGTTAAAATAAAACAAACGCTCTTACACGCAACGAAAAACCATGGTTACGACATAATCACGACGGTCATACTTTATTGTCTGTAACAATATTTGGTTACGGAGTACGGAGCAGTCTAATCAGGCGACCGTAGAGGCCAATCAACATCACCACTCCTTGAATTAACTTGTTGAGGAAAGAGGTAATTCCATTGTAATCCTGGCTGTATGCACTTGTTAGTTAAGCCCAAAACATGCAGTTGTGGCATTATAAAGTTTTCAATCATATTAAGATATCGCTCCCAGTTACCGCTGACAGTTACCATAGCGCCGTTTTCAGTTTCAAAGAAGTAAGGTCCAATGATTCCTGCTAACCAAATTGTCACTTTTAATGAATGCAAAGGTGACTGATGAATAATTTGAGGGTTTTCCATTGCCCAGAACCGACTATTCGGTTTATTTACACATCCATTCAAATGTGTCCCGTCCCACATTATGATTTTTTCATGAAAATCGGGATTGTAATGGGCGAGATGTAACATCCTTCTGGTATATTTACGGTGGCGTAAATGGTATTTTGGAAGAAGCTCTTGTATCAACTAAATCTTTAATCTCTACTTCACGACTGCCAAATATGAACTATCAAGACTAATGTTTACCAAAAATGGCGGCTAAACAAAGTAGTATACCTTCCCGGCGGACACCCTGTGTACGAAAATTTTTAAGGAAAAAATTGTAATTTAAATGGTGAGTACAATGAATATAAATAGCAGAAAAAAAACAATAATCTGCCTCTAAAGAAAAAGCAAAAATTGTTTATATTATTTGTATTTATTATATGATTATTCTATGGTACTTTAATTGAACACAATACAATTCAAACATAGTAAATATATTGCTCTTCGGTTATGATTACCACAACCAAAGTTGTTTTTTCTTTGCGTGATTTTTTTTTTGATTTAAATTTGGACAACTTCTGCATTACTTTGTAGTAAGCTTATAGTTAGTTAACTTAAAGTGCGTTATTTTCGTAGTCGTCTACTCTATTGCTTACTGGGATATGTTAAGGTAAATTCAAAAACTTAATAACATAAACAAACAAACACAAATACCTTTTAAAGTCTCTTTTTCGCAGGAAAAATAACTATGTAAAAAAAAACAACCAGTTTATGTTTGGTTTATAATTGGTTAACTTCTGCATTACCTTGTAAAGGGTGATTTTTTAAGAGCTATAGAAAAGTTAAAAAAAACACATAATATTCAGAAAAATGCATGAAATTTTTATTTGAATCGATAGTACGGTTCATATAATTTAATATTTGAAGATTATTTCATGCAAATGTTGACCGTGACTGCGCCTTAAATAGTCTATCCGCTTAGTTCAATTTTGGCATGCTCATTCTAACATTTCGGCTGGTATCTCATGAATAAATGCTTCAATGTTGTCTTCCAATGCGTCAATTGAATCGGACATGTGTATATAGACATGAGCTTTAACATAGCCCCACAAAAAATAGTCTAAAGGCGTTAAATCGCACGATATAGGCCAATTGACCGGTCCCGAACGTGAAATAAAATGTTCAATGAACTCGCCTGTCAATAAGTCCATTGTTAAGCGTGCTGTGAGGCATGTGGCACCGTTTTGTTGAAACCACGTGTCATGCAAGTCAAGCTGTTGGGCAAAAAAAAGTTGGATATCATCTCACGGTAGCGCTCACCATTCACAGTTACTTTACAATTCGCATCATCTTTGAAGAAGTACGGTCCAATGATGCCACCAGCCCATAAACCGCACCAAACTGTAACTTTTTCTCGCTGCATTGGTAGCTCTTGCAATGCTTCTGGCTGATCTTCACTCCAAAATCAACAATTCTGCTTATTAACGTACCCATTGAGCCAAAAATGAGCTTCGTCGCTGAACACAATTTTTCGATAAGAAGCGCGCGATGGACTTTCTTAACAGAGCACGCATTTTGATAATAAAATTCAATAATTTGCAAGCGTTGTTCGTTTGTAAGATTCAAGGTTAAATTATAGACCTAACTGAAGATGTTTGACAGTGAAACAAAACACGAAACGTGCATCAGCTGTTTAAACCAGTGTTGCCAAAATGATAATAGCTGAAAAATCACCCTTTAGTAAGCTTATAGTTATTTAAGAAAAAATTAGATGTCGTAAAATTTTTATTTTTTTCTAAGAAATAAGAACTTGTGTTTGGACACAGGTAGAAAGGCCCTAACTCAAAAATTTTTAATTTTACATTGGAAGGAAAAAACTTAATATAAGTAACATTATCAAAATGTAATTTATTTTGTAGAATTTCTTGTAAAACTGTTATTGTTGAAACTATTGCATTAAATTTTTGAGTCGAGATGTATTTGTGTGAAATGTAATGGAATCATATTACAATATTAAATTTTGTAAATAATACGAGTTAGGGCCTTTCTTCTTCTAACTTTATCGATATACTTATATTTGTATATCTAATTCTTATTCTTTTACATTTTGCCATTTTCGTCACGTTAAATATTGTTAAATTATTAGGGTAAACATTTTGGTTTACTGATTTTAATAAAATTTTATATTTGTTTCGGAAAATCCTCTTTATTCGTTAAAAGCTTTTTTAGAGAAATTTAAATAATATTCAATTTTGCAGTTCTATTAAGTTTTTGTATTCATATTTTGAAAAGCAATAACGACAAAGTCTAAACGAACTAGACACATTTATTTATTTTAAGAGCCCTTTTTATACCCGCCACCAAAAAAATGGTGGGGGTATATTCATTTTGTCATTCCGTTTGTAACACATCGAAATATCAATTTTAGACCCCATAAAGTATATATATTCTGAATCAGGGTTCGATTTGATGACGATCTAGCTATGTCCGTCCGTCTGTCCGTCTGTCCGTCTGTTGAAAGCACGATAGAGGTCGCACCGAAAAAGCTAGGGGGCTCAAATTTTGCCAGAATCTTTCTTATAGACAAGGCTTGTTTGGTATTGAAAATGGGCTAAATCGGATTATTAGTAAGAGAGTTATAGCTCGAAAAGCAAGAGTAGGTCGAAAAAACAGTGTCCTTCGAACATCGAATAAAATGGAATTGTGTCCAAACGCATTAACGTAGACTCATGAAACTTCGAATATATATTTCCTGTGTAAAAACAATATCTTTCCTTAAAAATTATCTAAATCTATGCATTAGGAGAGGAGTTATCGATCAAAATGTACGAAAATTTATACCGCACAGTGTATTTTTCGGTATATTTAAAAACAAAAACGTTATAAAAGCAACAAAATTGGATGTACGACTCTGAAATTTTGCACACTTTGCTCTTTGGTGAAACGCTTTTTTGTAACGGAAAATCAATGTTCCACGCCCACTTTTACGCCCACCTCCCATATAACGTTTTACCCAAAATTCGTATAATTTCTCTATTAATATAGATTTTGGAATAATAAAGGACTATATTGAAACATCCAGGTTGTACTCATTAGCAAAAACAACTTTGACACGCCTACTATAACGCCCACTTTTTACGTTATCAACCGTTAATAATATTTAAAAGCTCATAAAACCGCCAAAATTAGAGGTATGATGATAAAATTTGCTACGTATATCCCCCTAGGCAATGTCATTACTGTGCCAGAAAATTAAGGTGCCACGCCCACTTTTACGCCCACCTTCCATATAACGTTTTACCTAAAATTCATATAATTTCCCTATTTATAAAGATTTTGGAATAATAAAGGACTATATTGAAACACCTAAGTTGTACTCATTCGCAAAAATAACTTTGACACGCCTACTATAACGCCCACTTTTCACGTTATCTACCGTTAATGAAATTTAAAAGCTCATAAAACCGCCAAAATTAGGAGTATGATGATAAAATTTGCTACGTGTATCCCCCTAGGCAATGTCATTACTGTGCCAGAAAATTAAGGTGCCACGCCCACTTTTACGCCCACCTTCCATATAACGTTTTACCTAAAATTCATATAATTCCTCTATTAATAAAGATTTTGGAATAATAAAGGGCTATATTGAAACACCTCAGTTGTACTCATTCGCAAAAATAACTTTGACACGCCTACTATAACGCCCACTTTTCACGTTATCTACCGTTAATGAAATTTAAAAGCTAATAAAACCGACAAAGTTAGAGGTATCATGATGAAATTTGCTACATATATCCTTCTTATCAATGCAATTGTTGTGCCAAAAAGTTTAGGTAACACGCTCACTTTAACGCCTACCTGCCATATAACGGTTTATCCTAAATTCATGTAATTTCTCTATTGACAAAGTTTTTGGGAAAATAAAGGACTATATTGAAATATCTAAGTTGTATTTATTAGCAGAAAATTTATTGACACGCCTACTTTACCACCCACTTTCATTGAAAGAGTACATTTACGAAAGCATTTCAGTAACATATCGAAGTTATAAAGGGTGGTTAAATTTTAAGGGCCGATGTTAAATTTAAATAAAAAACAAATTATTTAGGAAATTATTATTATTTTTTTTTGTAATTATAATATTTGTATGGTTCAATTATGTATTTAACAAAATATCGGCCAAATGCCCCCCCCACCCCCCATCCTTGGCGCAACTCCTCTATCTGATGGTCCAAATTTTCAATGACAATGTTGATGCTCAATTGTTGGGCATGATGATGAGGCGAGGTTGACTGCTCTTTTGCCACACTATCGCAAAAACCAGCAGTGGTTCCCATGCAACGAACTAAGAAGGCATTCACAGATTTTCTAACATTTTATACAGACCTGTTTTGCAGAAATTTAAATATTTTTTACAATTCTCCCGATTGTGGACGAATTTGAACGATTATGTTGATCAAAAGAATTACGAAATGCACAAAATGCATTTTGATTTGAACGCCCATTTTTATAAAAAACTGAATAACTCTAAGCGTTGGTCATTTGCGTTTCTTTCCACGGATCAAATTGAGTAAGTTTAAGATTGAGAAATGTCAAATGAAATGCAGAAAACAAATTTAAAGACTAGGTGTAGTTCACCTTCAACATGGGCCCTTAAAATTGAACCACCCTCTTAAAAGAAAGTGATACATATTTTATTATAAAGAGATTATTCCATAATGATTAACAAAATAATAAATATTGTGCTTTAAATGTACACAAAATTGGTGGTGGGTATAAAAGATTCGGCACAGCCGAATATAGTGCTCTTACTTGTTTAAATTATTTTTGCTTATCACTTTGACGATTAGTTACGGATTTGTCTAAAATTAAAAATTAAATGATTCAAAACGACTGCCGACTATAAGTCTCCTCTGCTAGTTTTTAATACGAAATAGATCTCTGGGTGCAATTCATTAATATTGAAATAGTTTTATAAGATTTATAAATAAAATGTCCACATAAAATCAGTTTTAATATAAAGCCTTTACAATTGTTTGATTTTTTTATAGATATTGCAGACGGTATTTTTTTAAAGCAAATTCTAGATTTTTTTCGCCTGTGCTTTTAACTATTTCTTTATATCTTCGGTATTTACAGTCTTATATTAAAATGTGATACTAGTTTTTCTTGTTTTAAGATTTTTTCTTGTTTTATTATTTTGTTTTAGGGATTGATCTTCAAAAAGAAAACTCAAAAAATCGACCCTACATCCGGTAAGTAAAAATTTTTAAAAACGAAATATTTAATTAGGCTGGCAGAGAAGGATGAACACTAAAACATATTATATGATTTTTGTCCTCCAGATAAATATATGTCATACTGTTACGTTTACAGCTTTCTTTAAACGTTGGTTTATTTTCTTTAAATAACCCAGTGTTAATTTTATTTCAAAAAATATAACACTTGAGGTTTGATAATTATAATATTAGTTATAATGCATTTTATTTACAATTCTTTATTAAAATTTTCCTTAAAATAGATTTTGAATACATTTTGTTTTTTAATTATTACAAGCCTAAAGGCTTAGAGCACTTTATTGATTTTTAAAACAGTAGATTGAACTTCTAAGGTACTTAATTTATTATTCCTCGTTATGAAATTCATTTTGATATACACACAACGCACTCTGTTGTATTAATGCTGTACCAGCCGCGCTTGTTTAACTATTTATAAAAGGTTTTCCGATAAGAGTGATATGAGTGGAGATTCAAAAGTTTTTTATTTAATGTGAAGTACAATTGATACAATTAAGTTCTAAATAAAACGTAATTCAAATGGGCTCCACCACTTTTCCTGCAGGGAAAAATTTTATAAACCCAAAGTTTCTAGCACTTTTTCCACTAAATCAAGTCGTATGCCATGAATGGCACGTTCAATATTGACTTTTAAAGCTTGAAGAGAGTCTGGTTTTTATTGAAAGACCAATGACTTCAAATTAACTTACAAGTTCTTATAGGCCATTTAATACCACAATTTCTTGAAATAATCGAATCTCTAAACTTTTCTTGCAATAATTCTATTGTTGCATTTGCTATGTGGCACGTAGCCCCATCTCGTTGAAACCGAATGTTGACAATATCAGCTTCTTCCAATTTCGGTCATAAAAAGTTGGTTATCACCGCTCCGATTGATAGTAACAGTGTTACCAGTTTCATTTCGAAAGAATTATGGGCCGATGATTCTACCAGACCAAAAACCACACCAAACTGTCATTTTAGGTGAATGTAATGGGTTTTAATTAGAATCAACAGTTTTGTTTATTTACTTCATCACTCAGATGAAAGTGGGCCTTGATTTAGTGGAAAAAGTGCTCGAAAATTGGGTTCATCGGCCATTTGAATTATGTTTTATTTATCACCTAATTGTATCGATTGTACTTAACATTTAATAAAAAACTTTTGAAGAAATCATATCACTCTTATTGAAAAACCTTTTATAAATAGTTAAACAAGAGCGTCTGGTACAGCATTAACACAACAGAATGTGTTGTGTGTATATCAAATTAGCACTGCTATAATGGTTACGATCAAACTATGTTCTACAAACTTTTAGAACAATAATTATAGTTTGTTACAGAACCAAAAGTCAGTTACTCGGAACATGATAATACAAGAAATACATGAATCACACTGTGTTAAAAAAAGTTTTACTCTTATTTGGTCTTGTCTGTGACAACGTACGTAAAGCTGATAATAGCCTGTAAATAATGGAAATCACACTAAATCTGTAACAATACGCAAAGACTCTACTGTAAATGCCAAAGATATAATGAAAAACAAAAAGACAACCCTTACGTTCGGAAAAAAAGAATAAAAATTTTTTTTTTCTAAAGTGGTATGCTCTAATATCCCTTTTAGCACTCAAGTTTTATTATTTTATTTGTATAATTGAGAAAAAATAAAAGAATGCTAAAGTAAAAGTCGTATTTTCGTAGTCATGTAATTGAGATTTTATTTTGTTTGTTGCACAAATAAATTTTTATTTTTACTGAATCTATTTATCTATAAAAGTTGATCGTTAATCAGGCATTTGTACTAATTACATTAGGTGTTAATAAACCGCTAAAACAATTTTATTTAAGTTTATATATTAGACTTAAAATTTAGTTAATGTTGTTAAAAGAGCAGGACAATTACGAAAGTATTTTTGTAAAATTGTTTTTTGACAATAGAAAATGAATAATTTAAACGTTTAAGTGCATCGCACTTAAAGTTGTAGCACAACGAATCCGTCGTCCGTCAAAATTCAACTTTTTCAACGTATTGACGGAGAGGGGTTGGCACAATCATTACTTTTTGTTGACGGATCATAATCAGTCAATCAGTTAATAAAACAAATAATATTTTCAAATTCATACAATCTATATATAAAATAAAAAAAGAGTTTTGAACCAAAAAACACTGCATGCTCCTGTGGCGGCTCATGCATCACAAAACGTACGGCGGCTGCTGTAAAGCCGGTTGACTTCGCTTTTTGCATACAACCATATGTTACTTGTCAAAGTACTCGACTAATATTAAGAGTTAAAAGTTGGTAAACTTTCGAACTTTGCGTTGACAAAGACGTACTGAATGTGACAACACTCATAAGAAAACATTTATTTAAACTTAATTGTCAGTTGAATAAGTTGAAGTTTGACGGACGACGGATTCATTGTGACCCAGCCTTTAAGCATACATTTTTGTAGTTCATAAAATGGATTTTTTAAGTTCAATCTAGGAAAATTCGTTATGCAATATATTTTTAAAGCTATAAAAAAATTAAACTTTAATTGTACATAAACATAAAACAAACGTAAAATTTTACCTCTTGCAGTGTAGTATGTACAAATATTTTCTTTGTATCGGGTGATTGATTATGAGGTTTGATTATCAATAGGATTTTTTTACAAATCACGCATGACTCATATGAAACTGCTTTGTCATTTTTGTTCAGTAACGTTTGGAAAGTCATCACGAAAAGGTAACATCGTCTCTAAATTGTTCAGCTTTATAACGAAAAACAGCGTCCCTTGAAAAATATTTTCCGGTTTTTGTTCGTAAAATTTTGTTCAATTTCTGGCTCAATGAATACGTGAATAAACAAAATAACCGTGGGCTGATGAGAAACCCGAAGAACCCCATTAACAACAACGGTATGGTGTGGTTTATGGGTTGGTGGAATCATCGCTTCGTATTTCTTCAAAAATTAGGCAAATCAGAATGATATTGTCAATAGTAACCGTTGGCGCACCATGCTAATGGCTTATAAGCTTTCTGAAATTCAAGCACATCGTCTCGATGAGTTCTGATTTCAACAAAACGGCGCTACGAGCTATACAACAGGTGAAATAATAGGCTTGTTAAGATATAATTTTGATGAGCACTTAGTTTCACATTTTGCTACGTTAAATTTGCCACCTAGATCATGCGTCATTACAACTTTAGATTATTTTCTTTGGGGATATGTTAAGTCTGAGGTCTTCATAATAAGCCAGCTACGATTGACTATTTAAAAGCCAATATTAGTCGTGTTGTTTGCGAGATACCAGTTGCTATGCTCGAACGAATCGCCAAAAATTGGACCTTTTGAACGGATCACCTCAGACGTAGTCGTGGACAATATTTACATTGTATATTTCTTAAACAGTTAATCCCTTAAATTGTTCTTCTAAAAATTTTGAGTTCAATTTCAAATTTATGTGTTTCATTCGACATTATAAATCAAACCTCATGATGAATCACCTATTTTAAAGTGCTAAATTTTATGATATGAATATCCTTTGGAAGCACATAAATCGTTTATAATCGTTATAAAACTTGAAATTAATGGCATTATATTAATTTATGATTTCTTGCAGACGCTAAACTTTGTTCTTATAAATAAGTATGTTGCCACCACGATTAATGTTCTGTAATAAAATTTATCATTGGAGAAAAATTAACTTAAATAATATTTGATGGTCGACTATGACGAGCAATAATTTATTATTTCTTTAATAAATAATGTTTTTATACCCTTTACACAAGTTTAAGTTTTAATTTTTTAACCCTTAAGAGTATATTTATTCTGAAAACTTAGACAGAGAGAGAGAGAGAGAGGGCGTTGAAATTAAGTTTTTGAAGCCCTCATATATTCCACGGACTCGTGTATAAAATTCATTTATCATAAATGTTTTTAAAAATTTTGGTATTGAAAATCAGTCATTTCGACTCATTAGCGGCTGAGATATGAGCGAAAAACCACGTATGACTCTGGTTTTTTTAAGAGTGCAACAGCGAAATTATATTACACAACAAACAACAACAAAAGCAGTTGTTGTTTTATCTGTATATATAAAAATCAATGTGTGTTTGTATGTTTGTTTGTGCTTTATAGATGGTTAAGCGGCTGGACCGATTTCATTGAAATTTTCACAGAATCTTTCTGTATGTCTGGAAGGAACTATAGGCTATACTTTGGTTTGAAATTGTAAGTGGGCGGGGTGTCACGCCCTATTAAAGAATAAGTATTCAATATTATGTATTACGAAAGTTAATGCAGCTAGAGTCTTCAAATTAAGTACGGTAAACTTTGACATCCACACGAACATTTGGGTAAAAAGTCCGCCCACTTTCAATAGTAGGCATGGCCACATGAATCAAATACTAAATTTCGTATATTTGAAAAACGATATCGATTATAGTACTAAAATTTTGCAAGAGCAACTTTGACACCCAAATAAACGTTTCTGAAAAAAATGGGTACATTAGAAATTGTGGGCGTGGCAGCTCTCATAGCAATCGAATACTAAAATTCGTATATTCGGGCAGCTCTCATAGCAATTGAATACTAAAATTCGTATATACGAGAAGCTTTGACATCTATATGACTATTTTGATAAGAAATGGATGGTTTAGTAATAGTGGGCGTAGCACCTGTCATATGAATTAAATACAAAAATTCGTATATCTGGGAAGCGATAATAGTTAGAGTACCCAAATTTTGCAAGATACACTTTGAAGTCTATATGATTATTTGAATAAGAAATGGTTGATTTAGTAATAGTAGGCGTGGCACTTGCAAAATAAATATATTTTTGAACTATAAAGTTTTTATTTCATTACGATGGGGGTGGCGAAGCACACCGGGTATTAGCTAGTATGATGATAAAAATGTGTGGGCTTTTGATATATACGACTTTATTCCCTTTAAAATGAAGACTAAGTATTATATGAATTCTGTGCTATATCAATTTAAGAGCATATTGATTTTCGTAAATTATAAGTTAAAATAAGTTATTTTTTCAAATGATATCGACCCATGTACGCGATATTATCATATGTAACGTTTTTTTAGAAATCGACTATTTTTATGCAAATTGGTTCTACATCCATTAATCCATCTGCTGATAAAATATTATAACGATAACTGTTTTAGTTGTGGAGATAACACTGTGTCCAGTGTATCGTATGTAGCAGTGTTATTTAAGTTTTTATTTATTTAAAAGTAATAAAAACGCTCTCCTGTAAAATTTTGTTTTTGTAAAATACGATAGTTTCGCGCACAGGTGTCGATATTGATTTCTGAAAAATTATAGGCAATAAGTTCTTATGCTATAACTTTCTGTTAAGTTGCCCAAAATAGTTGATAAATTGTCTGACGGTAGTTTTTTATTTAGGGATTGCGATGATGTGATTATTTCAATTTTAGCTTATGTCGACTTAAGCAGTTTGTATATACATGACAATAAAAAATGTGTATTGTTTTGTAGTTTTTATGTTTTTTATGCTTATTCACGTTTAAGAATGTATATAATACGAAGTTTTTGTTGTTTGTTTACTATACGTTGCACGAACATGATTATACATAACAAAAATATATACCTGCAAGATTAAGCAAGTGTAAATCTGTTTCACAAACAACCTTTATTTGTATGCTTATAATTGCGTATCAACCCTTCTTTTGTTAACCCTGCTGTTTTAGATTAAGGTCATCTGGTCCAATATTTTTTTTGTTATCTCTATACTTTTAAACAGTATTATATATTGTTTTTAAAATTCTGCTCACGTGAAATTTTTTTTCTGGCGAACAACGTTGTTTTATAATAAAAAGTATTTTACATAAAGTTGGACATAGGAAATATAAAAGTTTACTTTTCTTAGATTAGGGACCATTTGGTACTGCATATATTTTTGAATGATAGAGTAATTTACAAAAAAAAAAAAATTGTATATATATTTTTTTTTCGATTACATGCTGAAAAATATATATATTTTTTTTTTTGCAAATAGTTATCTCGCAAGCAGAGCATTTGAAATCTGCTTTAGACTTACACTAATTTCAAATTTTAAATTCGTTGAATATCTTTCGAGTAAATGTTCCAAAATAAGTAAAAGTTCTATCAATTAAATTTTTAAAAGTAGAGAAGAAGTAATTATATTTTATTCTTTCAAGTCTTTTATTAATTCCTACATAAGGCTTTGTACCTAGTCTTGTTTAGGTTTTGCAGTTTCAGCTTTTCCAAGATAAAAATTTCCAACCATATTTTGCAGATCTTGATGGCATAAAGTGTCTCGAGGAACATTGTCCTTTAAACTTTAGAAGATTTTCATTATAAGTAACATTTTCATGACATTTGCAAATCATTTGAAGGATAAGTTGCCTGCGCTTTAACAATTCATAAAAAGGAGCAAATTAGTAGTTTGGTTTTCTTCCAAGATGGAGCGTAATTAAAACCTTTAACGTCTTCATTTCTTGCAATGCCATGTAAAAATTCTAAAAATGGCAACAATAAGTACGGCAATATATGCCCGCAATAAGTCATCTTCAATATCTTTCAATTTGTGACCAAATTTGACTTTGCAGTAATTATTTGCATTTTTGTTATCATCTTCTTTCCCATTGAAGGTGGAATGAAACACAAAAAAATATTGACATTATGTCAGTGTATTTATATACAGAAAACATAATTGGTCCTGGCTGTGACGATATATAATATTCTCAACTTCATTTCTGGTGGATTGAGTAGGTGTGTTTGAAACACTCAACATCATTTTGTTTTAAGCAATAAGAAGCAGAACAAAAATAGTTGCACCGACGCACAGTGAGACAACGCCGGCATTAAATACAAGGAGTAATTGCAGAGTTCTGAAATTTTGCACAGGTTACTTTTGAGACAATTCCAGTTAAAAAAAAAAAAATTAAGAAAATTCGCCCACTTTTACGCCCACCTCCCATACAATCGAAATGTGTAAAATGCCGTATTGTCCGTAATACTTAAGGGATAACTTTAAATTTTGGTATACTTGAATGTTATATTGTAACAAACATTATCGGAATAAAGTTTTGGACTTTGGCCCACTTTTACCCCCACCCCCCATACAACCTCAACATAAAAAGTGCCATATTTTCTAAAATATTTTAGGTACAATCTTCAAATTTGATATTATTATTTATATAATTTAAAATGTTTCATGCAAAAATTACAATAACACGCCCACTCTTACACCCACTTCCCATTAAAATGCAATAAAAAAGAACAATTTTTTTCATTCTATCAATAATTTTTTAATATCATCATGGTATTCTAATTTTTTTAATATCTTTATTGCTATCGATCCAAATATCAGAAATTGCACTATAAAAAATTATTGAATTATCCATGACCTTGTAAACTTTTTTTAACACTTTATATAAACTTGTATAAACTTGCACTCTCAAATATGTAGATTGTGAATTAAACATATACATACATAATTGCAATTACCGTTTGTTGATCAATAATATTTAAAACAACAACAATGTAATATTTTTTTACAGTTTGTTTTTAAAAAGTTTGTGAGCACAATATAAAATAGCAAACAAACAATTAAAAAAAAAAAATTATTTTGCATGCTAACATATGTATGTACATACGTATAGCGACAAAATGTGCACGTTGCGTATTTTTTGTAGTTTTTTGTATGTTTAAAGTACTTTTGCAAACTTTTGTTATATGTCCTCTACTTTAGATGAAAGCTGAGACTTCAATCTTTCATTTGATATAAGTCTGCACCTAGGGCGAGGGGCTGCTCTATATTTCCTAGTCCATTGAAAATGCAAAATGTTAAATTTTTACACCACAATTCTGTTGTAAAGAAATTTTTTTTTGTGTTTCTTTTTTTAAATTTATTTTTTTATCTGCTCATTCTACAACAACTAAATTAATTAAAAAAATACTTTAAGGTTATATTTATTATGTATTTTTTTATTGATAAGCTTTTGAATATTACATATTGAACCAACATATTTCAAGCGCGTTAGCATACCTCAACTTTGACTTGCTCTAGACCAAAAAGTAATGAAGTTATGAATCTCAAATTTCAGGGAATTGTTACTCATATATCTGTTAATATACTGTAAAAATTTCATCCAAATTGGACGACACGCCAAAAACTATTTTTTGCCGCTGTTACTTTAGAGCTGTCTCACTGTGCGACGTCTTGTTCACCTTCTGTTTCAATATTAATTGTCTTGTTATTTTCCGCATCATAGTCAATTTCTTATCTGAAATCTCCAAATGAATTTTTTTTATTTTTAGAGTTCAGTCAAAATACATTCGAAATTGATTTACAAAGTGGCAACAAAAAAACTAAACTTGGCTATGTTAGCCATGTTACCTTCTCAATGAAACTGCCTTGATATAAATTTGATGTTACGATATAGGAGGACAAATATCATTGCATTAAAGGGTTATTCAATCAAATTAAAAACATTTTATGGAAATTTAACGTGACTATTTATGTGTGAAATATGACATCAGACAAATGACCACCATTTTGCTCGATACAGGCATTGGTTCTTTTTAGCGCATTTTGCATTAGACGGCGTAATATTTCGTCTCGAATATTCTGCTTAGTTGTCCAAGTGTCTGTGGTTTGTTAACATACACTTTGTCTTTTAAATAACCCCATACAAAAATCGGGCGCAGTTAAATCTGGTGAACGAGGAGGGCAAGGGAAATCTAAATATTTTGAAATTATGCATTTATTAAAAATTTCACGCAGCATGTCCATAGTTTGCCTAGCAGTATGCGCAGTGGCTCCATCTTGTTGAAACCACAAATAAGGATGTTGCTCCGCCAATGGTCGTAAAAAGTTGTCGATCATTGTTCTGTAAGAAGCCCCGGAGACCGTTTCTGGCGTTTCATCCTCATTCTCAAAGATATATAGGCCGATGATTCCACGTTGTCTTTAGTACGAATATTTCGATGAGCACCTCTTCCTGCACGATCGGCAACTGAACCCAGTTCCTCAAAACGGCGAACTCAACTTGTAATCATGAAAGATATGGGCGCTGATGATTAAAAAAACGGCGATAATTTCGCTGCGTCAGAACAATTGATCGTTGAGTAGAATAATAAAAATAGATAATTTTAATGCGATGTTGTTGACTGTTTTAAATTTCCAAGAGCTCAGTTATAATCTGCAAAAAGAAAAAATAAATTATGTTAAAAAATAAAAAAGTTATTTGTGTTTCACATCAGCTGGTCTTATTTGGGCCACCCAGTATAAGATATTCTCTTAAGATTTTAATTTAATTTTTACATACCAAATGGTCTCTTAATAAAGGATTCGTTAGTTTGTTAAACTAACATCAGGGTTAAGGGTACATTGAGATTTGAAACAGACGAATATAGCGCACTAACTTGTTTTTTCTCTCATATATATTTCAATAGTGGGCATTCTTTAATAAAGTAAAGTAATAAAGGGTATCCCGGTGGACTAGTCTGCTAGTTTGGGGGCTGCGGGTTCGATTCCCGCCAGAGACTCTGGATTGGTCTTCTTCTCTTTTACTTTCTATTCTATATAACCATAACTATTGTATTCATATGGAGCGCACAACATGCCAATTGGGCATAAGTGCATACCTGCCGTGGGTTTGGGCTTTTAGTGCCCCTCCCTTTCAACCTTGCCTAACCTTCCCTCATAAAGTTTTTCATAAAATTTTGCATTTCTTAATTATGCTCTTTCTGTTCTTTATGTTCAATTTAAAATTATTTTACTTTTTATTTTCTTTAGGTCTTGTTTTTTCGTGCTCTTATTGACCCGATTTATGTAAAAAAACACAAAAACTTTATTACTCAAAACTCATGCAATAACTTATTTTCTTAAGTAAAATTCAAAGTGCTAATAATTTATATTTTCGTTTTTATTTTATATAAAAGGCAAAACTTTTTCTCTGCCATAAATACAAAAAGCAAAAATTGTACAAAACCGACTGAGTCGAAATTAATAGCAGCTATTTCATATTTTCTGAAGAGTTTTTTTTAACTATTGTAATTATGAAGTTAGTAAGTTTATACTCGTATAAACATACCTATCGATATCCTCATATAGAAAGGCCCTAAATCGATTTTTCTCAAATCGAATGTTTTGTAAATTTCGAAAGATGATCTTCCAACGCATCATTATACGATGTATTTATACCAAGTAAAATAATGCCTTCTCTTCAGTTTTTTTTCCTGTTCATAAAATATATTTACAATTATATTTATATATATATATATATATATATTTAAATACTTATATGTATGTATTTGAATTTTTAACATATTTTCTTAATTTTTGTTTTTTGTATATTAATTTGTTTGACATTAAAAATGCCACCTAAACATACTTCTCAAGAGTTGTATTTCGAGTTTTGGACAATAAGTGAAACAATTAAGTATATATTGCTCAATTTAAAAGTAATTTTTGGTATGGCAAATTGAGCTCAATAAGGCCTTTAATTGCGATAATATTATAAATTGACAATTAAGGCGCCTGTGTGAATATAGTATAAAAATAATAAAAATATCAGCAGTTGAAAAAAGCCCTAAATCGTTTTAGTTTTTTAACAAAAAATGCCCTGTCTTCAAATGTAGCAACTATGTAGCAGTGGCGATCCAACTCTGAATATGTTACGCGCCTTAGCGTATGATGCGTCTGGGTTTTGTTTTACAAAATGAATATAAGTGGTGAGTATGAACTTCTTTCGAATAGATTCAAGAAAAATATTGAAAACCTTGCTCCTAAAGGGTGGTTAAATTTTAAGGGCCTATGTCGATTTGGAATAAAACACAAATTTGTGAACGCCCATTTTCATAAGCCTGATCAACTTTAACGCGTTGCTCGATTGTGTAGTTTATTCCTACCGAATAAATTTTTTTTTAAATAGTTTATCATCATACCTTGAAATACTTATTTTCATGCCACTATACAGTTTTCATATATCCGTTTCGATATTGTTTTCAGTTAAACAAGATGTTTGGAATTAAAGACTTTATCAATATTGTTTTTTTTTAACTTATAATAAAAAGCCATAACTTGAAATAATTTTCAAAATATTAACTTACAAAAGGCCCTATTTAATACAACTTAAAAAAATTGTTACAGCATTAAATTACTTAGAGAATTTAATAGGAAACTGCATTTAATAAAAAATTCGCGACTACAAAACTTTTTTTTAAGATTTTTCTCTCTCCTGAAAAGTTAGGAAAACGTTACTTAGGACCTTTCTATATTAATTTTTAATGAACAGATTTGTTTAATTCATACATACATACATACATACATACATACATACAGCATGTTAGTTTTATTTCGCCTATGTAAACTTGTTTTAAGCTTTTGTAATTAGTATAAATGTATAGAAATTACAAGCAAACTTTTAATAGCAAAACACTTGGTATTGGGCAAAAGAATATAAATACTTTTTGAATGTCATTTTTGTGTACCTTCTGTACCTATGTAGTGTTTTTGTATTGTCAACGAGCCTGTAATAAGCATCAGCACTATAGGAACAAGTTTTGGTTTGTTATTGCTTATGGCACTTGAACAAAGAGTGTCGTGATAGAATCAATTAAGAAAGAGGAAATACTACCAGTAAAGTTTTTTGCATAGTACGCAAAAAATTATGTTTGTGAATACAATTTCATTTTTTTCGCTTGTTTTTTGGATTATGCTCTGAATTGAAAAAGATAAAAGTTGTGAGTCAAATTCTATTTAGTATTTTTATTTCTTTTCATTCTTTTCGCAAATAATATAAAAATATTTTTTTTTATTGATTTCGTTTGCAATACAATTTTTATTTTTAAAATTCGTCGTGTTTCATTCCTCTCACAAATTTAATATATTTCATTCTAAGCAAAATGAATCAAAAACGAATAATTTGTTTTACAAATTTCCTCTCTTTATTTGTTGTTGTTTGTGGTATGAAAAAAATCTTAACATTAAATAATGTACAGTAGCAATCATAATAATTTAAACAACACAATGCGTTCTTAACAGATTGGATTTTGCTTATATGTATATAAATAGCTGTATCGTGTATAAATATTATATTTTATATATCCATACATACATATATAATATTTTTATCCTCATAAATTTAATTATAATTGATTTAAAGATGCGGGCAAGAAAACAACTTTATAGGTCTAATAAAATAATTAGGCATTTATATAAAAAGGTAAAGTCTTAAAAGGATATGCGTATTAGCAAAACACATATATAAACATATATACCTGAAAATGTAAACAGAAAATTCATTATATTCCTAATTTTTTTTACTCAGTAAAGTAAAAATCCTTGTTTGTCTTAAATTGAAACTCGGTATAAAAGCTACTTTATATATAAGCATATGTCAAGCGCCTATAGGTAAAAAGTTGTGTGTCACACTGTACCCAATGCCTCTTTTAACAACAACAATACCTAAAAAACAAACGACATAAATAAAAAGGTATACCTATGTGAAAATCATCCCTTGCAAGGAATACAACACATACATTTTTTTTGGCGCCACATAAAAAAAATGTGTGTATAGAAAAATATGTAATACAGTCGAATTCGGTTTAGCTGCCGCCGTTTAATTGAAGAAATCACTTAACTACAATTAAATATATTTACTATATTTTAAAGAAAATGAGTTCGTTTAAGGGAAAATCAGTTTTACAGCTTTTATGTTTTTAAAGCTACAAACTTCAATAAAGGAAACATTGCTTAGTAGAAAAAATTTCTTATTAATATACGGCGAAATACAATGCTACAGCTAATTTGTTGCACTGTAGTGCAACATTTTCTCTTATTTTGTTTAAAACAATATAAAAAGTAGAAAATCTATTTAACCAAAATGGTTTCAATTTGTCCAAAGTTTTTTATTAATGAAAATCTTGCATAAGCCAAAAAAATAAATCCTTTAATTATCAATTTTCCTTACCCGAATCCAACTGTATACGTGTAATGTTTGTAAGTATGATGTTTGTGTACCGCTTACACGGCTTTCAGACTAGGCAAGTCACTTGCGCAAGTGACTTGCGCAAGTGTTGTGTTTATAGGCAAAAGGGGTAAGGTCGGGTTCAGAGGAAGAAACTTGCTCATTTTTGAGTACACACTTGCCTGTACTCGGCAAGTACGAGCAAGTTTTTGTTGAGAAACCAAAAACAAAAGAGTAATAAAAACAAACAAGAGTGCTATATTCGGCCATGCCGAATCTTATATACCCTTCACAACGTGTTGTCATGCAACAACAATTGTTTATGTCACCATTTATCTCATATGAAATACGTACATACAAAAAATACATATATAAAAACATCCCATTGTAATATTATACATTAAGTTTACTTATGTGCTTAAAAAAAAATAAATTAAAAGAAAAATTAAAAATAAAACAATAAAAATTTTAATAAAATATAAAATAAAAAAAATTTTTTGGCTCACTCTAACCAGTATACCACGTTTGTATGTATGTGTAGATAATTGATAATTGTAGAAATTTCAAACGGAATGACAAACCTATATATACCCTTTTTCACTGTGTGAAGAGTATAATAAGTAAAAGAGAACGAAACTTGGGCAAGTCAGTTGCTGAGTCTGAACATGAAAGCAAGTTCAAAGAAAAATAAAAGAAAATAAAAAACTAACTTGAGCAAGTGACTTGCCCAATGCGAAAGGAGTATTAGCAGTTTAAAGAACCAACTCACAATTAGAAGTATTGCTTTTATGAATGCAAGAAATACAAAAACAAAAACAAAAACATACCTATGAAACATTGTTCTTCCGGCGCCTAACATTCTTAATAAAATTGTGTATGAATTCATGTCCCAAAAAATTAAAAAACAAGTTGCCACAAGCATTAACCTAAGATTCTTTACAAAAATTCTCATAATAAAATTTTAACAAATTTATTGATTTGTATTAGTTTAATTTTTATTTATTCATCGGACAGTAATTCAAAAAAGATATATACAATATGAGTCTAAATAAAAACAAAATATATAAAAATAAATATTATATCATATGTAATTGTTCCGTGGTTTCGTTTTTTATTGTTACATATTCAATTAAATTCTTATTAAGTTTTACTAAAAGCAAATTGTTTATAGTATCTTTTGATAGCTTTGATCTCATTTTTGTTAATATTATTGAGAGAGCACTAAAAGAAATAATTTTTCATGGCTGATATATTGTGAAGGTACGATCAAACTACTTGTCAAGCCTTTCGTAGTATTTGTAAAAATGTGTTTGTATGTATTATACCGTCGCATTGTTGTGTGTCTCTTTTTATATCAATCATTATCGGTGTAACACATACAATCACATTTTTTACAAAGCCTATCACAATGCTTTCTAAGTTGCTTGAAGCATTAAATAACAGCAGGCTGGCAACTTAAATCTGTCCAAATTGAAATACATACGATGTTTGACGCCATCATAGCTGCACGCCTACATTTGGCGGTGGCGCCTATATAATTTTGAATATACATGTTTTTATAACAAAAACTTTTAGGGATAAAAAAGAACGAAAATTGTATGTACATTTATTTATAAAACTAATTTACGATTCAAGTAAAAATTCCACAAATATAATAGAAAAAATCAGATAAATCAGATTCATAGTTTTTGTTTTATTATACCTAAGCCTTATTTGTATTTTTAGTTGATCACTTAATATTTTACATGCATAGATTCATACGTACATACATGCATGCATAAAATATATTAACTAAACATTATAATTTTTTTAATATATTCTTTAATTCCTAAAATGGTAAAATTTTTCCCATTAACACAACGAAAATGATAAACTACAATGGCAACGCTGCTAACTTTTCTTCAAGGAAAATAAAAATTCTATTTGTGAATCGATTTTTTTTTAATTTTTCGATTATGTTCTTTGAATGAATGATTCATGTAAGAAATTTTATATTTAAATTGTGGTGAGAAATTTATTTTCAATTTTTTTAAAATATCATTTGTCTCGCAACTTTTATTTTTAAAATTCGGAAAACAAAACAAATTATTCGTCACAATGTGGAAAATTTAATTCATTCAAATTAATATCATTCATGATTAATATCTATTCGATTGATTTGCGTACTATGGTTTTTTGCACATATTATGCATTTACAACAAAGACGACAGCAGATTACCGACTATAATATGTCAAAATTGAAATTCACACGTTTGTATAAAGACTATTATTTTGTCACTGTGACTGCTACGCAGCTACACAACCATTGTTGTCTCCATAGTCAACATAGGCTTTAAAAAAATTGTATAGTATAGTATACTCTTACTTACATACATATGTATGTATATATCGCACTTGGTCAACAACACGGTATTAACTTGAAAAATTTAAAATTTTCAAAAACTGAGATTTTAGTTATAAACTCTCATTTAATTTAATAAATAATATGTGAAAGAAACCAATTTTATTTATTATGTATTTATTAAATTTCAAAAGTAATAATTTCTCTGCCCGTCTTACAAAATTTTCTTTTTTTTGAATAATAACAAATAATTCAAAACATATTTAATAATATAAAAAAAAAAAACAGACAAAAGTAAAAAACAAGAAAGTGTTTTGAAGTAAACTAATTAATTATCATACAACATAAGCTTATATTCATATATTTTGGATTTTTTTCTTAAATAAAATTCTTGGGAATTGAAAAAAAAAATTATATAAATATTTTAAAGACCTTTTTGGATATGCACCCTACTTTAAGCATTGTTCGGATATTATTTTTTTTTTTAATTTCTGACTTTTTGAAATGCGCAAAAAAATTTCATGTTGATTTTGAATATTTTTGATACTTTCACAGTGAGTGTAGGGGTATATATAGGTTTGTCATTCCGAGTGAAAAAAAAAATAAAATATTAAAATATTCCTTTCCGACCCCGTTTTTACTATATTAAAGCATTATCTGTCTGTCTGTGAGTATGTTGAAATCAACTATCTGAAGCCCACCGATTTCGCCAAGACCCTTGCAAGGTTTTAAAATATTAGAAATATTTGGGGGCAGTTTGATATTGGAAATCACCATAATCGCCCCATAAATTTCAGAGATATGATCAAACAGACACGACTGCCTCTGTTTTTTTGCTTATTTTTATCACAAAAATTAATATTGTCCAGCCCTAGGATAATTTATAAACACGGTTGTTACCATTTATAGATTTGGTATGCCTCTGGAGATATTCATGCAAAATTTTGGATAAATTGTTCTCTAATCGGCAAAAGCTATTTAAAAAAATATATTTTTTTAATATATATTTTTTAATATATATATATTTTTTTCAAACTCCTAAGCCCTGATTTCAGAAATAAGTTCTAAGAAATACTAACAAATCGGCTTGAAACCAACTGAGATATAAGCACCAGAGCACAACTGCTTCGGTGTTTTTTCTAAAACTTTCAAACGAAAATTGACATTTTTCAGTTTCTATAGGTACAACCGAGAGTGTTAATATGGGAATCAAATGAAAGGGCTTTAGTATTAATATATAGTTAGCTACGAAAGCACAAAAATCCAAGATGGCGTCCTAGAATATATGACGAATATATGATTCAAATATAGTAGTTACGGCTTTGTCCTCTTCAACCCCCATAATATTGACATCAAATAAAAGCGCTGGACCATTATAATCTAATAAGCTTAAAAAAGTGTTAAATCCAAGATGGCGTGTGAAAAAAAATTGTGGAACAAATTTTGTTAACCCCAATAATGTGGGTATCAAATGAAAGGGTTTGACTAGTATTACATGAAATCTAAAATTTAGGCTTAGCAACAATGAGATGTTTATGGTATTAACGGATTCGACACGGCCGAACATAGCACTCTTATTTGCTTAAATTGTATTATAAAATAATATGTTCTTAATATTAAGGAAGTCTTTTTAAAAACCGGGAGACACAAAAATATACCACTTTTGAAAGGAACAATTTTTGTTATGGAGAAAAATAATAAAATAATTAGTGAATTTTATATTGCTTTTTTTTTGATTTCTTATAAGTTTTTTGGTCTTTAAAATTCTGAAAAATTTTTAATAAAGGGTGGTTAGATTTTAAGGGCCGATGTTGATTTTGAATAAAAAACAAATTATTTAGGAAATTATTATAATTTTTTTTTATTATGATAATAATGGTGTGGTTCAATTATGTATGGACCTTCATCCGATGGTTCAAATTGTTAATGACAATGTTGACGTTTAATTGTTGGGCACGATGCTGAGTCGAGGTTGACTGCTATTTGCCACGCTATCGCGAAAAATAGCAATGTTTTAATTAATTAGATAATGAATAAAAATTTTAATTTTCGATATTATTAGGAAATATGTTTGCAAGTTTATTAAAAATAATTAAAAAAAATAATATGGTGGAAGATGGCGATGTTACACACTACACAAGTCTAGAGTTGCCATCCGTCTTGTTTTCCCCGGACACCGTCCTCTTTTTTTGGGCATCCGGGGCAGTCCTACTTCTTTTTTAGCAAATGTCCGGGGTTGTCCGGCCTTTTGCACGTTCTCTGAAGTTTTTTTTCTGACATTTAAACTTTAAATCACAGGTCACAAAATGTATAAAAAAAAGATTTAGGTGCTCGTACAATTAGTTTTGAAAAAGTACAATTTTAAAACTTCTCTTTTTGTATAAAATTAGTTTTATTATCCTTAGTTGTCGCTCTTTATCGAAGTGGCCTATTTTAACTTGTCTTTTATTTTTAAAAAGTTCGGCAAAGGCGTCTACTTGTCAGCTGTGTGTTTTTCATAAAGTTTGTTTTCCAGATATAGAAGAAAGTCTTGAACAAAAAATATAGTAAGGGTATATAATTTTGATATGAATTGCCTAGAGTTTTACAAATATTTGAAGAGATGCGATAGTAATATATTGGCTCAAATTGGAAGTGTTGAAAAATATATGTAAAATTTTTAAAAGTGTACATTCCCGATAATGAATGTAATGAATTTTTGTTTTTTTTTTTGGTTTTTTGTTTTTATTTTCAACCATTAAATAAGAATGATATGTTCAGTTTGTATTTTTGTAAATAAAGTTTTTTCGTAAAAACAAATTTTGTTTTTGTATTTTAAATGGCGTCGTAAATTTTATCATATTAAATTTTTTTTAAGTGTGTTCTCTTTTTTTGGGCAAATGTCCTACATTTTTTATGCTGGCGTCCTCTTTTTTTAAAACAGAAATGGCAACCCTACACAAGTCTTTTAATTAATTATGATACTTCTATTGAAATTGAGCATGAGTATATAAGTTATATTGAATTAATATAACATGAGGAAATTTGAATTGCCAATCTTTTAACAAGCATAATCCTGTTCATCTGTATCTGTCACGGAAGAACTGTCAAAAAATTTTTGTTTTTTATTTATTTATTTTCTTCTAAAATTTCCCTCTGTTCTGTTACTACACCCAGAAAACAGAAAATCACATTCATTGCCAATCGAATGGTTCAGTTCCTGCAATCGAACTTTTCATTTCTATTGCAAAAATCATAATTTATTAGTGCTGACTACATATTTATATTTCGAAACTAAATTCTGTAGCTATAACCGTAAAATTCTACCATCACAACTAAACTATGCGATTGGCAATAATTGCGGTACTCACAACCGATACTGTTTTCTCTGTGTAGAATTCCATCTCTTTTTCATGTCGAATATCGATTTTGATATTTTCAGTTGTTCATCATTCGCTGTTATGCATTCATATTTATGTTTTTTTTGGAAGAAAATTTGTCTATACGTATATCATATATCTTTTGAATGTCTTTTTTAATTAATTTTTTTTTACTTATTACATTAAATAATACCAGTATTGTTATGTTACTTTTAGCCGTGGTACTGAAACCTAAAGAAAGCTAAATATGTTCTTATGCAACCTAGTGTTGTATTTTGTGTTGTGTACATATCACTGTGATCATTAAAATGAATGTATTAATTATTTTTGTAAAAAAATGCACTATTATTCAGTATCATAATAAATTTTTGGACTGCCCCCTGAATATATAATAGGCAGCTACAGGACTTTTAGGTATAAATATTTTTTTTATTTGTTACATAATACTTTTACTTATTAAGTCCAATAGTGTTGAGAGAGGGATCTAGCAAGAAAAAAAAATATGTTACTCAATCACATCTAATTTTTTTTTAAAGCAAAACAAAAAAGTATCCTTATATATATGCTTCTAAGAGTTCACAAGTTAGAAACTTACTTTAAAATTATAAGTTTGCTTATTTAAATATCCTTTAGCTGCAAAATCCATTTGAAAGAGTTTTACTGAAGCGATTACTAGCCGATTTTTCCTACGGTATTGTGTCGTTCAGATAAAGGTCTTATTCAAACTTAAGTTATGATGGGCCTAAAATGCAAGTTACTATAAACATATTTCATCTTTTAAGGCATTTCTTTAGCCAGCTCAATTACAAAAAACCCCCCAACTTAGAACTTGTTTTTTTTTCGACTTTAATCCACACTGGGCGTTAGTTTAATTCCTATAAATACACTGGGGCTAATTTTATTGGAAAAAACTTACACTTAAAATAAGGAGGTGCGTATGTATGTATCGTATGGACTCCAAAACGGCTGGGCCGATTTTGATGAAATTTTCAGGGAGTCTTCAGAATATTTAGGCGGGTGAAGTCTGATTTTTGATTTTTGGTCTGCGGTCGAAGGGGCGTGGCAAAATCCAATTTTCATATTTTGTTTTCATTTTCTAAAAATTATCCAATATCAAAACTTTAAAACTTTCGAAATATTGCATTCAAAATAAATAAATAATTCAATTGTAATAAATAAATATAATTTTCAATTTGCCTTAAATACATGCGTTTCTTTTTTGATTAAGCCCATATCTATACCATATGTAAGTTATTCTGTAAAAAAGCTTTATGATAGGTATTCCATGGATTTTTATTTTAAGGCCGTAAATTTCGTTGAAAGCTCCATTTAAATCGTGTGGTAATACAACACTGATGTTTGGTTAGCGCAAACAACGCGGACCGGGTCAGTATTAGTATAAACAATTGTTAATACTTTCCTTAAAGGAGCTACCCAATGTGGCAGCGAAATATTGGATAGTAAAATAAAATTTTTTTTTTACCAAAAAAGTGATCTCAAGCTCAATATTAAAAACAACTATTGAACTCTATTTATTTTAGCACAATAGGTTGAATTTATAAGATGCTTTATTTATTAACTAGTTACGCACCTTGTTATCAAACTCATTTTTTTTTTGTAAAATTTTTTATATATGACAAAATGTTTAAAAAAATTTTTATGTTATTTTCAATTTTGTTAACAAACTATAAATTTATTTAAAAAATAACAAATATCAAGACACAAATCCAACAAAAAACTAATATATAATAAAAAACGTGTATCCTGATGATGCTACACAAAGAAGTAGCGAAATATTGATCAAATAATAAAAAACAAACCAAAAAGATTTTTTATTATTAAAAGGACCTTAAGCTTAAAAAACTATTAAACATATATTATTAAAAAATGTCAAAGAAACCAATAATTATAAATGTGATAATTTTACAAATAAAAAAAAATTATAAAAGATTATCAATTTAAAATTGCATTGAATTAAAATCTGCTTTTGTCTCTCTTAAAATTGTTCTAGTTTTCGAGATATACTGTCATATTGAAAACTAAGAATGTTGCACGACTTACATAAGCTTAACTCGTGAAAGGGTTATTTTGTTTTATCTAATTTATTAGTCCCCGTTTAGACAGGGAAACATTTGGAATAAAAACATCTGGAATTTTCTTTTGTGTTTTTCTTCGCGGTCATACAGGGAAACATTGTTGTATTAAACATTCCAGTTTATATTTTAATTTTTAATTTTATTTAGTACATTATTTATTTTTTTACTTTTATTCAAACAAAGTCAAATATAAAACATAGAGAAAAAAAGCACGCCGAAAAGAAAAAAAGCAAATTTCAAAAAGCATAAGAAATGTAAACAATAAGAATGAAAGCACAAAGCGTGCCTCCGAGAACGGGAAACAAATTTCATATTCTCTTCCCCACCCATCCCTCTCTCCAAACAAAATGTTTCCCTTCTAAATGTTTCCCTGTCTAAACGGGGACTTATACAGAAATTTTTGAAACATTTATTACAGAATCATATATACGGAAATTTTTGAAACATTTATTTTTTATCAATCCCCTATCTTTTGAAAGTATTCGATGTCGTTAACATTTTTCTAATTTTCGTTTAAAAAAAATTTCAAATGAATCTCATTCTCAAGAAATTCCTTTTAATAAAATATTGATTATTTTAGTTAATTTATAGAAACAGACATAATTTTGTAATTATATTGTTAGTTACTTGTAGTTGATGTAGGGAATTAAAAAATCGATTTTGCCGAATATGTTTCTTTAGTACTTTTTAATTACTTTTAACCACAACTATTATTTAGCACAACAACAATTGAGTCGTAAGAAACCTTTAGAAATGTTTAAAGTTTGATTAAAAAAAGTTTGAAGAAAGAAATAAAAAACAAAGTTCAACTTATCTTGTATGTATATGCGTAGTTGGATTTGACAACCCAACTGACCATACATTAAGTTGGTATTTAAATACAAATTTTGTTAAGTTTCAGATTTTCAGCCATAATTAATTATTCTTAAAAATATTCGTGTTCTGTTTTAAAAAATACCAAGAAGAAATTAAAATTTTACTGCAGCTATCAATGACCACAAATTGTTTACTTTAACCGAACATAAACACATGTTTATTTCATCTTCTAAAATGCAAAACCACCTAACTAACATTTTTACTATTTTACAGGAGAAGAAAAAAATGTTAAATATTGAAAATTAAAAGCAATTTTTGCAATCAAATATCACATATTTACTTAATATAGTTCGATTTATTCATTTCTGGAATAAAAATTCTAATTTATTAATGTTTAAAAAAGTTAAGTTAGTTACGTGATTACAATGTAATTTTGACACTGAGAAATTGCATTTTTAAATGAATATCATAAATACAGTTGTAAATGTTAATGCTACAAGGTTTCTTTCTATTTCGTCCCAAAGGTAGTATTTAGTTAGATTCGTGAAAAGTAATATTATAAATCGTTAAATTGTGAACTCGCAATTTCATTTTTAAGTAAGAGGAAGCGGTGTTTAATTATAAAACAAGTTTTGAGGCCTGCACATCAATAAATTTTCTACATTTCTGCTGAACAGTTTTTGAGATAAGTTTGTTGCTCTAAACTGTAAGCGGATATCGCACTAATCATTTCTTGGTTCAAATAATGAGTGTTGGTATAAAATTTAGAAAGGAAACTAAAATAGTGCCACTTTCGACATTTACCTAACATTCTTGCATTTAAAAATTAAAAATTTGGTAAAATTCGTCTAGAAATATTTTTTGTAGATATTCGTAAAAAATTTAAAAAAATTTTTTTCGTACTGAAGCCATTACGTCATTTCTGATAACTATGCTTACTATCTTAGAAATGTCTTGATGTGCTGTCTTTATACTTGCATTATTTTTATAAACTCCTGAAGTGGAAAGAAACATTTTAATGTATACTTGCTTAAAGACTAGACCATACACCAACTGATTTTGTTTTGTGAGGTTGAGAATTTTCACTCAAACATGTTTTTTCTAAGACTTTTCACAAAATCCTTTTTTTTCTGTCTAGCACATTTTCCAGAATAGGAAAAATATTTTTTTCGATTCAATACCTTAAAAAATACAACAGTGTCGAGCAGAATTTTTCTCACAAAATTTCATGGTTTTTTCATTTGCCTTGCAGATATATTTTTCATATACCCATTTGATATTCCCTGAAACTTTTCGCCTTACATACGTTTGTTTTTGTTTTCCTATCTCAAATTTTGTATTTTTTTGGCATTAATTACAGAGCTTTCCACTCTTTCCAAAATAATTTTTTTTTCGAACTCATTTTGTCACACTTTATGTCAAAAGATGCACTTTTATATAAAGAAAAACAATTTTAAAATAAATGGTAGGTATTTATTTAAAGTAAAATCAATTATAATATATATTTTTAAAATTACCTAAAATTATTATTTAAAAATAGGACTTCTGAGAGAGGGAAGGGTAGTAGCACTATCCACTAGTACAATTCACAAATTCAATTTCTATTAATGAAATTCAATAAAAATAAATATGGGTCAGTTAACATTTTTTTTTATCAACAAATATGTAGTAACGTGCTTTTGGCGTATATAATAGTACTGAGTGGCCCAAAATTAACGAAAGGGTTTGAATTCGTTACATCTTTTTATTTAAGAAATAATTATTAATATTTTTTTTAATACAGTATATAAATGGGAAATATTTTTAGTTTAGTTATGAAAAATAATATATCGCAAGAGGTGAACATTTTCAGCTTTGCAAACTCGTGCTCCTTCCAACACATTTGCCATAACCTTTCGCTAAACTTCAGCTGTTATGGTGTTTATTTCGTCGCGTATATTGTTTTTTAATTGCCGGATAATTTTATTGTTTGTGGTTCAAATAACCCCAAAGAAAACAGTCTGGAGCGTTTAAGTCTGGTGAACGCGGAGGCCAATTAAAATCAATTGTACGCAAAATAATTCGTTTACCAAAGATGTCCCGTAAAAGAGCCATTGCAGTGTGCCTAGCAGTGCGCGCGGTGGCTCCATCTTGTTGAAAACCATACTTGCGGAATTTGATACAGGTTCGGGAGTGAAACAAGGATGTTTGCTTTCTCCAACTCTTTTCTCTCTATATCTCAATGACTTGCATTCATTTATAGGGGGTGGAGTAAATGTGTCCTCAACGCATATTCGATTATTAATGTATGCAGATGATATTGTAGTCCTAGCTGACGATATCGTAACAATGCAAAATATGATTAATAAACTTGAGAGTTACTGTAAAATGTGAAATCTGGAAGTAAATCTCAGAAAATCAAAAATGATGATATTTAGAAGAGGAGGCAGAATTTCTAAACGTGAAAAATGGATATTTAATGGAGCGCCTATAAGAGTCGTAAATGAGTACACGTATCTGGGTGTTACATTGACAAAAAAAATGTCGTTTAGAAAGCACTTAGAAAAGAGAAACTTGTCGGCAAAAAACTGCATAAACGTAACGTGGAAAGATTTTCTAGCCAAAAGAGATATAGGTCTAAATGCAAAATGGAACTTGTTTAAATCAATATGCCTTGATATACAAACGTATGGTGCACAAATATGGAGTTTTTCGTTATTTGAAGACGTAGATAAGCTACAACGATATTTTGCTAAAAAGGTTTTGAAATTGCCACCATTTACACCCACATATGCTTTGATGTTAGAAACAGGTATGGAAACTAATAACATTTACACACTCGACCTACACCTGCGATATATCATAAAAACGTTATATGAATACGATAATAATCGATTACCAAACCAGCTTACAAAACATGTAATACAGAAAGGAACGTATTGGTATGAGCACATTGACTCGTTATCTAGAGATGTTAACGCAACTGGAATATCACAATGCGTAACAAAATAAAGTTGGGAACTTCTGCGAAGCAATATTGTTACAGGCTTAAAAATAAAGGAGATGGAGTTGTACTTACATAAGGCAGCTAGTACAAGTCGTTTTTATTCAAAACTGAAGTACATAGAGGCGCAATCTTATTTGGAAATAAGAAATATGACAGAATTATGTTATATATTCAAAGCTAGATGTGATTTAACTGAGTTGATTGGTACAAGGTTTCATCAAAACAGACCCCATATATGCTCCTTATGCAATCTAAACGAAACCGAAAACATTCTGCATTTTATAGCCAAATGCCCTATATTAGGACAAATAAGATTCCAAAACTTTAAAAAAACTATCTTAACAGAAAATGAGTTGATTAATATTCTTAATGGTAAAGACAACTTTAAATATTTATCCCGCTATATTATAAATGCGATAGGCTACAGAAAGATGTTAATAACTGAATTTAATTATTAATTTTTATGTAACATAAAACAATATTTGTTATATACATATCGACCCGTGTGCGCAAAATTATCGTATGTTACGTTCTTTTAGAAATCCACTTTTTTATGCAAATTGGTTCTACATCCATTAATTCATCTGCTGATAAATTATTATAGCGATAACTGTTTTAGTTATGGAGATAACACTGAGTACATTTTGTCGTATGTAGCAGTGTTATTACCGTTTTTGTTTATCTAAAAGTAATAAAAACACTCTCCTGTAAAATTTTGTTTTTGTAACATACGATAATTTCGCGCACAGGGGTCGATATATAAAAATAACCTTTTCCGACAGACGACGTCATGTCATAGTCGTATGTTCAATTTTGATTACTTGAAATGAATTCAAAATAAAGAACAATTAACTAACTAATTAACCATACTTGAGGATAGTTTTCCATAGCTGGCCTTAAAAAATTTTCCAACACTGTGCGATATCTGACGGAAATGGCGACCCTGTGTTAATTTTTACAAAAATAAGGACCAATTATCCTTTCCGATAAAACACCGCACCAAACCGTACACTTAGATGGGTGAAATTCTCGCTGTTGAACTACTCTCGGATTTTCCGTAGCCCATATCCTGCAGTTTTGCTTATTAACGAACCTACTAAATTGAAAATGGGCTTCGACGATATGCACGCTGAGTCAAAACAATGGATCGTTGCTTTTAAAAATAAAGCTCAACAATTTGGGCACGTTGTTCAATTCAATTTTAAAAATGACCGAAAATCCTTTTATAAATTTGTCAACTCCAAAAGAAAATCTTCTAGCTTCCCGATTATCATGAACTACTTAAATCAAGAATCCCGTGACGACTTAGTCATAAGTAACATGTTTGCGGATTTCTTCAGTGCAACATATTCCGATAACCAATACGATAATTCAACTAACTACCCTTATTCGATAATGCACAATCAATCAATATCATTTCCGCCTATACACTATGATGATGTTGTAAAAAACTTAAAAAAATCTGAAACCTACAAACCAAAGTGTACCTGACGGCATTCCTAGTTGTCTACTTTCAAATTGTGCTCATGCTTTGGCGACTCCATTAACAATTATGTTTAATATATCACTAAAATACGGTTATTTCCCTAAAGCTTGCAAAGAGTCATATATTATTCCTTTATTTAAATCTGGAAATAAGTCTCGAGTTGTAAACTACAGAGGTATAGTTAAATTAAGTATGATTCCTAAACTTTTCGAAAAATGTATTACCGAATCTCTGTGTCATCAAGTTTTATCAATAATGGCGTCTTCTCAACATGGCTTCCGTAAAGGTTGCTCAATAACTACAAATCTTCTACAATTGACATTCTTAATTAATCGAGGATTTGCTAATGGTCAGTGTACTGACGTCATCTACACGGACTTTAGTAAAGCTTTTGATAAAGTCAACCATATTCTGTTAATCAAAAAGCTTAATTTGTTGGGATTTACCAATAATAGTTTGGCTTGGATTAATTCCTATCTAACGGACAGAAACCAACGTGTTTGCTTCAATAATACTCTATCTAAACATATAACAGTTAAATCTGGAGTTCCACAAGGCAGCCATCTTGGACCAATTTTATTTACCCTGTTTATAAATGATCTTCCAAATGCTATTAAATTTTCTAATGTTCTTATGTACGCAGATGACGTAAAAATTTTTCATATCGGTAATAACTTTGGTAATTATAATCTGCTGCAACAAGACCTAGATAGTTTCTTTGTATGGTGTAATACTAACTTAATGGATTTGAATTTAAATAAATGTAAACACATGCACTTTTTCCGTAAAACAGAAGAAATAAGCTCATTCTTCTTGAATAGTTACAAACTGAAACTGGTTGATTCAATAGTTGATTTGGGTATTCTATTTGATGTTAAACTTAATTTTAATCAGCATATAACCCCAATATCTAATAAAGCTCGTGGGGTTCTTGCTTTCATAAAACGCTGGGCCAAGGAATTTTCGGACCCTTACATCACTAAACAGCTTTAGTAAGGCTAATATTAGAATTCGGATCAATTATCCTCAATATAATTTGTACTCTGATAAAATTGAGTCTGTACAGAAACAATTTCGGTTGTTCTGCTTACGTCACCTTTTTCGAAATAGTGTTTCAAATTTACCATCTTACAAATCAAGACTTGCACTAATTAAACTTCCTACTCTACAGAGCCGTAGAACAATGCTAAATGTAACTTTTGTTATCAAATTGATTAACGGAGATGTATGCTCTGGTTTCCTGCTAAGCAACTTATCCTTCAATATTCCACATCGTCCAACTAGAAATTTCAACCCATTGCACGTGCAATTTTTTCGTCGAAATTATGCTAATGATAATTCTTTTAGAATAATTTGTTGCGATTTTAATAATCTTTATCATTTAATTGACTTTTATGTTAGTGTTGATATTATTAAGAGAAATATCATAGTGTTTTTAAATTCGTAATTGTAATATATTTCTGTCACTTTATTTTAATAGTCTGTAAGGATTTATACAATAGACTAACTTAAATAAATAAAAAAAAAGAAAAAAAAAGAGTACTGCTCCATTTTATATTCCCCAAGTCTTCTTTACAAAATACTGAAAAGAGAAGAAAAAAAATTATAATAAAAAAGTTATAAGCAATTTAAACCCCTCCGGTAATTTTGGACCATCCAGTACTTTCACTTGCAGTTATGTGCTTTCGCTTTTCGCTAATACTATGTCTAATTTTTATTATATGACAATACAAATTGGAGAGGACATGGAGTTCGTTCATATGCATCATATTCAGTCAGAAAACTAATTTTGCATTTCGAATTAGGGAAGAATTTGAGAAGCATAGCATAATTCTTATTTCATTAATTTGTAACATAAATAGTAGTTTGAAAATTACATATGAGTGTACCGATAAACAGTGTTGATGAAATAGTAGCTGGTTTTGAAAATGAAATAAGTTTATAGTAAATCAAAGAAAGTAATTCATATTTTAGTACAAAGAGATTATTCCGTAGTGTCTACTGTTAATAATAAATTTTGTGCTGCAAAAGAACTATACAAAATTGGTGATGGTTTGTATCAAAAAACCGGCACAGCCGAATGTAGTGCTCTTACCTGTTATTAAAATATTTGTTCGTTTCTTATTCTGTCTTTTAAGTTAAATTAGTAAGTTTTTTTTTATTTATAAAGAAATTAATAAATATTTTTTCTTTCATTTTTTTATTAAGATTTGATTAAGTAATAAGAAGTCGTAGTTGTCAGCTCGAACAAAATTTATAATTTGTTAAACAAATTCTTTCTTCTGCCATAAAAAGCGGTTTTCGTCCTTTGTTCGGTTATAAACAAAAGAAGAAAAAAAATATCTAAAATAAAACAACACGTTTTAAAAATACAACAATATTGCAAATAATATACTACGGTTTAACATTTTTGTAATAGTTGCAAAAAAACTAATAACGTGTTATAGTTAGTTAAGTGCTTACATATTTATAATGGCATCGAAAGCAAAAATGAATCGCCCCAGTACTTGTAATCGGTACTTTAACCATAAGGGTGTCATCAGCAGGCAGTAATGCAGATGGGTGAACGTTGCTTATTCGACTCAGAAATCGATTCCATGCTTTTAGGTGTAATACATTATTATTTTATATGGGCGTTGCAAACAGCAGCACAAACTCATAATACCCTTTCCATTCAAAATCAACATGCTACATAAGTACATATGAACATACTCCTTACATTTCTGATTTATTTGAAATGTTAAATACTTTAGAAATACAAAGTATTTCTTTCCCTTTTTGTTTAGATTTTCGTTGTTGTTTATTTCCAGTTGTCTTCGCTGTTGCCAAACACCAATCGTCAGCATTTACCACAAAACAAAACTTTATATTTATTTAACACAATGTATTTACTCTGCCTCTTTGTGTACGTCCAAATAACAACAACCAAAACTGTTTATGGTCAAAGTTTTAGTTTTGTTGGCATGTTTTTGTATTTCTTCCCTAAAAGCATTGGGGATATTGAAAAATATGTTTGTTAGCGTTTAGTTGGTACAGGTATTGAGTATGTACTACATTAACAACTTGAGCATCGTACCTTTGTATTGTAAAGGGTGACTTTTTTGCTATTTCGTTTTTCTGTGTAAAAAAGTTACGTGACATGTGGCTGTGTAAAAAATGCTCAGTAAGCTGTGCAACTTCACCATGAAGTCCTCTGAAATATGAAATATCCTTCAAAAATTACTTTCATTTTTGGTTTTCTTAATTGACCCATCGCTTAGGCTATTGTGAACAAATTTGGAATCAGTTTATCTTAATTTCCTTAATTTTTTATCATTAATTTCCCAACCTGTGAAATATTCGTTGTTTAATTCGTTGTTTTTTGTAGGCCAGTGGCTGCATTGGACCGTATTTCTTTAAGAACGATGAAAATCACAATGTTACTGTCAATATAGCAAAGTACCGTCTGATGATTACCGACTTTTTTTGCCCCAAATTAGAAAAGTTATTTGAGATATGGTTTTAAGAAGACAATGCCAAATTGCAAGCGATACCAGGAACCTGTTAATTGCAATTAAGCTCACGTTTTAAAGCTGTCCATTAGCCACTAAGATCATGCGATTTGGCCCTAGCAGACTATTTTTGAAGGGGACACGTCGAGTCTCTCATGTACAAGGACAAACCAACCACAATTCTAGAGCACGAAAATAATTGTTGAAGACCCTTTTAAATATTGGAAAAATTATACCAAAATTGGATTTCATAAATGAGCTATTAATAGCGTAGCCGCAAACAATACATTTATCACCCTAATGAAATATCTTATTCACTTTTAAAAACTTTCTTTGTTTTGTTTTTAATTAACAAAACCCAGACATTAAACAAACTTCCCATTATTTGTTTACATCAGTTTTGAGGTTATGTGCTGCCCACAATATGTGACGCTTTTCAAAACGAAATTTGTTAAAAGATAATTAAAAACACAAACTCTTAATTTTCTTTGTTATTTGGTTTATAATGAAAAAAAAAGAAATTTTCCAAATTCGCCTGTTTACGACGCTGTCTGTATATTGGGGAAATTTCTGTAATGAGTTTTACGTCTATGTCTCTTAGGAACAACTAAATCTAAGATAAAAAAAAAACTTATAGAGCGCTCTTGTGTTTGGATCTATGTTCATTACCCTTTCTATTACTGTGTATGTAATACAGTTATGGGAAGTGGATTTTGCTTTCTTATTACAAGACTAAGGTGTTGTTGTGTGTCCATTAAAGTGAAAACTTTGTGTATGATTAATTTAGGGAATAAATTCAAATGTAGACACAAACTTTATTTCCAAATTAAATAAACTTCAGAAAAGAGAATGCTCTTAATTAATTTAATTCTATTTTTGAAAATGGTAGTGGTCTAAACTTTACTCTTTTTCCAGTTTGAAACAACTTAATGTCTATTTTATTTTGAAAATCGGCTAATTATTTATTAATTGAATAATATTTTACTAATCAATTTTTGAAATAGCTTTACTTCTAAGTGATTAAGGACAATTTTGCATCGGTGTCCCGGGGGTCTAGTTGATTCCAACCATAGGCTTTGGTCTATTACTATACTGGACAAAAGTCTTTGCTATTTATCTTGGTTGGCTATGTTAAATATAATTTGTATATGTATTGCAATAGAAATAAAAAAACAATTAATAATTTTTTTGTTGTGTCCTGGAGCAATTTCTAATTATAATCTGTAAAAACCAATCTGAGTTTCACCATATTCAACTGTTAAGGTTGGTAACATATACCCAGAATACACACAAGCAAATTTATCGCCAATCGAATGGCTCAGTTCTTGCAATTAATCTTTTATTTTATGATTATAAAATATGTATTGCAAGATATTTATTATCAGGTAAGTGCAGCTTGAAAGAAAATTTTTGTTTATATTTTTGAATATAAAGTTTTATCTATGGACTTTGATAGCTAAAATTTAAAGTAATTGAAAAAAAAAATAATCAGCTGACAAATCAGGACTTCCTAATGAGTGAATATTAGGGCGATGGATTTTCGACATTTTTAAGAAACCGGTTTTCAAATAGTTTGAAATTTAGAATTAAAAAAAAACCGGTTGCTTTTTTAAAAATTTAGAAAAAACCGGTTAACCGGTCGAATACATTAAATATAAATTTTTTTTATACCCATGACAGAGATACAAATATAGTTATAAACCAGTTTGTTCTATGGTTTAATTGCATTTTAAGTTGACACACATTCAATGGCATTATTATTAAATGCCGTTTTTTTTAAATAAAGATGTTAAAGGACAGACACTATTTGTCACCCAAAAGTTAAGTTTATGTTTCAATTACCTCTAACTTTTAAAGTTAGGTTTATAAATTTAAAAATGCCATTGTTTTTCTAAATGAAACAAAGTATGTAAATAAATCATTAAAATTTTTTACGTTTTGTAAATAAAATGTAAAAATTTGTTAAAAGTAATCGGTATTTGCTCTGGTACTGCCATATCAGAAAAACAAACTTTGTTACAAGGAGCCTGTAATAATGAGAAATATTAAAAGGTCACTTTACTGCCCACGGTTGTCAAATTTACCTTTTATTAACATTAACTTTATAGGCAAGTTGTAATAATGACCCTTTGCATGCATGTTATCAGAGATATTAGTTAAGCTATGGGTAGTCTTTAGTAAAAGTCGCTAGATTTCGTAGAAACTATTGAAATTCGAAAATAAGATCAAAAAGTATTGCAAAGTACAAAGTACAAAAAACTGAACTGAACAGCAAATTATAAGCGCAACAACGTATAAAATACCTGCTCTCCATTTAAAACAAATAATATTTAAGTCTAATTAAAGTTCTTATTTTACATTTGAAACAACAAGTAAATTTCTTACAATATTATGGAAGAGTATTTAATACATTTTCTGATTTTTGGAAATTTTTTGAGTAACAAATATTGTATAAAACGTTTGGTTACAAATATAAATGAAGATAAAACTAAAAATGAAAAAAACCGGCTTCTGCGAGTAAAAAAACCGGTGTATTCGAATTATTAACATTTAGAAAAAACAGCCAGCTGAAAATGTAAAAAACCGGGTTTTCCACCGGTTGTAAAACCGAATCGATCACCCTAGTAAATATGCCTTGGAAGTTTAAATTTATATTTTGCAACGATATTCTGTAAATACAACAGTAAAATTCTACTATCACAACTAAACTATGCGATTGACAACAATTGTGGTATTCCTAAGCGATACAGTTTTCTCTGTGTAGCATGTTTTATTCGATCACGTGAAGTGCTATATTGCCCGTAAATAGAAAAATATCTGTAGATACAAGGTTAATGAAATTTTGAGAGTTTTTTGACAATAACGGAAACACTATGTAGAATACTTTCTTTAATATACATTTACTCAAACTTAATATATACTTTAATTCCTATTTGTAATTGTGTTTGTAATTTACTTTATTCTAAATTAGATTTTATTTTACAACTTGGGCAACACTGAAATTATAAAAATTAATATTGTGTTTCCAAAATAATTATTTCTATGTAGAACTTAATTTATTTGGAGAATTTCCGATCCGGTATTTTTTATAGAGGGATACAATTTTTGAAATGAAATAAAACACAGATGAGTTTTTAAATTGGCGTAAAATTTAATTTATTCGAAAGATAATCTGTTGACATTATAATTAAAATATATGACATCTGGCATATGACCGCCATGGCAAACTCGAACGTAGTCTAATCTGGAGGTTTATTTTTCGATGACTTTTTAGTACATTTGTTGTCATATATCGCTAATAATGCGGCGAATGTTGCCCTCAAAGTGGTCAATCATTTCGGACTTATTGGCGTAGACAAGTGACTGGCGTTAAATCGCACGATTTTGGAGGCCAATTCACGGGTCCGTTACGTAAAGCTATGCGGTAACCAAATGTTACCTTCAATAAATCAGTTATGGTTGTGTGATATATTGCGCCTTGTTGACAGCGCAGCTCCTGCACATAATGGTTGCTTAATAGATGAACGAAAAAGTCAGTAATCATGGCTCTAAAGTGGTCACCACTGACTGTAACGTTTTGCCAAGCATCGTTTAAAAGAAACATAAACGAATAATCCCACCAGCCTAATTTAGTTTTTTGACGTAACGTTACTAAAGTGACATTCAGCGCTTTACAAAATTCGCTTATAAAAATCGGAATACGTGTCACGAAAAGAACCATGATTTTCAAAATAAATTTGCACAATTCGGAAGTGTTGTTCAAGCGTCAGTCTATTCATCTTAAAAACCCAAACAAAACATAAATCTCTTGACAGGTGACCAAATGGCCGCCAGTTAAAAATACCCGGTCTAAAAACTACAGCAGCTAGAGTGCTGATTATTATTTGCAATCAAAAGAATCCCAGCTTATTTAAACTAAATAAACCATGGTTAATAAAAGGGATAAACGTACCAATATGTAACCCGTTATTTTGTTTAAGGAGTCATCTTGGATTTGGATTTTTTATGGTATACTCTATGTAATCTATAAGTTCAGCCATTTATTTCTTAAAAATTAAAAAAGTTTCAGGAAACATAAAAATGAAGTTGTATTTTGGTGCTTATTTTATAGCTTTTTTTCTAAATACCAGAGATAAGATAAGTTAATTTGTGCAAGAGTTAAAAAACCACTAATCAACGGCAACTGATGAATTTTGCAGGTAAATTTCATCAGTTGACGAGAAATGAAATCATCTTTATTGAAAATCTGATTATGAATAATGAAGCTTATTTTGATTTGAATGACTTTTTTAATACACCGAGTTGAAGGTTCTGAGGTTCATAAAATTATTTTAGGTTTATTAAAGGCTTATTTGTCAGATGTTGTACCGAAATTTGTCAAATAAGCTTTCGATAAACCTTAAATATTTTCTATGAATACGGCAGTAAGTATGCTGAGGAATTACATTTAAAATATATCATTGTTCCTCCATTTTTAGCAAATGAAGATGGAAGTAAATTAGGAACGATTTACGATAAAACATGTTTTACGTTCTGACCTTGGTTTCAGCAGAAAGGAGCCATTGCTCACAGTACCCGAGACGCTATGAAATTTTTAAATCAAATTTTTAGAGAGCGAATAATTTTTAGAAATTCCTAAAATTATTGGCCAGTACTATCGCTAGATTTATTAGCACCCGACAATTTTTAATTTAAAGGAGCGAGTATATAAGAACAAACCAAAGAAAATTTATGGCGATATTGTTGCAGAAATTCGTGCGCTACAACAACAAATTTTGAAAAATGTTAAAAACGGGTGTAATTTAAGTATCCTACTTCCTACTTAAATAATAAAATAAATGTGAGTGTTTTTATGTTTAGATGTTTGTTACTCAATCATGGAAAAATGGCTAAACGGAACTTAATAAAATTTGGTGCAAAGATAGACAACAACGTAGATTAACAGATAAGCTACCCTTTGTCACAATAATTAGGGGAATTCGCGGAATTTTGCGCAAAATATTTTTTTATATTCTGTTTGTCAGTTATTCAAAGATTTCGAGTGTCCACAATTAACACGCATTAGCAAAAAAAATGTAATCAGTCAACGCCGCCTGTAGAAGTATTTTTTCTTAACTATTTGCATTTAGTTCTATTGCACGAATACGTATAATAAAGGTAAATGTATGTTTACATTCAATTTGCCGCACAGATATATAACACCCTGAAAAATTATATAAAGAGGATACCTTTCGTGCCGATGTCTAAGTAGACGATGCGCGGGCATAGGCTAGTAACATAATAAATGTGAATGTTTGCATGCTTAGATGTTTAGAAGTTTGTAACTGCCTCAAGCAAAAACGGCTGAACGGAAGTACACCGATAGAAAAAAACCTGGATTAACACTACTGGCTACCTCTAATCACGATAATAAAGCAAATTCGCAAAAATATAAAATTTTACATAAAGAGGATACCTCTCGTACCAATTACTACTCAAACAAAGTCTAGTAAAATATATAAATTAAAAAGTTATTAAGTTTTTTAACACCATAGCGGCTTTTGGCCCACCCTGTATTGCTGGTTAATCAATAAATAATGACGATTGCTAAGTACTGCGGTGAATAAATATTATTTCAAATCTTCCATGCCATACACATATATTGATGTTATTGGAAAGTCGTGACGGAAGCATCTATGCCAATAAGTGACATAGTAAATCGATGAAAATTCCAATTAGTTTTTTTTACCTTAATATTTTGATACCTTAATCATTTTGAACCTCTAAAAAGTATATATATTTTTTGAGCTGTGGTTTCATTTAAGGATGATTTAGTTTTATGTGTCCATCTGTCCTTACGTTAAAATTAAAGGGTGTTTTTTTTACAGGTTTGTTTTTCGAATAGAGATAAAACTGGCATTTTGTGGTCAAATCTGGCAACTCTAATGTCATTTATGTTCAGTTTGGTTTGCCATTTTATTATGAACAGGTTGACAAAAGAACAACGCTTGCAAATCGTGCAAATTTATTTCGAAAATAACGGTTCAGTTCGCGAAGTTTACCGCAAGCTCCGTCCATTTTATGGTCGACATAATCGTCCATCAGAGCAATTAATTGGGTTAACCATGGATCGTTTTCGCACTACGTTTACTCTATGTGATAATACGCATCCGCAGAGACGTCGAACAGTGCGCACTGAAGAAACAATTGTCGCTGTAGAGCAAAGTGTTGAAGAGGACCCGAATGAATCAATTCGCCACCGTGCACAGCAATTGGAGCTTTGTCGATCAACTTTATGGAAGATTTTGCGCAAAGATCTTGGCTTGCGACCTTACAAGATCCAGCTTGTGCAAGAATTAAAGCCGCGAGACCATGCAATGCGTCGTGATTTTGGTGTATGGGCCGAAAATGAAATTGATCTCGATGCTGATTTTCATCGCAAAATTTTGTTCAGTGATGAGGCTCATTTTTGGTTGAATGGCTACGTCAACAAGCAAAATTGCCGCATTTGGAGTGAAGAGAATCCACATGCGATCCTTGAGACGCCATTACATCCACAAAAACTGACTGTTTGGTGTGCTCTATGGGCTGGTGGAGTCATTGGGCCATACTTCTTCCGAAATAATGCTGGAGAGGCAGTTACCGTTAATGGAGACCGGTATAGAGCCATGATAACCGACTATTTTGTTCTCGAATTGGATGGCATGAATGTGGATGAGTTGTGGTTCCAACAAGACGGCGCTACATGCCACACAGCGCACGCCACAATCGATTTATTGAAGGAAACATTCGATGAGCGCATAATTTCGCGGAATGGACCTGTCAATTGGCCACCAATATCGTGTGATTTGACACCATTGGATTATTTTCTTTGGGGATATGTGAAGTCGCTCGTCTACGCCAACAAACCAGAAACGTTAGGGGAATTGGAAGCCAACATTCGTGGCGTTATTGCCGACATACGGCCCCATATGCTCGAAAAAGTGGTTAAAAATTGGACCTGTAGAATTGGCTGAACATGCCTGAAATCATATTTAAACATTAATGGCATAAAATTATCCTTCCAATAAAGCCAAATTGATGGTCATTAAAACGATTTTCTTGTGTTTTATTTCAATTCGACTTTCTATACCACTGAAAAAAACACCCGGTACAATTGACCTCGATCAGAAAAAACAAAAGGGGTAAAATTTTGCCTCAATATTTCTTATGTCCCAGAAATGTTTGGTGTTAAAAATTAGCAAAAACGGTAAAATAGGAAGATGCCACTTGATGAATATTTTGGTATAAAGAGATCATTCCATAGTGATTATTTACTGTTAATAGCAATATAACAAAATTTGGTGGTATAGAAGTACTTCACAAAGTTGGTGGTGGGTATCGAAAATTCCTTACAGCCGAATATAGTGCTTTTACTTGTTTTTCCACACACATAAGTTAGCACAAGTGAGAGCTGAAAATGTTAAATTTTTGTATTAAAAAATTGTGAATGAAACAGAGTTTGTCTTGTTTATTGCTTATACCTGAGTAAGATAAGCAGCGATTTTATTGAATTTGTATGGAGATTGATTGCCGCATTTTTTCAAAATTTGCTACCACATACGGGTTTGAGCAGCATATAAAGACCTAAAAACGTTAACTTCAACTAACACCTGGCCGGTTGGACATTGATTCCCTATTCGTAAGGTTTTCGATATTGGTTTGGCTCGCAAATAAATATTACAGATATTACAAATAGAATGGCAAAGTTATGTGTTACCATGTCAATGGAGGTGAAGGATATATTGAAATAAACTTTCTCTGTGCACTGCTTTTTTTAAAATGCTATATTTAATGGCAAATCACATAACGTTGCTGTTCTGTTTTATCCCTTTAAAATGTTTAAATTGTTTGCTCTCTCATACAAACTAATAATTTCTTCTTCTTTTTTGTATAAATTGTTTTTAGTGTTTTTTTTTGTAGAAGACAAATTAGTTGTGTATAAATTTGTATAAACAGCTGCGGTTATAATAATAGCGCCAACTTAAAAGATTTAGTAAATCAATTAATATCTTGAAAAGTTTTGTTTTGATTTTACTCCAAACCCAATAGAGAGTTCCTGTGAAAAAAAAAATTTTATTTATTTCGAGAGCTTAAAAATGGAAATTAATTCAATGAAAATTTTTAAAAATTCTTAATGGGTCAACAAATAAAAGCACTTCATATAATTTTTTTAATAATCGGTTATTCCTTAAAAATGAGCAAAATTAAAACTAAATAATATTAAAAAAAAAAAAGTTTTAAACTTAGCTATTTACATGCAATTACGACCGCAAAACCCTTAATCGCCGAATTTATTAGGTTTTTTACATATTTCTACAAGAATCCAATTCCATATTTCATGTACAATTACCCAAAGACCCTCTTTGCTTGTTGGTTTCATCATTAATACTGCCTTCTTTACGTCTGATCTGAGATTTTTAAAAGGTTTCAAGTGCGGAAACTGTAAAGCTGGATTCACCCATAAAATTTTAGTTCAGAACAAATTTTTTTTGTATTGAGTTTGATGTTTTACTTTTGAGAGAGAGAGAGATTATTTTGTTCAGAAAGATTTTTCTTGAATTGGTTTAATTTTAATTCTTGTTCAGAAGAAACTGAATTGGGATGCCACTATTTTTCAATATTTACATGAAAATTGAATTTGGTTGCCACATCACACAGTGTCAGTACATTTATTATACAAAAATTGTTTTTGCCGAAAATTAACAATTAAAATGGAATTTAATGAAAATATTGCTCAAAAATTAATAGAAGAATTAAAAAACCAGGAAGAAAATGTTTGTATGACATGAGCAATAGTACATACAAAAATAATTATTTAAAACAGGGTTTATGGAATGAAATAGAAGCGACTCTTTTTATTTTCGATTTTTTTTTATAAATTTCTTTTGCAAACAAATTGACTTTATGCACTTCAATTAAAAATAATAATTTTAGTTTTCTTCTATCCGACATTTTCTTCACATCTATTTTAATGAAATAATTTACGTTTGTATTTATTTACATAGTTTGCTAGCGGTGCTTCCACTTTGTACAACTGTTTGCATTTTATATTATATGGCAGCTTTGTTTTTTCGGACAAATTTTCTTAAATGGGTGAATCGTTCTGCAGAAAACTCTCAGTAAAAAATGTTATTCTCCGGAAAAAATTTTGTTCAGAACAAATGGGTGAATTCACCTTAAAGGTCAGACCATCACAATGCTCAACTTTTCAATGAACCACTGTTTGCCGTTTACCTGGTGTGATGAGGATAATTATCTTGTTGAAAAACAAACATTTTTGGGATTTTATCGGAGGCGTATGGTAATAGGATTTTAAATATACTGCTGCATCAATAGTTGTTTTAATATAATATATGAGACCCACACCTTGATATGTTAATGACCCCAACACCACTGTATAACAATCAATATGATTTATACATTTTGCTGTAAACTACGGCTTGAGTTTGTCATTAGGTGCTCTTAGGACAAAAGGTCTGGATGCTTTTCCATTAAAAAAGTCGACCTTCGAATCAGATATTCTATCTAGTCTCATATCGATTCTAATCTAGTCTCATATCGCAATACCTTACAATGATTTTATTGGAACAGTGAAGTTATTTTGTTGATTCGGAATACGACTTATCTTGAAATAACAGTTTTTAATTAGATCGTCTTTTGTAACGTGTAGTGATTTTCACGCCCCATTGTTATATATTTTAATCGATATCTTATTTAGAGCTATTCTTTATTTCTTTTTTTTGCAAAATTTTAAGAAATATATTTTAAATAATAAATTCAAATAATTTCATATGATGACGAATAATCGGTTATATGTCACAGACAGTTATGAAATTGTACAAAAACTAACCACTCTCTGTCAGAGAACAGAGAAGAAAAGAACAGAAAGAACAGAAATGTTTTTAATATTTACTAAAAATAAAGTTGGCCTTTTATATTAATTTGTTTTTCTTATAAGAATATAATTGAAACGGGTGCTATTATTTTGGCCGGCACTGTGTGGATGCATGTTTGTTTAAGTTTGTTTCGGCACTAAAGTTTATTTGAACAAATTTTATGGAACGAAGAATTGCATTTGAAAAATATTTTGTTTTTTGTCTATTTGTCGTTGAACTTCATACACTTCACGAGCTTTGCGTGTGAAATATTGTACAGATTTGTAAATGTTTTCTTTTTCTTTCTTTTCCCTCTGCTATTTGCCGAAACAAGTTAAAGTTGGTTTTTTTTGCAGTGAAAAAAAATGCATAAATTTTAATAGTTTTTGTACAGAACAAATAAAATTCCATAAAATTGCAAACTCGTTAAATAAAATAGCAAGTTTGTTATACACACATTTAAAAATTTTCATGCAACTTTCATTTATGGTTTGTTGATTGAAATTTAAGAGGGAAATCATTAATCATATTTAAAGTTATTGACTTTCGCCACGTTTCAGCCTTTAAAACTACAAGTGATAAATGTTTGAATATTTAAGCCCAAATGCTTTGCGGACTTTCAAGGATGATTTACACGAAATATGCCAAAAACACCTGATGACTCAGGAAGTGATGTTTGAAAAATGCAAATTCATAACGGCAACAAAGCAAATTTAAATAATTGTTAGTAATTTATAACAGTCAGCATTATTTTAAGTAATTATTTAATATTAAGGAAAATATATAGTTGACTAAGTTTAATTTTTTTTTCGTTTTATAAATTTTTTTATCTAGTTATGTACGTATTTATGTACGTCACTATGGTGTATTTTATAAAAGATATTAGATGTTAATCCCATTAAGGCGCAAAAATCAAAACCCGCAAATCATCATAGAAACGTCAAAATGTTGCAATTAAATTTCAACTGTTGGCCAGAAATTTGATATTGAAATTTCATTGGAAGTCCTTTAAGCAGAACTTTAGGTTCCGGGGTCTATTCAGCAAAGCCAATTGCACCCCATTACATTATGGTGTGACATTACATCTGGAAATATCACTGGGCTATACTTCTTTGAAAATAAAGATGGAAATGGTGTAACCGTAAAGTGATATCGGTGTATGATAGAATATTTATTACATCCTACTCTTGGAAACAGACATGAGATATGATTTCAGCAAAATGGAGCTATTGTCCACACTACCCTAGATAAAATGCCACTTTTAAGTCAAATTTTTGGACAACGAATAATCTCAAGAAATTCAATAATAATTAACCATCGCGTTTGCCAAATTTGTCAGCAATCAATTTTTTCTTTAGGGGTACTTAAATGAGCGAGTATTATGAACATGTCCCAGACAATTCTTGGATACAAGGACAATATTGTGGCAGAAGTTCAAGAGTTACGGCCACAAATTTTAAAAGATGTTATGGGAAATGTGTCACTTAAGTAACATCCGTTTCCATCCTTAGTGTAAAATAAATAAATCCATTTTGTTTATTTGATGTCTGATAAATAAAATAAAAATCCTACTATCCTACTATAATATAATAAATGTGAATGTTAGTATGTTTGGATATTTGTTACTCAATCACGCAAAAACGGCTGAACGGAACTAAATGAAATTCGGCACACAGATAGATAGCAACCTAAATTAACACATAGGCTACATTTTATTGCGATAATAACGCGAAGTCGTTGGCAAACTCATCATAACACATCCTAAACGGGTTGTTTGTGTTGTAAATATTTTTATTTTTATAAGTATATGATTTTTTCCAAGCTTGAGATCAAATTTTTTGGTTTTTTTTTTATAAAAAATTATTTATTATTAACCAATATTTCGCTACCAAACAATGGTAAGCTTCTTCAGGGTAATATGTATACAAATTTTATAAAAACAAAAAACAATTTCAAAACAATTTCAAATTGAAAAACTATTTTGTAAAAAGGCGGGAAAATATTAGATTATTGCAGATGGGGAGGATTTAATACAGACATTTGAGGAAAAGGAAGGACAGGAAATAGCAAGGAATAAATTGACAAATGTTGTTGATCATCATTTAAATAGTTAATGTAAATTTATTTTAGATAAAGTAAATATGACTAAAAAATTTTTAGAAAATAACGGAAACTTACTTATTTTAAATGCTGATAAGGGCAATACAACGGTTGCAGTTAATAGATCTGACTACATTTTAAGGATGAATGATATTGTGGGGGATATAACCACCTACCAATTATCAAATAGGTATCCGACAACTAGATTACAGACTAGAAATAATAATTTAGTTAATGATCTTTTCAATTTAAAGATTATCACTTTGTTGGAGAAAAACCAACTTAAAACGAACATATCTACAGCACCTAGGTTATATGCAGTACCAAAGATCCATAAGGAACATTTTCCTTTAAGACCAATATGTTCATTTGTGAACTCTCCGTCTTATGAATTACGAATATACTTAAAAAACAAACTGAAAACTCTAAATATAATGTAAAGGATTCTTCACAATTTAGCGAAAGAATAGAAAAGTTAAGGATACGATCTGATAAGAAGTTAATTTCACTTGATGTTGTATCTTTATTTCCGAGTATTCCAATAGATATAGCTGTAGATATTATTGAAGAGAAATTTTGAAATTATTGAAAAATAAACTAGGATGGGAAAACCCCTTTTTCTAAGTATTTTGAAATTTTGTATAATAGATAACAGATATTTTAAATATGAAGACAGAGTATATATATACAACAAAAAGGACTCCCAATGGGATCTCCGGCTTCGCCAATTATAGCAGATATTGTTATGGAGAAGTTATTAGATTGTTGCATTGAAAAATTAAATGTAAAGCCAAAAATAATAACAAAATATGTTGACGACTTGTTTTGGGGGTTGCTTTAATACCATGTGAAATAAGGCCATGATGGTTTTATCTCTCATTCAATAGGGAGATAAAGCCTTTTTTTTTTTTAATTTGAATGGGAGATAAAGCCATCATGGCCTTATCTCACATTAGCAATATTAGAAAATGGCTTTATCTCTCATTTCAGTTTTGAAGAACTTTTGCATTTTACATTGATTAGTAATTTTTATTATTTTTATAATTAAGAGGTAATAACAATAAAAAAGTAAAATATGAAAGGAAAAATCAATATTTTTCTTATTTTTATAATTAATTAATTTTTATTCTTGTGACGCACGCAGGAAAACTTTATTCAGCGAAGCCACCTGCCGCGTCCAACTGGAAGAGCGAATGTTATTATTGGAATCTGGCTTCCCATACTAAAGTTTTTCTGCGTTGCGGCCTGCGGCCGTGCTTACGGGTTTTCTCGTCCAGTTGGACGCGGCAGGTGGCTTCGCTGAATAAAGTTTTCCTGCGTGCGTCACAAGAATAAAAATTAATTAATTATAAAAATAATTATAACAATATTCTGAAAAAATATGGCTTTATCTCTCATTTGCAAAAAAAAAAATATGGCTTTATCTCTCATTTCGCAAAATTTTAAATATGGCCTTACCTCTCAATAATTGGGCAATAAGGCCATTATGGCTTTATCTCCCATTCAATTGAGCAATAAAGCCATCATGGCCTTATCTCACATGGTATTAAAGAATATAGAAAAAATCAAAAATATTTTAGATGATAATAATTATCCAATCCAGATAATTTGAAGATTGATAGGACAATTCAAAAATAGGAAAAATAGTAGCACAAGACTGACAACTGAACCCAAAATTTATAAATCATTAACTTATGTCCCTCTTTTATCTGAAAGATTGAAAAACTCAGAAATTTACGACTATAAAAAATATATAATGACCCACAAAACATATAACACGTTAGGTTAACTGTTTAGTAAAACAAAAGATAAGATAGATAAATTTGAAATGTCTAATTGAGTGTATAAAATACCATGTAATGGTAATGATACTGAAAGATTTGACAAGTTTTATGTAGGAACAACAAAAAGTAAATTAAAAACTTGAATCGCTGGACATAGATGTGATCAGAAATAAACGGACACTAAACTGACACAAAAACCAGCATTATCATTACATTGCGGCAGTTCTAATTATTATCCAGACTTCAATAAAACATTAATTTTAAACAAGGAAAACAATTACAGACGTAGGAATATGTTAGAAATGTTACAAATTATTAAAGTACCACCTACACAAAGAATTAATTATAAGACTCATACTGCAAATGTTGCCCAAAATTATAAATTATTAGTTAATAAGATCTGAAAACGGTAGTCTAATAGTATTAGTTTTTTTTGTAAATTATTGCTATAAATATGTGAATGAATTATTTTTGTTTGTTTGTTTGTTTGTATATTTCAAAAATTGTTTATATTAAAAAAATATTTTCCTGCCTTTTTACAAAATACTTTTTCAATTTGAAACTGTTTTGAATTTGTTGTGTGTTTTTATAAAATTTGTATACATATTACCCTGAAGAAGCTACCCATTGTTTGGTAGCGAAATATTGGTTAATAATAAATAATTTTTTATAAAAAAAAAACCAAAAAAGTTGATCTCAAGCTTGGAAAAAATCATATATAATCAATAAAAAAGATCAAGAAATTTAGACGATATATTTTTATTTTTGTTGTTAATACTAAGTCTACCTTTTATCCCGATAACTACGCAGACGAAGTCGCGGGCACAAGCTAGTATTTAAATAAACGAAAACCTTAATAAATTTTTAAAATCCATGGCGACTTTTTTCCCACTGTGTAGGACTTTTTACCGCTAATGATTAAACGATAAATTATTTCATAATTTAATTATTTTTTTTTCGGCTTGCTCATTATGCGATTCGTTAATTTTTTATTAAAAATCCGGTAATAATCTATAGAACATTAGTTTTTTAATGAACTGAGCCACCCTTATGTTCCAAGATTGTACTACTTGTAGTTTAAGAGTGTTAAACAAAATGAGAATCATAAAAATTCTTCTGCTTCGCTAGAAGACTAATGACTTCCTAAATGTAAAATAATTTGTCATAAATGATGTGCCTTAAAATGCATGTAATACAGTGATGGAAAAGTTGTTACGATCGTACTTTTTTTGATACTATTTCATTTGAAAAATTACCGTGTTACTCCTCTGTAACATTTGATACTCTCAGTGATACGTCTAAAATTTAAAACCATTGATTTTTTAAATTCATCTGTTTTAGCATTTCCCCTTCATCACTTGTAGTTTATGAAAATGGCAACTCTAGTTCTTATTATGTCTTCTTATTTTGTTAAATATAAAATATAACTGATATTTCTGATTTTTGTAAAATGAATTATTTTTCGATAATGCTTGATGAGAGCACTGTTATAAGCATCAACAAAAACTTGGTGATTGTTATTAGAACTTTAAATGGACAATGTCGTGATCGATTTTTAGGTTTAGTTAAAATAGATGTCAGCTCATCAAGTGGCATATTTGAAAGTACTTTAAAATTTTTAGAGCTATGCAATATACCTTTAAATAATATAATCGGTATTACAACCGACAACTGTGCGGTCATGATGGGCCCCTTGAATGGTGTGCAAGCAAAGTTTAAAGAATTAATTCCTCACACTTTTACAAACGGTTGCATTTGCCACATACTAAATTTAACATCATCCGCTGCATCGAAATATGGAATACCGATTGAAATTGATAAATTTATAAAAGACAAATTTCCATTTTTGCAATAGCTCAAGTAGAAGGGAGGAGTTCACAACATTCCAAGAGTATTTCGGTACTGGATTGCATGTCATATATAAATATGCAGCAACCAGGTGGATTTTACGGGAGGAAGTAGTTGATAGAATTTTGGAGCAATGGGAACCGTTGAGGTACCATTTTAAGTTAAACGATTTTGAAAGGGATTTAAGAAATGAAAGGATCGAATTTAAAAGATCCGGATTTTTTGATCCAGTATTCAAAATGACCTTTTTATTTCTTCAATACGTTTTAACCCAGCAGAAAATTATTAAGTTTTGGGAGCAGTAAGATATTTTCATGTTTCCTTAATGCGCATATTTGAAATGCTTTCTTGGATGCAATTTTGTAAGCCAGAGATAAATCAATTTAAAATAAATTTAAGTTATTCGCTTACGAGGATGCAGTAAACGGAAACCAGAGATTTTAAGTAATTTTTTCTTCGGGTATACGATGGTTTTAAAAGTAAATAAACGATTCTAAGCGATCTTAGAATTAGATGACGCAATATTTATCTCAAGAGTTTTAGTTGTAATCGTATATTTTAAAGGCAAACACATACCGGAGTTCGTAAAAAAGTTTAAATTAAAATAAACACGTGTACAATATAAATTATTTAGTATTATTTAAAATCAGGTAAGTTTATAAATAAATTAATATTATAAACTGTGTTTTCTTTTTATTGCAACATCGATACGTTTTTTGTTTGATTTAGTATTTGCTGTTTGCCTATTTTTACTGAGAGTATATGACAAATTTTCTTAAACAAAGACACGTTGCTTTTTTATTCAAATGATTTCTTTTTTTTAGTTTTGTCTATATGTTTTTTGTTTTTTACATAACCCTAAAGTATGTACTTACATATAGAAGTAATACTTATGTTTATATAATGGTCGGTAATAGGTAAAGAAATAGATTAATTAAAACTGAAAAAATAAGAATACACTAAATCATTCTATCAGTTGCACAACTCAAGAAAGAAATGAAAATCCTTATATTTCCCTATACAATAAATCCAATAATGAACTGTCAGATGAAGAAACGCATGTACTACTAAGAGATGATCTAAAGAACGGGAGGCAAATTACGGCATTCGAACGTGATCGAAATTTGAAAATTCTTACTAGAATTTCTATACATAAAGCACAGCGAACTCGACCATTCAAGAAAAATTTCGACCGTCAACCTATGCCGTAATTTGGCCACTGGTTTCTGAAGTATCGGCCCTCTGTAGCAAGAACATCTGCTTTATTAAAAATTTTAAATTCTAAGCATTTTTATATTCCACTAAATGTTACTTACTACTTTAATAAGTAGACAAAATTCAGTTGTTAAAAGAACCGTTTCGCTTAGGTCCTATTTTCATTTAGGAATTGAAAAAAATTTATTAAAAGTCGCCAATATATTTTTAGATTTTAGCAGTAAAAAATTGTGGAGTGAGGAGGAATAAAGACAAATATATTAAATCTATTTGATATATCCTTTCTCTTGGAGTAAAATTTCGATGGAAGACAGCAGATGCAACGACTATTAGTTTATCCAAAACTGCTAAACGTTATTTATAGTAAGAGATTTTTTTTCTTGGTTTCATAAAAAAAATTAATTTAAATTTAATTTTTACAGGATCGACTGGTGAAGATAACTATGAAAAAACTATTTTCTTCGATCAATTACGCAAATCTATTAGATGCGCCAAAAACAGATATTTTAAAAATAAATCTGAGAACAATAATCAGAAAAAATACAACTCGTTTACAAAATGTTAACGTAATACTTATTTTATAAAATAAACAAAATCAATTTTTTAATATTGAAGTGATCCCATAATTTTTTACATTGTTTTTTGAATTGATTGTTCAATCTGAATATAATACCTTTTCGGTACAATAAGTTTATTTTTTTAATTTATTTTAATATTTAATACTAATTAATTTAACATTTTTTTATTATTGGATTGATCTTATAATTACTCGTATATTTGTGATAGTTTTTTATTAACTTTTTTAAACTAAAAATTTATGCTTTTGAATTAATTATTTAATATTATTATTTTTAAATAAAAATTTAAGCAAATATCCAATTGAAAATATTAAAAATTAATACATTTTTATTTAGTAATTAAAATATATCTTACAGCGAGACATGAATTAAGCGCATATTAAAGGTATGAATTGTAAGCGTCGTTGGTGCTTTGAAAAAAGGCCATAAAAAATACATGATTTGTGCGCCTACTTGATGTCTTTAAAAAAGAGTCCAAAAGAGAGCTGCCAAGTGGGACATCGCGAACAAAAAACATGCCTTCCGTAGGCAGGTTGGGAAGGGAGATTCTACTAAACTCTCCCTTACAAACCTGCTCCGGCGGAAGCAGTACTTTTTGCTGGGAAAGATCATAAGTTCTTTTATTCTATTAAACGTTTTGTCTGGTAGAACTAATAATATTGTACCACTTCTGTTAAAAATGTTTCCAAATGAAAGGCAAAATTTGGAAAATATAAACTCTCATTACAGGGCATTGGCGGATGTTGAAGAGCTTAAGCCTTTGGTAAATTAAAATATTTGTAGTTATTGGTCTAAAGTGGCTAAAACTAAAAACTCTTTGGGCAAATGGAATTTTATCTATTCCTCACTCCTCTGCAAATGTAGGGAGGATTATTTCGTATCAAAATCTAATAAAAACCAAACAAAGAAATAGGCTTAATGTTGATACCGTATCAAGTCTTATTCAGACCAAAGATTTATTGAAATCTAAAGACTCCTGTTGTTATAACTTTGACATATATCTATAGATATATCTAATAAAATAAAGTCAAACAAATTGTAGTTGCTGTAAACTTTTTTACTTTTGATCACGTATAATAATTATTTACTTATGTTCCTGTTCAATTGGCGCTATTTATCTAGGGGCTATTTCAGTTTAAAGTGATATACCTTAAAAAGTACAAAATAAATTTAAAAAATGTTTTATTTATAGGTAAAATTAACTTTTTATGTATTGATTTATGGTTTTTGTTAACTTTTTGTTTCCATAAAGATTTTTTTACTCTTTAATAAAAATTAAAAGAAAATAACGATTTGTTACTCTTGAGGTTGAAAAAGTACTCTCAGAAAAATTTTTTGATACCGAAATGAAAATTTCATTTCCCATCACTGATGTAATATCATGCTATATATCTTAAACAATTCATGTAAACAAATAAATTCAACTCATGAAACATCCGATGATTTTCATCAAATATTCATAAGTTCTAAATATGTACTTAGAATGGAGTGCAGTTCATTAATGTATTCATGTAAACACATGATCTGCAATGACACGCTAATGTTAAAATCCTTAGTGTTTTCACCTAAATTTAATCACTTCGCCACCAGTTGAACCCCTGCAAAATCACTTCTTTTTCATAGATTTTTTTGCTGGGAAGTATTTGCTGAAAAGTTTAAATTTTTAATTAAAACAATTTAAAAAATTACATAAACTTGAAATCCAGTATTAAAAATCTATTAAACATTAAACAGATATGACTTTATTCGATTACCGTTTTAGCAAGCATGGAAATATTCAAATTGCAATTTGACGAAAGTGCAATAACGTATGCCTCTTATGTATTTTAGCTATGAAAAATACAGCAACATTTTTTATATATATTCTTTAAGGCGATGCTGCCCGTGGTAAGGATATTATGAACTTTTATTAATTACGAGAAAGACACCTACAAAGTGGCACATCACACACATAAAAATAATGTCATCTACACTCTGTTAAGCAGGTAAGCAGTAGGCAAAAAGTTCAAGAGAATTAAAAAATTCCATTGAAAAAATGCAAATATTTTAACATGGAATATCAAACATATAAAAATGATTTAAACACTTTTAATATTGGGACGTCATGTTGAAGATATGTCGTATAATAATAATCCGAATAATCGACGCAGTTATTGCTGCACTCCAAGAGAATCTATTTGGGTTCAGAGCTAATCGATCTGGTGTTGATCATATCAGCAGAGTAAAAATAATTTAGAACAATGTTATAAATTCCGGACCCCTATTTACTTTATTCTTTATGAAGGCATTCGATAATGTCAACAGGCGCTGCCTGTAAAGGATTTTGGAGGACTTTTTATGCCTCCAAAAATTCTCAATTTGATCCTGGCCATGCACGTGGATTTCAAATGCGGAATCCTACACAACAGTAAACTGTCAGATTCATTTGAGATTACCAATAGTGTAGGGTAGGTATGTATCTTGTCGTTGATTTGCTTCATACTTGTCATCGACGATGTAGTGTGTTCGGCTCTGAGTTGCAAGCGCGGTATTAAGTAGGCATCCTTAAAACACTTCGAGGATTTGGTATATCCCGAAGGGATATGTTTTCTAAGCCAAGTCCCAAGACATTAACAAGAAAATATTGATGGAATTAGGTCTGAGTCGAGTGCAGTTGGGATGGAAGTCAATATTTCTCAAACTAAGATAATGCCTAGTGACTATGGAGCTAAATCTTCACTGCACATCAACATGAATTACGAAGTGATTGAATGCGTAGGTACCTTTAACTAACTGGGCAGAATGGTAACCACAAAGGGCGATACTGACGAGGACATTGAAGTACGTATTAATAAGGCAAAGTTGCATTTGGTATGCTCCGGTCTGTTTGGAGATCTCGGCAAATATCAAAAACCACTCAACTACGTATATACAATTCAAACATCAAGTCTATCATGTTCTACGGCTGCAAAACCTGGAAATGTTTAAAATCAATCGACTCGAGCCTACAAACCTTTAAAACAAATGCCTAACCATATGGTGGCTGAATTGCTTACAGAACGCTGACTTAATAAATGCAGCAAACCCAATCTTTGTTCCTCTGAGGGTATGTCAGCGGAAGGGGCGGCGGATAGGCGACACAATTTGTAGATCAACTAACAGCATTGCTCAACAAGCAATTCAGTGGAATACGCAGGGAATAGGCCATCAAAGTAATCGGAAAGAAAGTGGTGAACCGCTTCTCCTAGGTCTATTGATGCGGAGCTGCTAGCTGCCAATTACTCATCTAGCGATAGCTTCCAGCTTAAGACGATAGTTAAGGCCATTTGCTTCACTGGGAATCAGGGATAATTGTAGAAGACAAATGCTAAAGTTCACGGATAATTTTCTATTATTTTCTTATTTATTTATAAAATATTTTTTTATTTATTTATTTTACATTATCTTTGGGTATATTTTCTAATCTGAGAGATTTTTTAATCAGCATTTATTTTTCACCCACTTTATATCCCATAGAAATTTAATAGTGAACTCTTAAAATTAAATTAAAAATAAATAAATAAATAAAAACAGCTTATAAACTAAAACAATTCCGACAGCTGCACTGGTACTTAAGAATGTAATTTTGTTGCAGCAAATCAATGAGAGTAAGTTGCTGCTAAAACACATAGACTAAAGGACGGACAATAGACAGATAGACTGACTGACATATTTAGCCTTATTAAGACAATCGTATCGAATAAACCATAAATAGTGGTTGGTTTATGAAATAAAAATAAAAAACAGCTAAAACTATTGTAAAAAAAAACTTAAAACACCAACAACAATGATGACAACTTATACAGCGATTCTTAAAATTTTTGCTGTTTGTAACAAAACTATAGAAACAACGAGCATTTGTATCACAAATTCGACTAATAAATTGAATTTGCAAAGATTGAGAAATACAGTTTAGATTGCAACGTCGGGATACCAACTAAATATAAAATGTTCTTTCATTCTTATTATTCTCTACACAGGCTTTGAATTAAAAGGATGCAGATGTTATAATTTAAAGCATTTATAGTTGGAATAGTGACGGAATGATTGCTTAAGTCGACTTTGAAATTTTTAGTTTTTTGAGGAGAATTCAACTAATTGTTCATACATATATTTCTTTAACGCACAATATTAATTGTAATATTTAATAAGTTATTTTAACTTGCCATTTAATTTAATTTAGACCGGTATGTTGTTTCAATTATACAGGACTAAATACATATTCATTCATGTTCATACAATAAATTCATTTTATTTTAAAGATAATTTGTTTACAGAAATCAATTTGAAATTTTAAAAGTGGAAGACTAAAAGTAGTGTTCGACTTGAGGGGTAATTTTTTTTAAACGATGCCGGTAATACTGGGTGGGCCTACCAAAACGCACAATGTTAATTTAAAATAAAATAAAAAACTTTTAGAGGATTATCGTTGTATTTTTATTCTAAAAGAAGCGTGTTAAAAAAATAATCGGCAAAATGCTCGCCACGGCTTTGGTGGCATTCACTGAGACATAATTGGGGGTCAATGTTGTAAATGTGCCGAAATATCTCATCCTTCAACTCATGGATTTTTCTTGGCTAATAGACGAACAGTTTTTCGTTTTAATATCCCCAAAGAAAGAAGTGTAACGGCATCAAGTCACATGCTGATGATAGCCATGACATGAGAAAACATGGTCATTGAATTTCGTGCTAAAAAGAACTACTGTTTCGTGTAGCAAGTGACACCATCCTGTCAGATCCACATATCGTCCTGTTCCATGTCCTTAAGAAGTCACAAGAAGCCCGTTATTATCTCTCCCGATATCAAAAACTATTCCATGTAACTGTTTGGCCAACCTTACTCTCGAAGAAGTACAGCCTTATTTTATTTTTTTTATCACGCGCGTTGCTACGCCCCTTAATGAATAAAAATGCATTTTAAAATTTATTTGAATATCAAGTGCAAGAAGCTAAAAATGATAACTTTTCTTATGGGCGTGACACTGCTTTTCTAATCACGAAACCGTATAGTCATGATAGCTCAATATGTGTGGAAAGTTTCAGAAAAATCGGTCCAGTGCAAGTACCTCAAAATTATAACTTTTCTTTATGGACGTGGCTCTGCCCACTCTTCTAATCATGAAATTAGATAGTCGTGACAACTCAATAAGTGTGCAAAGTTTCAGAAAAATCGATCTAGTGCAAGTAGCTAAAAATTATAACTTATTTTTTATGGGCGTGGCACTGCCCACTTTTCTAATTAAGAGATTGTATAATCATGATTATTATTAAATTAGAAATTATTATTAAATTAGAAAATTAATTAATAAAATTATATTAAAGAAATTTAAATAATTGTGCAACATTTCAGAAAAATCGGTCAAGTGAAAAAAGCTAAAAATGATAACGTTTTTTTAATGGGCGTAGCCCCGCCCACTATATTGTCGTTGCTCTAACAAATTTAGTTATGTCTTTTTAACTGAATTTTCAGGATATCACAGTATTAAACTATTTTTCAACCAATCAAAATATCCTTAAATGGTTTATTGGATAGATGTACGACTAATAAACCTTCAATATAGAGCAATAAAAAAATTTTAAAAATTGTCACATAACCGATTACGTCAGAGCAGCGACGATAAACCGCACCAAACAGTCACTATTGAAATGGTTTTAAATGGTAAATTTACCCTTTTAAATGGCTTTTGATTCAATTTAAGCCTTTAGGCAAGTAAATTAAAATTATTATTTAAAAATCGCATCAGAGATATTTGTGAGGTGTTTAATTGTTGGGCAGGACGAGGAGACGGGATTGACGACAATACTGCCACACTATCGCGGAAACCAGCAATGTCTTTTTGCAGAACGAACTGGACGAGTATGTACAGGTATTTGGAAAATGTATTTTAAAGTAATTACTTTTACTTATTCTGGTTTTGTGCCCTTTTTAATTTGTGGAGCCTTTTGAGAGCGCAACACAGCAGAAGCACGACGCAAAGCAGCCTGAGTTAAGTCTGTGCGATATTTGTTATCAGTCAACAAATTCCTTAATTTCTTCTTAGATCTTCGCGGACCAGCCTTCAATGTTATTTTGACTGTATTTTAGGCAGGACGTTGAGCATATTTACTCTTCATCATTATAACCGTGAAGCCCTTTTTATCGGCAGCTGGAACAAAACCGAGAGTTTTTTTATGTACGATACCATTATATCGTTAAGAACTAACATTGGTCAAATTGTTAGACTCAATGGAGAATGGCTTCTTAATATCACGCTTTTTCAACAAAAAAGCGTTGTTGTTACGAATTATGAACGAGTTAAAATGCAACAAAATATTGGCCATCTCAAATATTTTAGCGGGAAATTCCATAATAAATTTCACAGTTGCTAGTTTTTGATGCATTTATTTTCGATAGATTGAATGAGGATTTTGTGAGCCCTAAATTTGATGGTTCTGTGTATTCACGAAGCCATTTATATGAATATACACTTGATCAGATAAGATGACGTCTTTTAAAAGTCTGCTGGTTTGAGCTCCTGAGTAAGCTAAATTTTATACATACTAAGGTAGGTGGAGATCGTTTTTAAAAATTCGCTCGTAGTGCTTTGTGAAATTTAAAGTTGTTAAAAACAAATCCGAATTGATATTTTAGGGTTTTTGGCTACACTTTCGTCTACTACAGCAATGTGGAATAAACATACGTGGCAGCTGTCAAATAACAGTGTTGCCACTATCACAAAAAATAAAAATAAACACTAAATTTAAAAGAGCATTCTAATTGAGGCGCCCTTTATTTGTCTAAATATTTTATAAAAATTTTATTGTTTTAACTAATTTTGTTGTTATGACCAAACAAATATTTGTTTTAGTTAAATAAGTTGACAATTTTTTTTTTGTTACTAAGCAAATTATTTTTAGAACCGGAGTGTGAAACTTTGAAAATTAAAAAAAAAGAAACAGATAAAATCAACTTTAATGCAATCAAGTTTGTATTAAAATTTCTACGACTAATGCCAATATAACAGAATATTTGTTTCTATTGCGTGTTTTAAAATTGCTGGCACCTTGATTTTGGATGACTTGCTTGAGCATCTTCATTCATTTTTTTAACATGACCTAGCCAACGAAATCGTTGTAATCTAATAAGCTGTATAAATATCGATATATATGTATATAGTTAAGGGTTGAAAAGAGGGGTATAAAAAGCCCAAGTCTATGCCCAATAACCCAATTGAAATATTTTGCGCTTTAAAGGTACACAATTCCCCCTATTAACTATAATCCCCACTCCATCAATACCGTGATTAGTTCCTTTTAATGTAGTTCTTAAGGGGAGTTCCAATTCGAAACTCATAAGTATACCAAGTTCGGCATAATATCCACGTTAAAATTCACTCATCTAATACGCCCTAATGCAGAGTATTGGCAAATATATTTTTCCGACAATCCGATGCGAGCAAGATGAGTTCTCATTTCCGTGTGATCTGTTAGTGTTTGTTGTTGAAATATAGCTCACACAGCCCGTAATTCATACAACACTGATATTTTCCTTCAAGCCCTGCCTTCGCAATTACCTTCAGAATCATATAAAAGCTTGAGTAGTATCAGTGTCTAGTATAGTGCGATTTTTGTCTGTCAGGAAGTGGCCTTATTTCGAAACTATAATTTTAATTCCAAGTAGTGTCTAAATAATAGCCAGTGATATTCTTTTTATCTCAAAACAGATGTTGTTTGTTTTATTAATGGCTGTACCGGGGTAAATAAAATCGTCAAAAATCTCAAAGTTGTAGTTTTCAACTTCCACCGTCTGCCGAGGTCTACTGTACGTTTTGTGGGTTGAAATCATTAACTTGGTTTTATCGCCATTTAGAGCTAGACCTATCTTTTTAGATTCCTTCTTGAGTATGTAAAAGGTGGCTGTTATTGTTAATAATGTTCAAGTCATAAAGTCAATATCATTAATGCAAGTAAGCGACATGTGCTGTTTTGTACATAGAGTGCCAGTTTTATTAACATTTGTGTCTTGTATAACTTTTTTCAAGAGAATGTTAAAAATATCACACGATAGACAGTCTCCTTGTATTTCGTTTCGTATTAAATGGCTTGGAGAGGTTCTGTTTTAAGCGAGGATTGCGTGTAAAGGTTATCCTGCATTACTTTTGAAGAGCCACTAAAATCAGACATGCATTAAAACACCTTGGAACTTATCGGGCTGTCGAATGCGTCCTGTGACTATAGTCTTTTCTTAAGCCTTTTTTCAGTTTTTCTTATTTGTGTTTTCAATAAGATTCAATAAGATGTTTCTGACATCTGCTTTGATTTTAATTATAATTTTAATAAAGCAAACTTGATTGCTTATATAAGAATAATTTAAAAAAATTCCTAACAATATCTGTTGTTAATCAGTTTTGTTCTATTAACAATTTGTGTAGCCTTTCCGATGAATAATTTTGTTGACTTTTGTCTGTAAGCAGTTAAGTTGCAAAAGTTATTACTGTCTTTACAACATTTTTTGTTGATTGTGTTTTAAAATAAAAAAAATTATTGTGTTTCCAAAATTTCATTTCATGTACTCGTTTTAAGAGTATTGATAATTCGCCATAGCTGAATATAGCACTCCAACTAGTTTTGCAAAGATTTCATAATCGACTTACATCAGCAATATAAAAACTTATAGGAGTAAGTAAGTAGTTAAAATAAAGTTTCCCAAAGTGCCTGAATAAGTAAAGTTTATCATCACTCGTCTTAACAAAATATGTTTTGTTGTTGATGTTAACTTAAAGACACTTGAAAACTAAATCTTACGGACCACCCAAAAGTTTTAACTCATTCATTATCAGTCAAGGACGATGGGATGAAACAAAAATGTTCATAACGATAAACATGACTGCTTCAATGTTTAATTCTGATAAATACCTACGTCTACACAAAAAGTGTCCGTACGAGTGTGTGTCGTAAAAATATTTAAGTGCCAAAAATTTCTGATATTTCAAAGGACATCATAAATATATTGAAATTGTTATAGTTTTGTTAACTTGAAAAATGACATGGAAACAAGGGAATTACTTTAATTTTATTGAAAACACGATGACAACTTGTAAATACAGTATTTATGGTTTAATAAAAATTTGCAAAGACAATAGAGAAAACTATTCTTTTGTGTTGAAAACACTTGAATTTTAAATAAAAAAATATCAAATACGTTTATGAGAATTTCATTTAGTTTAATATGAGAATTCCTTCCAAAATTCAGTGTTTTATATCCGCTGAACAAAATGAATCAATTTACGCTTGATCAACGTTGCGATTCATTGGAAATTTTTTTTCCAAAACAAAGACAATTGGTTGGAAATTGTACGAAAATGTCGCACAAAAAAATTATATTGTCGGATAAAGCTTATTTTCATCTCTATGGGTACGTTAATAAGCAAAATTGCCATATTTGGGACTCAAAAAACCCTAACAAAAGCCAATGCACCCATTACGAGTGCCTGTTTGAAACGGAGGCACTATTGGCCCATATTTCTTTAAAAGTGTGGACGGCGCAACCATTGCGGTCAATTCAGACACCTATCGCACTATGATAACCGATCTCTTTGAGCTCGCTTTTTATGGTATTGATCTGAACGATGTTTAGTTTCAACAGGATGGTGCAACTTGCTATACATTTTGATTTGTTGCGTACAATGCTTGATGACCGTTTAATTAGCCGAAATTGTGATGTCAATTGGCCGCCAAGAGCTTCGATTTGACACCATTGGACTATTTTGGGTGGGTCACTCGAAAAGTGCTCAAGAATTGGTCTGATCGAATGGGGACTTTGAGGCCAGCCGAGGCAGGCATATGAGTAATATTTCATTTCTAACCGGAGCTATTGTACTTCCTAACAAAAAAATATTTACGGTCACATATGTATTTCGGCCGTTACATTTGCTTTTATTTTCATCAAAATCGGACTAATTGTTTTCAAGTTATGATGAAATGTATAAGCATAGCGGCCTAATTTTGAATGAAATATAAGGCCTAATAAAAAAAAATTTAGCGCTTTCAAATCTCTTTAGTCCAGATATTTTTATTAAAAAGCGATTTTTGCAGCACACCAGCTTATTTACAAAAAGTTAAAAATTTATTTCATCTACTTATTAAATAAACAATTAAGAGCACTATTTTCGGTTGTGTCGAATTTTTGATACCCACCACCAATTTTGTGTACTCTTATGGTACAAAATTTATTATTTTGTTTGGGTTTCTTTTCATGAAGTGAATTTTATAAAAAAATCTATAAACACATGTTCTCAAATGACACGTTAATGTAAAAATCATGCATGTTTCACTTAAATTGAACCACTATTTCTTTTACATGTTTTGTTTTTTGCTGGGTATATATTTTCTGAAGCTAATAATAGGGAAGTCGATTAAACAATGTCCGCCTCTCCGTTTGTTGGTTGAAATCAAATACTAGAATCACCATGTGTTGCAAAGATCTATATGGTGTCAATACCCGTTTTCAACTCGCACAAACGGCAAATAAACACGACTACCCTTGTTATACCCTTTACAGAGTGAAAAAGGGTATATATAGGTTTGTCATTCCGTGTGAAATTTCTACAATTTTCATTTCCGACTCCAAAAAGTATATATTTTCTGAAAGCTTATGAATAGGGGAGTCGATTAAGCTTTGTCAGTCTGTCAGTCTGTCCGTGTGTATGTTGAAATCAACTTTTTGAAGCCCCCCGACATAGGTTGGACCCGGGTAAGGTATTAAAATATCAGAAATATTCGGGAGTAGATTGGTGTTGAAAATCAGAAACATCGGTACATAAACAACTGAGATATGAGCAAAAACCCACGACCACCTCGATTTTTTTTACAAAAACAACATTACAACAACAACATACATACATACAAACGTGTATACTGGGTAGAGAAAACGTGGCATCAAATCCCAGCTAAGCCAAAAAAAATTTTTTTTTAATTTTTAAAAAATTTTTTTTTTATTTAATATATTATTTATATTTTTATTATTTTTTTTTTTTAATTTTTTTTTAAATTTTTTTTTACTTTTTTTTTGTTTTATATATATTATATATAATAATTAATTTTAAATTTTTTTTTTTAAATTTTTTTTTTAATTTTTTATAAATTTTTTTTTTTTTTTTTTTTTGTTTTTTTAACATACATACGAGAATTTATAATTTTACAATGGGATGTTTTTATATATGTATGTACGTATTTCATATCCTACACTACTGTTATTGCATGACTACACGTTGTGAAGGGTATATAAGATTCGGCACGGCCGAATATAGCACTTTTACTTGTTTTTTGTTTACATATTTTTACTTAAAAAAATTAAAATTGTTTACCTCTGGGATATTTTATATTCAGGGACACGTTTTGTTTTATTTAAAGATATAAAATACATACATCTGTAGCTATTAAAAAAATTGAGAAAATTTGTCACTAATTGGCAAAGTTATAGGCAAAGTTTATTTGGAAAAATATATTTGTTAAATATGTATATTAAGTTTCTAAAGTAAAATTACAAAATTACAAATTGTAGTTTCTAAAATAATAATAGGGCAATCGGTTTTATATAAGATGAGATCCAAAATTACTTTACTACTGCTTCAGTGTTTCTTTTAAAATAAACAATTATAAATCGATTTTTTGCGGCTACAAGACAATCAAGAAACGCAACATGGGTATCAAGATTAAAAACAAAGCTGAAAAAAATACATGATTCAAATATAATAATTAATAATTTGTTGCTTCAGACTTATAATGTTGATATCAAATAGGTGGTATTGACCATTAAGATGGCTATTAACTATGGAAGATTGCAAATCTTTCATGGTGTTCGAAATTAAATGGATATAATTTTTTTTGACACCATCAATATATATATTAGAGTGATCGATTATTCGACTTTTTTAAGAAACCGGTTTTTTAAATAGTTCGAAATTTAGAATTAAAAAAAAACCGGTTGCTATTTTAAAAATTGAGGAAACCCCGGTTTGAACATATAAAAAATAAAATTTAAAGAAAATATTACAAAATATTGTAAAAAAACATTATAATAAAAATTATCTCTAAATATGAAATTTTCACAGTTAATATACGTTTGGCTGCACAGTTACGCAATAACTGACATGAATGCAGTTGACTCATTTGGTTTTAGTTAGTTGAATTCAAGCACAAAAGGTACTGTTTACAAGTAAAATAAATAAATACAATAAACTAATACATAAATAAATAAGACTTTTTATAAGGCTGTTATAAATTTTTTTATCTCCTTCTGTACATTTTTTAAATGTTAATTAAATTTAAACTAATATGCACTAACGCATTTTGTTTAAAATGATTTCTGTTATTTGAAATACATTTTGAAGACTAGGGAGAAAATCTTTAAAATCCTATTTTAAAAATTCTTTCTTATACCCCTGACAGACATACAAATATAGGCATAAACTAGTTTGCTCGATGGTTAATTTGAAATTGGAAGAAGAGATTATTGGTTTTTCTTTGTTGTAACTACACTTACGTACGATTGGTTACAAAGGTATACGAAAAAAACATAAAAAAATAAAAAACCGGATTTTTCTGATATAAAAACCGGTGAATTTGATATTCGAAAAATCAACATTTAGAAAAAAACGCCAGCTGAAAGAGGAAAAAAACCGGGTTTTCCACCGGTTGTAAAACCGAGTCGATCACCCTAATATGTATGTAGCACATACAAGAGCTTAACTATATACATATATACATGTAGGGGGGATATCGAAGCAGACCTCTTCCATAAACGGAATCCAAGATGACTTTCAAGGGCGTTTAAATTTAAATCGTTTAAGGAATTGATGAAAATCTTAAGTAATTTCTTTAAACAAATGGTTGCTCGTTTTTTGTCAAGAAATTTAATTCTTAAATGAGGCAATTTTTTCCTAAACATCCACATTATAAGGTCAAACATTTAATCCAAAACATAAATATCAAATAGCATGCCATTCATAAAAGCCACTATTTGGGCTGTGATGTCAATACTTAGGATTAATTGTTCTGTACTTTGTCTAAATTAAAAAAGTCGCATAATTAAATCAGAGCGATTTATGGATGATGATTGACAAACATATTTTTTCTCCAGCTGTGCAAGATTTTATTTGTTTTATTGTCTTCATAAATCTAATTTATTAATACCCATGTCTTGTACATTTTTTCCTGGGAAATCGATTTAAAATATAATTTTTAAATATTTTATTATTATCTCTTATCTGAATAACATGTTAATTACATTCACACATATAAATTTAATTTATATTTACAAATTTATATTTACAATTAACTTTTGAAATTATTATACATAAATTGCAATTACTAAACATTATGTTTTGGAATTATTTTTTTACAAATAACTATTCTCTATAATTCTTTCTATACAGAATAAAAAGAAAAACTTAATACGCAAATTTAAATTACTTGTGTAATAGTTTGCAAAACTTGTGTCAAAAACAAAAAAAAAAACAAGTAAGAGTGCTATATTCGGCCATGCCGAATCTTATATACCCTTCACAACGTGTAGTCATGCAATAACAGTTGCTTGTATCACCATTCATCCCATATGAAATACGTACACGTATGTATGTTAAAAAAACGAAAAAAAAAAATTTAAAAAAAAATTTTAAAAAAAAATTTAAAAAAAAATTTAAAAAAAAAATTTAAAAAAAATAATTATTATATATATAATATACATATATAAAAAAAAAAAAAAATAAAAAAAAAAAATAAAAAAAAAATTAAAAAAAAAATGTAATAATAAAAATATAAATAATATATTAAATAAAAAATAAAAAAAAATAAAAAAAAAATTAAAAAAAAATTTTTAAAAAAATTAAAAAAAATTTTTTTTTGGCTCAGTTGGGATTCGATGCCACGTTTTCTCTAACCAGTATGCACGTTTGTATGTATGTATGTTGTTGTTGTAATGTTGTTTTTGTGAAAAAAAATCGAGGTGGTCGTGGGTTTTTGCTCATATCTCAGTTGTTTATGTACCGATGTTCCTGATTTTCAATAGCGATCTACTCCCGAATATTTCTGATATTTTAATATCTTACCCGGGTCCAACCTATGTCGGGGGGCTTCAAAAAGTTGATTTCAACATACACACGGACAGACGGTCAGACGGACAGACGGACAGACTGACAGGGCTTAATCGACTCCCCTATTCATAAGCTTTCGGAAAATATATACTTTATGGGGTCGGAAATCAAAATTGTAGAAATTTCACACGGAATGACAAACCTATATATACCCTTTTTCACTGTGTGAAGGGTATAACAAGAGAGATGAAAGAAAAATAAATAAAACAAATCAAAGTTGACAGTAGTTAGAACTTTAGGAAAAAGTTTTTGAACAAAAACTTATTCCTCTTTAGGCGAATACACAAAAACATGCACATAACTTTGACAACAGATATCAAACGTCATAGGCATACTAGAACTCATTGAAGGAATAGTGAAGAAGTTTCGTATTTAATCCAAGATTTAGTGATACACTTAATGCAAATGATGGTCGCTATCAGAAAATAAAACATGTTAAATATAAAACATATTACAAAATTGTTTTGTTTTTATTTAATTCGTAAATACATTCACCATTTAAAAGACTAAAGTGTCATCATTCAACTCAAAAAGTCATAAAGATTAAATTTATCCCTACATGATCAAAAGACGATTGGATATATTAAATATTTCATCTCTTAAAAACAAAATCAAATTCAAAGGGAAATCAATTTTTGCAAAACAATTCTATGTTCGAAACTTTTTTTGTTTTGATGTGATCTATTTATTTTCGTTATCGTGTTAAAGACCATAACTTAAATATGAAACTTTTTCGAAGCGTAACGAATTTTTCCAGGCAACAACTTATCTTGTCACAAATATTGAAGGAGTTAGAAAAATAAAATAAATTAAAAAAGAAACAAGTAAGTGCCGAATCTTATATACCCTTTACAAAGTGTACTTATGCAATAACAATTGTTTGTATCACCATTCATCTCATATGAAATACGTACATATATATAAAAATATCCCATTGTAAAATTATAAATTAAGTTTATGTATGTATTAAAAAAAAAAATTAAAAAAAAAATATAAAAAAAACATATAAAAATAAAAAAAATAATTCAAATATAAATATTAAAAAAAAATTTTTTTTGCTCAGCGGGGATTCGATGCCACGTTCACTCTGACCAGTATACCATGTTTGTATGTATGTACCCAGCAAAATAACACATTACAAAACAAGTAAGAGTGCTATATTCGGCCATGCCGAATCTTATATACCCTTCACAACGTGTAGTCATGCAATAACAGTAGCTTGTATCACCATTCACCTCATATGAAATACGTACCTACATATATAAAAACATCCCATTGTAATATTAAAAATTTACGTATGTATGTTAAAGAAAAAAAAAAATTAAAAAAAAAAATTTAAAAATAAATAATTCAAAAATATAAATAATATATAAAAACAAAAAAAATTAAAAAAATAATAATAATAAAGATATAAATAATATATTAAATAAAAAATAAAAAAAATAAATAAAATAAAAATTTAAAAAAAAATATAAAAAAATAAAAAAAAAATTTTGTTGGCTCAGCTGGGATTCGATCCCACGTTTACTTTAACCAATATACAAGTTTGTATGTATGTATGTATGTTATTGTTGTAATGTTGTTTTTGTGAAAAAAAATCGAGGTGGTCGTGGGTTTTTGCTCATATCTCAGTTGTTTATGTACCGATGTTTCTGATTTTCAATAGCAATCTACTCCCGAATATTTCTGATATTTTAATACCTCACCCGAGTCCAAGCGATGTCGGGGGGCTTCAACATACACACGGACAGACGGACAGACTGACAGAGCTTAACCGACTCCCCTATTCATAAGCTTTCAGAAAATGTATACTTTATGGGGTCGGAAATGAAAATTGTAGAAATTTCACACGGAATGACAAACCCATATATACCCTTTTGCACTGCGTGAAGGGTAAACAATAGTTAAAAGTACTATAAAACAGTTGTTCACTACTTACAATTTGGTATCTAAACCCATTATTTTAACACGGCGATGTCATTGGAGGCAAGTACTTACCATGCTCGCTTACGAATAGGGACTGAAATGAATACTTACTTTTATAGCAATAAAGAGGTACTTGATTTTAATAAGGACGAAAATTCGGTTTGATTATTCTGCGATACGTTCTTTTGGAATTTAAAAATTTGCCGCTGTTGTCAAAATAATTATTACTCATACCCTAAGCGTGTTAAACTAAATGAGAATTGTAAAAAGCTATGTATTTGAATGGCTTCTAGCAAATTTCGCAGCAAGAAATTGTGTTGTGTGTGTATGTAGACAAAATATTAAGTCATTGCCAAAATACTTCTTAGTCGGACAGACGATATGTAATAGTTACTGAAAAGTATGTTGTTTAGCAAGGCATATTTATTCATCAGGTAATTGGAGTTCGGAGAAAATTTTTTTGTTTATATTTTTTATATATGAAGTTTGACATTTGAAATTAATGAGAGAGAGAGAGAGAGAGAAGAAATTTGTTTTTTTTCTATAGAATTTGACAGCTGAAACTTAAAATAAGTAAAGGAAAAAATAATCCGCTGACGAAACAAGAGTACCTGATGAATAAATATGCCTTGTTGTTTAGTAAGAGCAAATTATTACCTAGTTTTTGCTGGGTATGTTTGTGTTCTATGTTGTTGTTGTGAAAAAAAAAAACGAAGGTGGTCGTAGTTTTTCCTCTTATCTCAGTTGCTTATGTACCGATTTTTCTGATTTTCAATAACGACCTGGTCCCGAATATTTCTGATTTTCAATACCGATCTACTCCCGAATAATTCTGATATTTTAATACCTCACGCGGGCCCACCCGATGTTGGGGGGCATCAAAAAGTTGATTTCAACATACATATGAATTGTCGGACAGACGGACAAACAGACACAACTGACAGACTAACAATGCTCAATCACTTTTGTGTGAAGGTATAATAAAATTGTTCGTTAGGTTTATGAAATTATTTTTTATTTTTGTTTATTGTTGTATTTTAAATTCTCATTTTGTTATGAAAAATTTCAAATGGAGCTGGTAACATTTTTAAACTTTTTCATAAATTTTATGCTTTAAAGGTCTACTGATGATCTGGCATAAGCACCAGTTAATTGCATATAGTCCAGCTTTAGCCCAACAATAAATAAGCTAAAAATTTAAAATTATATCGTTTTTTTTTAAATTAGTTTTGTTCATAACCTTGTCGATTACTGAACAATCTGTTAAAACTTTTCACATGTAGCCCTAGGGGTAACAGACATGTTTATAAATTATCCTTCGGCTGAAAACTGTTTTTTTTTTTAAATAGGGGAGAGGTAGTCGTGTTTTGCTCATATCACATAAACTTTTAAAGCGATTATTCTATATATCAATACCCATTTATTACATAACTCTTTTGAAACAGTGATATGACATGCAAAACTGTGCAGTTGTGGTGCTTATAAAAGTTAATTACAACTAAGACATAGACAGACTGACAGGGGGACATTGCTCAATCGCCGCTGCTAATTATAATTCTTCAGAAACCATATGTGAGATCTACAGCTTTTCCTTAGGCTTTCCTTTTAAAATTTAGTTAAGATATGGAATTAGTGTAGAATGTGACATTCTCATCCGGTGGCAAGATATGAAGAGCAATGCTAGAACTTGTCACTAAAAAACCTCTATCTCTTGGAGCACTCAAGCCCCTTATCCTCAAACAAATATTAAAATTCCTTTTTTTGCATGGACTAATTGGTTGGAACTCATAGAAGTTCTGAGCGAAAAGCTAGTTATCAAAGCCTTGCGCATGTAGAGTGAGCTAAATTTTTCAAGTATGTATGGCAATTATAAAAAAAATCTGTAAAATTTATGTGACTGATGATTAGGAACAGATTGTCATAAATTAAAGTAAATAATTTTTTTGTAAATATTTACCACATAAGTATATGCACGTCGCACAGTGGACCATTCTACGATATGGCGGCCAAAACTCATTAATTTTTTTGGTCACCGATTGAAAATTTTTAAAGTTCATTCGAATGTAGATACTAGTGTAACTCGTGAGCCAAAAAATTAAAACTTTATTTTACATAGAACAGGGTGATTCAAAATGGAGATTATCAGCATTTTGCTAAAATGAGAAAAATTTTAGTAAGATTTTGATTTTTAAACTGCTATAACTTTTCGCTTTTAAAAGATTTTCAAACGAAATAAATTTTGTATATTTTTATAATTTGTTAGCTATTAGTACGATAATAAATAAATAAATTGTTTATGATGTTTAGAAATAATTTTTTTTCTTTCTTTTTTTTAAGGTCTGCGTCGTTTATTAGCATTTAACGTTTATATGCGTAACAATATGAGCGATTCTTTATTGCTGTTCAATGTACACAGAAAAAAATTAATATGAATTTCAATTACGAAATTAGTACTATTAATTAAAAAGAATGTTTAATATTGCTCCAATCATCAAAATGATACTATTAATTAAATAAAAATTAATAGTTGTAATTGAAAAAATATTACGAAAAATATCACTTAAAACTGTATTAAAAAATTAATTAAAATTTTCCTAATTTTTAAAAATGATTTTTATTGATTGAATCATGTCTATAATTGAAATTTGCGATTTCTATAAATAAAGAATTTATTGTATTAGTAATTTATATTATTAAAACTGTGTTTAATAAAATTACCCAAAAAGAAAAAATAATTTTTTTTTAATATTTCGTCTTAACATAAATTTTAATTACATTTCATTACTTATATACTAATAATTTAATATAAGATGTAGGGTTCCTCAAGTACACATAAATACTATGCCATGTCAAGCGCCGGATTGGTTTTAAATTCATTCGTCGATTGTAGCGTATTTCCATAGACTTACGATATTAAAAATCCCACAAGAGAAATTTTAGCCAAGTTAAATCGCACGTATTTGATTAACAATTCTCCGTCATCTGTGGAATAGATAATTGAACAATTAAATTGTTTATGCAGAACTTTCTCTTTAACGTTCACTATGTAACTTGTAATGGGGAAGTTTCGTCCACGTTTACATCGTTCGATTGGTTGAAATTCAAAAAAATAATTGGTAGCAACAATAACCTAGACATAATGGAATATTTAATGGTAAAAAAGCTTGATCAGAGTGTAGACTACTACTGACTTACCTATTAAAATTAGAATCTTGAGCAATATGCCAGAATACAAGAAATATTGGCTTTGGACACATCTAGAATGAAACTGAAACAATTTATTATATTTAAAACAAGATATATTTATTATATGTGTGCAACTACCAGAACTGTCTCTTGTAGATTGTCCACTATTTTTTATTATTCTGCTCCTTGGATAACAAATATTAAATTTATCATTCGAAAGCAAATTTTCAAAAAATGTCATTTAAAATAAAATTTTTTATTTTTTCAACTGACAGAAATCTCTACGTTTTTTGAAAACATTTTATATCAATTAAAAAAATTAATTAAAATAAATAAAATTTTAATTAGAATTTAAAAACAAGTCAAAAAGTCAATTAATTAAAAAAATTTAAGGAATATTTTTTGCTGTGTATTTTTATTTTTGTAAATGCAACAAATACGGTAACATTAATGCACAATGAAGGCTTTAAAACTCTAGAGCCCATTTAAAGATTTAATCAGAAATAGTGTGCCGGGCATCTGAAAAATGCAATGGCTATACTTTTAAAAAGAAGACCCTTGATGATCAAAGATGATGAAAGATGAAATGAAACTTCTAGGATCTTATTTGCTATATGCCACGAATTTACCGTAAATGGTTTAAAACACTTTCTCAGGATAGAAGGGAAAAAATCCGTAAAAAAACGAATGCAGAGATCACGATATAGATGAGGCAGATATTGCCTGGTTATGACGTCTAAAAAATGTTACAAAGACCACAAAAGCTGAATTTAATTAAAATTTTTTTTTAATTTTTTGTCGAGGTAAAAATTCATTTATGAAAAAAAAAACAAAGTTAAGGCGCAAGGTGTGTGTATAAGTGAGGCATATCTTATATCAAAAATAATTTTTAAGTTTTTGTTTATGCTTTTAAGTTTTTTCATTCCAGTATCTCTATGAAATAAAAAATTATATTCCAGATACCATCTTGAACCCCGTGTGTTCTTAGCCACTTATATACTTTATGGTATCGAATATAAATATTGAAGATATTTCACACTATATATGTATGTATGTATGTTTACTATAAGTACTACAGGTGAAGGGTATATAAATATTCGACCTGAAGTAAGTACTTTGCTGCTGAATGTCTTAGAAATACTTTTTTATGCATTGTACTGTCGTTCAGTCTTTACTTAAGCTAGTGTTGCTTATCAAAATATAATTTACTATTTGTATTATTTACAAACATGTAAACATGACTGAATGATTGAATAAATTTGTACGTTGTAGCACTGATTTCGTTCTATGCCACAATCAAGCCACCAGGGAAAATAAATGTAACTAATTGTAAGAAAGCAATTAAATTGTTGTACTTCGGTTTTCTGGTAAGTGGCTTTGACTAGCAATATAATCACACAAACATACACTTAACTAAAGGTAAATATTTACACACACACTTTATAGGAAATGATGCATGTCGAATTGAATTCAAAATAATGAAACTAACTAAATAGTCTAATGAACACTGGAGTGAATGTGAGACATTGACTTTGGAAGATAAATTATGCCATACACTTACTTTAAAAGCTCTAGGAAACTGTTAACAACGTTTGTTTCGAAGTACTAACTTTAAATACAAAAAGAAGAAAAAAAGAAAACACATTTTCTTCTCACAAAAGTTTCCATGCCTTGTGATGTCGACATAATTTTAAAATGATAATGACTGTTGATAATCTAAATGTTAATTGTTGTTTTATTGAGCAGAAAAATTATTTTTTTTGTACCCTTCAGACGATAGTGTAAGAATGCATTTTAAAGATTGTCATTACATTTGTATTTTCTTAAATATTTATTTACGACCTTGCAAGACATATGTATTCTAAGTCGAATTGGAATTAATTTAGCCTAGTCCGTCTGTCCATGTGAATTTTGAAATCAAATTTTTTAAGCCGCCATGTATACTTTAGACTTTAATATGGTATTAATTTATGCTTTCGAAAAATTGAGAATTGCGTTTGAAAATCAGTTGTGTGGGCACACTACGAGCTGTTTTTTTACTCAAACAATGATATATATTGCAGCTATCATTGCAGTCCTTGAAACGTTTGTTACGCATGTATAAAATATGTAGCTTTGGCAACATTTACAAAAAGCCTTGTAAAATGATTCAGTTATCGACAAAGGCGAACAAACATTTTGGAAAAAGTGGCAATTCAAAGTTCAGATTATCGATTTCCCTAAAACACAGTTGCACCATATAATTTTAATTTCTTTGTTTCAGTGTTTGTTAAACTCAACCATAAAGAGATACGCAATTGAGTAGTGCTTTTTTGCATTAAGACTTTTACAAAAATGGTCGTTTAAATCAAAATGCACTTCGTGTTTTTTGTTGGACAGCATAATCGAACAAATGTGTCCACAAGCAGGAGAATTGTCCAAATTGAGCAAATTACAGTAAGCCGGGTCTGTTGGAAATGTGAAAAGACCTGTGCATTCTCGCTCAGTTCGTTCTGAGCAACGGGATCAATAAACACATGTCTGTGTGTTGTTTGAAATCATTTTTTAGAAGTTCCCCCGTGTTTCTCATATCTGTATGTGGTATAAATCTTTTTCAAATGTCTGGGAATGAATCGCTTTTGAAGTCTTGCATAAGTTTCTGAAATATGAGCATATAAACACAACTGCCTCTGAGTTACTAAATGACGAAGTTATAGGCACAGACAATTTTGAAAATATATATATTTTCCAACATTTCAAGTTATAAAAGCTTTTAATTAATGTTAGACACTCTAAATAAACCACAATATAAGCTATAGTCTCTTACATTATTGCCGAGTTAAACAGAAAAATCGATTTAAAACTAACTGAGATATAAACTCAAAAATACGAATGCTTTGGTGCTTTTCTTAAAATTTACAAACGAAAATCGATTTTTTTCTGTTTCTATACACAGATTTGATCAAAGGAAAGGACTTGACTGGCAGAATAATATATTATATAAAACAGTTTAAAATCCAAGATGGCCGCCACAACCAAATGCCATACAATTGATTTATATATGGGTTAAATCAGGCAAATAAATGAAAATGTACCCACGCGCATAATTCATTTTTTCAACCCATCAATATGGGTATCAAATGAAAGGGCTTAACTAATAGAATACAGCTAAATATGTTAAGATTTAAAATCAAAAATGACGTCAGAAAAATTATAATGCCAAATGGCGTTTATTATATTGGTCATTAAACCTACGCACATGAGAGCATGACACTGCCTACTTTTCTTATCACAAAATTGTGTAATCACGAGAGTTCAATATGTCTGCAAAGTTTCATAAAAATCGATCAAGTGCAAGTAGCTGAAAAATTAATATTTATATGGTATGGGCGTATTTAATTATTATATCTATGTAGATGGGCGCAGCCCCGCCTACTTTTAAATTACCACCCATAAACACTCCCTGGAATGTGTACAACAACTTGCCAATGTTTGAGTCCGATCGGCTTTACGGTTTTGGAGTCTATAGCTAGCACACAGACAGACAGAGTTTCATTTTTATAAAGGGTCCGCCATCTAACGTTTTTTTTTCAACTAGTGCTTATTTCGTGAATGGTAACACTTAGCTCATGTCTTATTTGACAGATAATTCGTTTTATCCTTCCGCTGAACGAATATGGTTGTGTATACGCTTGAACAACGCTGGAAAATATTTCGACATTACTTTGGCCGATTTTGCAAAAAAAAATCAACTTTTCAGATGAAGTTCATTTTGAACTTGGCGGGTATGTAAACAAGCAAAATTGTCGCACAGAAATCCCGCACGCATACATTGAAAAGCCGATACACCCAAAACGAGTCACTGTGCGGATTGTGGTCCAGCGCCATAATTGGGCCATTTTTCTTTGAAAATGAGCAAGGAGTGGTCGTAGTCAATGGCGATCATTACCGGGCCATGTTGAACGAATTTTTGTTCACAAAATTTGAATAGGACGATATTGGCAACATTTGGTTTTTAACATGACGGCGCTACGTGCCATACAGCAGAAGCTACACTTTTTTATAGCATTTTCAAAAAAGAAAGTTATTTAGCGGACCCTTTATATATAGATCGCTGTGTAAATGGTACATAAGATTCGGCACATCCAACTGTGAAGATCTTACTATTGTTCTATTTTATTTTAGATTATTAATAACTTTTTTTTCTTGTAGAAACATATTATAATGTGTTTTCCAATAAATGTTCTTCAATGGATGTATTAACAGCCTTACATATATTGATTGCTCGTGTGACTGAATCCAAGAAAGCCAAATAAGCTAAATCCATTTCATTAAGAGGAATTCTGTTAAACTTAATTGTAATGAATTTTATATAAAAATCTGGTTGTAAGCTTTTACAACTAAGTATATTACGAATTTACGTCTCTTTGTCATTTCAAACACTTTAAAACTTTGTAAATGGGCCTTCTTAGGGATGAAAATAACTCTGATCGCTATATAAATTTTTAAAAACCTTTTGAAAGAACGCAAAAAAAAAAAAAACAAAACAGAAATCAACTCATCTTTAAAATAGTTTAATTTAATTGCATTTTCATATTAAATGCAAAAGAAAAATATATTTTCCTTTTAAGGTTGCGTTATTAAGTGACTGAACAATGAATTGTACTTTGTCTTTGTTATATTTCTGCCTTTAAAAGAAAAATTCGTATGTTTATTGAATATTAACAAAAAGTCGACAAAGTGAGATATAAATTTTATTTTGCTCCCTGTGTGCAAACAATGTCCCCAAAAATTGTACACAATAATATGCACATGTTTAATATTACGCACACATTAACAGTTTTATAAACACATAAACGTAAATATAAATTTTAATGACACTTTCGTTGTTAAAAACTGTGTTATTGTATTAATCCAAAAAGTATAAAATGGGCCCCATATGCCATTTAAAGAACATAAATTATTTGTACAGTACAACGTTTTTGTGTAGTTTTCCCAGTTTGAGACATACATATTTAGCTGCTGGTGTTAATGCGTCTTTAGGCTGTTTGTTTGTAGAGTTACATAAGCTAAGAAGGCAATTTCTATATCTTCTTGTTTATTACGGTTTTTAAATAATTTGATGTATTTTTTACGATATCCGTTTATTGCAGGTAATGTGTAATAAACGAGTAGTACAAGAACTTTTAAAGATAATTTGTAATAGTTATATAGTTGGCAATAAACAAAGGGCTGAACAAATGGTCTTTGGTAATGGAGACAAATCTTTAAAGTAAGTGTTTAAAGCGCCATAATCCACAAGCATTGTATAGAGTGCATTGCAAAGTGCTTTTAAGAGAAACAATGAAATAAATGTTAATTACAACACCAACTGATGCTTGCCGATGGCCACTTGGTGTTAAAAAATATTAAGCAACAAAATCAATTTTCCCTATGTCGGTAATAAAATTCGCCCGCCTGGGCTATAAGAATTTAGGGAATAGGCATAGGAAACAATGTTACCCTAACATTAAGCGCATAAATATTAATATTTATAAGAAATCCTGAGAAACATTTCGTAAAATATTTCCGCAAAAGATTAAGTAAATATATAATAGCGAAGCCATCAATAAAGGAAAAGAAGAAAAATTGGTTTTCTATGGAATTTATTTTGATCACTAGTTTTTAAGACACCCTTAAGCAACCCTTTAAGAAATTTCAGGTATAAACAAATAAGATAAGGCAGTGACGAATCTTGTATACCCTTCACTAACATGTCGGTGTATGAAAACTCTAAAATCCATCTTTTTGTTGTAGAGCATTGTTCGGACTTAAATAACATCTTGGAACATAGCGTAGGCAGAATAAATATATAAATTTTCTTTCTGCAATTAAAACAGTCGTCCTTTTGTTGCAGACAAATCCAATTTATTTATGTCATACATACGCCATTCCTAGGAAGCTTTCTTAGATTAAACAAGTAAGAGCGCTATATTCGGCCGTGCCGAATCTTATATACCCTTCACAACGTGTAGTCATGAAATAACAGTAGTTTGTGTCACCATTCATCCCATATGAAATACGTACAAACATATATAAAAACATCCCATTGTAAAATTATAAATTCACGTATGTATGTTAAAAAAACGAAAAAAAAAAAAAATTTTAAAAAAAATTTTAAAAAAAAATTTAAAAAAAATTAAAAAAAAAATTTTAAAAAAAATTATTATATATAATTATAATTATTATATAAAACAAAAAAAATAAAAAAAAAAATAAAAAAAAAAATAATAATAATAAAAATATAAATAATATATTGAATAAAAAATAAAAAAAAAAAAATTAAAAAAAAATTTTTAAAAAAATTAAAAAAAAATTTTTTGTTGGCTCAGCTGGGATTCGATGCCACGTTTTCTCTAACCAGTATACACGTTTGTATGTATGTATGTTGTTGTTGTAATGTTGTTTTTGTGAAAAAAAATCGAGGTGGTCGTGGGTTTTTGCTCATATCTCAGTTGTTTATGTACCGATGTTTCTGATTTACTCCCGAATATTTCTGATATTTTAATACCTTACCTTGGTCCAACCTATGTCGGGGGGCTTCAAAAAGTTGATTTCAACATACACACGGATAGACTGACAGAGCTTAATCGACTCCCCTATTCATAAGCTTTCAGAAAATATATACTTTATGGGGTCGGAAATGAAAATTGTAGAAATTTCACACGGAATGACAAACCTATATATACCCTTTTTCACTGTGTGAAGGGTATAAAAAAGTAATCCAGCATATAGTTTCGGAAGCTATCTCGGATTAATTCTTTTTAGGGTGGAATAAACTCTATTTAAAACATTTTATTTAGTAACCATATTCATTAAGATCTTTTTATTTAAATTATTAAAAAAAAATTTCAGAAAAATGATCAGCATATTCAACCATAGCGTGATCAAGAAAAAAAAAAGGACAGAAAATTCAAATTTAATGGGGAATATTTATTATCATTTGAAAGAAAATTCTTTGGCATTTATTTTTTGAAGATTATGTCTATCAAATGTTGGCCGCTGCTACGTTGCAGATGGTTCATCCGTTAAGTCCAATTATCGTTGACTCGTTCGAGAATTTTGACTGGTAACTGGCGAATGACATGCGTGATGTTTTCCTTCAAGGCCTGAATCGAAGCGGGTTTGTCCGCATAAAATTTAGACTTTACATAGCCCTACAGGAAAAAGTCTAATGGTTTGATATCACACGATATTGGTGGCCAATAGACCGGCCCAAAACGTGAAATTATGCGCTCACCGAAGTGTTCTCTCAATAAATCCATTGATTGATGCAATGTGTAGGAAGTGGCGCCATCATGCTGAAACCAAATGTCGCCGAGATTACGATCTTCAATTTCAGGCATCAAATAGTCGATTATCATGGCACGATAACGGTCGCCATTAACAGTTACGTTTGCATCGGCACGGTCTTCGTGTACACTCTCAGCTTTCTTCACAGCGTGCTAAACATGGTCTATTCGGTCGAATATTATCCAATAATGAATGCTGGGTCTCAAAATGGGTGATGATGTTGCGAATAGTACGCTCAGTAGGCCGATTATGTTGACCATAGGTTGAGCGAAATGCACGAAACACATTCCTCACAGAACGTGAATTTTCGTAATAAAGTTGAACGATTTGTAAACGTTGTTCAGGCGTAAGTCTTTCCATTATGAAATGCCAAACAATATTAAACAAAAACAACATGACAGCATGACACGACTCACAGGTGATCTGTCAAAAAAGGCTATTGAAAAAAGTATTTTTACTTGAATCACTCATTACAATTATACTCTTATTTAAATAGGCATTTAGCATAGCTATACGCAAAGTTTCAGTATGTATTGCCCAAATTTCAGTATCAATGTTGTGCTTTAAATAGTTGCTTTATAGTTTGGTGTTTGTTAACATACGCCAGTTGTTCAAAATAATCCCATACAAAATAGTCAAGGGCAGTAGTAACATCTGGTGAACGTGCTGGTCCACTGAATTCTGAATTTCTTGAGATAATTCGGTCAACAAAAATTTAAGTTAAAAGAGCAATTGTGGCACGGACCATATGCTCTGTTACACCATACTGCTGAGGTCACTTGTTGGCAGACACAGGGCATACAAAATTATTAATTAAAGTACGATGCCTCTCTTCATTTACCGTCACTGTAATACCAACTTTATTTTATTTATGGTGTCACTCTACACCATAATGTACATGTAAGTGAGTGCAATTGTTCCTGTAGAGCAACTCTGGCGTTCGAGTACCCTAAAAATGCATATTTTGTTGATCCATAAAGATAAAAATGTGCTTCATTACTTATTAGATTTTTAAGGAACTTGTTATTTTCTGCATGACTTTTGACACACCCTCTATTTTAACAATATAGCTGTCAGTTAATTTTAAAAGTTTTGTTTGATTTGGTGCGTTATGATAAAAACCACAGTTTGATCACCAAGTGGTGCAAGATTTTGAGTAGATCTTGGAAAAATTCAGTGACAAAATGGATTTTATTTTGTGTGGGAAATCAACTAGATTTTGCTCAATATCTCACTCGTACAAGATTTTGCTTAAATGCAAACGTACTATCAGCTTTTAACTTACTATGATGATTCCAATTGAGATAATATTACGGTTACTCTAGTGTCACTAGCGCATCTAAAAGTAATTATAACCTTTTCCCTAAAAATATATTTTCACTGGGGTAAAAGAGTGCCTCATCGCTAAAGATGATGGTGGTTTTCATTGTAAAATAATCATTCACTTTTGTATTTTTACCAAACATTCGGTGTATTCACGATGCTTGTGGTAAGTAGGCTTCAGCTCTTGAGTCAATTGAACCTTTCTAGCGTGTAAATTGAAATTTTTTTTTTTAAATGTTCATCAGTGATACTCGTGAGGTGTTAGGCACGATTACAAGTCTTGGATCTTCTGCCATACTATTGCGAACAATATCATGTATTTTTATATTTTTTACTAATTCGGTTTGCTGAAATTTGCTCACAATTCTTCTGATTCGTAGTGACATTTGACATTTTAAAAATGAAATATGATCTGGTCAAAGTAATTGTTTCTCGAAGAATCGATCTCTGTAGTCAGCTGTCCATAAAAAACATTCATGTTTGATCGAAATGTTTACCTTAAAAGAAAAACTTTTTAAAAGTGGTGGGCACATAAGATTCGACATTCGTACTTAATTCTCCATGGCTGCCTTAATAAACTTATTCATTGTCAAGGTTTTTCAATGTCAATTTACTTAGTTGTTATTGCTGTCATAAGGTCTACCATTAATTCTGTAGAATATTTGCACGAAAATTAGACACACACATGTAGGCATACAAACTGAAACACACACTCTCAAAATGAAGATAATAAAAGTCTGAAAGAAAATTATCTGCACTTAGGAAAATAACTATTTAAACAAAGTACATACATATGTAAAAGCCCATAAGTATCTTTGTATGTATATGTGTAAGTTAATATGAACTTTTTGTGTCAACATATGTTGTTAATAAGCTGTGAAATATGTAATTCCATTTTATTAAAATTTTATCGAAACAACATAAAAACAAATTATTTTAAACCATAGACCCATATTTATTTCAAATCACGTTACGACAAAGTTTAATTTAAAGTCAATAAAGCTGTTTAAGGGCTGTCTTATGGTTACACAGAAAATTAAGTTAGAGCGTTATATTCAGCTGTGACGAATTTTTTATACCCATCACTAAATTTGTGTGGAACCGTAAAATTTGTTAATAACTGATACCCACTGTAGGATAATCTATTTACACTAATATTTATGGTGTCTTAGTAAGAATTGTCTATTTACTAGGGTGATCGATTATTCGACATTTTTAAGAAACGGGTTTTCAAATAGTTTGAAATTTAGAATTTGAAAAAAACCGGTTGCTCTTTTTTGAAAATTTAGAAAAAACCGGTTAACCGGTCGAATACACAAAGTATAATTTTTTCTTATAACCTTGACAGACATACAAATACAGGTAGAAACTACTTTGTTCTATGGTTTAATTGCATTTTAAGTTGACACACATTCACTGCCGTTATTTAAAATAAAGATGTAACTTTTTACCTAAAAGTGACCGAAAAGTTAAGTTTATGCTTCAATTACATTTAACTTTTAAGGTTAGGTTTATAAATTTAAAACGGCCATTGTTTCTCTACATAAAACAAAATATGGCAACTTAATTTTGATTCATATTTTTTTTTCTACTTCGACCTTCTTATTTTTTTTTATTTTAAGTTTTAATTTTCTAATACTTGTGACACAAAACAGTAAATAAATCATCAAAAATTTTATTCGTTTATAAATAAAATGTATAAATTTACATTGTTGCCACTACATTTTTTAAGAACTAAATTAATTTGTTAAAAGTAATCGGTATTTGCTCTTTACGATTGGTTACAAAGATAAATGAACATAAAACTAAAAATGAAAAAAACCGGCTTCTGTGAGTAAAAAAAACCGGTGTATTCGACATTCGAAAAATTAACATTTGGAAAAAACCGCCAGCTGAAAGAGTAAAAAAACCGAGTTTTCCACCGGTTGTTAAACCGAATCGATCACCCTACTATTTACTTTGTTGCATCTTCTTTGCAACTCTTTGGCAACTGTGAAATTCGGCAGCTGTCACACACGTTTATTGCAATTTATAAAACTCGAGTATTTTACGAAAGAATAACGCCTTATAATTGTGAAAACTTACAATAAAAATTTTGAAAATTATGCTGAGATTGCTTTCAAATTTTGAAGAAAATTCAGTGGAGAAAGCTCACCTAATGTTTCAATCATTCGAAGAGTAGTCAACAAATTAGAAGAAACTAGGTCGGTTATTGACAGCGAGACTCCTGTGCAGAAATAGGAAAAAATTGTAAATGATAGTGTCGCCGAAAATCCAAAAATATCAATTTGAAGTACTATGGAGCGAATATTAACAGTAATCCTCCATCTTTAAAAAAAGTCCTCTGCCATATGAATGACTTAGTAAATATATAAAATTGTCTTAGAGGAAATTATCTGAAGGAATCCTATCATATCATCCTATCCTATCAATATCATCTGCTTACAATGACCAAGCGATTTGACTTCGTGCGTTATTTTTTTGGGGTTTTTGTAATTGTGATTTTGTATTGAGTTGCTAATAAGATATCGACCCCTGTGCGCAAAATTATCGTATGTTACAAAAACAAAATTTTACAGGAGAGCATTTTTATTACTCTAAAATAAATAAAACCGTAAATAACATTGCTGCATACGATAAAATGTACACAGTGTTATCTCCATAACTAAAACAGTTATCGCTATAATTTTTTATCACCAGAATTTAGAACCAATTTGCATACAATAGTCGATTTCCAAAAAAAACGTTCCATACGATAATTTCTTGCACAGGGGTCGATATCTTATTAGCAACTCAATACAAAATCACAATTATCTACATGTTTTTATTTTATTTTAGAATGAAAAAGTGCATTTTTACTAGTGCACCCTTTAGGTAGGTTGGTAGGTAGGTAGGTAAGGCTGGTTCAAAGTTACCCTTAGAAATTAAGAGAACAATAGAAATAGTTAGAATAGAAGAGAAACAGAAGCAGACCAGTCCAGAGTCTCTGGCAGGAATCGAACCTGCAAGCCCAAAAAGTAGCAGACCAGCACGCAACTAACTAGTCCACCGGGGCACCCCTGGGCTACCCTTTACATACATATATCTTATTTAGTTCGATTAGCTGTTAATTTATTTTCTTATATTAAGTCTGAAAATTAAGCAAAATGTAGTTCTACAATGAGAGTGATACTACAAACTTCTTTAACCACAATGTTCAACTTTTTAAGTAAGTTGAGTTTCATGAGACCCGACAGTTACAGGTAGTTACAAAATTATATGAACTTTATGTGGGTACGGCATTTTAAGCCCATACAAATACTAAATTGTTACTAAATACATAAATATGCTTTATAAGTGGGATGAAAATTGAATTCAAGGCGTGTAATATCAGACAAAAAAAAAAAACACTGTGCAAACTAAATTTTTAAAAAATTTTTGATTTACTATTCTTTTCGTAATGCATTGAATTGAATATTTTTCAAGGAAACAGATTTCTTTTAACCATGAAATATACCTGTGAATCTTTATCACTCTTTGTCATTGCGTTTAAGCGATATTACATTTGGTTCGAAGACAGATGGACATTTTTCATGACATACCTTTTATACACTTCACACAGTGAAAAAGGGTATATATAGGTTTGTCATTCCGTGTGAAATTTCTACAATTTTCATTTCCGACCTCATAAAGTATATATATTCTGAAAGCTTATGAATAGGGGAGTCGATTAAGCTCTGTCAGTTTGTCCGACTGTTCGTCTGTTCGTGTGTATGTTAAAATCAAATTTTTGAAGCTCTCCGACGTCGCCTGGACCCGCGTGAAGTATTAAAATATTCAGATCGGTGTTGAAAATCACAAAAATCGGATCATAAATAACTGAGATATGAGGAAGAACCACGACCACATTCGTTTTTTTTTTTCAAAACAACAACATACAACACATATATACATACAAACGTGTTATACTGGTTTGAGTGAACGTGGCATCGAATCCCAGCTGAGCCAAAAAGAATATTTTTTTTTATTTTATATAGTATTTATATTTTTATTTTTTTTTTTGAATTTTTTTTTGAAACATACATACGTAAACTCAATTTATAATTTTACAATGGGATGTTTTTATATGTATGTACGTATTTCATATAAGATGAATGGTAATACAAACAATTGTTATTTCATGACTACACGTTGTGAAGGGTTTATAAGATTCGGCACGGCCGAATATAGCTTTAATTAGTATGGATTTTGGCCGTTTTTTATATCAAACATTTCTGATGCATTAAAAGTATTTTAAGAATATTGCATCTCCCTAGCTTTTTCGGCTTAAGTGCTATCGTGCTTTCAACAGACTAAAAAAGTAAGTTTTTACTTTATTCCTTCATTGTCACATTTCTTTATATAAAAATGAAAAATTGAAATAAAAACTCCAACTTGAGCCAGTAAGTAGTCTTTAAACATATAGTTCAACAATTTTAACAGAAGATGCCGATTTTGCCAAAAAAAAGCATATTTTCAGATGAAGCTCATTTTGATCTTGGCGGGTTCGTAAACAATTCAAATTGTCACATTTGGGGCACAGAAAACCCGCACGCATACATTGAAAAGCCGATATACCCAAAACGAGTCACTGTTTGGTGCGGATTTTGGTCCGGAGGCATAATGTATTTATTTATGTATATATTTTTATTTATTTATTTTATTTATTTATTTATTTAATTGCAGTTTAATTGTCCCTCATAAGAACATTAAGAATACAATTCTTTTATTGTTCAAGAGGAAACATATAACTTAAAAAAAAAAAAATAACAATTATTTATTTCTCAATTAAAGTATAAGTTACAAAAAAAATATTCTAAAAATAATTTTAAAAATATAAAAACTTTTCTAAATAAATGAAAAAGATTTTACTTTACTATACATTTTTTGGTAATTGGGCCATTTGTCTTCAAATATGTTACAGTCAATGGCGATCGTTATCGGGCCATGTTGAACGAATTTGTGTTCACATAAATTGAAAAGGAGGATATTGGCAACATTTGGTTTTAACAGGACGGCGCTACGTGCCACACAGCCGAAGCTACACTCGATGTTTTGCGCTCTGGTTTTGAAGATTGCATTATCAGCCCCAGAGCTGATGTCGTTTGGCAGCCTCGGAGCTGCGATTTGACACCGTTGGACTATTATTTGTGCGGTGCCGTCAAAGATCAGTGTTACGCCAACAAGCCAGAGACAATTGACGCTTTAAAGGATAATATTCGTGAAGCCATTGGTGAAGTACAGCTGTACACAATCGATAATGTGTTTAAAAATTGGACCGATCGTGTAGGCTGCTGCATAGCTTGCCGAGGCAGCCATGTGAATGAAATTATTTCAGGAAGGCATGATTTTTATATGAGATGTCCCACTTGGTAGGGCTCTTTGATGCTCTAATTATTTGCTATTTTCACACATGGTTAATGCAGTAATATCATGTCTCTTTTATGTGTTTTTAAGAACTACAGTAAAGAGAGATAATCATTCGCTTGCATTCTCGTAAGCGAGAGAATTTGCAGTAAGTTATTTTGTAAAAAATTAAATATATTTAATAGAAATTTCTGAATGCGTTTTAATATTGCGGTATAAGAAGGCATGATTTTTTTTTACTGCTTACCGGTACAAAATAAATTTTTGCTGGGTTGCATGCCACTACATGACAAGACGATAAACAATGTTACCCTGTTAAATATTTTATGCAAATAAACTGGATTATTGTAAAGCTTTAATTAAAGTTTTAACTTGTTAATTGTAATGATATATTTTTTGAAACCTGCGTTAAAAAACACAAGCGTGTTAATTTATGACATGTAATATTTTGATGGAATGTGTGCTGAATCCAAATCTGTTAACGGATTTTTTCCATCACTTCTAGTTTTTGAGATATTCTTATTTAAATATAATACTGATATTGGAACATTAAATACGCATTTGTTATAACAAAAATAAATAATCTGACAGCTAAATGACTACTATTGTATAAACTAAAATCTTAAATAAAATTTAATTTAAATATAACATTAAAAATTAATTATTATTTGGTAGATCGCTTTCTTTTATAGCCGTTATCTGCTGTTACAAGATTGATTTCCCATCAGAAATCAGTTTACATTTCTGCGGACCACTTGCCGTTATATCTTTTTTCCATGTTCGCAACATTTTGCTGAAATCTGTCACCATGCTTATCAGACATCGCTCCAAGATTTTTTGGGAAAAATATATACACAAGTTCTAATTAATGTGGTCCGAAAAATTGCACAATTTATGTTTATTGTTGTTTAGTACCTGAACCGCACAATGCAAGTATGTTATTATCGTTATCGTAAATAAAAAAAAAAAAAAAATAATAATTTCTTCATATAAAAATAAGAAATTAAAAAATGAATAATATAATTAAGTCTTTAATAAAAATTAATCCATTTTTATTTCCTTTTAACATTCATATTTAACAAAAAGTTTAAAAGTTTGTATAACAAAAATTCATAAGCTTGTGTATAAATAAAATTTGTTCTTTTTAACTACGGATATAAGAATCCAAAAATGATTAAAATCTGATAATATTCTGTTTTTGCAAAAAAATAATAATGTTTATTTGATTTTGTTTGTATGTTCTCAATTGATGAAAATCTTTAATATTTTCATTTCCTGTTTGCTCAAATAAATATCAATAAATTTTTCAGTTTATACAATTTCCGGTTTTAGGCAATATTTATTTTTTTCTAATTTTTACTTAAATTTTTAAAATAAATTAGAAAAATTGATAACATTCCTAGCTAGACCCGGTTAGCGTTGCTAGTCTTAGTAATATTTTTGCTTTGTGTTCTTTTGTACTGGAATATAAAGCTTATTTAGTTAACTTAATTAAATATAAATATTTTTGCACAATTTACTAAAAATGGAAAGAGTATATTAATGGTTACAAGTAGAAAGGGCCTAAGTTGTATTTTTGTACCCGCCACCAAAAATATGGTGGGGGTATATTCATTTTGTCATTCCGTTTGTAACACATCGAAATATCCATTTCAGACCCCATAAAGTATATAATTTCTTAATCGGAGTTTCATTTAATGACGATCTAGCTATGTCTGTCCGTCTGTTCGTCTGTTGAAAGCACGATAGAGGTCGCACCGAAATAGCTAGGGGGCTCAAATTTTGCCAAAATCTTTCTTATAGACAAGGTTTGTTTGGTATTGAAAATGGGCTAAATCGGAATATTAGGAAGAGAGTTATAGCTCGAAAAGCAAGAGTAGGTCGAAAAAACCGTGTCCTTCGAACATCGAATAAAATGGAATTGTGTTCAAACGCATTAACGTAGACTCATGAAACTTCGAATATATATTTCCTGAGTAAAAACAATATTTTTTTCTGAAAATTGCTTAAATTAATGCATTAGGAAAGGAGTTATAGATCAAAATGTACGAAAATTTATACCGCACAGTGTATTTTTCAGTGTAAATAAAATTTAAAACTTAATAAAACTGACAAAAAAATGTAACACGCCAACTTTTACGCCTACCTTCCATATAACGTCTAACCTTAAATTCATATAATTTCTTTATGAATAACGATTTTGGAATAATAAAAGACTATATTGAAACATCTAAGTTGCATTCATTAGTAGAAACAACTTCAACACACCTACTTTAACGTCCACTTTCATTAAAAGACTACAACAACTTCGACACGCCTACTAATATGACCACTTTTCTCGTTATCTTCTGTTAATGAAAATTGAAAGCTCATAAAACCGACACTTTTACGCCCACCTTCCATATAACGTTTTACCTCAAATTCATATAATTTCTCTATGAATAAAGATTATGGAATAATAAAGAACTGTATTGAAACAGCGAAGTTGCATTCATTAGTAGAAATAATTTTAACACCCCTTATTTACCGCCCACTTTCATTGAAGACTAAATTTACGAAAACATTTTACTAGCATATCGAAGTTATACAAAGAAAGTGATAAATATTTTAGTATAAAGAGATTATTCTATAGCGATTACTGTTAATAACAAACAAATACATTTTGTGCTATAAATTGGGTTATTTCCCGGGAATTTGAGTTATTCAATCTTCCTGATTTCCCGGGACTATTTTTCGGGATCCCGGGAAATAAAAAAGGTGGCCACGATTCGAAAGCAGATGTTTATATTGTTGATATTGAAATTGAATTCTAATGATTTTATTTTTGATCTCATAGCTGAAGTTCCTATATTTTTCTTTTTGTGCTCATATTTGATCTCGTATCTAGAATAATATTTTTTTCAATAAAAAATATTTTTGCTCAATTTATATTTTAAATTCAAGTTTCTTTATTTATTTTCTCTATATTAATTTTTTATTAATTAAAAACAAATCTCGCATTCCCGGGAAACAAAAATTTTCGGGAAAACAACCCTAGCTATAAAAGAACGGAAAATTGGTGGTTGGTATAAAACATTCGGCCGAGCCGAATATAGTGCTATTACTTGTTTTTTACATTTTTTCGAAGACATTTCATACATATAACCTCGACACAAAATTTTAAAGGAAATGTATAAAAAAAAAAACAGCTTTACAAGAAATTTCGCAAAAGAACTCACATAATCACGCAAAGAAAAACCATAGTTACGACATGATCGCGTTGGTTATCAAAAACATATTATTTTTATTTTGCTTTACCATTTATTACGTTACAAAATCAACTTTATTATTACGTTTAAACTTTTCATGAAAATTTGGATATGGTTGTCCTGTAAAAATAGTATGATTAACAAAATGATTGTATCAAAATAGTTTGATGTTTTCGCAAAAAATAACAGGCATTTAAAATTAAAAATAATCATTAAATGTTGTGTCAAATAACAGTGATTATAAAGAAATCAAGCTTACGTTATATTATCTCTTACTAATAATTTTTGTTCAACGGTTATTCGTTCTGTTGAATACATTTTTATTGTGTTCAAAGTTTGAGGTGTGAGAAAAATATTCAAAAAATTTAAAAAAGTTAAAGAAATCATGAAAATAAACAATAAATTTATTAATTTAAAAGGTAATTCTTTACCGAAAAAAAGATTGTTTATAAAGGGTCCGCCAAATAACTTTTTTTTTTTGAAAATGATTTAAAAAAAATTGTAGCTTAGGCTGTGTGGCACGTAGCGCCATCCTGTTGAAACCAAATGTTGCCAATACCCTCCTCTTCAATTTTTGTGATTAAAAATTCGTTTAACATGGCCCGATAACGATCGCCATTGACTATGGGCACTCCTTGTTCATTTTCGAAGAAAAATGGCCCAATTATGCCACTGGACCAAAATTCGCACCAAACAATACCCGCCAAGGTCAAAATGAGCTTCATCTGAAAAGAAGATTTTTTTTGGCAAAATCCGCCCAAAGTAATGTCGCAATATTTCCCAGCGTTGCTCAAGCGTATACACGATCATATTCGTTTAGCGGAAGGATCAAAGTAATTATTTGTCAAATCAGACATGAGCTAAGTGTTACCATTCACGAAATAAGCACTAGTTGAAAAAAAAAACGTTAGATGGCGGACCCTTTATTATTTGTAGTCATAATATGACTATTGCATGATATTTTAATTTAACATAATAATGATAAATTTGAGCCATTATTTATTTTAACTGCAATTATATAAAACTTGTTTGAACTTATAACTTAGCTAAATATATAAAATTAAATATTATAATCTTTAATTTGTATGCCGCAGAATTCATATAATAGTCTTTATTTTAAAGGGAATACTTCTTTTAAAAACAAAATAAGGAATTAAAATATGCTTTCCTGAAAAAACTATTAAAACAGACATAAGCAGTTTTTTTTTATTGCCACAGAATTGCCCCTATTCCATTGGGTGGAAGTAATAATCATCTCATGTTGTATTGTATATTATATGAAAGTAGTCTTTTGATAAAAGTACCAAGAAGGGGGTCAATTTTTACCCATTATACAGGCGAATTTGAAGAAGTTTGCAAATCCTATTAACAGCTTTTTGTAGACTAGCTTACATATATTGCTAAATTTATGTTTTAACAGACACCTATCAGTTTATTTTTTGATCAGGTTACAGTACCTTTTCAGGTAAGTCTGTATCATTTTTAGCTTAGAAGATATAACGACATTACCTACCTTTACCCTTTCCCTCCTTAAGTTTTGAACATTCAAAGATTTCTATATAGTAGTTCTATACATCAGAAGAGTAGCCCACTGTACAAATTTCATGTCTTTAGCTTTATACGTTTGGGCTGCGCAATGATGAGTCAGTTAGTCAGTCAGTCACGTTACTTTTTTTTAACATATAGATTTGTATTATGAATTTGTATAGATTAAATTTTTGAAATAACTCATTAAACAAGGGAAGTAAGATAAACATTTTTCGATTTATGTGTGTGTGTATTTACTTCAATAAGTAAATAAACATGCATACAAATATACACGTATGTAGATATAGACGTACATACATTGGAATGGATGTAATTGCAACACATGCACAAGTAAGAATGTATTAGATTACTAATTCAAAGTTTACATTTTTGTATCAATCATGTTATTTTCACCCCCCCTATCTTATTCCTCAAAATACACAGCATCTACCCCACACTCTCAAATGATTTGCCGTAAAGTATCTTAAAGAAGAAAAAAAAAACGAAAAATATATGTGTATTGATTGAACAGTATGTTGCATTTAATGAAACTTCACTTCATTAAATAAATTTAGGTGGGAACTGGGAGTGAACAATTATAAAAGAAAATACTTGTATTTCAATGCCATATTTAATGGATAGAAGGTGTATGCATCAGTTTGTGTGTCAAATTGAATATTTTATTGTTTTGTAATTTTGCATGGAAATGTTTAGCTTAAAAAAAAGTAGAATAAAACAAGTTGTGTCTAAGGTATTAAAGCATGAATTATGTATGGAGTGTGATAACGTTCAAATGTTACGTATTCAAAAAAACGAAATATTCTCTACAACTCTGCCTTCAAAATTGACTTAATAAAACGCAACCAGAAAAGGTCAAGTCGGGCAAAAGCAAAACATGTTGGTGAATAATTTAAAAATCCAGGTAAAAAAATAATAACTTGCATCTACAGGGTGGTTCAAACAAAACGCACCACGTTAGTGGAATATAAAACAAAAAGTTTTCAGAGAATTATTTAAGTATTTTGAAAAATACGTTTGTGTAAAACAAAAGATCAGCCATATGCTGGCCACGACTTTGGTGGCATTCTTCAACCCGATTGTATATATTTTTAATGACACTGAGGCATAACTGAGATGCAATGTAGTTAATGTACCGAATTATTTCAACCGCTAGATCTTGAATTTTTCTGGGCTTATTGAAGTGCATTTTTTTTCAATATACTTAACGAAAAAAGTTCAATGTTGGAAAATCACACGATAGTATAGGCCAATTAGCATCGCCACGACGTGATATATAACGCAAATTGACCTCCTCTCACAAAGAGCCATTGCTTCGTTGTGTTCTGTGTGGCAAATTGCATCATCCTGTCGTAACGATATACATATTTTCTAGGTCCATATCCTTAAATTTCCATAAGAAGTCTTTATAAACCCACTGTAGCGAACAGCATTCACAGTAATTACTTGGCTGACCTTATTTTCGAAGAAGTACTGCCTGATCAGGCTGACGGCTCATAAGCTACACCAACAGTTACTCTTGGTGGATGCATTGGCTTCTCATTTGCCCAAATGCAACATTTCTGATTCTTAACGAATCCACAAAAAGTTGTACTCTTACGCTGACATAAAAACCTCACGAAGTGCACCATTTCATTTTGATTTGAACTTCAATTTTCGTAAAAGGCTACAACAACCTTAAAGCGCTACTTAATTGTGTACTTCTCCATTTATAATTTTCTCCAAATGATTTTGTCTCCAAATGATTTTGAAACAAGAAAATGCTAAATTAAGTTGGGCCTAAAAACCTTGACGTTAACGTGTGACTCACATTTCACATCGTGCATTATGGTTGCATCACCCTTTATAATACAAAAATACTTTTACCTATAAAATCCCTTGGCAATTTACACAATCAAATAGCATTAAATTTGGCTGTTATTTAATATATTATTTTTATGTACGTTAAAAGTATTACAAAATATTTATTATATTTTTCCGATGCATTGAATTATGTATGAGTAAGAAATTGGGAAACTTTTCCATTACTTTTGCCTCTACGTACGATAAGTTTCCAAATGAATGCACAAATAAATAAATAAAAAATATTTTATTAAAAGGTATTTTGTATGTATGTATGTGAATGTGTTATGTAACTTTCAAAGGGTTATAAATCAGTAATGAGAAATAATATAAAAAAAATAATAGTTCGGTTCGCTACAAATTTATAAACCTAGATTTCAAATGTTTCTTAGACAAGCTTTTGCATACTAAGAAAACAGTAAACACTGAAATTTCGTATTTTTTAAAAATTTATTCCCACATATTTGTACACAGAAAAAAAATAAAAAAGGAATTTCAATTACGAAATTTATTTTACTAATCAAAATTTTACTTGGTTTTGCTCCAATCATCAAATTGATACTATTAACTAATTAGAAATTAATAACTTTAATTAAAAAAAAAATTGCGAAAAATATGATTTAAAAACAAGTAAGAGCGCTATATTCGGCCGTGCCGAATCTTATATATCCTTCACAACGTGTAGTCACGCAATAACAGTAGTTTGTATCACCATTCATCCCATATGAAATACGTACATACATATAAAAAAACATACATATATAAAAGCATCCCATTGTAAAATTATACATTTACGTATGTATGTTAAAAAAAAAATAAAAAAAAAAATTTAAAAAAAATTAAAAAAAAAAAATTTAAAAAAAAATTATAAAAAAAAATTTTAAAAAAATAATTAAAATATATATAATAAATATAAAACAAAAAAAAAATAAAAAAAAAATATAAAAAAATAATAATAATAAAAATCATATATTAAATAAAAAATAAAAAAAAAAAATAAAAATATAAAAAAAATTAAAAAAATTTTTTTGACTCAGCTGGGATTCGATGCCACGTTTTCTCTAACCAGTATACACGTTTGTATGTGTGTATGTTGTTGTTGTAATGTTGTTTTTGTGAAAAAAAATCGAGGTTGTCGTGGGTTTTTGCTCATATCTCAGTTGTTTATGTACCGATGTTTCTGATTTTCAATACCGATCTACTCCCGAATATTTCTGATATTTTAATACCTCACCCGGGTCCAAGCGGGGGGCTTCAAAAAGTTTATTTCAACATACACATGGACAGACTGACAGAGCCTAATCGACTTCCCTATTCATAAGGTTTCAGAAAATACATACTTTATGGGGTCGGAAATGAAAATTGTAGAAATTTCACACGGAATGACAAACCTATATACACCCTTTTTCAATGTTTGAAGGGTATAAAAAATGATTATTATTATTAAAATAAAAATTTTTATAAATTTAAAAAATTATTGTAATCAATTTAGTTAGGTTAGATAAGGTTAAAAAGGAGGGGCGGTAAAAGTCCAAACCCACGGCAGGTATAAACTTATGCCAAATTGGCATGTTGTGCGCTCCATATGGAAAACGGAGTTCCCAAACAAAAACCATAATAATAATTTCCCATAAATGGAGTAGTCCAAGAACCCAGTCCCCTCTATGTAATTCCTTATGTATCTCCAGTTCGATTTCCCTAGGTATTCCAAGTTCGGCAAAGTATCCACTGGGACTGGTTTTGCTAGCGACAGCTAATGCCAATTTTTATACCCTTCATCTGTGGTGTACAAGGGTATATATAGCTTTGTCATTCCGTTTGTAATTTCTACAATTTTAATTTCCGACCCTATAAAGTATATATTTTCTGAAAGCTTATGAATAGAGGAGTCGATTAAGCCCTGACCGTCTGTCCGTCTATCCGTCTGCCCGTCTGTCCGTGTGTTGGTTGAAATCAACTTTTAGAAGCAACTATATGTTCCTCAGATCTGTATATGGTATCAATCTCTTGGAAATATCCAGGAATGAATCGCTATTGAAATTCAGCACAATCGCCCAATAACTTTCTGAGATATGAGCAAAAAACCACGACCACCTCGTTTTTTTTCACAATTACAACAACAACATACATACATACATACATGTAAAAAACATACCAAACAAAAAAAATTACAAAAAAAAAATATTAAAATTAAGAAAAAAATAATAAAAAAAAACTACAAAAAAAAAATTTTAAAAAAATTTAAAAAAAAATGTTTAAAAATTTTTTAAAAATTTTTCTAAAAAAATTTTTTAAAAAAATTTAAAAAAAAATATAAAAAAAATAATAAAATATAAATAATATATTAAATAAAAAAAAAATAAAATAAAATTTTTTTGGCTCAGCTGGGATTCGATGCCACATTTATTCTAACGTGTACGTATGCACGTATTTTATATGGGATGAATGGTGATACAAACAATTGTTATTGCATGACTACACGTTGTGAAGGGTATATAAGATTCGGCACGGCCGAATATAGCACTGTTACTTGTTTTTAATAATCTGATTATGAGCGATGAAGCACATTTTCGTTAAAATGGATATGTTAATAAGCAAAACTGCCGAAACTAAGGTACAAAGAATCCGAGAGCATTGCATCAGCGACAATTACACCCTGTCAGATGCACTGTTTGGTGTGCAATCATGACTGATAAAGTTATTGGTCCATATTTCTTCGAAAATGAACTTAATAATTCAGAAACCGTCTTTGGGGTGGTATACCGGACCATATTGGAAAATTTTTTACGTCCGATAGTTCGCAATAATCGTAACATATGGTTCCAGCAAGATGGAGCTACAGCTCACACCGCAAGACCCACAAGGGAAATTCTGTGAGAACTTTTCAAAGACCGAATAATTTTATAAAATGAAGATTTCGCGTGGCCACCACGTTTGCCAGATTTGACGGCCCCAGATTTTTTTGTGGGGTTTCTTGAAGGAACGAGTTTGAGTCAACAAACCACAAAATATTGAGGAGCTAAAGTAAAATATTGGCACAGAAATTGCTTAATTGCAGTCAAAAACGTTGCGCAACGTAATGCAAAATGTATTGAGTAGAGGCATTAACTGCCAACAAAAGAATGGACGCCATCTAAATGATGTAATTTTCCATACTTAGCTTAAAAAAACTTATAGATTATACTTTAATTTGCAAAAAAAAATAATTAAAATACAAAACTTATAAGCATTTCAAATCAGTAACTCCAAGGTGGCCCACCCTGTATAAGTAATTCTTATTTTATTCTTTATTAGTGTAGTGTTATTTACATACACATGTAGGGGGAATATCGAAGCAGACCACTACTATCACGGGTCCCTTTTCGACCCCCTTCGCTCCTCAGTGATTTCGTGTCTACCGATCAGTATACCTTCAATCACTGAGTCCCGCGCCACAACCGGCGTTTGCTCTGGACTAGGAAAACGATTTCACACTGCCGACTGGTGATTGTCGACAATCCTCATCGCACAGTCCTTTGTAATCGCCAGCATCTCCCTCAGACTAAGGTCCCCCATCGCACTCACACTTAAAGTGTGCTTGCCTGTGATCCTTAATCTTCCGCTCGCCAACGCCGGACACTCGCATACTACATGCGCTGCCGTCTCGGCATCCTCCAGGCACATTCTACAAAATATCATCATCCACGATTTGCATCCTCTTCAGATGATATTTGAAGTTACCATGTCCTGTAATCAACGCAGTGATCCAGCTCATCATACTCCGATTAAAACCGAGTATCTTCACTGCACCCCTGCCAAGTGGCTCCCTGAGCACCATACGGGCCTGTCTACACGTGGTTCCCTCCATCCACCTTCGCAAGTTTATAGAGTTCACCTATTGAAAGATCATCGCCCGCACTAACCCATTACCCAGAGCAGTTCTGGGTTCCGGTCCGCAGAATGCAGCCTCAGACCCCTTCTTCGCAAGTTCGTCAGCAGCCTCATTCCCAGCTATGCCCACGTGTCCCTTAACCCACATCAGCGTTACCTCATTTGTAGAGGCACACCTATTGAGCTTTAGAACACACTCAAGCACCAAAGAGGAGTTCACATCTATCCGCTGCATACGTTTTATAACCGACTGGTTGTCAAGTGCAATAAGAATTCTCTTCCCATACATTCGACATTCCAACAGGTGGTCCAACGCGTGCAGCAAACCAAGCATTTCTGCCTGATAGACTGACACGTACTCCCCCAGATTCAGGGTGCAGGATAAGTTCAACTCAGATGAGTACACACCAGCACCTGCCCTTCCGTCCATAAAGGATCCATCAGTAAAGATACTGATGTCATTCTCCATGCACTCATCGTGCATGAATCCATCCGCTATAAGCGTGTGATGTAGCCTTTCGACCACCTTCACTCGACTCATGCGCTCCATTGGCATCTGAGCCTCCCTAACCTCTTCATCCACGAGGTCCAGGATTCTCCTATGCCCCAAAACCGATCCAAAGCGATACCACATGCCATCGCTTCGCATCCGAATCGCCGATCTTGCCGCCGTCTCCCTTACAAATAAGTCCAACGGCAGCAATCCCAGCATTGCCTCCATCGCTTGCGTTGGTGTGGTACGTATCGCGCCACATATACCAATGCAAGCAATCCTTTGAACCCCGTCCAACTTCCGCCTAATCGTCGCCTGGGAGGCCTTCGGCCACCAGACAACAGATGCGTAAGTGATCGTCGGTCTCACCACCACTGTGTAAATCCAGTGTGCAGCCTTAGTGTTATTTAACATTTGTTTATATATTTATTGTTATAAATTGCAAACTAAATAAAATAAAATGCACAAAAGTAAGCATTATGTACTTAAGTTGAGTTATTTTATTTAACAATGACTTTCCGAATAGTTTTTCTTCTTCATATGATACAGAAGAGATGCTCAAGAACAGAAAATCGAATTGTCAAACGAAACGAAGAAATGTAATCAAAATGTAAAACAAAATAATTTACAATAAATACATGCAGAACAAACAGACATGTATACAGGGTGGGCCAAAAGTAACCAAGGGGTTAAATAATTTAGTAACCTTTTTTTCAAATGGAATTTAAAAATTCGAATTCTTAAACTTTGTCCCAAACATCTCTCAAAATTTGTGGCTGTAGCGCTAGAATTTCGGCAACAATAATGGCTTTGTATTCAAAGATTTTCTCGGTCGAATAATCCCAATGAAAATAGTCAGGCGCTAACAAAACTGAAAAACGCAATGGCCAATTGATTTTCGAAATTCTTTAAATAATTTGGTTTACGAAAATTTTACTTTTTAAATGGTTAAATGGATATGTGTCACTAATGATACATTGAACGTGTCATACCGGATTTAGAGAAATTAGATTACATACGTAGAATGTATCATATATGATGGATAGTTGAAGTTGAAATTTTGAAGGAGTAACACGTGTATTCATATTTTTAGTAAAAAAGCAGCGCGTAAAGTAAGATGGCTTCTCATCGAAAATATTCTGATGAAAAGATACAGCGATTCTTAGAAGGAAGTGAAGACGAGAGTGATTTTAGTGATGGAAGTGATGATATGTATCAAGCTGATGAGGACAACGAGGCCGAAACTGAAAAAGAGAACCAAGATGAAACTATAAATGATGTCGAAATGGAATTTCCAGAAACTGCAAATGATCCACTAGACATGGAAGCATGTCATGACTGGGTAGCAAATATTCTTGCAATTGGGAGAGAAACATTCATTGGAAATTCTAGAATACAAAACTTACAGGTTATTTCAAATGAACATAGCACTGTCAATATTACAAAAATAGTTGACTACTTCAGTACATGAACGCTGTAAACATGATACAAAAAATTTTGTTTGTATCACATGTGATACATTAGATAGGGAACCTGTTTAAGTGCCATTCTGTCTTGGGCAGTGTGGGCAGTAAAATTACCTCTTAGATCAATTTTCAAAAGCTCCACAAAAAACGTGTTTTATTCTTAACCATCTTTATTTTCGAAGAAGTATGGTATAAAGACATTCATCATAGTGTACACATTGGCGTTGAATAATAGATTTTGGGTTTTCAGAATTCGAGAACCTACAAAACTTATAGCTGAAATTGTTTTGTACTATTGTAGCATGAAGATGATACTACAAAAAATTAAATATTCACATTACTCATGGAACGTATGTGCAGATTTTATAGTCGTAGCAATGTTAAATGGATTGCAAAGTGGATATACTAAGTTTTGTTGCTTCTTATGTGAATGTAAATTTTATTATTCCAGGAGAAAAAATTTTAGTAGAAGAGCTTTTAATTCAAAAAGAACAAATTCTTCTGTCTGCTCTTCATATAAAGCTAGGCCTAATGAAATATTTTGTCAAAGCAATGAACAAGGACGGTGAAGGCTTTCTATACATTAAGAGCAAATTTCCTAGAATCAGAGATGCTAAAGTAAAAGGAGGCATATTTGTAGGTCCACATATACGACAGCTTATATAGGACGAGGTCTTTAGAACGAAATTGAATGATGTGGAAGGAAAAGTATGGACAGCTTTTGTGAATGTGTGCCACAATTTTTTTGGGAAACAAAAAAGCTGAAAACTACCATGAAATCATCGAAGAACTACTTTATGCTTACAAAGCTCTAAAGTGTAATATGTCCCTTAAAATTCATTTTTTGGACTCGCATCTAGATTTTTTCCGAATAATCTTGGTGCTGTATCAGATGAACATGGTGAAAGGTTCCATCAAGATATGTTACATATTGAGAAGCGTTATAATGGAAACCCATCGGAAGGAATGTTGGCAGATTTTTGTTGGTCGATTTGGCAAGAATCTCAAACTGATAATATTAATCTATATATATAAAAGTGAAACTCTGTGTGTGTGTGTGTGTTAGCTATAGACTCCGAAACTGTAAAACTGATCGGGCTCAAACTTTGATAAGTTGTTGTACACATACGAGGGAGTGTTTATGGGTGGAAAAAAGTGGGCGGAACCACGCCCATAAAAAATTAGTTATCATTTTAAGCTACTTGCACATGACCGATTTTTCTGAAACTTTGCACACATATCGAGCTCTCATGACTAAATAATCTCGTGATTAGAAAAGTGGGCGGGGCCACGCCCGTAAAAAATTTTTAATTTTGAGGTACTTGCACTGAACAGATTTTTCCGAAACTTTGCACAACATATTGAGCTGTCATGACTTTTTAATTTCGTGATTAGAAAAAAGGGCAGGGCCACGCCCACAAAAAAAGTTATAATTTTGAGGTACTTGCACAAGACCGATTTTTCTCAAACTTTGCACACATATTGAGCTGTCATGACTTTACAATTTCGTGATTAGAAAAGTGGGCAGTGCCACGCCCATAAAAAAGGTATCTTTTTCAGCTACTTAAACTTCACCAATTTTTCTAAAACTTTTCACACACATATTGAGGTCTCATGATTATACAATTTCATGATTAGAAAAGTGGGCAGGCCACGCCCATAAAAAATTTTATAATTTTGAGGTACTTGCTCTGGACCGATTTTTGTGAAACTTTGCACACATATTGAGTTGTCATGACTATACAATTTCTTGATAAGAAAAGTGGGCAGTGACACGCCCATAAAAAATTTTTTTAATTTTTAGCTTTTTGCACTTGATATTAAATTCAAATTCAGAATGTATTTTTATTCATTAAGGGGCGTAGCAACGCGCGCCGGGTTTTCTATTAAAAAAATGAATATTAATTAAAGAAAACTAAAGTTGAATCTCCGCATACAACGGAACAGTTTAAGCTACTTTTTTATTTTAACAATGTTTCCTGAATAAAAATTAATAATTATTAACAAAAATTTTGTGTTATTTAAAATAAAAAAATATAGAGGCTGTAAATATTTTAATTTTTTATTGTAACTTGAATCTGGCAAATTTTTTTGCTTGTATTTGTTTTTGTTGTACGAAAATAGATAGAAGTAAATTCGTCGTTGCTATAAGGCGCTTTAGTGCGCCCACTCTGACGTTGTTTGCTGCATTACACATATTTGCTCAAAATTGGGTACCTGCGGTGAATTGACAATAAAATCTCAAAAGGTTGAATTGTTGAATATTTGCTTTATATTTTTTTTAATTCCATTTTTAAATTGAAAAATATTACGAATTTGACACGAAAAAAATTTCTTTTCTCCATTAATTTTTGAATAATTCCAAAACGATAAGAGATAGAAAAAAATTTTATTCCACTAAAATAAATACAATTTTGTTTTACATCTTGTAATGTTTTATTGGATGACTGGTTCTTGAGTTAGGATGAAGTATGTCTCCGTACTTGACTAATTTATGGGGGGAAATTTACCACGCCCATAAAAAAATCCTGATCTGATGAAAAAAAACCGACAACGGATTTGAGTTCGGCGCATCAAAATCTATATAGTCCACATGGTTTTATTTGATGGAGGATTTTGCTGCTGAGCAGTGTAATTGACTAAGCCCAATGGTGACTTTTAGTCCACCCTGTGCATTTAAATTCACAGAAATACTTATATAATGCAAAATCGAAGGAGAAAGCACAAAAATACACAAAAACTGCTGTGTCGAACATTATGTACCCTTCACCATCGTGTACATGGGTATGTCAAAATTCCAATACTGACCTCATTGTAGCAAAGCCTAGATTTTAGATTCAATGTTATAAGCCATTTTGTTTCGAATGTCATCTCAGATTTTTAATTTATACATATTGGGCCAATTCAAAGTGGTTGCATATCAGTCGTATTTGTACTATTTCATATTATTTTATGCATGCTTAAAATTTTTGTTAGTAATTTCCATACAAAAAAAATAATATGACTTTACACATTTGTTTCCTATGTATAAGAAATTGTTTATGTTATACTTTTAACCATACTGTCTCTCAGAGAGAATTTCTTCGCTTCTCACCTCTCAGAGAGAATATTTTCTATTTTCTTCTTTCTTGTATACATACAATTTTTAACAGCGTCATCTCTTTGTCTTCTTTCTTGTATTAAATACATAATTTGTTAACAAAAGGTGTTCAAAGTCACTAGTCATATTAATATGAATTATATGACATAGTACAATATGAGAGTCTACTTTGAATTGGCCCATTGTATTTCACATTATAAGACTTTTCAAATGTTGATGGAGTTAAAAAATTACTTTTTGTATTGAAGACTCTATTTTGGAATTTTGCATTTTCAATATATTTTAGATACTGCATTTTACTAGTCAAACATTTTCATTTGACATCAATATTTATAATTTCGATATTTGGCACACATACCCGCAAAATTTGTTTTGGCCGCCACTTTAGGTTTTAGCTTTTTCATAGTTTACTTAATTCTATTAGTTAAGCGCATTCATTACATATCAATATTTTGGTGTTAAATTTTTAGATTTGACTCATACTAAAGGGTGATTTTTTAAGAATTAAGTTTTTCAGGCTGGCAGCACTGGTTGGTAATTGTGTCCAAACTATATCTGTGAAAGTGAAAAGTGTTCAATATACTCTGCCATTTCATCGTAAAGAAACTCACAAACGAACAACGACTGCAAATCGTTGAAATTTATTATCAAAATTCGTGCTCTGTGAGAAATGTTCATCGTTTGTTACGAACTTTTTATGGTCGTCATAATCGACCTAATCAACAATTCGTGCTATTGTCACCAAATTTCGCACCAAATTAACTTTGGTGGACATTAAACCACCGACTCGCGTTCGTAGACTGCGTACCGAAGAGAATATTGCAGCCGTAGCGACTAGTGTTATTGAAATGTCATTTCGTCGCCGTTCTCAGATATTGGGCATGTGTTATTCAACTACGTGGTTGTACAATGTAAATTTTAAATAATGGCAATCTTGAAATTAAATTTTATTAAATTCTTATATTGAGTGCCACGATTGTCTTTAGCTTAATAAAATCGAGTTTGTTTGTGAATTTTAGCAACAAAAACGGTGACTTTATATTTTACTTCTTATAAGTACCTTAGTAATTATCATAATTTATAAATTTTTTATACCACCACTCGATTACAATAATCGAGAAATTTTTTTATATTATTCTCTCATTAAAATAAAAAAAAGATACAAAATAATAAGTGAATTACAAACGAAATGACGAAGCTATATTTACCCTGGAAGGGTATACAAAATTATTGCATACATTTATGCACCCACACACACACATACAAACATGCATACAATCGAAGTACAAATTATTGATGCGTATGATTGTAAATTGGATTGCATTATTCTCATCCAGAAACATTTTTCTTAGTTTGTTCTTATAATACTTCGAGGGTCGATTCTTGTATTTTAGTGCCTTTCAGCATTAACTTAATGCGAGTATGCACAACAACAATTTAACAATTTTTACAAGAACATAAGATCAGTTGGCCGATTTTTCAAAATGATTTAACTTTTCCACATTTGGGAATTTGTTTTTCTTCAGTTTTAGATTTTTTTATTGACATACCTCGTATTTGATAATGTCGATTTTGTTTATACGGCTTTGGTCTATAATTCAACTTTAAAATCGAATATCGAATTATTAAACTAGTGCAAAGCAATGCAAAGTATTGCTCAAAGTGGAAAATTCTTGTTTCTAACAATTTTTCTTAACTGCTCTTTTGCATTTGAATTGCATTTTGTATTTTTTTTTAATAAGGGTTTTATTTTCGATTAGCAACCAGATCAAATTTTAAATAAACAGTTGTTTGTGTCTTACATGATTTACGGATTTTTGAATCGAACAAAATAATAGCTGCAATAAAATTTCATCTATATGAGAATAGATAAAAACAGTATTTGTTAATCTGTTTGAATTTTATGAAATTTATTGTTGCAAATACTGATAAACATACGAAAATACTAAAGAGTTTAGGTTTGTTATTAATTAGTGGTAAAAGTTTAATAAAAATTTTAATTAATTAAATCAATATGAACTTGCAAATTTTTTATACGTGTAGTTTATAAATTGAATAATATTGTTACGTTTACATTAACATTGGTTTGTTTCCTTTAATTAAACAGGGATTCTCTTATATTTCAATTAAAAATACTTACTTTATTTATTTTACTTTTATTTTATTTTTACTTACTTTATTTACTTTATTCATTTTTAACATAATAAATTTTGCGGTACTTTAATTATATACCACTAATTGTTACACACTTTTAGTATTAAACTCAATTTGATATACACACAACGAACTCTGTTGTTATACTATTGCTGCTATAGTATTCATACGTTCCCGAACGTACGCACAAGTATATTCTGGCAATTGCCAGAGACTTTTACAGGTAAACGAAGTGGTGAGAAGTGAATGTTAAGTAATATTTAGGAAAAAAACTACTCCAGCAAGGATAGTAACATCAGTATATAAACTGATGGGGCATAAGAGAATTTTGGATCAAATTATTGAAAAGGTTGGAGCATAATGAAATCCCGAACATTTACATAAAATGGTTGGAAATCCTCACATGAGTTAGATTTAAGTGAAATTGGTTGTAAACGTACATCGCACTTACATAGCAAATGGTTCCATGAGCAAAAAGTGCATAAATAATACCATCAGTATTATTTTTGATTAAACGTAGGAGAATCCTGGATCTCGTACTTAAAGAACTTAGGGAATTGGAAATCATAGTAGACCTAGGATCACATGAGGCAAACATTAAATATAAGCTTACGATGACGTTTGTGGGCAATATGAAATCGTTCTCTAGACCAGAAAATATGCCTGTAGTGGCGCAGGACCTAGTGTGGAAAGTGATGCCGATGGGTAGCTTTAAAGTCACTGTGTTCTATATGTATAGGTTTTATGTGTCACATGGAACATAATAACTTACGAACGACGAACTGTAGTGTGTCCTCTCATACATAGATGTTAATGGTACAATTAAAATATAATATACAAATAAAACATCTAACGAATGACCATATAATAAATTACAAAAAAATATGTACTAGATATTTATTCAATAACAAATTTAATTAATTTTCAACAACGCACCGAAAACTCGCATAAAAACGTTAACGATTTTCATGTCTGCGGTTTTGAATCGCTGATGTGACACACGACAACTTTTTGGTTTGTGTATTGTGCTTTGATTTGTTGGCATTATCAAAACAACGTCAACACAAAACTACATTTGTTGCTGGAAAACACACAAAACCAAATAAGACACCCTACTTGACATCATAGAAATTATTATGCATAAACATACATATTGTTACAGATTTAGTATTATTAGATTTCAGTTTTATTGTCTATATAGTATATAGTTTATATATATTCAATTTACATTATAAATTCCAATTTACATTTATGTAGTTTATTTTACATCTGACGGTTTTCGAAGACTCTTAGTCGGTGCCAGTTTGCTATTTCCAAGTGTTGCACGAACGTCAAGATCTTCTAGTAACTTGAAAGTTAATATCAAGAATGCTTAATTTGATGACTTATGTATTAAAATCATCTAAACTTTTGAAATATATCTTCTATGGCACTGGCTTATTTGGTTCAGAACCACAGCTCGGCACAAGTGTAACGTTCATGTTAAAAAAGAGCATTTTCATATAAAGTGTAATATTCGCAGATCTCTAAATTTTGTTGAGTTTGTCAAATGTCAGTTTTGATTTGCTCAGCCTGTCTGAAATATTTAAATGGCTACCGCTACTTTCCAAAACAGCAAAAGCTTTAAAATTATTTCAAGTCTTTCTTTGCATCCACCAACTGGAAATTTGTTAAGTAGACTTAAATTAAGCGCATATACTTTTGCTGCTAGGAGTAGCTGTAAGTAATTAAACAAAGTTAGCTGGCGGTATGCTTAATGTTATGCAGTGCCTAAGGTCTTTGTCAAGGACAATGTTAAATATTTAGTAGTGTAAAGAGAATATAGCCTTGATATTATCTTTATTCGCCAATCATTATCACTATATCATGTGTGCAAAATTTCAGAGTCGTACTTCCAAGTTTATTGCTTTTATGACGTTTTTGTTTTTAAATATACCGAAAAATACACCGTGCGGTAAAAATTTTCGTACATTTTGATCTATAACTCCTTTCTTAATGCATAGATTTCTGCAATTTTCAGGGAAGAATATTGTTTGTACATAGGAAATATATATTCGAAGTTTCATGAGTCTACGTTAATGCGTTTGGACACAATTCCATTGTATTCGATGTTCGAAGGACACGGTTTTTTCGACTTACTCTTGCTTTACGAGCTATAACTCTCTTCCTAATATTCCGATTTAGCTCATTTTCATTTTCAAAACAAACCTTGTCTATAAGAAAGATTCTGGCAAAATTTGAGCCCCCTAGCTTTTTCGGTGCGACCTCAATCATGCTTTCAACAGACGGACAGACGGACTTTCCAATTGGTCATTCCTAATGGTGAGTAGTTTTTACCATCCAGCTCCCGCCGCACTGGCAACTAAGCTATTTGCACGACTAGACTCGCAGGCTTGGCCGGGTGTTCGTTGCGGTGAGTTGATTCGAATTAAATATTACGTGACACATTTGTTGTGCCAGTGTGTATGGATAAACCAAGTGCCTAGCTCCCTATAGACCATAGTGTTTCGGCCTATATTGTCCCACCCCTAAGCTTGATGCCTGCTAGAAACATAGTTAAGGTATATACTTCTTGGTTATAGATAAAAACTAAAAAGGATAGTAAATTGTTATTTTTAACAATAGTTAATCATATATTGATTAAAATTGGGAGTTTATCATTATTTACACAGTTAACATGAAGTTTGCCAGAAGTACTTAGTACATAATCATAATATAACGCCCACATATGGTGGTGTAGGGTACTTGATTCGAAATGTTTTATGTTAAACGACTTAAACAGTTGTTGAAATACAAAACAAGTACATGTGGTGTCCATAAATCATTTTGTTGTACTTTGTGTCCTTTTCCAATTCTAGCCTAACAAAATCAAGTTTGTATTTTCGCCTTAAAAAATGCGGTTCAGTATACAACTCAGTTTAACAGCTGTAAATGTTTTAAGCTGTTGAGTGGTAAACAATTTCAATAAGAGAATAAGTGATTTTTTTACCAGAAGGGGATTGTCTATGTATGCATCAAATTTGTTGATTCTCACTTGGATATAATTTTTGACGCAAATTCGGTTTTTTTAACACATAATATGCTGCACAGTGGGGCTTTTGATATGGAAATGTGGAAAAAATAAATTTTTCATTAAAAATTTAATTTTAATTGTAGAGTAAAACACAAAAGTAATGAATGTAATGAAAGCCACCAACAATGTAAAATGCCCTAACTAAAAAAAGTTTAACATTTTTTATAGAATTTTGTGTTTTCCTTATGAAACATGCTGCAATTCATAAAAAATCGATATTGTTTTTTTTTTGTTAATAAAAACTTTTTGAGTTTTAAGCAGCGATAAATGCTATAAATACTACTTAACTTGTACAAAAATTTAACAATCGTTTTTTTAATATTATTATTATAAGAGAGCCTTAAGTTCATCGCTTATAGCAGTATGCTTTTTCTGGCTAAACGAAGGACACAAATGTGAGATCCCTAGGATCGGTACATAAAATAAATGTTCGTGGAAATTCGACTGTATTTTCTGAAGTGTCTAAAGCGATATTGTTTATAGGCTTTGTTAAGATTTTTAAGAGCCCCTACAGGATAGTAAGCTTGCAGGAATAATTCATTTTTCAATTATATATTTTCAATGAATTAGAATTTAATGGAGTGTAGTTGTCATATTGTTCCACTCGTAAAGTGCAACAGACTCTTTCGAAATCGCCAGACAAAAATCACCAATTTTTTTTGGATCTACCGCCTCAATAATTGTTATAGCTTCGAAGATTATTGAAAACTTCTAGATTATGTCTTTATCAAGACCTGTGATTTTGGAAATAAAAGGGGGATTGGCAAAGAATCTTCTTGATATATATCCTAAATTTGTCGTATCAGTCCCTTGATTAAGAGTATCAAACTGTATACCAATTTTCTCTCTGAGTTGTCGTTTTATTAAAAAAATTTCCGAATTCTTTTATCGGAAGAGTATTTGAGTCGCATAAAAGCTACACGAAAAAGACATGCCGTCAGCTTAATATATGCATGAAGTGGTGACCTATCAAACTGCAGTGCTGCTTCATTTATGAGCATATTTTGAAGTTTTTAAGTTTTACTTATCTTGAATATTTTGGCTCGAAAAATGAAACAAGAAAATCATGCTGGTATATCTCTTACTTATTGTGCTATATTGCAGTCAATCATTGTATAATATAATTCATGTTTTACTTTAAAGTAATTATTTACTGTTAATTTAAACTCTTTTAGTTGCGATATCTCCTCATCGACTCTACTCTTTTATTCTCGTATAACTTGAGGTGTCCCTTTAACATTTGCAAACTCTAGTATTCTACTATACTGTGTAGACGAAGATTTATTGTTGTGTTATACTGATTTATCTATGTCATCACTTAATAATAATTAAAATAGTACAACTGATATCAGATATAAATGGGAGCAAAAAATTTCATCATCTAAAAACCTCTGTTGGATTTTGCTGTGACTGTTTAGATGCCCCATTACAGTCCTATTTGCAGTACATTTTTGATTTTACAAACAGCTGCATATAAGTTATCAAGTGATGGTCTTATTATTTATCTTATTAAACGGGAAAAATGTAATAATAAAAGGTTTTAAAAGGCCACTTTATACCTTTAAATTAACTGAACATTTGCAATCGGACACTTAAAAGGCAACTTTCAATAATGGGCCTTAGTGTTATACGGGCTTTAACAGCATTGCATTATACAAAATATAATACTGAGTTTAATAGTTGATATTTACACACAACATTTGTAGTTCTGACCAAAAGAGTGCTGATGTTGAAACCGTACCTGGTTTCGAAAATTCATTCCAATCAGCTAGTATCGGGTAACTAACTTTTCCTAGATATTCTGTCATTGTCGCATTGAACTAAATTTCAATTAAATAAAAACTAATACAAAGAGAAAATTAAAAAATGATATTAAACAAGTAAGAGCACTATATTCGGCTGTGCCGAATCTTTTATACCCACCACCAATTTTGTGTACATTTAAAGCACAATATTTATTATTTTGTTAATCATTATGGAATAATCTCTTTATAATAAAATATGTATCACTTTCTTTGTAGAGGGTGGTTAAATTTTCAGGGCCCATGTTGAAGGTGAAATTACACCTAGTCTTTAAATTTGTTTTCTGCATTTCACTTGACATTTCTTAATCTCAAACTTACTCATTTTGATCCGTGGAAAGATACGCAAATGAGCAACGTTTTAAAGTTATTCAGGTTTTTTATAAAAATGGGCGTTCAAATCAAAATGCATTTAGTGCACTTCGTAATTCTTTTGATCAACATAATCGTTCAAATTCGTCCACAATCGGGAGAATTGTAAAACATATTTAAATTTCTGCAAAACAGGTCTGTATAAAATGTTAGAAAATCTGTGAATGCCTTCTTAGTTCGTTGAATGGGAACTATTGCTGTTTTTTGCGATAGTGTGGCAAAAGAACAGTCAACCTCGACTCATCATCATGCCCAACAATTGAGCATCAATATTGTCATTGAAAATTTGGACCATCAGATAGAGGAGTGGCGCCAAGGATGGGGGGGGGGGGGCCATTTGGCCAATATTTTGTTAAATACATAATTGAACCATACAAATATTATCATTATAAAAAGGTATAATAATATCCTAAATAATTTGTGTTTTATTTAAAGACAACATCGGTCCTTAAAATTTAACCACCCTTTATAACTTCGATATGCTACTAAAATGCTTTTGTAAATGTAGTCTTTCAATGAAAGTGTGTTAAAGTAGCTGTGTCAATAAAGTTTCTGCTAATAAATACAACTTAAATATTTCAATATAGCCCTTTATTTTCCCAAAAACTTTGTCAATAGAGAAATTACATGAATTTAAGATAAACCGTTATATGGAAGGTATTCGTTAAAGTGGGTGTGTCACCTAAACTTTTTGGCACAACAATAACATTGATTAGAAGGATATACGTAGCAAATTTGATCATCATACCTCTCATTTTGGCGGTTTTATGAGCTTTTAAATTTCATTATATATTATCATTATACCTCTTATTTTGGCGGTTTTATGAGCTTTTAAATTACATTAACGGTATATAACGTGAAAAGTGGCCGTTATAGTAGGCGTGTAAAAGTTATTTTTGCGAATGAGTACAACTTAGGTGTTTCAATATAGCCCTTTATAAATCCAAAATCTTTATTAATAGAGAAATTATATGAATTTTAAGTAGAACGTTATATGGGAGGTGGGCGTTAAAGTGGGCGTGGCGCCTTTATTTTCTGGCACAGTAATGACATTGCCTAGGAGGATATACGTAGCGAATTTGATCATCATACCTCTAATTTTGGTGGTTTTATAAGCTTATAAATTTCATTAACGGTCTATAACGTGAAATGTGGGCGTTATAGTAGGCGTGTCAAAGTTATTTTTGCGAATGAGTACAACTTAGGTGTTTCAATATAGCCCTTTAGAATGCCAAAATCTTTATTAATAGAGAAATTATATGAATTTTAAATAAAACGTTATATGGGAGGTGGGCGTTAAAGTGGGCGTGGCGCCTTAATTTTTTGGCACAGTAATGACATTGCCTGGGAGGATATTCGTAGCGAATTCGATCATCATACCTCTCATTTTGGTGGTTTTATGAGCTTTTAAATTACATTAACGGTATATAACGTGAAAAGTGGGCGTTATAGTGGGCGTGTCAAAGTTATATTTTCGAATGAGTACAACTGAGATGTTTCAATATAGCCCTTTATTATTCCAAAATCTATATAAATTGAGAAATTATATGAATTTTGGGTAAAACGTTATATGGGAGGTGGGCGTAAAAGTGGGCGTGGCACTTTAATTTTCTGGCACAGTAATGACATTGCCTAGGAGGATATTCGTAGCGAATTTGATCATCATACCTCTAATTTTGGCGGTTTTATAAGCTTATAAATTTCATTAACGGTCTATAACGTGAAAAGTGGCCGTTATAGTAGGCGTGTAAAGGTTATTTTTGCGAATGGGTACAACTTAGGTGTTTCAAAATAGCCCTTTATAATTCCAAAATCTTTATTAGTAGAGAAATTATATGAATTTTAAGTAAAACGTTATATGGGAGGTGGGCGTTAAAGTGGGCGTGGCGCCTTAATTTGCTGGCACAGTAATGACATTGCCTAGGAGGATATACGTAGCGAATTTGATCATCATACCTCTAATTTTGGCGGTTTTATGAGCTTTTAAATTTAACTAACGGTATATAACGTGAAAAGTGGGCGTTATAGTGGGCGTGTCAAAGTTATATTTTCGAATGAGTACAACTGAGATGTTTCAATATAGCCCTTTATTATTCCAAAATCTATATAAATTGAGAAATTATATGAATTTTGGGTAAAACGTTATATGGGAGGTGGGCGTAAAAGTGGGCGTGGCACATTGATTTTCCGTTACAAAAAAGCGTCTCACCAATAAGCAAAGTGTGCAAAATTTCAGAGTCGTACATCCAGTTTTGTTGCTTTTATGACGTTTTTGTTTTTAAATATACCGAAAAATACACTGTGCGGTATAAATTTTCGTACATTTAGATCGATAACTCCTCTCTTAATGCATGGATTTAGATAATTTTCGGGGAAAAATATTGTTTTTACTCAGGAAATACAGTACCGAGCAGAAGTGAGTGCATGTTCACGACACTGACTTTCGTCATCCATAAAAACAAAACCATACAAGCAAATCAGAAAATTTTTTAAATTTTATAATCATTATTTTATTAGTAACAAATAGGAGTAAAGAAACAATAATAAATGCATTTAATTTAAAGAGTTTAAAAGAAAAAACGAAAAAACCCGCATAAACTCAATTTTGCACGTTTCAAAAAAAAATTTTAAAACTAACCCAATTTCAATATTTGGTCCATAGACCCTTATTAGAAATAACTTGATTTATGCGCCTTGGCATGCTTTCTACCAAATGTTCTATAACATCTTTTGGAATTCGATTCCATTCCGCAAGTACACGATCCCAAAGGTTGCTCATGTTTGTTGGTGCTGCTTCATACTGCCCGAGCCTTCTTTTCACGATTGACCAAAGATTTTCAATCGGATTGAGGTCGGGACTTTGTGCTGGCCATTCCATCAATTGAAAATTTTGTTTCCCAATCCATTCCTTTACAATTTTTGTTGTTTGCTTTGGATCACCATCCTGTTGAAAAATAATTTCTTTTTCGGGATAAGCACATTTGTTCATAAAATTGGAAAGATGGGTTTGCAGAATCTGAAATAGCCCTCTTTTTGCATGATACCATCTACTAAATGCAAAGGGCCAACATTCCACCATGTAAAGCATCCCCAAACCATTATATTTCCGCCGCCATGTTTTACTGTTTGCTTCACATGGTGTCTTTGAGCACGTTCTTCGGGTCTACGCCAGCAGTATTGCATTCCATCTGACTGAAAGTGGTTAAATTTGGACTCATCGAACCAGATAACACGTTTCCAGTCATCAATTGTCCAGTTTTTGTGCCCTCTTGCAAATTTTAAGCGCGCTTTAACATTTTTATCGGACAATACAAGTTTACTTTTTTTAACAGCTGAAGTATAGCCGATATCATGGAGCGCTTTTCTTGCAGTCCACACGCTTACATTTTTGTTAATTGCCAGAGAAGCACCCTTTGGTGTTAGCAGCTTGTTTTTTCTCATTTTGGACATCATTAGTCTAGCGTCTGAGTCCGTTAATAATTTTTTGCGGCCTTTGACTTGCGATTTGGACGTCTCTTTTGAGCTGCAATCACTGCCGATTGGCTTATACCAACCCTCTCGGCAATGGTACGTGAAGGGCAGCCTTCCTCGGTCAGGCACACAACACTATTTTCAATTTCTGCAGATATTTTTCTCATTTTTATGCAAAAACTCAACAATTTAGTTTAAATATGACAATAGCTGACAAAATCTGTTTTGATTTGCAAGAAACACTTTTTAAACTGCTCTACGAACAAGAACAATAAGATAAGAACAAATATAACGGTATATTTGCATGATTTCTGTTGATAAGAGAAGTGGGAGAGCAAAAATAGGTGCAGTTTATAAAACGTGCAAAATTGAGTTTATGCGGGTTATTTTCGTTTTTTCTTTTAAACTTTTTAAATTAAATGAATTTATTATTGTTTCTTTACTCTTATTTGTTACTAATAAAAAAAGGATTATAAAATTTAAAAAAATTTCTGATTTGCTTGTATGGTTTTGTTTTTATGGATGACGAAAGTCAGTGTCGTGAACATGCACTCACTTCTGCTCGGCACTGTATATATTCGAAGTTTCATGAGTCTACGTTAATGCGTTTAGACACAATTCCATTTTATTCGATGTTTGAAGGACATGGTTTTTTCGACCTACTCTTGCTTTTCGAGCTATAACTCTCTTCCTAATATTCCGATTTAGCCCATTTTCAATACCAAACAAACCTTATCTATAAGAAAGATTCTGGCAAAATTTGAGCCCCCTAGCTTTTTCGGTGCGACCTCTATCGTGCTTTCAACAGACGGACAGACGGACAGACGGACGGACATAGCTAGATCGTCATCAAATCAAACCCTGATTCAGAATATATATACTTTATGGGGTCTAAAATGGATATTTCGATGTGTTACAAACGGAATGACAAAATGAATATACCCCCACCATTTTTTTGGTGGCGGGTATAAAAATACAACAAAAACACGGTGTTTGGTGTTAAAAAAAACATTCCTCAATTTATACCATCTTGTCAAAAACATGTGAAATATTGAAACTGCATACTTGTAAATAGCTTTAGCGACATCTTAAGCTAAAGACAGACATTGAACTTGTGGTAATGACGTGTAAAAACCAAAACAATTGCCCTATAACTTTCTGAGATACGATAAATAAACACGAATACTTCTGCTATGCCACTTATTTTTACTACAAAAATTAATGAATAAAAGTACAATTTTAGACAATTTAAAAAAATTTAAGTCAATGATGAACGCTACTACAAAATAACGTTTAAAAAATTTATATATGGGTCATATTTGGTATTTCAAAATGTACCCCCTTGATCCCACCAATATTGGTATGAAATAAAACCTGTAAACAATATTTAACTATGTAAAACTAAAAACCCAAGATGGCGCTCCGGACTAAATGGCGAATATATGATTAAAATATAGTAGTTACGGCTACAATATTTGTGTCATATGAAAGGGCTCAACCAGTAGAATAAAGTTAACTATTAAAATATGTAAAATCCAAGATGATGCTCTAAACAAAATAGTGGATATTTGTTTTTCGCAACCCCATCAAAAAATATTTAATGTATGTAAGAAAACATTTTTCATTTCAAAAGAGAAAATACGACAAATAATATTGAGTTCTATATGCGGCCTTACCACATTCAACATATGTTTAACCATCATGTTTAAAGTTAGGTAGGCAGGTGGGTAGTAAAGGTGGTGCAGAAAGTAAAAGACATCTCCTACACCCTAACTCTGATATCAATGTGTTTCATTATGTTCCTATTTATAGAAGAATCGACAAGAAGAATTTATAAAAAAAAAGTTGCGAAAAATAGGATGAATGAAGGAAAAAAAGAGTGAGAGAAATAGAATAGAAAATATGTGAAATACCCAAGGAGCTCTTATTGTCTATTCACAAGTCACTCAATCCCCATAATGAAACCAATAATATTCTCTAGTTTTCACTCTGAGATATTATCCAAATCACTGTGGAATCGCCTACTTGACCCCCTAAAATTTTGCTTCTATAGTCTCTGGCAGTGACGTGTTACACAGTTCCCAATTCCTCCTCATCCTTACACATCCTACAATAATCCAGAGTGCTGTGATCACCGGAAAGTGTTATAATCCCAATAGTGATCCTCAGATATACCCTGTTTAGGGGTATATCTATATATATATATATATATATCGTAGAGTCCGTCGAGTTTAACTGTTTATCCATGACATATCAGTTCTGTCTGATATTCACTTCCCACTTCGCCTAAATAGTGGCCGATTGGTGGCCTTACCATGTCTTCTTCGTATGTCGAACTTAGTACCGACAATTCTATTGTGCCCTGGTACCCAAAAAATCTGACATTGAAGAGAACCGTAAGCCTATCAAGGGCTCTCCTAAATTTCCTTACCAGCTTAGATTTGTCTTAATGTCCCTTCAACGCCATGATCTCCGCCTGACTATACACATAAAAAGCAAATCGTGTACATAACAATGACAGAATTTCAAAAAGAACTTTTAATTTAATTTTTTACTGTCCTAAGCCTAAATCTACATTCAAACATTTGCCAAACTAAACGTTACCACTTTTTTGGCAAATATTTATTTAACGTTATTAAACGTTCTTACATCAAATATAGTCAACACATATAATAATGGATAAATATTGTAAGTTGTTCAAAGTAAAACAACTAAAATTTTTGCGGTAGGAAAGAAATGAATACAATTTATTGGTTAAGCCTATTTCGTCAAATATTTGCCAAATGTGAATAAACCTAAATTTGGAATTTAATTTCTTTCATGGGAAACAAAAAATTCGTCAATTACGTTTATTCTGGTGGTCTTAAAAATATATCTATAATTTTTTTTGCTGCCGTCATCACGGATTTGGATTAAGTTTTTGGTAAACTAAATTTTTTTTTTTATACCCTTCACTTGTGGTGCACAAGGGTATATATAGCTTTGTCATTCCGTTTGTAATTTCTACAATTTTCATTCCCGACCCCATATTTATTTTCTGAAAGCTTATGAATAAAGGAGTCGATTAAGCCTTGACCGTCTGTCCGTGTGTTGGTTGAAATCAACTTTTAGAAGCAACTATATGTTCCTTAGATCTGATTATGGTATTAATCTCTTGGAAATATCCGGGAATAAATCGCTATTGAAATTTAGCACAATCGCCCCATAACTTTCTGAGATATGAGCAAAAAACCACGACCACCTCGTTTTTTTCACAATTACTACAACAACAACACACATACATAAAATCGTGGTATACTGGTTAGAGTAAACGTGGCATCGAATCCCAGCTGAGGCAAAAAATTTTTTTTTTTATTTTATATATTATTTATATTTTTATTATTTTTTTTAAGCTTTTTAAAAAATTTTTTTTTTAATATTTTGAAAAAAAATATTTTTTAATTTTTTTTTTGTTTTTAATACATTTTGTTTTTATTTTTTTTTTGTAATTTTTTGTTTGTTAACACATACATATGTAAATTCAATTTATAATGTTTTATATATTTATGTTTTTTATATGTATGTATGTACGTATTTCAAATTAATGAGATGAATGGTGATACAAACAAATGTTATTGCATGACTACACGTTGTGAAGGGTATTTAAGGTTCGGCACGGCCGAATATAGCACTTTTACTTGATAGCTTAATGATTTTTTTACAAAGATTTTTAAAGCTTTTATGTCAAATACTGCTATGCCTAAAGGCTATAATACACGGCATGTTTTTTACATCTGACTTTGAAATTTGTGAGACATATGTTAATCTACATGTCTGTCAAAATTTTACTTTTACGCTGACTGCTTTGCAGCAGCAGAGACTTCTGTCAACGGCTGATGTCACATGTTTTGACAGAAGAAAATAGAGCGTACTCTAATTAAAATTTTGTCAGATGTCTCAACACATGTTTTTTTACAGAGGTAATGTTTTAAAGGTAACACACGACATGTTTGTATTAGCAGTGGAGAATTTGACAAGTCAGATGTAAAAAACATGTCGTGCAGTAGCTCCTTAAGATATGTGGGCTTCCAAAAGTGAATTTCAAAAGACACTCAAATAAAGGGACGCCGTTAAAGCGAATTTGCTGTTCATAAGTTTGGAGAAAATATGTATTTTATGTATATGTACGAACCTTTGACAACACAGTTGAAGGATTTAAAAACACAAGGAGTAAACAAAGTAATATAATGAACAATTTATTATTAAACATTTTCCTTAGAATGTTTTCAATTGTGTTTAAGCATTTTATTAAGTTAAAGATATTATATCAACTACTTTGCTATTTATTAATAAAATCTAAAAAAAATTAGACATTCGAATTGAGTAAATAACCTGCGTGACAAAATTAGTTCTTTCACTCTATACACTACTTAAGGATTTAGCAACTATGTATGTATTCACAAACAATGTTTACTTGTTTGCCAAAAAAGCGAATACATGCACATACATATGTATAAATATATGTATGTAGATTAATATATTCAGAAATACATTTTATAAGAGATTAAATTATTCGTGTAAATATGTTTGCATGCTTTTTATAACAATACTTTTGTATTCTGCAAGTATTGTATACGTTTTATTTTAATAAATTAATAAATAAATGATATTTTAGTGATACAAATATTAAGTATGAAATATTATAATAGTTTCAAGAATAAATATATACAAGAGGTTGAATTCAGCTTTAACTCCAGACTGAATAAATTCTAAAAATAAGTGTTAAACAAACAAAAGTTTTAACTGCGTTAAACACATTTATATAAAAAATGTGATTGTACTTGTATTCTTTTGCACAAATGATGGAACAGAATGCAGAGTGCAACTTCAAGAAAACGCTTTAAAATAAATAAGTTAATATATAACTTTAAGAGATAGATTTAATTTCAAGTGCTATATAACGATTTTTTGTATAGATGTATTTGCTTGGGAACGAAGCCATTTGCTGTTTGAGTGGGTGAGTTAAAAAAAATATTCCCAAAATAGAATAAATAAATTATTTTTATGAATCATTTAAAGTAGACTTAAAAAAAAGCAGGTAATTAAAAAAAAAAATACGATCTAAAGATGCCATAGTATAATCAGAACTAGCTATTCCTGAGAGTTGTGTAGCTTAGATTGAATTTGTTACACTAGTTCTCAACCCTCCCATTATGCTGACAATATAATTATACGTCTACTGCCAGCCCAAAATTTAATTAAAATAAATACTTTTAATCTTTCGCATATTAATAAATTCCTCTTTCGTAAATAATTAATATCTGAACACTTACTTACTTACTTACACTTACTTTTTTAAGAAAATGTTTCAAATTATTGTAATTAATTAATATAATAATCTTGAAAATCAATTAAAACAATTATTTAAACAAATGTGTTATAACTTAAGACTGGTCACCTTACTATTAAGCAAAGTACAAAATAATATAAAAATTTTACTTCTCTTCCAGTAAAAATTTGATTTAATTAAAGTAAATCATTACGAAAGTTACTACATTAATTGCATATAGGAATAATAATTGTACAGAAAGACCGAAGTGGTGTGAATTCCTTATAACTTTTTATTTAAGCCATATTTTTTTAATTTTTTGTTTTTTTAATACAGTAAATTTATAAGGAATATTTTTAGATTATTTATTAAAAGTGATATCCCGCAAGTGATGGCCATTTTCTGCTTCGCACAAATGTGCTCTTTCCAACACATTTTCCATGACCTTACGAAAAACTTCCGGAGTTATGTTGTTAATTTCGTCTCGAATATTGGTTTTTAATTCCTCAATAGTCCTAGGCTTATTAACATAAACTTTCCCTTTTAAATAAACCCAAAGGAAACAGTCTGGAGTGGTTAAATCCGGGGAACACAGAGGCCAATTAAAATTGCTTCTACGCGAAATTATTCTTTCACTAAAGATGTCACGCAAAAGAGCCATTGTGGCCCTGGCAGTGTGCGCTGTGGCTCCATCCTGTTGGAGCCATATTTGCGGATGGTTTTCCACGGCTGGCCTTACAAAATTTTCCAACATGGCTTGATATCGATCACCATTGATGGAAATAGCGACACTTCGTTCATTTAAAAAAAAATATGGACCAATGATCCTTTCTGAAGAAACACCGCACCAAACAGTACACTTAACTAGGTGTAATTGTCGTTGATACTTTCGGGTTTTCCGTAGCCCATATCCTACAGGTTTGCTTGTTAACGAACCCATTTAATTGGAAATGGGCTTCGTCACTAATAACTAAGTTATGAATAAAATTAGGATTGTCTTGTGCTTTTTGTTGGAAATAAATTGCATAGTCAAGTCGTTGCTGGTAATCTGTCGGTTTCAATTCTTGGACAAGTTGAAATTTGTATGGAAACATTCTTATGGTATGCAAAATTCGCTGCAGCGACCCTCTTGAGAGGCCAAGTTGTGTCGAACGTCTCCTGGTTGATGTTTCTGGATCCTCCCAAATACTCTCCTGTACCACTTGAATATTGTCAAACGTGTGGACAGTTCGTAGTCTTCCGGAACCAGGAAGATTCCTTACTGCTCCTTGTTGTCGAAAATTTGCAACCAGACGATTTATTATTGACTGAAAGGGTGCAACCCGCACATTAAATTGACGACGTATGCACGCTGAGTCACCACAATGGACCGTTGATTTGAAAAGTAAGTTTCAACGATTTGGGAACGTTGTTCAGTTGTGTAAGTCTTCTTTACAAAATACTGAAAAGAAAATAAAAATTATAATAAAAAAGTTATAAGGAATTCACACCACTTCGGTCTTTCTGAGCCACCCTGTAGTTAAAAAAAAAACCTAATGTAAACGTAACATAAGTATAGTATGAAGCAAGTAAGAATGCTATATTCGGTCGTGCCGAATATGATAATACCCTTAACCATCATTTGATCTTTGATTTTGAATTTCTACAGAGTTAGCTGTATTCTAGAAGTCAATCCCTTTCATTTGACACCTATAATGATGGGGTAAGGATACAAATATACGCCATTTTTTTGGGACACCATTTTGGATTTTAACTCTTTTATAGTATATTGTATTGTACTGGTCTAGGCCTTTCATTTGCTACCCGTATTGTGGGAGTTGAAGAGAGAAAAGTTGTAAAAACTATATTTGACCCATTTATCCGCCATTGTTTTGGAAGCCATCCTGGAATTCAACTTTTTAAGTCTTTACTGTATTCTACTGGTCAAGTTATTTCGTTTGATACTTATATTGTATTAAATTAATTGCAGGGCATTTTTAAGTGGCAGCCATTTCGGACTTAAATTTTTTTAGTGTCTTATATTTTGCCAGTCAAACATTTTCTGTTATCCAGAAAATGAAAAACTTGATTTTCGTTTTTAAATTTTAGAAAAAACACCGAAGCTTTTGTAATTGGTTGCTTATATCTAAGTTAGTTAAGTCCAGATTTTTCAGTTTTTCTCGACAAAAATTTTCAAGACTACGGCTTGTACTTTGGTGTCTTTACCATGTCAAAAAATTAATTAAGAGCATTAATAAATTGATATGTTTCGAAATATTTTTTTAAATCTTTTTGTCTTCGTCGGTCAGTAACCGATTTCTGCGAAATTGTGTAAGAATATTCTAGAGTCATATTGTAGCTTTAAATAACAAACTTTTCTATAAATCAGCTTAGGGCTGCAAATGTTGAATTTTGTAGTAAAAAATGTGAAACTATAGAGGCGGTAGTGTTTGTTTGCTCATATTTCATAAAGTTATGGGTACGATCGCTGGATTTAAATAGGGATGCCACATACAGGTCTAGAAATTTCAACCAACACGGACAGACGTACATGGCTCTATCGACTCGTCTATACATACGCTTTTAGAAAATATATTCCTTATGGGGTCAAAAATGAATATTGTAGCAATTACAAGCGGAGTGACAAATCTATATATACCAATGGCACCACAGACGAAGGCTATAAAATTATAGCATATATGGCAACCCTTATTGCCTGAATAATACTAAATTTTCTTCACTTCCAAACTACTAATAAAATTGAAAAAAGAAACACATAAATCAATAATTTTTAAATTATTAGTCGAATATCGCATAGTACATCAAAACTAGGTAGACTCGTTATCACAGCTGGTCGTCACCTGTTTGGCCAAATTGTCAAAATTTGTGTATATTGTTTGTTTATATTTTATACTAGCCAAACCCGGCGCGCGTTGCTGCTTAATGAATCGAAATGCATTCTGAATTTTAATTGAATATCAAGTGCAAAAACCCAAAAATTATAATTTTTTTATGGGCGTGCCATTGCCCACTTTTCTAGTCACGAAATTATAAAGTCATAACAGCTCAATATGTGTGCAAAGTTTCAGAAGAATCGGACCAGTGCAAGTACCTCAGAATTAAAATTGTTTTTATGGGCGTGGCCCTGCCCACTTTTCTAATCACGAAATTGTAAAGTCATAACAGCTCAATATGTGTGAAAAGTTTCAGAATAATCGGTCCAGTGCAATTACCTCAAAATGATACCTTTTTTTTATGGGCGTGGCACTGCCCACTTTTCTAATCACGAAATTATTTAGTCATGACAGCTCAATATGTGTGCAAAGTTTCAGAAAAATCTGTCTGGTGCAAGTACCTCAAAATTATAGCCTTTTTTTATGGGCGTGGCCCCGCCCACTTTTCTAATCACGAAATTGTATTTATGTAATTTTTTTTAAGAATATCTCTGAAGGCATGCCCACAAATAGTAACGAACGTCTCAATAAATTAATCTAGGGCTGAAAAATTTTTATTTTTGAGGTAAAAATATGGGAAAAAACAGAGACAGTCGTGATCATTTGGTCATATCTGAAAAAAAAAAAAATGGGGCGATCGAGCTGAATTTTAGTAGTAATTCATTCTCGAATATATTACCACATACAAATCTGATTTGCATGTGGGGCTTTCTAAAAGTTGATTTCAACCAACACGCAGGCAGACAGACGACATGGCTCAATCGACTTCTCTAGTCTCAAACTTTCAGAAAATATATACTTCATGGAGTCGAAAATTAATATTATAGAAATTTCAATCGGAATGATATAGCTAAATATTTTTATACCCGCCACCAAAAAAATGGTGAAAGTATATTGATTTTGTCATTCCGTTTGTAACACATCGAAATATTCATTTTAGACCCCAAAAAGTATATATTTTCTGAATCGTCCGTCTGTCTGTTGAAAGCACAATAGAGCTCGAACCGAACCGAACCCACTTTAACGCCTACCTCCCATATAACGGTTTACCTTAAATTCATGGGTTATCAAAAAAAGCCAACCAATCGCATACGATCTATAAGTTAATCTAAAATTAGGCGAGAAATCTCCCGATCTGGCAGCACTAGCTATTAATTGTCTGCCTATTATGTAGATGTACGGATAGGAAACAAACGGATTTTGCGAGAACGCTCCCCATATTCTCTCTACTTCTCTCACCAACAAGATCAAGAGTTTGCAAACTTTTATTTTTTTCGTGTAAAAGGTGTGACATAATGTTGCTTTACTTAAATTCTTAAAATGTTATCTATCGAGCACGAATTTATTCCTCGCGGAAAAACTTTAAATGACCTTAAAAATATTATATATTATTTATTTCGTGTCGTCTATATTGAAGTACAACTTTAATTTATTTACTGGTAAACACAATTTTTGATGTGTCAATTGTACTTTGGTTTTTTTAAAAACGTCAAATAATATTAACGTTAAACAAATAAGGATAAAGAAAAAGAAAAGCAAAAGAGAAAATACTGAAAACTAGAAGTTAAACATTTGTACATGTACATTAAACCGTACAAAAAAAAAACAAAAAAAAAACAAACAATAGTGTTTTGTTTGGCCATGCCGATTTTGAAAATACCATTCACCATCTAATGCATAGGTATTTAAGATTAAATATTAAAGGCCATTTTGCTTTTTCATTTTCAAAATAATATTTGATTTTGAAAAAAAAAGAGAATTAAGCCTTTGATTTCCGACTCCATTATTTTTAAAAAAATAAAGATGCTGTACAGCTATTAAGCCCAAACTGTTCTATAGAAAAAAAAAAATTATTAAAATTTTTTTTTTTTAAAAATTTTACACAGACTTGTCAGTCTAACAAAATTTTTTCTTACAATAACAAACATTTACTGCCAATTTTTCTGCATGAATAAATGCTTATTATCCCAGATAACCATCTGTTACAAAAACACAATTGTTACAGTTCTTACTTAACACTCCTCCCGTAAGATTTTGAATTTTCAAAAGACTTTAAAACCTAAATTCATACGAAAACTTTTTATAAATTAAAAAAAAAAATTATAAACACAGAAGGGTTAATTTAATGTTTAACCAAACGATAAAAAACAATTTTGAATTCCTTGAAAGAGAAAGAAAACTTTATTTAGCAAAAAATTTGCAGGAAATTGTTTAACTAAGTGCATAAAGAATATTTAATCGCTTTTCTATTTTGTGAACGTGCCCAACACTCTCAACATCATTTTCCTTATCTGTCAAATATAAAAATGAAATTTTGTTTTGAATAATTGTTGCTGTTGTTGTTGTACGAAAGATGCAAGCAAGTACATATTGGCCTGTATTCAACTTGAATATTGAATATAAAAGACATTTTTCTACTCAACATCATTTTATTTCAGTGCACATTGGCAGAAATTCCATGTTTTTCTGGCCAAAATGTAACGTTTTTTTTAAATTATAATGAGATTAAAAACACTTTAAATCAATTGAGTATTTCTGTGGCTCGGAGCTAAAAGGGCCAATGTTAAAATATTTACTTTTAAGAAAATTTGAATTGAGCTTTATCTTTTATAGGTGCTTTCATAGTGACATTGGCCAGCATTTTATCTATGAAGCTGTTCTAGGTTAAGTGTGACTTTAGCTGTTTTACCATTATGAAATAGAGCAAGAAAACAAATCTAATGCAATGAATTACGCAAAAGAGCAAAAAAGTGACATTGGCCCTTTTAGCTCCAAGCCACAGATTTATATGTATGTATATTACACTCTTCACAATGAGTGTAAGCATTTATATAGGTTTTTCATTCCGTTTGTAATTTATACAATCTTCATTTCCGACACCATAAAGTATATATTTCCCAAAAACTTATGACTATGGATGTCTATTAAACAAATGTCCGTGTGTATGTTGAAATCAGTTTTTGGAAACCCCTGACATTGTTCAGATATGCTTGTGGTATCAAAATATTATAAATATTTGGGAGCAGATTGCTATTGAAAAATAAAAAAATTGATACATAAACAACTGAGGTATGAGGAAAAAACCCAGACCACGTCGTTTTTTCACATCCATACAAACGTCGTATACTGGCTCGAGCGAACCTGGTGTCGAGTCCCAGCTGAGGCAAAACAACAATGTTTTGAATTATTAACACATACGTTAACTTATTTTATAATTTTACGATGGGATGTTTTAGAGCGCATAAAGTTGTTTGTAGAATAATAAAACTATAAAACGTATTTCATATTAATGAGATGCAAATAACAACATTAGAAGCAAATAAATGCCTTGACTAGTAGAGTCGGGTAAAGCTTGTTTTATCCAACCCCATCAATATGAGTATTAAATGAGAGGGCTTAACTAGTAGAAAACAGTTAAATATGTAAAAATTCAATATCAAAGATGGCGTAGCAAAAAATAAAGCAAAATGGCGTACAGTATTAAATCTGGGCGAAGCTACACATTGGTCACTATATCTGAAAAGTGTATGTCTGTACAAGATAGTGAAGGGTATTACCAGATTCAGTACAGCCAAATATAGCATTCTTTGTTGTTTTTTATTTACCGTTTTTGTTATTAATGTGTATAACGACAAACACAATCCCTATTAATATTGTTGGATAATTCAGTGTGAGCAGGGCATTTCACGTATTTGGTCAAACGGGTTTTCAACAGTTACGCAAAAGAACTGTAATTAAAATTTCTATAGACAACTAAGTCAAATGTAAGTGTTTACGTACGCTTCGTTAGTGTGGTGGACATCCTTAGAGAAGAAGGTGAATATAAAACCTCTTCAAAAGATTCAGAGACAGTGCTGCATTAGTATTTGCGGCGCCATGAGGACCACATCGACAATGGCCATTGAGAATATATTATCCATTTGGCCTATTGAGATACAGGTAAAATATGAAGCGGCCTTGGCTGCCACAAGATTAATGGCAATAGATGAGTGGCTTATAAGAGAACATAAGACCAGGGGGCTGATTCTCGCATTCGTATACGAGCGAAATTATATTCGAACGTGCGAGTTTTCTTACTTTTGGGATTTTCTCATTCGATATCGAGAATCGACTATCGAAATTTCTAATGATGTCATTCGATAACGAGCTACATTTTGTATGCAACCTTGCGAGTATAAACTCGTTAGCAAAAAAGCATTCGAGTTAACGTTTTAAAGTATAAAAGTGAACAGAAAAGAAAATGTAAGTTAAAAATTTATGAAGTTTTTTTTAAAGTAAATTGTTATATTTCTAGGTAAAAGTTAACAAAACTAATTATTCTCAAAAAGAGATCTGAGGGGATTTTTTGGCAAAGCGCAAAGATTTGGCATAAAGCCTTTTTCCGAACAGTTCGCAAGGAAAAGCGAGGGCTAACCAACTATTGGAGCAACTAGCTGCGAAACTTAATGCTTCAGGTCCACCACTAAAAGATGTGAAAATGTGGCGGAAGGTAATATAAGAAGCAAAAATTGTTTTACTTTTAGTAATGATTTTTTTGTTTAGGTATACGCTGATCAAAAACATGTAAAAAAGAAGTTTTCTTTTAATAAATCTTCGAAGAAAAGAACCATTGTTTGCCCGTATGAAAACAAAACTCTCACTCAAGTAGAGGAACAAATCTTGACTGCTGCTGGCATAGAAGTTGCTGTTTAGGGTCTAAAGACTGTGCAAAGCTTTGTATCAGTTTTAAAAACACAAACAGAGCGGAAGTCAAACCTAAAACCTTAAGGTGATTAATTAAGTGTAATAGCACCTGAGGATCGGAATAATGACTTGCCATGCACTTCTTCGTCTTTGGTCTCGGACAGTAACCACTCCTCATGTATAGAAGATGATGATTTAGAAGAATCATTGCCAGAAAAAAAAAATAATATACGGAGACAAAAAAATAGCGTAAAGAAAAGGGAAACAAAAATTACTTTCCAAAAAAAAAAAATATGATGACTACAGAGAACTACCAGAAGGAGATGCTAAAAAGATTAAATTTCCTTATAGAAATAAAAAAACAAGACTTCGAATTAAAACAAAACAATGTCGAACTGAATATTCAGTTAATTGAAATGAAAAAGAGAAGCCTACAAATTAAGGAAGAGGGGCAATACTTAGACAAACTAATTAAAGAAAAAGAAACACTTAATATGGGTATCGAAATGCAATAAAAATAGCCATAAATCCCTATGTACATGAAATTTTTATAGGCTTATATTTTTTTTAGTTTTAAAAAACATGAAAAAAAAATAAGTTCTTTACAACACTGAACTAATTCGATTCGTTTCGTATCGAGTAATATCATTAGAAAATTGTACGCTATCGAAACTAATTTCGATACGAGTTGTATTTCGATAACGAATGCGAGAATTAGCCCCCAGATACCAAAGAATAACGGATATCTTACCGATGGGAAATATTACGGAATTAACATGTGATAAAATCCCGATGAGATATGAGGATATTAACTGCATCACCATTATACCGGAAGAGGGAGAATGGGATGAGATAATCAGGATGGGAAACACCCACGGAATCGATCTTTACACAGAAGGTTCAAAGATTGGTGACCAAACTGGAATGGGCTTCTACGACATAAGCCGAAATAGAAGCAAATACTTCCGTCTACCAGATCACAACACTATTTTTCAGGCTGAGATCATAGCGATTACGCAAGGAATTAAATGGATAAAGGAAACGAATAGCGAAACTCCGATTCGTATCTTTACGGATAGCCAATCAGTGATTAAGACATTGAGAAAGGAGAAAGTTGAATCCCGGAACGTTTTGCAATGCAAGAGGGAGATAAACTCATATGCAAATTGTGAACATCTGGAGATAATATGGATACCAAGCCATCACGGGCTGATCGGAAACGAGAAAGCCGACAAATTATCCAAAATGGGAGCTCTTATGAGTACTATAACTTTGGAGAACGCCAAACCCCTTAAACGATTTAAGGATGAACTTAAACGTTGGGCAATGGAGGAACATGTCAGAAAATGGCAAAGCACTGATGTCGGTAAGGTGACAAGATTACTATGGGGTGACCCAAATCTTGGGAAATCAAAGGAGATTCTGAGACTAAGTAGACCTACACTTAAGAAATTAACCGGTGTAATAACAGGTCATACGGAGTTGAGAACTCATCTAGCTCGCATGAGATTATCTGAGGAGACAACATGTAGAGCTTGCGAGGAAGAGGATGAGACTCTGGTACACTACCTCTCTCATTGTCCTGCGTTTGGGCATATTAGGCGTGAAAATTTTACAGTGGATACTATGCCGATTTTGGAATACCTGGGGAACTCGAACTGGAGATCCATAAGGCGTTACATTGAGGGGACTGGGTTCTTGGACTAGTCCGTTTTTTATGGGAAATTATGTTTATAGTTTTTGTTTGGGAATTCCGTTTTCCATATGGAGCGCACAACATGCCAACTGGGCATAAGTGCATACCTGTCATGGGTTTGGGCTTTTATACCCCTCCTTTTCAACCTAACCTAACCTAAGTGTTTATAATATTGGATTAATTTAAACAACTTTAATTTTCTAAGGGCTTTTAAAAAATATTTGTTTAAATTAATTTTAATTTAAAACAAGTAAGAGTCCTATATTCGCCCGTGCCGAATCTTATATACCCTTCACAACATGTAGTCATAGATACATATAAAAAACATACATACATAAAAACATACCATTGTAAAAAAAATATAAAAAAAATAAAAAACCATAAAATGAATAAAAAAATAATAATATAAAAAATTTTTTTTTGGCTCAACTCAGATTCGATGTTACGTTCACTTTGACCAGTATACCACGTTTGTATGTATGTTGTTGTTGTGAAAAAAAAACGAGGTGGTCGTGGTTTTTTACTCATATCTTAGTTGTTTATGTATCGATTTTTTTGATTGTCAATAACGATTTGCTTCCAAATATTTGTGATATTTTACTACCTTACGCAGGTCCAGGCGATGTCAGGGGGCTTCTAAAAGTTGATTTCAACACACACATGGAAAGACGGATAGGGCTCAATCAACTCCTCTATTCATACCCTTTTAGAAAAAATATACTTTATGGGGTCGGAAATGAAAATTGGAGAAATTTCACACGGAATGACAAACCTATACCCTTTTGCACTTGTGTGTGAAGGGTATAAAAAAGGTCAAACATTTTCTGTCACGAGATAAGAATCAAAAAATGGTTTATGGTCTTCAGAAGAGTATCCTTTTAATATTTACTACAATTATTTTCAACTCTTCAAAATAAATAAATTATTGCAAGGGAACCTTGTCATAAAAAATCGGATCTTTCTTAAATATTGATGAAAAATGATTCCAAATGAATAAAGAAAAATATTGCAATAAATATTGAGATAAAAATTTGACTTCTTTGTATTAAGCTGGGACAGTTGTGCTACAATTTCTTAAAATATTTTAAGTTCCGAAATGGCAAGTGGCTTTTATTTGAATAAATGTTGGTATTAGTTATAAAACTGAAGTTCCAAGCTCTTTAGAGGCTGGTTGGCAACAATTGCCATATTTAGAAATGTTTAAGCAAAAAAACCCATCAAAAAAAAAACATGCAAAAGAAATAGTGAGTGTATGAGTTCAACTCATGATAAAATAGTTCAATTAACCGTAGAATGCATAACCGGGTACCCGTGTGTCCACTTGCAACATTAAACGTTGCTAACTGCAAAACTAATAGTAATAGAGTATTGAAACTTTGGTTCTAGGAAACTCAAGTCTTTTTAAGTCATTTTATGGACCATTTATGACACTAGGTTCATTGGTTCCTTAGCTCTAAGCTTCTAAAGATGACACCTACGTAAACACATAACCGGGGTACCCGTGTACCCAACAGTTTTTATATAATAAAAATGGGCAAACAAGAGGCTGTTCAAAGATTTTATCATACAATTTTTTTTGACACATTTTAAATATACATTAAAAAATATGATTACAAGAAAACAATATTATATAAAAATTAATTAATGATTCCGGTCACAAGATATGCAGACGCAATTCGTTATTGAGTGTTCCAGGCACATTGGTTTTTTGCAAAGGCTGCATTCTTTTCGTGTTTTTCTTCTCCGTTTTGTTTCCTGCATGTAGCACAAATAGCAAGATCCAGTTACTGGCTTTCTCGATCCTACTGCTGTCGATTTTGATAGACGGCTTTCGCAAATTGTCTCTAGTGGTCGATTCAGGTAACTTTCTATAGCTATTTTTGTTGTGAAGTGCCTAGTTATTTGATGGTTGAGTGCACGTTGCTTTATAATGGGCATACACATTTCTTCAGCCATTTACCGCAGAAATAACTTTCGTCTATTTGCAGAGTTTGGAATCATGTCGTTGTTCACATAGTACAATTTATACGCTGCCAAGGCCGTTATATCTAAAACGTTGAAAAATAATGACAGTGGCCATCGTTTTGTAGCTCGCTTTGTAGTGTACTCTGAGAATAACTGGTCCATAACATCGACGCCACCTTTGGTTTTATTGTAAAATTCTATAATTTCTGATTTGCCACTCTCTGCTACTTTGCCATCATAGTGCATTGACGAAAGCAACAACACTGCTTTATTTTTGCGAGGAACATAGTAACATATTGTAACATTTTTTCGGAAACCAAACGTCGTTGAGCCAATAGATCTATCCCTCTGCCCTTTCATTTCTGCTGGAATACATGTTTTATTTTTCCTAAGCGTTCCCACTAATGTTAAATTCCAGGATAGTAAATGTTCTGCAAGCCCCAACGTTGTGAAAAAATTGTCCATTGTTATGTTTCGGCCGGTTCCTTTGAATTTGGCAGCTAGATCCTTCACCACTCGTTCGCCCTGTTTAGATTCTCTTCCAGATGCGGCCTGGCCGGTATATATTTGCCCATGCAGTGGAAAAGAATTCGTGGCGTCACAAATCCACCAAACCTTTATTCCGTATTTTGCAGGTTTCGACGGGATATACTGTGTGAAACGCGTGCGGCCTCGATAAGGAAAAAGTTGTTCATCGATTGTCAAATTTTCACTCGGCTTGTAGTAGGAAGCTAGATTGTCATTCATCATGGTCCATATATCTCTTATCGGTGCAGCTTTATCTGTTTGAATACGTATAGCCCGAGTGTTTGCATCATCAAACCTTATGAAACGCAATAGTGCACAAAAGCGATTGTTTCCCATTACTGCGCGATACAATGGAAAATTTTTGGCGCTCCATAAGTCTCTGACGCTTTCAGTGCTGCTGCGGTTCGTGCCTGCCATAATTAGTATTCCAAAAAAAGCATATAACTCTGCTACTGTAACTTCTTCCCATACTTTTGGAGTTGAATTGGGGTGGCTTTCGTTTCATTCCTTATAAGAATTTATTGCTTTTTTATTGGTGTGACGCATAATAATATCTACCATTTCCGAACTCATAAAACATTTATATGTTTGTTCCATTGACATCATTTCAGTGTGCTTTGACGCCCCACAACGTTGTCGCACTATATTTTGCACGAGTGCTTGGCGAGCTTCGTTTGGTTGGGCGTTCCATTCAGTACCATCACGTGAAATAAATTTTTCAACGCTCAGATTTATCGCTGCCTCTTCCTCTTCATCATTGTTATCTGATTCATTGTCGTCAGAGGCTACTTCCTCTAAATCTTCATTTTCTGGAACGTCTTCCACATCAGACATATCGACATCTCTTATATTGAGCTCTTCCTCGTCCTCACAAAAAGAGCTTTCGTCATCGTCCACAATATCGTCAAAAAGAGACTGAATATATGCCTCCTTTTCTGTAACACTCAATCTAAAAAACAAAAAAATAAATATAAAAATGTATAGGAATATTTCACCATATGTGTACCTTTTATATGCACTGGAAGATAGGTTTGCGCTATATTTTGAAGACATCTTTACTATCAGAATTAAAATTTTTAAGTCTTTCTAACGATAAACTGCAGCACTTGTGTCTACTATTTCTTTACTACTAAAAAATTTACACCTGCATTGTTGCAAAAATTGTTTCAACATTCTCGTATCTTATTATCGGGGGTTTCCCCTTATTATAGTTTGGTTATGCATGTATGTATGTACATATGTACGTGCATGACTGTGGATACACAAAAACTTAATAAAAATGCTGTATCTGTTCAATAAAAATAAGAAACAAGCTTGTTTGGAAATAAATCGCCATTTTATAAGGTATGACAATATAAAAATTGGATTTCCTTTCATTTATATTTATTGACATAATTTTTAGTTGTAATAAATAACTAAAGATTTTATTGAATACATTAGACTATTCAATTAATTTGTTAATATGTTTATTTAAAGGTATTTAATATTAAATATTTTAAATTTATACAATGGGGTACACGGGTACCCTGGTTATGTGTTTGTGTGGTATTTTTTGGTTATGCATTCTACGGTTAAGGTGAAAAATGCATGATTTTAAGATTTACGTGTCATTGGAGAGCATGTGTTTATATGAATATACTAACAAAATTCACCTCAATTTAACAAGTGCATTGAACGCATTCACAATAGATCAAAAGAAACTCATGTTTAATGAGTTAATAATGTTTGTTTACATGAATAGTTAAAGATTTTGTACAAGCATTTGCATGTACTTTGAAGCACATCAGTAATGTTTTACTATTTTGTATTTTCAGAAGGCATTATTTATGTCTTCTTTTTTAATTAAAACATAGAAGTCTTGGGAAATGTTGTTCACATTGAACTAGTGCACAATTTTTTTGCTGGGAAGGGAAACGGCAGAATTTTCGTCATATCAAAAAAATCAGACAGATCGATTAAACAATTTGCTACGTATTTGAGCGCTCAAAATGGGGAGAAAAGAGCCAAGCTGCTGTTTTAAAAGACCAACGCGCCCATCCAAAATTGGAAAGATATGCTTCGAAAATTTATAAAAACTTATCAGACTTTATATAATCCACCCTTCTATAGGCTTTTTGTAGGAGAAGCTCTCTGCACTCTTCCTGAATTATTTGTAAGAAAAACAAGTAAGAGCACTATATTCGGCTGTGCCGAATCTTTTATACCCACCACCAATTTTGTGTACATTTAAAGTACAATATTTATTATTTTGTTAATCGCTATGGAATAATCTCTTTATAATAAAATATGTATCACTTTCTTTGTAGAGGGTGGTTAAATTTTAAGGGCCCATGTTGAAGGTGAACTACACCTAGTCCTTAAATTTATTTTCTGCTTTTCACTTGACATTTCTCAATCTCAAACTTACTCAATTTGATCCGTGGAAAGATACGCAAATGAGCAACGCTTTAAAGTTATTCAGGTTTTTTATGAAAATGGGCGTTCAAATCAAAATGCATTTTGTGCACTTCGTAATACTTTTGGTCAACATAATCGTTCAAATTCGTCCACAATCAGGAGAATTGTAAAAAATATTTAAATTTTTGCAAAACAGGTCTGTATAAAATGTTAGAAAATCTGTGAATGCCTTCTTAGATCGTTGAATGGGAACCATTGCTGTTTTTTGCGATAGTGTGGCAAAATAGCAGTCAATCTCGACTCATCATCATGCCCAACAATTGAGCATCAACATTGTCTTTATTATTCCAAAATCTTTATTAATAGAAAAATTATATGAATTGTAGGTAAAACGTTATATGGGAGGTGGGCGTAAAAGTAGGCGTGGTATCTTAATTTTCTGGCACAGTAATGACACTGCCTAGGGGGATATACGTAGCAAATTTTATCATCATACCTCTAATTTTGGCGGTTTTATAAGCTTTTAAATTTCATTACCGGTAGATAACGTGAAAACTGGGCGTTATAGTAGGCGTGTCAAAGTTATTTTTGCGAATGAGTACAACTGAGGTGTTTCAATATAGCCCTTTATTATTCCAAAATCCTTATTAATAGAGAAATTATATGAATTTTAGGTAAAACGTTATGTGGGAGGTGGGCGTAAAAGTGGGCGTGGCACCTTAATTTTCTGGCACAGTAATGACATTGCCTAGGGGGATAGACGTAGCAAAATTTATCATCATACCTCTAATTTTGGCGGTTTTATGAGCTTTTAAATTTCATTAACGGTAGATAACGTGAAAATTGGGCGTTATAGTAGGCGTGTCAAAGTTATTTTTGCGAATGAGTACAACTGAGGTGTTTCAATATAGCCTTTTATTATTTCAAAATCTTTATTAATAAAGAAATTATATGAATATTAGGTAAACCGTTATATGGGAGGTGGGCGTAAAAGTGGGCGTGGCACATTGATTTGCCGTTACAAGAAAGCGTGTCACCAAGAAGCAAAGTGTGCAAAATTTCAGAGTCGTACATCCAATTTTGTTGCTTTTATGACGTTTTTGTTTTTAAATATACCGAAAAATACACTGTGCGGTATAAATTTTCGTACATTTTGATCGATAACTCCTCTCCTAATGCATAGATTTAGACAATTTTCGGGGAAAAATATTGTTTTTACCCAGGAAATATATGTTCGAAGTTTCATGAGTCTACGTTAAGGCGTTTGGACACAATTCCATTTTATTCGATGTTCGAAGGACACGGTTTTTTTGACCTACTCTTGCTTTTCGAGCTATAACTCTCTTCCTAATATTCCGATTTAGCCCATTTTCAACACCATACAAACCTTGTCTATAAGAAAGATTCTGGCAAAATGTGAGCCCCCTAGCTTTTTCGGTGCGACCTCTATCGTGCTTTCAACAGACGGACAGACGGACATAGCTAGATCGTCATAAAATCAAACCCCGATTCAGAATATATATACTTTATGGGGTCTAAAATGGATATTTCGATGTGTTACAAACGGAATGACAAGATGAATATACCCCCACCATTTTTTTGGTGGCGGGTATAAAAAGTCAGTCAAAAGTTAATACCTAAAGATTAATTCATAAATTAGGGTAAAAAGTTATTCATTAATTAATTATATTAATTCCTTACAAAATACTTACATAAAATTTTAAAAACTTAAAAAGATTTCACAAACAGTTTTACAATTATTTTAAATAAAGTTACATAATTGATAGTTTACTAAAATAAAATTGTTTCATGGGAGGGAATTTTAAAACGTCTTACAGACTTACTGATAACTGCAGTGTGTTCCAAGCGGAGATACTGGCTATATCAAGGGCAACGGATCTTATTCTGAAACATGCTTCGTGCAGTAGGGAGGTTACTACTTACGAGAAAAGTCAGTCAGCGCTCAGGACCTTGAAGGGACATTATGTCAAATCAAGGTTGGCTAGGGAATGAAGGAGAGAACTTAATAGGATCATGGGCCTCTTCCGTATCTGAGTCATGCGAAGCCATGATAAATATATATAAACACAAAGAAAAAAACGCGGTTGTGCAACATGTTATGATTGATTTGTATGGTTGTGGTTAAAACATGTAATGGTATGATCTTTTCTCTCTTTTCTTGTATTGTCAGGAACTCCAGTGTAGAAAATTTTGTTTTCTTTCTTCTCTTTATTCAGGATTTTAATATTATCATACCAAAATATTTTAAATTTTTAGTAATAAAACGAATGATGAAATCTCGCAAACCATACTTAATCTATTCGATAATAAATCCCCTGCTCATAATAGCATATGGGCAGGTACATTAATTAAATTTAACAACTTCTCTGTCCAATGAGTCATATAAGACTCACGAGAGCGTATTGGAATAAGTTAATGAGTCATATGTGACTCATTTCTATATACAACTAATACGCACACCAATATGTGTATTTGGCAATTATCAGCTGTCAATTAATTACACTGTGCTAGTTGAAAAAACAGACAAGCCGGGCACCTAGCGTTTCAACATAATTCGGGTACGCTGAATCCAGTGGTGCCCACGGTTTTTTAAGATTGGCTCTGGTTTTCGAGATATACCGTTATTTCGAAAATGGAGGAGGTTGCACAACATATGTTCGCGTAACTCAAAAACGCTTTAGCTTATTGAAAAAACTTAAAAAACCGAAATTCCGCAATAAAATTTTCTTTCTAATATTTGCAGTCGTTTTAGAAAAATAATTATTTTTTTGAAAAAAAAATTAATTTTTTTTATCAAAATTTCGAAATTTTTATTTTTTTTAAATTCATAAAAAATTGAAAAATTCAGCTAGGCTTCTAATTTTTTGCAGACATATAAAAAACAAAGCTGCAAACAAAACAAGCCATAAATAACACTGCTCGACAAAAAATAATTTTTTTTCTTCCCGTTAATTAAAACTATGTGGTCTATGTGGATTTTGATGCGCTGAACTCAAATCCGTAATCGGTTTTTTTCCATCAGATCGGTATTTTTTTTATGGGCGTGCCAAATTTTTTCCCCTAAATTAGGTTTCGGTTTTCAAAAGTAAAACACCAGAAGATGTGTTTTCTCTATCTCTTATCGTTTTGGAATTATTTAAAAATTAATGGAGATAAAAAAAATTTTTCGTGCCAAATTCGTAATATTTTTCAATTTAAAAATATAATTAAAAAAAATATAAAGCAAATATTCAACATTTTGCACTTTTTTCTGAGAACTACTTATCTTAAAAATAAAAAAAGCCGCAAGCCATAAAAATCGGTTAAAAAATGTAGATTTTATTGTCAATTTACCGCAGGTACCCAATATTGTAATGCAACCAGCCTTACATATGATACAGCATTTCGTTAGGTGAGCAGGTAATGGAACTGAAGTACAACGGTATTTTGTATGGTTCTTAGAATTAAAAATTATAACATAGTATTTTTCAATTACCTGTGATTTCAAATTATTGGGTACCTGCGGTAAATTGACAATAAAATCTACACCTGGAAAAGTTAGAAATATTATTCGTCCTGGGTTTTTTTTTACAAAACATGGTCATGAAGGTCTCGACTGGTACTTTGATTAAAACAATTACAGTATAAATAAGTGTTCCTCAACCCCTTCACTGTCATATGGAAAGTGCTTGCGAAAGTGATTAGTGAATTTTAAAGCCTCTGACAGTCTTGTATCTAAACAGTTATATTGAAATATCTAAGATGGAGGCGTGTAAAAAGTTTAATTACTTTTGTTATGTGTGTGGGAAATATAAAAATATGCCAAGTCGCCGTAAAATCACTACTGAAACAAGTACCTTGTATGAATCATATTTTTCTTTAAGGGTTATATATGGTAAGAGTTGGACACCATCAATAGTGTGTACACACTGCATTTACCATTTAAATAAGTGGGAAAAAAATGGAGACGCCATGCCATTTGGTGTTCCAATGATTTGGAGAGATCCCATAGTTCATGTTGAAGATGAGTGTTATGCGTGCATAAATTATACAGCGGGTATAAACAGAAGAAAAATGACTTATATGTCTTATACTGAAACAGCATATGCTCGATTTCCGCTGCCACATTCTGATGAAATTACTGTTCCGGGTAGCCATATACCAACAGAACATATTCCCTCAATAATTCATTCTGTTGAAGCGGATAGCCCAGCTACTTCAATGTATCAACCGTCATGCATCACGGTTCCATGCAGTCACAATGAAATCACGCAAGATCGTCTGGATATAATGGTACGGCGTCTAAAATTATCTCAAAGACAGAGCATTCTCTTGGCAAAAGAGTTAAAACGAGCTAATATTTTAGCACCAGGTGTACAAACATACGGGGCTATCAATCGCCATAGACGATTTACGACTTTTTTTAAATCTATTGAGAATAATTCTATTGCGTATTGTACTGACATCCGCGGATTGGTTTTAACAATGCAAAATGAATATAATCCTGGAGATTGGCGCTTATTCATTGATTCTTCCAAAAGTAGCTTAAAAGCAGTTTTGCTACATGTCACTAATTTAAAAAGTCCTATTCCGATAGCACTTAGCACAAATACTAAAGAGACATACGCATTAATGAAAAAAATAATACAGTTAATTAAATATGAAGACCACAAGTGGAAAATATGCGCAGATTTAAAAGTGGTAGCTCTTTTAAGAGGCATGCAATTGGGCTATACTAAAAATATGTGCTTCATGTGCTTATGGAATACGCGTTTCGATGGCGACCAGTACAATACACGGGATTGGGCTTTACGTGAGGAAAGCAGATTGCATAGAAACAATGTTATTGAATTACCACTTGTGTCGATGGAAAAGATTTTGCTTCCTCCACTCCACATCAAACTGGGTATTGTAAAAAATTTTATAAAAGCATTGAGCCCAGATGGTGTTGCTTTTACCGAATTGCACCGATTTTTTCCACGATTAAGCGGCATGAAAGTAAAAGAAGGTATGAACTCTAACTACTTTATTAAATTAGATTTATATTTCATTTCATAATGTTTCTATTTTACAGGAATTCTTAATGGACCGGACATTCGCCGTCTTATGAAGGACCATCAATTTGAGGTTGCATTGAATGATATCGAGCTATTGGCCTGGAATTGTGTGAAATCAGTAATAGAAAATGTATTAGGAAATCATCGGTCTGAAAACTGGCGAATTTTAATCAAAAATATGCTAACCGCATTTAAAAACTTAAACGTTAGAATGTCATTGAAAATACATTTTTTGCATTGCCATGCCGAAAAATTTAATGAACAATCACCAGCCGAGTCTGATGAACATGGCGAGAGATTTCACCAAATAACAGCCAGGCTCGAACACTGGTATAGCGGCAAACAACTTGATTCGCTATTAGGGGATATTTGTTGGAATCTGCAGGAGGAAGAAGAATAAATTTCTAAATAAAAACTACTTAACAACAAAAAATTTTTAGTTTGGTTATATAAAAAATTCAAAAATTTCATCTTTTCTGAAAAAATCAAAAGTTGTAGACAGACTTTAATCACAAATAGCTTATTTTGCACCTGCGCAACTTTATTTTTCATTCCCAACATTTGATTCTAAGGCCTAGGATTCACTCCTAGGGGGATAAAATGTATGACCGACCTTCATTGTTTTTTGTTCTTAACATTTTCTTAAATTATACTTTCCCTTTATCACCATCCCTTAGGGGGGCCCCAATACAAATGTTGCGTTTTATGAAATTCTTAGATTAATTAAAATTTGTCGACTTTTGTGAATAAAATCAAAAGTTGCAAACATATTTTAATTGTTTATAGCTTGTTTTGTTTGCAGCTTTGTTTTTTATATGTGTGCAAAAAATTAGAAGCCTAGCTGAATTTTTCAATTTTTTATGAATTTTTAAAAAATAAAAATTTCGAAATTTTTATAAAAAAATTATTTTTTTTTTAAAAAAAAAATTATTTTTCTAAAACGACTGCGAATATTAGAAAGAAGTTTTACTTTTCTTAAAGAAAATTTTATTGCGGAATTTCGGTTTTTTAAGTTTTTTCAATAAGCTAAAGCGTTTTTGAGTTACGCGAACATATGTTGTGCAACCTCCTCCATTTTCGAAATAACGGTATATCTCGAAAACCAGAGCCAATCTTAAAAAACCGTGGGCACCACTGGATTCAGCGTACCCGAATTATGTTAAAACGCTAGGTGTCCAGCTTGTCACGAAAAAAAAGTGTCAATTTCATGCACAGTGTTATTAGCGCGCCAAAACTCATTTGTCATGCAAATTATTTCGCTATGATTGATGTTCATATGTGACTCATTAAACGTGGTAAGATAAAATTTGTATTGCTACGTCCATGAGTCGTATATGGGTCACAAAATAAAGTAGCCAAAATAATAGGAATATATATCTAATCTTTTACCAAAATTATATTTTATGGTATATATGCATGTAATTTAGTTAATCAATACAAAAAACCAGTGGGCGTGGAGCATTCACAAAGTGCGTTGTATGGGGACAGGGAAGTTGGTAATTATGAAATCTCGCCATATTTAGTGAATATATTTAATAATGTTATTTTGTTGTCGTAATAACTAAATATTTAAGATGATCCAAATACCCAGAAAATGTAAATTCTAACAAAGAATATCGGCCTTATTCATAACAAAAAGTTGGCATAAAGTTAGCATAAAGTTTATTCATAACACACATGCCAAACACTGACTAACGATTTGCTTAACTCTTGTTAACGAGCTGCCAAACGTTTGCCAACTTGTGAAAAACAGCTGTTCTATGTTGTTGTTTTATATTACCAATAATTTTTTAACAGATCGTTTGCTTTGCTTTTCCATTTTTATAAAAAATTGTATTGTTCGTTTATTTTTTTAATCTATTTTTCAATTTTAAAAATTGTTAGTATGGATGGAAAAACAAAAAATGTCAAAATCAGGGATGATATACAAAAAATGGTTGCATTTTTAAGGAGTTTCTTGCAATTTCAGAGTTGATTTATAAAAAGTTTGCAGACGGATAAAAGTTTCTTATGAATAAACTCTGTGCCAACGAGCTCTCAAGCTTAATCGGCATTCTAGTTAGCAGCTCGTTGTACGTAGTGTATAAACTGTGGCTAACTTTTTGTTATGAATAAGGCCGTATATGCATTGATCTATTGCGCGTACATACAGCAAACAAAAAGAATTACAACTAACCCGTATCCTGGGGTGTTATTTGCATAGAAGACTCTTTTGCCACTGATGGGTTTGCAGCTCTCATCGACACCAACCCATTGCTCTTTCAAAAATATTTATGTAGTGACGATAGAACTCAGAGACTTAAGATTTGATCTAAGCTACCATTTGAGCAAGTAATCACTTTTTCAGATTGAATTTCCAACCTTCATACAGTTCAGGAGAGAGGTGTCATCAGAGATTTAGTTCACCATTTCTAAATAGTTAAAATGTATCCACTGGTCCCTAATAATTCCCAAAGAGTATGAAGTATGAACCAATTCTACAATGTATCACACATATCGTATTCACGAACACTCTATCAAAAGAGGTAGAAAGGCACCATCGCGGCCACTGGCCTATCCGCGATCAATGTACCTATAGACCTGATAACAATGGAGATGTGAAGTATGTGCCGGATGACAACTATTTCATCGTAACACACAGCTTTTACCAATTTCTAATACTTCGATATCACATAACTAATCGACTCGCTCAGCAATTTGACGATTTATCAAATGCAAGGAAACCCTGAACAAAAGCCTTCCCATTTTGCTACATCGTACGCTGATGGTTTCATACATAATGAAAAGCATTGATAGTGACCTGGTCGAACTGGTGAATAAGTTCTGCTGTATACTCACTTATGCTAAACTAAGCTTGCAACTTGAGCATAGACGTAGCTACAAATTTTTCTAGGGATGGCAAAAGCCTAAAATTGTTCTTGCGGTGATTTTGTATGTATAATAGTTAATTTCTTTAAAACTAAACCTCGGGAGGATGTTGGTGTGTTACATACAACATGTATGACAAATGTGTTTGAGGGTTCAATGTTCAAGGATGGTCTAGTTATGCCTATGACCCTGAATCTGGAGGCGTAAGTATCCGACTATCAGGATAAGCCTGTTGCACGAGTTAAACTATTTAATTAAGTATTGGATTTAAGGGAAGAAAATCTAACCAGACGTCTGCTGTGGATGCGAACTGTTCTTTTGTGCATAAGTGTATTCTAAAGCTCAAAAGAAATCAGTAAATGAAGGAATACCGATAAGCTGAATTAAAATAAACAGCCATGATGAATAAAAACTACACGCAAAGAAAAAACCTGGTTGTGGTAATCATAATCTAAGAGCAACATAATATGATTAAATTTTATGATTACAGTTAAAACATATAATGGTTGCCAATTATTATTATTATTATTTTTTTAATTAAAGTATCATGCAATTATCACACTATAACTAAAAAATAAAACATAAAATTTTTTTTTCTCAAACACATTTTATTTCAACAAAAATAAATATCTACGCAAGATTTTGGGGGTGTATTTGTACTCAACGATCTCCAACATTCACCTGTGGTCAACAACCGATCCAGCATAAATAAGGCCGCATAAATCGGACTTGTAAACTATCAGGCGACTTAGCAAAACAATATTTAGAGTAGAATCCACAGGGCCGACATTGACATTAAATTTCATTTGGAACGTAATTGAACATCGTGTAGTAGATGTAGAATATTGGAAGGAACTCGCTGCGGCCCTACGCTGATTGTAGGAGAATTGAATGAGATAAATAATAAATTTTTTTTTCGTATTCATTGTACTTACTTTTTCTATAATTTTTGGAACATTTTACTGATTGTTTTAATTATTTCTTAAAATTTTTTATATTTTTTTGTTCATGTCAAACTTATGAATAATAAAAATTCATTTAACAAGAAGAAGAACGTTTGAAAACAAATTATGATTAAAACTTATAATAGCGTGAGTACTTTGTAATCATACTGTTGTTTCAATTATCATCAAATAGTTGTTTGTAATTTTAAGTAAATAGCTTCGAATATAATGTTATTTTTGTAGAGACATGATACAATTTTTTTCATATTAATTTCGTAAATCATACTATTTAAAAAGGATAACCATATGGAAGTTTACACAAAAAGCAAACATTAAATGATAAAATTAAAACAACTGATTGGTTATTGTGACCAAAAAAGTGATAAAACATAACTTAAATAACTATATATTGTTATGGTGAATATAATATGACCGTCGTGATCATATCGTCACCATGGGTTTTCCTTCCGTGTAGTAACTATTTCGTAACTACATGGTATCCTTAAATTAGCCTAAATTTACTGGCAGAGTATTTGTGTATTTACGTATTGACGTATTTAATAATATAATATTATTTTAAACAATCATATTGACACACATACACGGACAGTGAGTATATTATATTGTATTTTCTCCTTGCATGTTTATGTAACATTTAAAATCCTGATGACAGCTTAATACACCCTTTTAATTAATGAAATTGTTGAAATTTCATCAATTATATAAAATAATCAATTAGTACTTTAGTAAACTAGTTGTTTGATGACATAACACAAATAAAACAACAAATCGTATGTTTATTGACGCCTGAAAGGGCAAAAGAAAACTGAACCTTGATTTTTTTTATGAATAAGATTCATGTTAAAAAAAAGAAGCAAAATCATTAGTGAAACAAAAAAGTAAAGCAAAACAAAAAAAACTTTATTCGCAAAGTCATTGAATGGTCAGTTGCTGTAATAGTACTAACGAGATGAAACCTAATAAACTTAAACAGAACAAATTTAAGGGTAAATGGTAAATGATTTATTAGAAAACCATTAAAAAATGCCAACTCCAACTTGAGTCAGGTAAAGATTTAATCTTATAATTTTTAAAATACGCAATTATAAAAAACAATCCAAGAGATTGAGTCAAATAATACATCATTTTGTTGTATCATGATTTTAAATCGTTACTCTTTAAACACATAGACGACCGCAGGCTGCACAGCAACATGACCACAACTGTTAGCTTTTTAAATATTAATGGTAGATTCGTTAATTCTCTTTTCAATAATTTGTCAAATCTTTTTATTTTGATGATATTGTTTTCATGTTTTATTTTACTTAAAATCGGTTAATCTTCTTTACTTGCTCGCTCTTATAAAAAAAATATAAAATTTTTATATACAAGTAGTAATATTTTCCATTAAATCTATTATTTTTATATAAAAAAATTTTCAATGAGAGGATGAATGCTTTTTGTTTTCAGACATGGCTAGATTCTTCAATAGGTTTTCGTTGCATTTTGGTGTTAAACCTGTTGTATTGTTATGGGAAGTCAATGTGTGTGAAAAGAGTCATAAGAACCGGTGCGATGGAACTAGTAGAAAAAGCTGTCGCAGGTTAAATAAAATGTTATAAGATAATTTGTCTTGTTGTATTAGAAAACCAGTAAATAGATACAAATACAATGCAGTACAATACAATACAATACAGTACAATACAATACAATACAATACAATACAGTACAATACAATACAATACAATACAATACAATACAATACAATACAATACAATACAATACAATACAATACAATACAATACAATACAATACAATACAATACAATACAATACAATACAATACAATACAATACAATACAATACAATACAATACAATACAATACAATACAATACAATACAATACAATACAATACAATACAATACAATACAATACAATACAATACAATACAATACAATACAATACAATACAATACAATACAATACAATACAATACAATACAATACAATACAATACAATATAATACAATACAATACAATACAATACAATACAATACAATACAATACAATACAATACAATACAATACAATACAATACAATACAATACAATACAATACAATACAATACAATACAATACAATACAATACAATACAAAGATAATTAACAGAAAAATGGACAGCTACCTCGAGCTAATTTCCGCTTTTCGTATTATTATTACAGGGAGTACCCCTTTTTCCGGACCTACCCAGTTAGATTTTTGCTGAATTTTATATCCTGTCTCAAAATTAACAAATACCACATTTGAAGCCTCTTACTATTATATCTTTTTAGATATTATATTATTTAATAGTTTATTTGTAAGGGGAGTACCCCTTCCCACAGTTCTATCTCGCTAGTTTTTTCCTAATTTCGAAAATAGCTCTCTGTAAGAGATATTGATCGAAAAATCTAAAATTATAAACGTGGAAAATCACCAAGAATTAGTTTCCATTTTCGCCACAATGTTATCTTCTATCCGGCTGTAGCCGATGAACTTTTATATAATTTAATTTCAAATTTAATATCTTTCTTTTATAGTAAACATTTGTCGCTCAGTTGGTTAAGCTTTTAAAATAGAACTTACAAAATTAAAAAAAACCTTTCCGATTCAGTCTTATTTTTCATCCAAGATACAGCTTAGCCTAACTACGGGTCTGCTTCTTTTGAGAACAAAACAAAAAGTTGGTATTTGGATTTTGAAGTATTGAAAACTTCTTGCAAAATATTAGTGCTTATCGGTAACGTTTGCAGTATGAATCCGTATTAAGTTTATATAAGGATAATGCTTGTATTCGAATGCGATAGATTATGAGTTAATATTACAACGAAAATGCGGAAGGTCTTTTATTCGGGTTCGATAGATTACGAGTTACTATTGCGACATAAATAAAAAAGATGCAGAATGCCCTATGTTCGGATATGACAAATTACGAACACAAAAAAAATCCAGAGGGCCTTATATTCGGCTACCGAAAACATTAAGAACAACTGTCTACAACAAACGCATAGAAAATAAACAGAAGAATCTTGCATTCGTCCATGGAAAGGAAAATTTGGTAGGCCTTGTATTCGGTGACAGCACATCTCTTAGCTAGTGGTTACAACGAACAAAGGTTAAATTTGGAGGGCCTTGTATTCGGGTACGAAAAATCGCAAAAGCACTACTACACTACCTAACTACAAAGCACGTGTCTGGGAAACAGGTATCGGCATGGTTTCGGGTCGCGCTTTAAATGGTCAAGTCAAAGTAAAACACGAGCAGTGTCGGTAGCTGCTCCATAATTGTTTCCTTAAACTTTGACTGTTTATACCAAAACTAATAAAAACGTAATGAAAATTATAACTAATTCATACGAATTACGTATTACCATGCGTTTATTCGTAAAATTTTTTTTGGCTTAATTATAAAACGTTCTAAAAACGAAGTCACGATTTATTGGTCAGAGTTTTTAGATCACGATAAACGTACATATAAACGCGGTATAGAAGTGAGTCTGGTAACAATTCTTATGATAGATCTGCAGCATGTTTATGCATAGTGTGGAGTTATGTTTATGGTTTTAAATATTTCGAGTTCTATTCAATACTTCAACAAAATATTAGAATGTTTTGGCATTAAAGTTGAATGCTTAGTCTGAATCGGGTTTTATTATTATTTTTAATTGTTTAGTTCGTGGAAAGCGAGCTGGCTTTAAATATGTATGATTTTACCATCTAAATGTTGGTTGCAGTTTTTGTGTCAAATTATACAACGTGAATGACAAAACTGATTCGTAAATACGTTCTGAAGTGTGTATCGATTATTAGTCGAAATTAACCCCAAAATTTGGCTGTGGGTAGAGTACAAGGCTATATACTATTGGCGGGTAAGCCGCTGCTATTAACCGATCAACTTCGCTCTGTGCTAACAAAAAACTTATAACATTAACAGCTTTTTATATCTTAGAAAATCTGAGCTAGTCTAATGTCATGTTCATACGCAGTTATGGGAACCACTAGGTTCGCTCTCTGAATTATGATTCGAACCTTGGTTCTTGCTTCATTTTTTTACGCTTTAAAATATGTTTCACTATTTCTATTTTTTAATTATGATTTAAATATACATAAGGTTGAATCTGGTATTACGGAATAATTTTCACATAATTTTTGACATTAAAGTTTTTTTTTTTGCAGAATTTAGACTTTCAAATAGGTAAGTTTACTCCTTCAAAAAATAGCTACTCAATATTCTTAAAAACATATTTACCTTTCAATATTTAAACGAATTATGAATCATTATAAAAATAAATTATCGGGCAGGGAAATGACAAAGACAATTTATATTTTATTTTTTTGTTTCCTATAAAATCAATAATTTTTATTCGATTTATTTGTAAAAAGTATAAAATAAAAACAAGTAAGAGTACTATATTGGGCCATGCCGAATCTTATATACCCTTCACAACGTGTAGTCATGCAATAACAAATGCTTGTATCACCATTCATCCCATATGAAATACGTACACGTATGTATGTTAAAAAAACGAAAAAAAAAATTTAAAAAAAAATTTTAAAAAAAAATTTAAAAAAAAATTAAAAAAAAAAAAATATTATATATATAATATACATATATAAAAAAAAAAATTAAAAAAAAAAAATAAAATAAAAAAAAAAAAAAATAATAATAAAAATATAAATAATATATTAAATAAAAAATAAAAAAATAAATAAAAAAAATATTAAAAAAAAATTTTTAAAAAAATTAAAAAAAATTTTTTTTTGGCTCAGACGGTCAGACGGACAGACGGACAGACTGACAGAGCTTAATCGACTCCCCTATTCATAAGCTTTCAGAAAATATATACTTTATGGGGTCGGAAATGAAAATTGTAGAAATTTCACACGGAATGACAAACCTATATATACCCTTTTTCACTGTGTGAAGGGTATAATAAAAACTTAATCTATGCACAATATGTACATAAGACCGTCTCGCATTACAGGCAAAAGAATAAAAATTCGCCATACACCTCCAAATATAAGGCATCGTTTTAAGGCAGTATCAAAATTTTTTTTTATTTGCCGAACGTAGGGGATGGTAAATAATATTTATCGTAATTTCTTCGTCATTTACAGTCGGATATTTAAATTTTATATATCGGTGTTTTGGCTCGAGGAGTCCAGTGTTTTGCCTTAATACTCATCGACATAATATCAGAAAATTAAAGCACGCAAAATTTCATAAAACTTTTGTAAAGAAAGTATTTTGATAATTCTAGCAGAACTATTTTAAAAAAATGTATGCTTAGGGGTTGCCTTTTTAACTTTTTCGTTATATCTTCGGTATTTTCAGTTGGATCTTAATGTATGACATATCGATGGTTTTGTCTCGAAATGTCTTTTTTCATCAATAGTCCCTGACTACAAGTACCCTTTTCAAGTACTTACCCATCATATCTCAACTTATACACCAATAATTAAAAAGATTAATATAAAATCTTATAATGGAATTTAAGTCATTCATATTTTTAGATGTTCAAGTTAAATGTATTTTTGGGGCCCATGCGCTGCTTATCGGTAACAACCATAGCAGATTCATGTATTAGATGAACAAAACTCACAGTGTTTTGAGAATGGCATGGATAAGCGGTGAAAATAATTAAGTTTGGTAAAGAAAAGCTATTGAAGTTACTTAGTCAAGTTAAATTTAGTTCAATTGATCATACCTAACTTTGAGTTACTCTTATGAACTTATGGACCAATCATTTGACGAATACACCCCCTTTCTTCATTCCGGGCTAATAAAATTTTAATATATAGTCCTCTGAAGGCACTGGTGGATTTTTATCCGTTATCATCGATAGCAAAACATTCTCGGGGTGGTAAAAGAACGCGTTATTGAAGATGAGTGTAAACTTTGTGTGACGAAATATGTTGATTGAAAAGAGAAGAGTAAAAAAAAAACAAAAGCGTCTAACTCATGTTAACCTCTATGCTCAATGATCGGAAAATGAGTAGTTTGAGTAAAGTCGATTGAATGTGACCTACATTTTGCGTATTGAAAGGTGTATACCTGGTAGTAATGTTTGGGTTATTACATTTGATAAATCAGATGTTGGTTAGCAGAGAAAACTGTTATTAATTCATAAGGTGAAAGGACATCGACTGTATATTAAGAACTTGAATATGTTTCGAACCTCAATAGGTGTGTTTCTGTGATAGGGGTAGCGCCTATATGAAAGATGGAATTTTTAGAAAATTTTATGCTCCAGAATCAAGAACTGCTCTGGGTAATGTATTAAAAAAAGCAAACAATTTTTAGCTGGCAAACTTTATATACTAGAGAAGGTGGATAGTGATAGCAAAGTGAAGGCGGCATCGTAATCATCTAACGTTGGGTATTAACTACTACTGGAATTAAATTTTTTATTACAGACAGACACATACTATATGCTATAGAGAACTTGTTTAGAATAGTTGCCCATAACTATTCTGAAATCATTTTATTAAATTAAATGAACTTATCAGCACAAGCTGATAACACTATTATGAGGCTTGATAACAAACTTATTATTTTAACGTTTCATACAAACATTTGTGAATAGGCTTAAAATGAATTGCTGGCTTTGTGTTAACTGTTTGCACAGTTTGGTGCCAATCCAAGGGGTTCTAGTCTAAACTATAGGGTAGTTAACTTTATTATATCCATTATTTGTAGTTAGTTTTTATGTGCTTATATTTATATACAAACAAACACGGAATACATTCTAACATTAATGCTTACATAAATACCTATAGATGTACAACAGGAAATAGAAAATTGGAAAAAGGACACATAAACAAATAAAAGGAAATACAATTTCCAATAGTTTTAACATTGAATTACAAGAAAAAAAACAAGAAAACTTTTTGGCAACATTTCAAGCAGATTTCCTTTTATCACTCACACTTGCATGTCAACATAAAATAAGACACACGTATAGCCTTAACGCAAATACAAAGACTGGAAACAAATGTTACTATCAGTAAAGAGTTTTACGATAATTTTCCTATAAATAGTAAATTCACCGAATGCTTATCGACTTTATCGCAGATTTTCTATAAATAAGTTATTTATTGTCCTTTTCTTTTGTACAAAAATAATTTATCAAAAATATTGCTTCAGTTTGGGAATTTATCGATTTTCTATATACATCTTGTAAATATATTAGAAGAATGTTCTACTATGACAAATCTTTTAGAACTTACAACTACTATACATCAAGGATTTCTTCAAAAACAGACTGATGTTATCTATACTGATTTTAGTAAAGCTTTCGAGAGAGTCAAACACGTGCTATTTTAAACGAAGTTATGTTTAATGAGTTTTTCAGATGTTAGTATAAAATGGACTTATTCTTATTTAACTAATATGAAGCAAACCGTTCGCACTCGTACTAAAAGTATTGATGTATTATCTGGCGTACCGCAGGGTAGTCCCTTTGGACCGCTTCTTTTTTCATTGTTCATTAATGACGTACCTTTTGCGATTCAAAATTCCAACATTTTGATGTATGCAGATGGTGTTAAATTTTTCCAAAGTTGTACTGTTCGCTTGTAAGGCCTATTCTAGAGTATGGATCTATAATATGGGACCCCATATATACAATACTTTCTGATGCTATTAAAACCGTTCAAAACCAGTTTCTGCTTTTTTGTCTTCGTGGGTTAAACCGATGAATTTGCCTTCGTATTCAGCTAGACTCTATCTTATTAAGCTGCCAACTCTGAAAAGCCGTAGAATTACACACAACATATAATTTATTTTCAAAATATTACTGGGGAGATAGGATCTAGTTTCTTAATAAAAAACATTTCGTTTAATGTACCACACCGTCATCTTCTAGAGTTACATAATTATTCTAATATGGACCCCTTAGTAAGAATGTGTAATAACTTCAACAAATATTTAAATTTATAGATTTTTCTTTAACTTCTAATGCAATTGAGAACAAAATAATAGTCTATTTAAATTCATAATTTTTGTAAATATTATTGTTTTATTTCATATTGTATTAAACGTTTAATTATAATTTTATGTAACTACTTATGAAAGTATATAGTTTTTAATTGTCTGCAAAGATTTATTTCCATAGACAAATTTAGTAGTAATAATAATCAATATATTACAAAATCCAAGCTAGATCTAGTAGATGTGCTTGTACTGGGACGTGATTTAGAGCCATTACATAAAAAATTTTGATGAACACTTCCGCCATCAAATTTCATCATGGCATTTGCGAGATTCAGTCTATATTGTAGTAAGCCAAGTCTATCTTTTCGTTGAATGTTTTCTTGTGTACAGCAGCGAATATACATTACCCAACAATTTACCACCGCAAGATCCACAAAGTGAGAAAAAGCTCACACAGCCATTTTTTTGTACGCATTGAACTTCTATAGTAGGATATTAGCCTGTAGCAAAAATCAACACCACCCAAACATATGTTGTAGTTTCTTACTATAGCTGGACGAGTTACATCAATTTGTTTATTTTGTTTTTTGCACCAACTTTTGCAGGTATCTAAAGGTGTACTTTCTGTACAAGTTGATAATAGTGTGACAGCTTTTGTGTACATCCATTTAACCACACACACTTTGTCGTCACTTCGAACACTTTGATCACATTCTCCCCTATTTAGCTGCTTGTCCGTCTTTAGCTTTTGTACTGCTTGTCCAATTCTATTAGTCATAACAGTTCCTGTCAGAAAAATTCCGTTTTTTTGTTCATTTAGACAATCAGCCAGCTTTAGACTCGTGAAGAACCTATCGGTGTATAAAACACAGGTGGTATTAATTGTACGACAAAGCTTTTCTACGATTCCAGCTCCTAGTCCAAGAGTTTTCATAACATTTTGGGGCAATGTATTTTTTCCAACGTAAATCTTAAAATCTAATACCAGCCCGTCATGGGCGGACGATACAAAGTTTTTTAGTCCCAGTGGATTAGGCTTGGCTGGCAAGTATTGGCGGTACTCGCAACGTCCCGCAAATGGAATCATTTGCTCGTCTATTGACATATGTTTCGAACGTGGCAAACTATGGCATTTTTTAAAATTGAATCTAAAATTGGTCGTATTTTCCAAAGCTTATCGTCGGGGTTAGGATAGTCGCAATTTGCAAAATGAATATAGTTTCTTAATTCAAAAAATCTATCACGGGTCATTGTATCTCTAATAACTGGTACACTCAGATCTCTTCTCCAATACAGTTTTCCTTGAGGATATTTCAGAGTACCCATCATCAATTGTACTCCAGCAAAATGTATCATTTCCACAGGGTTTGTATTAATTGATTTCAAATCACGTTTTTGTGCTGAATATATATTGCTTTGCTCTGCCAGCAGCTTTCAAAATTCGAGACCCAAGTATTCAAAAAAACTGTATAAAACATTACTATCTGAACAATCTTGCGAAACCAGAACATCGTCGGTAATATCTGGACCACAGCTAGCCATTTCTTTCTTGCACCAAAATAAACGGGATGACTTTAGTGTATTTAGTTCTTGTGCCTCTTGTTCTTGTTCTTCTTGAGCTTCTTCTTCATTCAGAATCCAGTCTTCAGGTGTCTGGGGAGCTCCAATAACTTGTGGAGGCAAATAATCATCGTCTTCATCATCTCCAGAGAAATCCAAGTCACTGTCGTTAAGAATATCCGCAATTTGCTGTTCATCCATTTTCAAGCTAAGAACAATTAATATTTACATAAAAACCACTTTTAGATCCTGAGGTACACATATGTGTACTTACAAAAAAATAAGTATTTCATCACAAAAATCTACACCAAAAATACAACTTACCTTTTCAAACACTAACCAAATCAATGTGCTTTAAAAATTTATAAAGCAAGTGAATCCAACCAACAAGTTCAGTTCAAAAATAAATGTTTTTTACTCATGATCATGGCCTACTAGAAATTTTTTTAAACGTTAAATCAAAATTTAAAAAAAATGAGTGCAACTTGGTTTTGATGCCTGCTATTCATTTTTAGTAAAGCCTATAATCATATAAAATGCAACAAAAGTAAAAAAGCCACATCAAGATGGCATTGCTTGAAAAATTGAGTCATAACTAAAGGTACACATATGTGTACCTGCGGTCTTAAGAGGATAAAAGTGAAAGTCATTCATTTTTAGCTACTTGCCCTTCACCGATTTTTCTGAAACTTTGCACACATATTGAACTATCACGACTATACAGCTTTGTGATTAGAAAAGTGGGCAGTGTCACGCCCATAAAAAAAGTTATATTTATTAGCTTCTTGCACTTGATATTCAATTAAAATTCCAAATGCATTTTTATTCATTAAGGAACGTAGCAACGCGCTTATTGTAATAATGTCATATTTTTGCAAATATTCAAAAATTTGTGAATAGTATTGTACTATTTATTGTAGAAATTTAAACTTTTTTTAAATTATTTTGTTCTTTATGCTGAGCTTCAGGTGACTTTTTTTAATAAAAATATTCTTTATTAACAACAATATTTCTCTTTCAATTAATGGGTAGCTTCTTTAAGGTTAACTTACAAATTATTTAAATTATTGAATAATTATTTAGTTCAAATAATTTATAAATTTATGTGAAAGATACTACCAATTGCTTGGCAATGAATTATTGGTGTTAATATTTATATTGTATATTTATATTTTTATAAAAAATTCATCTCAAGCTTAACAAAAAGAACAAAATATTAATAAACAGATCAAACAATTGTACGATATATTTTTATAATTTTGAAATATTTTGTGGGGCTAAGTTAAAGCTCATGTCTATATACACACATGCCCACTTCAATTGACGCATTGGAAGATAACATTGAAGCATTTATTCATAAGATACCGGCCGAAATGTTGGAATGTGTATGCCAAAATTGGAATAAGCGGATGGACCATTTGAGGCGCAGTCAGGGTCAACATTTGCATGAAATAATCTTCAAACATTAAATTATATGGACCGTACTACCGATTCAAATAAAGATTTCATGAATTTGTCTGAATTTTATGTGTCTTTTTTTAAATTTTCCTATAGCTCTTAAAAAATCATCCTTTACACTACTTAGGACTCTTTGTTAATACACATTGTATATGAGTTGAGCAAACTGGAAGACGAAGTAAACTGGCAGCAATGGCGTGAAGTAAATTACTACATAGTTCTATCTAATACAATTTCAATCTTATCTGAGTCAGTTATTGACATGGAAACTAAGTTCCCATCATTTAAAACCTTTTTTTTGTAAAAAGAGCTTCATTTTCATTTCATATTTTTTATTTACTATATAAATTCAAAGTTTCATGATTCTATGTTAATGCGTTTGGACAGAATTCCATTTAATTCGATGTTGGATGGACACGGTTTTTTTTACTTACTTCTGTATTACGAGCTATAACTCTCTTTCAAATATTTCGATTTAGCCCATTTTCAACATAAAACAAACCTTGTGTATAAGAAATAATCTGGCAAAATTTGAGATCCCTAGCTTTTCCGGTCCGCCTCTATCGTGCTTTCAACAGAAGGACAGACGGACGGAAATAGCTAGAACGTCATAACATAAAACCCCGATTCAGAAAATCAATAGTTTATGAGGTCTTAAATGGATATTTCGATGTGTTACAAACGAAATGACAAAATGAATATACCACCAACATTTTTTTGGTGGCGGATATCAAAAGAATAAAAGGACAACTTATCAATATTGCCTTAATATCAAAATAGTAAAAAAAATTAAAATGCAGCTTACGTAATTACGAAAACATATCGATGGTCACGACAAGAAAGGCCCTAATTCGTATTTCTTACGAAATTGAATTGAGTTTTTCAGTAATTTCAATACATTTCACGCAAATACACTTCAGCACCAAAATCTAATGCAATTTTGTCTAAAATTACAGTTTTACAAGCAATTTTACAAAAGAAATTATATTATTATAATACGGTTTCTATTATGTTTTTGCCTTCTGCTGTAATGTTACAATTATTAGACTTAGGGCCTTTCTGCCTGTGACTAACGATATGTATATGACATAATGGTCGTCATATGGTTATAGTTTAAGACAACACATTTCTGCAATACGTTTTTTGGCATAATTTTTTTTTTTTTGTTTGTGTATCTATACCTACTTAATTCTCTTGTTCTGACGTAGGCCGATAAAGAAGTAGGAGATGTAGTAAAAGAAATGTCACTATCTTTAATGATCGCCTAACTTAATAAAACAACAAATGGTTAGCACAACAGGCGATACGAGGAGAAAAGTATTATCAAAAACGTAAGAAAACTACAAACAAACTACACTAAACAAAGTTAGTGGGAAAAAAATATAAAAATAAAAATGTGTTCCAACAAAAGCGAAGCAAACAATAACTGCAAAATTGTTTATATAACAAACATACATACATACGTATGTACATTAGACCGTACCACTTTACAAATAAAAAAAAAATTAAAAAATCAATTCTGAAACAGAACCAGTAAATGTGCTATATTTGGCCGTATCGGGTCTAATAAAAGCCTTCATCATCATGCTGTATCTTCAGTTAGCTGTATTAGTCAAGCTGTTTCATTTGATAGCCATATTGATGGGATTAAGATAAAAAATTAATCGCCATTTTGTTTTGGGCACCATATTGGATTTTGCACTTTTTTATGGCTTCTTGTATTCATATATTTGCAAAATAATATCAAATGAGTTAAATTTCTGATAAAAATTTATTTGCACCATAAAAACGTTGTTGCGTCGGTAACTGGTTGCGGCTTAAAAATCAAGTATCGAGATCATAACAAACAGAGCAGCAAAAATAGCAAAGGTATTGTCACATTAAAAGCGAAAAAAAAAAATACGTCAACACATAGTCATGACGTCACCAAAGTCGGCACCTAATCATAACTAATCATACCGAATCGAATCTTCCAACTGAAGGGCGTTCACAGTGATAATGCGTTATAAAACTTTAAATGCGTTTTTCTAAAAACTACATTTTCACACACTAGGCCCCGTTTCTCGGAAAAGGTTACATTTGTTAGGAGTTTCCTTTTTATTATTTAAAATTTTCCTTATATCTTTGACATTTACAATCGGGTCTAAAAGTGTTATATAACGATGTTTTTCTCTCAAGAAGATCAAGAATTTTTTCCAAAGGTAATTGACTTCAGGTATATTTATCTACACTCTAAGTAATATCAAAAATATAAAGGCACGAAAAAAATCATTAAACTTTTATTCAAAAAACATTTCCATAAAAATGTTAATATTTGTTCTATCATTTTTCTTACTAAATGTAGGGGAATTTTTAAGGTCAATAGTCAACGATAGTGTCCTGAAAACAAAATCAATAAAACTACTTTATATTCAAAAGTGAACGACGATTTTTTTTCAGTACGGTCTAATGGCCATACATACATATGTGTGTTTGTGTTAGTATGCATGTAAGTCAGAAAGTGTTAAGATAAACTCCCCCTTAAAAAGAATGTGTGTTAAGGATTCAAAACGTACACACACCCACACAATAAGAATATGAAAACTCTCAAAGGAATCATTAGCAGTTTTATCTTATTGTCGCTAAATTACTGAAAGCCATTAAGTGAACTTGAACTTGTAAGGATACGGAAACCTCGCTACCATACAACTACGCATTCTAGTGACATATATAAGTAGGCATGTGTATTTGTTTTTTGTGATAATGTATGCTACAAACATATATTTTTCAAAACTTTAATTGTATGTACTATTGCTTTATGTATTTAATAAAATGTTGTTCAATTTTCTTTAAGAGCTACAAATGCGCTACTTTTACATTGCAAAGTAAGCAGAAGCATAAAATGGAAAAAAGTGTGACTTTAGGTACGCTTAAAGTGTGTAAATCTATCTATATACATATGTATATAAAACAAGTTGCATTTTGTTAGTAATCAAAGATGACGTCAATACCAAGGTTTTTATGTCTAAAAACAGTCTCTGTGTGTGTATTGGTTCATGAGTTATAGCCATTTTAGTGAACACTGCATTCATTTCGAAATCTTTGAAAATATATAAGTTAATATTTTGAAAAACTGAAATACAATTCGTTTTTAAATTGATTACAATTCGATTGTAGTCAAGCTATTACAATAAAAGAAATTTATCACTGATTTAAATGAATTCGAATTGATTTTTTCAAATTTATTTTTTGCACTACGAAGTGTGCAGGCGGTTCGCTAGTAATTTATTTATTTTCAAAACAATTATTTAATCAAAAATAATTAATGTACAATAGTTACTTTTTCGTACTACGTTTTCGCAAATTTATAAGCAAATACTTTGAAACATTAATGTGTTAATGTTTAACCGTATTTTTATAGATTTTATTTATTTCAAGGCACTGTTGATTTTGAGCTCACACGTACCGCCTTTATTTGCCCATTTTTATTTGCTCAAACAACGTTAAAACACTGTAAAATAAAAACATGAACAAAATATTTTCCCTGTGGTATTTTAACAAATAATCAAAATGGAGAAATTTATTTGCTCAATAAATAAAAAAAAAAATTATGACAATTTGAGAATATTAAAATCACGGCATATTTATTCATCAGGTAATCGCAATTCTACAACAAATACTACAACACAAAAATAACATGTATTTTGTTGCTAGAATTTTTATTTCAGATGTCATGGTCAGCTGTATAAAATAAATAAAAACAAGTAAGAGCACTATATTCGGCTGTGCCGAATCTTTTATACCCACCACCAATTTTGTGTACATTTAAAGCACAATATTTATTATTTTGTTAATCGCTATAGAATAATCTCTTTACAATAAAATATGTATCACTTTCTTTGTAGAGGGTGGTTTAATTTTAAGGGTACATGTTGAAGGTGAACTACACCTAGTCTTTAAATTTGTTTTCTGCATTTCACTTGACATTTCTCAGTCTCAAACTTACTCAATTTGATCCGTGGAAAGATACGCAAATGAGCAACGCTTTAAAGTTATTCAGGTTTTTTATAAAAATGGGCGTTCAAATCAAAATGCATTTTGTGCACTTCGTAATTCTTTTGATCAACATAATCGTTCAAATTCGTCCACAATCGGGAGAATTGTAAAAATTATTTAAATTTCTGCAAAACAGGTCTGTATAAAATGTGAGAACATCTGTGAATGCCTTCTTAGTTCGTTGAGTGGGAGCCACTGCTGGTTTTTGCGATAGTGTGGCAAAAGAGCAGTCAACCTCGACTCATCATCATGCCCAACAATTGAGCATCAACATTGTCATTGAAAATTTGGACCATCAGATAGAGGAGTGGCGCCAAGGATGGGGGGGGGACAGTTGGCCGATATTTTGTTAAATACATAATTAAACCATACAAATATTATAATTACAAAAAGAAATAATAATAATATCCTAAATAATTTGAGTTTTATTTAAGTTCAACATCGGTCCTTAAAACTTAACCACCCTTTATAACTTCGATATGCTACTAAAATGCTTTTGTAAATGTAGTCTTTCAATGAAAGTGGGCGTTAAAGTAGGCGTATCAATAAAGTTTCTGCTAATAAATACAACTTAGATATTTCAATATAGTCCTTTATTTTCCCAAAAAATTTGTCAATACGGAAATTACATGAATTTAAGATAAACCGTTATATGGGAGGTAGACCTTAAAGTGGGCGTGTCACCTAAACTTTTTTTCACAACAATAACATTGATTAGAAGGACATACGTAGCAAATTTGATCATCATACATCTAATTTTGGCGGTTTTATGAGCTTTGAAATTTCACTAACGGTAGATAACGTAAAAAGTGGGCGTTATAGTAGGCGTGTCAAAGTTGTTTTTGCGAATGTCTACAACTTAGGTGTTTCAATATAGCCCTTTATTATTCCAAAATCTTTATTAATTGCGAAATTATATGAATTTTGAGTAAAACATTATATGGGAGGTGGGTGTAAAAGTGGGCGTGGCACCTTAAGTTTCTGGCACAGTAATGACATTGCCTAGGGGGATATACGTTGCAAACGTTATTATCATACCTCTAATTTTGGCGGTTTTATGAGCTTTGAAATTTCATTAACGGTAGATAACGTGAAAAGTGGGCGTTATAGTAGGCGTGTCAAAGTTGTTTTTGCGAATGAGCACAACTTAGGTGTTTCAATATAGCCCTTTATTATTCCAAAATCTTTATTAATAGAGAAATTATATTAATTTTAGTTAAAACGTTATATGGAAGGTGGGCGTAAAAGTGGGCGTGGCACATTGATTTTCAGTTACAAAAAAGCATCTCACCAAAAAAGAAGGTGTGCAAAATTTCAGAGTCGTACATCCAATTTTGTTGCTTTTATGACGTTTTTGTTTTTAAATATACCGAAAAATACACTGTGCGGTATAAATTTTCGTACATTTTGATCGATTACTTCTCTCGTAATGCATAGATTTAGATAATTTTCACGGAAAAATATTGTTTTTACTCAGGAAATATATATTCGAAGTTTCATGAGTCTACGTTAATGCGTTTGGACACAATTCCATTTTATTCGATGTTTGAAGGACACGTTTTTTTCGACCTACTCTTGCTTTTCGAGCTATAACTCTCTTCCTAATATTCCGATTTAGCCCATTTTCAATACCAAACAAACCTTGTCTATAAGAAAGATTCTGACAAAATTTGAGCCCCTTAGCTTTTACGGTGCGACGTCTATCGTGGTTTCAACAGACGGACATACGGACAGACGGACGGACATAGCTAGCTCGTCATCAAATTAAATTCTGATTCAGAATATATATACTTTATGGGGTCTAAAATGGATATTTCGATGTGTTACAAACGGAATGACAAAATGTATATACCCCCACCATTTTTTTGGTGGCGGGTATAAAAAACCCATTGGACTTGGAAGACATGAATTCGTGGTTGTTTGGCCATTGGTATCTTTTTTTAATGATGCATACAAAAATTTATATTTTTTTAATCTATGTTTATCTTTGCTTTTAAGATAAATTTTGTTAAGCCAAAATTACAACAAAGTTAACCAGTACAAAATCACCAACGTTAACATAAAAAACTTTATTAGTTGGTAAATTAGTTGGAGCCAAGTTCATTGCCAAGAATATAGAACAGGGTCCTGTTCGCAAATTCATCGCTGTTCTGCATTAAGGAAGCAAACTGTTAGAATATAAAATCATTAGCTAGCGGCGGAGCTTCTATATTTTGGAACTGCCATTAAGTGTTAGTCTTTAAACAGTAAATATCGGGAAGCAATTATGTATTTCTGAACAGGCCCAAAATCTGCAAACTCATCTACAAATTGTATATACACAAATTATTGATTTTTTTTAAAAATAAAAAAAAAATAAATTATTTAAATTTTATGCCACATTTATTATACCCTTCACCTGTGGTGCACAAGGGTATATATAGCATTGTCATTCAGCTTGCAATTTCTAAAATTTTCATTTCCGATCCCATAAAGTATATATTTTCTGAAAGCTTATGAATAGAAGAGTAGATTAAGGCCTGACCGTCTGTCCGTCTGTCCATGTATTGGTTGAAATCAACTTTTAGAAGCAACTATATGTTCCTCAGATCTGTAAATCGTATCAATCTCTTGGAAATATCCGGGAATGAATTGCCGGAAATTCAGCACAATCGCCTCATAACTTTCTGAGATATGAGCAAGAAACCACAACCACCTCGTTTTTTTTCACAATTACAACAACAACATACATATATACTGGTTAGAGTAAACGAAGCATCGAATCCCAGCTGAGTCAAAAACATTTTTTCTATTTTAGTTTTTATTTTATATATTATTTATATTTTTATTATTTTTTTTTAATTTTTAAAAAAAATTTTTTTTTTAATTTTTTTAATGTTTTTTTGTTTTGTTTTTAATATATTTTTTTTTGTAATTGTTTTTAAAAACAAGTTTTTTACATGTATGTATGTACGTATTTTAGATGAGATGAATGGTGATACAAACAATTGTTATTGCATGACTACACGTTGTGAAGGGTATATAAGATTCGGCACGGCCGAATATAGCACTGTTACTTGTTTATTATGAATTTACATTTAAAAAGTTAATAAACTTGACATCAGAAATTTAAAATAAGTGTAGAAAAAAATAGTCAGCTGTTCAAATAGGAGTACCTGATCAACGTCGTATTACAGCTCTGGTCGTGTCAAGAGCTCGCGCGTCATTGCCATTATCTCTTAAGGGCAATCAGGCCGTCCTTTTCATCCGTCTTCTAGAGTTTTACGTCTCACTCTCGCGTGGTTAATTGTGTGACGTCGCGTAACTGTGCTTTTGGATACAGTTTCCAGACTATTATACAATTAACCACGTGCATTTATTTTAATTGGATTAACTGGAGGAGTACCAAATAAACTCATAATTTACAACTGGAGGAGTACCAACCAAACTCAAATTATTCTAACTGGAGGAGTTCCATAAAACTCAGTATAATTTATTGTTCAGATGTATCCGACTTTTCTATACAAAGGTATAGGTCGACTTGCGGTGACTGAACCAACGTTTTTTTTAACTGGAGGAGAACCATACAACTCAACTTTAATTATTGTTCAAGTGTCTCCGACTTCCTATACAGAGGTATAGGTCGAGTTACGGAGCCGGAACCTACGTGGCATACCCTGGCTATTTGGTTACGTACCTCTGCCAATCAATTTTTAGAATTAAGAAAAAGAAAAAAAGTACCTGTTGAATAAATTAGCCTTGATTAAAATATTATATTATACACTTTTCTTTATTGTTTTATAATGAAATTAATCATGAAACAAATTTTGTAATGCCTTTATGATAATTTAATTTATTTATAATTGATAAAAATTATTATGATTTTGATAATCACAATAATTTAAAAAATCTATTTAAAATTTTTATAAATGTGCATGTACGAGCAAGACATATTTATTCATCAGATAATCACAGTTCGAAGAGATTGTTTTTGTTTATGATTTTTATACCCACCGCCTAAATGACATCGAAATATCCGTTTTAGATAATTAAAACAAGAGAGAAATTTGTCTTATTTATCTATGGACTTTGAAGTCTTAAATAAAAGAAATAAAAAAAATCAACTGACGAATAAAGACTACCTGATGAATAAGTATGCCTCTGTTATTAGCTTATCTAGAGTAGAGTTTTACGAAAATACGCCTTACTGATATACAATTAATATTTATTGTTTTGTGCTTCTCACATACTACGACTTTATATATTTTTATTAGCACGTTTTTTTTTTAATTAAAACCATGAGCTTATCTATTTAGGTTTTGTTAGATTTTCATTTAATTTAAACAATTTGTCAAAAAATGTTTTTTTTCTACCGAAAATTATTAACATTTATCACATTTTTGACAATGTATGTAGATATTATTTTATAAACAAGTTTTAGATATTTTCTTTATATCGCCTGTGCCAACCAGAGCGCCAAATTTTAAATTACCATCAGTTGTAACACCTGCCATACAAAACGTGAAGCAATGGTGTAAGTGATAATTAAGTTTACAGGCTGTGTCATTTCTCGATTTAGCTATTAACATACGCTATCAATATCGAACTACCGCCGATTGATTTTTTTGCGGCTACTTAAAGAGAAAAAGTGTATGGGAATAAGCCTTAAATAGCTGCATTTCTTTTATAAGAAATAAAACGTATTGGTGAAATACTTATGGTACATGTATTGATATTTACTTGCTACACGGTATGTTTCATGTTGACAAATAGTTTTCAGCCCACTTACCAAAAACATATATGTTTTTTACACTAATTATAAGAAAATAACGTCAGTTAAATGAGTCAAGTTTTTAGCTTCTCAATAACGGGATCATTTTAGTTCATTTTCCATAACATCTTTAAAAATTTTTTGCTGTAACTATAAAATTTCTGCAACAATGTTGGACTTGTATTCAAGCATTATCCCAGACTATTTCACATTTATTCGTGCCTTCGAATAACCCAAAGAAAATAGTTGGATGCTGTTATGTATTTGGCCTTTTGTTGAGTGGGGGATACGATGAAATTAGCTGAGTCGCGTGAATGTGTGCACTTATTAAATTACCAGCTGCTTCAATCTGTCGAGGGTTCTGAGGTTCACAGTCAGCCTTCTCTTAGAACAAAATTTCGTATACAACCATAGAATACTCTAAATAAGCGGACGGATATTTGGTGAAAACGTTATCCAGCAGCACAAATTTTTTGTTTGCCTTGTACCCTACTAGTTAAAGCTTTTAAGTAAAATGTCGGAAATAAATGAAACTTTTAGGTACCACGTGGAAAATGCAGCGTGTAGAGAATTTTATTAATGAACTGTTAGTTTATGACTGACCATGCGAATTTACACATTCTATCAGGGTTGGAAAAACTGTACTCAATTTTGTTTAATTAAGTAACCGAATAAAATTTTAAAGAAACCTTTTCAAAAAAAAATTAATATTCATCAGATTTTCTGTACATTAATCAAGAGTATATTCCTGGGACCAAACATTCAACACAGCACATTGCTTATAAATATGTCCAGTGCACTCGGTTATTAGGTTTTGAATTACTGGAATTTATCCGCTTTAAAAAAATTTAATTTCAAAGTTATTGTATTTTAGGCAGTGAGGACAGGACAGTCGATCCATCCTGCTGTAACCACATTCCATGTCTGTTTCAAGAACAGGACATAAAAATATCAATATCGCTCCCCATTGACGTTTACATACACACCAAACTGTACACTCAATGAGGTACAATTGGCGCTGATGAATTATCCTTAGATTTTCAAAACTCTTGAGCATACAGTTCTACTTATTTATAAGCAATTCAAATAGACATGAACTTCATCACTCATAATAAAATTTTCTGGCCAACTGTTGAAGTTTCACTGCAAAACTTAGAAGTTTTCGATGATTTACGGATTATAATTATAACACCAGTTGCTCTTTATATGGCAATAGCAGTAAGTCCTCTTTTAAATGCGCCATAGTGACGTAAGATTAGAACGTTTTCTTTTATAATAGATAATTCTGATGCGCAGTCTTTGCTCTACCGTTTAATATTTTCTGCAGTGCGAAATAAACGTCGTCTACCGGTTTGAGGCAAATCTCTTATGGTGTCATATTGATGGTGACGATGAACTAAGCAACGAACAATTAATTCAGAGGGCAAGTTACTGACGTTAAAATGTCGACGATATGCTCTTTAAATTAAAATAATTGATCTCTGATTTTAATAAAAATTGCAACTATTTTTTCTTCAGATGTTATTTATATAATCTGAATTAAAAGAATATAAAATGAAAAAATTATTTATTATACCCTTCACACAGAGAAAAAGGGTATATATAGGTTTGTCATTCCGTATGAAATTTTTACAATTTTTATTTCCGACCCCATTAAGTGTATATTTTCTGAAAGCTTAGGAATAGGGGAGTCGATTAGGCGCTGTCAGTATGTCCGTCTGACCGTTTGTCCGTGTGTATGTTGAAATCTGAGGTATTAAAATATCAGAAATATTCGGGAGTAGATCGATATTGAAAATGAGAAACATCGGTACATAAACAATTGAGATATGTGGAAAAAACCACGGCCACCTGTTTTTGTTTAACACAACAACAACATACAACAACAACACACATACATAAAAACGTGGTATACTGGTGAGAGCAAACGTGGCATCGAATCTCAGCTGAGCCAAAAAATTTTTTATTTTATATATTATTATTATTTTTATTATTTTTTTTATTTTAGTTTTTTTGTTTGCTTTTATAAATTTTAATTTTTTTTATTTTATATTTATACCCAGCAAAATCTTTTTGAAATTGTGTAATAGGTTGCCATTACTTCATATATTACATAGTAATGAAGGGGCGTTACCAACATCATTATTTTAAAGTACAGAGTAATGGCCTATTGGTTATGACCTTCGTAAATACTTTTTATATATTTTTTTTAAACAGTGAACCTTAAATTAACTTCATAAATATTATTATATGTCCCATATTATAGTTTTTATATTTTTTTGTATTGCAAGAGTATAAAAATATCCAGCTATAATTCTGCTTTATTGGTAACTACTTATTTTATTGCATTTTGTAAGTTCATTTGTAAGCGAGGGTCATGATTTCTGGGACAACTCAAACAAAAATAAGAAGTTCTTTGGTCGGAAAGTAACTAGTTAATGTGTATCTCCAATATTACTTGCTAACTTACTAGGTAAGTAAGGACTTTGCTGGGTATTTATATTTTTATTATTTTTTATATTTTTATGTTTTTTTTATTTGTTTTTTAAATTAATTTTTTTTTATTTTTGTTTTTTTACATTAACACGTACATTTTTAATTTTACAATGGGATGTTTTTATATATGTATATTTTTGTTATGTCTGTACGTATTTCATATGAGATGAATGGTAATACAAACAATTGTTATTGCATGACTACACGTTGTGAAGAGTATATAAGAGTCGGCACGGCCGAACATATGAATTGAAAACGACTGAATCAAAACAAATGGAGATTTATCCAAACAATTTATTGTTGATCAATTTGAAAGAAAAGACTTAAACATTTAATTTTACCAGAGTAATCTTTACCATTATCAAAGTGTAGAGCAGAGTGGATTCACAAGGCGTGGTATCATATTGTATTTTCATAAAGTGAAAAAAAGGAAATGGGCATTCTAAAACTGATTAAATGGCAGCACCTAACACAACAGCAAGCCTTTGGGAGCCCCCAGATTTAATTTTAGTTTTTTTAATTATGTTTATTTAGGAAAATCTATATGTATTTACATCTGAGTTACTTTAAAATAAAAATTATTTTTATATTTTTTTATATATTCATTTTATTTCATTTACCCCTTGAAATTCCATTTTCTTATTAGGCAGCTGGACCCAAATAAAAAAGATTGAAAGCATATTCCACCAGTTTGTACAAATCGATTTGGTTGCGACGCAACATTTTAACAGGACGAGAAATGTCTCGGTTAGTCTAGACAAATGTTTCATATACTCATAGAATTTTATATTATTAAAAATTAAATTCAAAATTTGTATACTTACTAGTCCTTTCTTTACATTGGAACGGAACGAGGGACTACGAATCACTTCGTAAAATTTTGCAAATTGTGTATTTTTTGATATCTGAGTTTCCAAGGTGTTGACCAGTTTGTCTATAGGTATTAGATTAAAAACTTCCTGAACAAATGTGTCTAGTGAGCGTGTCTCAGCAATAATCTCGGTGTAGAAGGAGGACCTTGAACAAGTGGCTTCTTCAATAACAGATATTAAAACACAATCAAATATTTTCCCAACACTATTAATGTCGGTGGTATTGACGCCAGCCCTGATGAATGATCTCAAGAATGTCTGGTATGTGACTGAGGCATCAATTTTAGCTGTAGTCTGTTTAAAATCGGGTGAGCGCATATACTGGACGGCCTTACGAAATCTTATATCATTATCCATATGCTTTTGGATGAGTGCTATGACCGAGGCTTTAGGGGCCAAATTTCGTATCAATTGAAATTCCTGGCATAGACCTAAGTTCGCATTACCGTCACAGTCATCAGCTTGGACGCTCAAACTTAAAAGTCCACCCACACTAATTAATGTCACTAAACATAATTTATTTAAAAACATTTTTTATTCTTATTTTTTAAATTCTCGTTACAAATTAAGGTTTCTTCTTTAAGAAATATATTGACTAGCACTCAGGGCTTTTAAATAACTTTTATATGTTTTTCTGTTCCAAGATTCGGTTCTTAAATTGATTGCTGTTCGTTCGCTGGAGGTTTGTCATCTTAATGGTTGTTATCAGTTTGGTCGTTGTTACATGCAGAACAAAAATTGCAACAAGCAATTAAGTTAAGTTGATTATGTATGTACATCTTGTTATTTGCCCGTAATTGTTTACTTGTAACTTGCGAATATGTAAGACGTAAGTGTAAACCACTGTTTCTGTTTCCACGAACTCTTATCATGTAATTTTGCAAAACATTAAAATTGAAATAATATTTATTTGTTAACTTGTAACTTGCAAACTTAATATTGGAATTTTTGTTACGACATTTATTTTTTACAAGTTCTTAAAATTCAATTTTTTTTTTGAACCCATTCATAAGAAACGAATATTTTTAAGCGGAACCATCGGATGTTTATTTAAGTATAAAGAAAAGTAGGCCAGTAATATTGTTCAACAATATCAGCCAAATAGCCTCTTGCATTACCTTCTATTTCATGTAAATATCTACTACCAATTAGCGTACTTGGTATGTCCTCGATATCCTTCACGAATTCCATTACTGTGGTCTTAAATTTGAAACATTTGAATATACATTTTCTTTACGTAGCCCCTAAAGAAAAAGTCTAAAGGAGTTAAGTGACAAGTTATTTTCAAGAAATCACAGGATCCGAAAACTTTTCACGCAAAAGAACGATAGCATCGTTATTTATGCGGGACGTAGCTCCGTTTTGATGATAATAAACGTCGTTCATATTAGTATCTTTAAAAAATCATTCTCATCGCCGTAATAGTTACGCCAGCGTCACTTTTAAGATGAAGGTCCAAACAAGTTTGTGAAATCTTCAATTGAAAGTTAAGAGTCTCATGACCTCTATGGGAGACAACACAAATATTTTCAGTTGTTCTTAAGGGACCAGCACGAATTCGATTCTTAACATCACTAACTTTAACTAATAGTGCAAATTTTTCCATTTGTTTTGCATTTTGCTGGCCAGGTAGGTAGGTGCTTCACAACAAGCCAAAAGTGCTTTTGTTTTGCGAATGGTTAGCGCAAGATATTCATTATTCTTAAAATTTCAAAAATAATAATTGTTCCTATACAATTAATTCTTTTAAAATGGTTAACTGTCAAACGAACTGTCGTACTTGCTACAACATTTATAATCAATATACTTCAGCAAACCAAAATGATAGATTGACGCTTTAACGACGTAACCAGATTATCCAAACTTTGAAAATCAGTCATAGATTCGACCGATGCTTTATCGCAAAATCATGTTCAGCAACGAGGGTAATTTTTGGCTTATTAAAAAACTCACAGAGTCACACTCACAGATCCTACAGACAGACTCCATTATATCCAGAAAGACAAACCGTTTGATGAGGTGTACACGTTGGTAGCATCATTTGACCTTATTTCTTCGAAAATTATGGTGTGTTTTGCAGAAGTTAAACGTTTTAATCTTATACACGTCTTTAGCAGTGAGGAATTTTAGAAGTCAGATGTATAAAACATACCGTGTATTAGCTGCTTTTACTATTTAAATGTTTTCTGGATTGGTTATGTGTTTGTAGATTGCTTTTTTCGCGAAAGTTTTTTTTAAAAAACACAAACAAAAATCATTTTGTTTTAATCTTGTATTGGAAATTTAATTCGATTTGATATATATCTTATCATATTGCAAGTAAACTTACTTGCTGGTCAGTTTTTAAGCCAAGACCCAGTAAAAAAATGGAATTTTTAGAGGCACTGACATAAAATTTTTAAATAAATGCACTTTTATATGCCCTTAGAAAAAAGCAGTTGTAGTAGTGATTGTTCTGAAAAATTTTTCAAAATAATTAATTTCAAGTGTATCCATTGTTCGCTTACTATAGAAGCAGGTTTATAAGGGAGCAAATTAGAAACATGCTATGCGTAAGCCTGTCGTTTTCGTACTACAATAGGCCTTGATTAACGCACATTTTGTGCTAAAAAAGTAATGCTTCAAATCGATAACTTGCTATACAATTTTCGTGCCTTCCGTAAGCCATCTTGCAAGTGAAACTGTATTACTTTTCCCTTTCAAACATGCTTTGTTCGAATCATTATTTTCTTATTGGGAGGCTTAACTTGAAGTTTGTTATTGAAAGTAATATGTAAAATTTATGTAAATTATTTTTAGTATGTTGTGTTAGCGAGAATGTACAACTCAACTATTCAATTTCAAACGCAAAAGTTTGTGTTGATCATTGATTGCACCTAGAGTCTGTTTATGACAAGAAAATAATTCTTTAAACAATTAGTTATTCAGGTTTTTATTAAAATGGGCGTTCAAATCAAAATTTATTTTGTGCACTTCGTGATTATTTTGGTCAACATAATCGTTCAAATTCATCATCATTCCCAACAATTGAGCATCAATATTGTCATTGAAAATTTGAATTTATTAGCAGAAACTTTATTGACACGCCTACTTTAACGACCACATTCACTAAAAGACTAAGTTTACGAAAACATTTTACAATCACATCGAAGTTATTAAGGGTGGTTAAATTTTAAGGGCCGATGTTGATTTTAAATAAAACACAAATTATTTAAGAAATTATTATCATGTCTTTTTATAATGATAATATTTGTATGGTTCAATTATGTATTTAACAAAATATCTGCCAATAAATATACCATTCATAGTAATACTATTTTAGGACAGTTCTTACTTTGAAAGCAACATCAATTTTTTTAACTATTGTTAAATGGTGGAACGTTAGGACAATATGACATTTTAGGATTACATTCAAATTACTACTTAAACAACAAAAAATAAAACAAAAATTTTGCACACAATTAACTAAACCAAAACTGAATGCATTTGCTTTACTTTCTGTGTACACTTATTGAATGCCAATCATGCCATGTCGGAAGTCCGAAAACAAATCTAATGAATTGACATCAACTATGAATTTAAATACACAAATGGGTAAACTACTGCACACGTACTTCATTGACAATTGTCCATATGGATCCACACCCATCTACTATGTCCCATCCTTGGTGCCACTCCTCTATCTGATGGTCCAAATTTTCAATGACAATGTTGATGCTCAATTGTTGGGCATGGTGATGAGTCGAGGTTGACTGCTCTTTTGCCACACTATTGCAAAAAACAGCAATGGTTCCCATTCAACGAACTAAGAAGGCAGTCACAGATGTTCTCACATTTTATACAGACCTGTTTTGCAGAAATTTAATTTTTTTTACAATTCTCCTGATTGTGGACGAATTTGAACGATTATGTTGATCAAAAGAATTACGAAGTGCACAAAATGCATTTTGATTTGAACGCCCATTTTTATAAAAAACCTTAATAACTTTAAAGCGTTGCTCATTTGCATATCTTTCCACGGATCAAATTGAGTAAGTTTGATATTGAGAAATGTCGAATGAAATGCAGAAAACAAATTTAAAGACTAGGTGTAGTTCACCTTCAACATGTACCCTTAAAATTAAACCACCCTCTACAAAGAAAATGATACATATTTTATTATAAAGAGATTATTCCATAGCGACTAGCAAAATAATAAATATTGTGCTTTAAATGTACACAAAATTGGTGGTGGGTATAAAAGATTCGGCACAGCCGAATATAGTGCTCTTACTTGTTTGTATACGTATGTATATATATTAAATTTGTATATTAAAACTTATTTAAACCTAGTTGCACCTAAACTCAAAAAAAAAAGAAAAGAAGAACACACCAACAAAAAAAAATGTAAATGTTAGTTTAGTTACTTAACATCTCAGAAGTTTGTTAATATCAATACATATTATAAAATTAGTTTTACTAACATTTTGTTAAGAGTGTATCAGATATCTATTAATCAACTCTTTTAATCTATTCTACACTTTTTTTTATTTCACACCTTATTTACAAAATTATAATTTCATTAAATTAAAACACAACAACAACTTCTTTATGTACTCCTGATTGCTGAGCCCATCATCAAAGAGACAACATAAATTGGAGCATTGATTTTGTGAGTAAAATGTAATCAAAATTAACAAAAATTTATATCATATTTTATTAATACGTTTATCATGCTTTCATTTTCGTTGGTTGGTCTGTTTTCATTTCGTTCCTTTGCCTAAAGAAATTTTGTTTTTTTTTTCCAATTTCTGATCTACTCTTACAATAAGTTTCTCTATTATTATTATCTTTGCTTTGCATATTATTGATTTTTATGAATGACAAGAAACAAAAACAATGCATTATATATTGATTTTGTTTTGATCCATTTTTTTTATAACTTATGAATGTTATTTTAAAATGAACCACTTAATTGTTTTCACTAATGGGAAAGATAACCATGACAAAATATGAACATCGTTAGGTAAAAATATTTTTTTTCTTGGGACAGAAATAAAACTATGGGTAATTTATCTGTCCAGGCGTTCAAACATTGGATGGGAAAATTGTGCCCTACATGACACATCACCTCGTCATGGTTGTTTCATTTTGTAATATGCGATATTTTTGACTTTTTATCTTTTTTTTTTTTTGCATACTCTAAGGTATTTTTTTTTTTGGCATGAGCAGAGTATGTTATGTGTTTTCGCGTATCGGAAAACGGCTCTACCAAAGAGCTAGTGGGTAAAATCTAATTCATGCCTCCTAACTTCTGTTGTCGATTAAATGGCACAATTCGTAATTTTTTTTTTAACAGACCTTAGCCGCGCGTAACATTGTGTAAACATGTTAAGTAAGATGTCGTGCTCGTGTGATATTTGTATGAAAAGGCAAGTAGAACAGTACATGCTATCAATTAAAACTAAAATTTTACCTTAAACACGTAAGACTTAATGCACTGTTAAACGCAGATGCTCTTCTGCCATTTGTCGGTCTTTAAAATCACGACTTGAAGTAATTTATTTCAATAGTGATGACATTCAAGTTTAAACTACGCAATAAACATTTCTAAATTGTGGGCGTTAATTACTTACACAAGTAACCATTAACCTGATGCTCTTGCCTTTCTAATGCTCACCACCAAAATTGTTTTCTATTACACAAAATATTTATTTTCTTTGGAATTATTTAGAATAACTTAAAATTTGTACTTAATTTACAAGTTTAAATTGTAAATTTATTCATGACAAAATCCACAATTTTCTACAAATAACATTATCTTATTATCTCAGCAATATTAAATAAAAAATTTACACAAATTATGCCAGCAACTTTTGCAAGAGGCCAACAGAACCTGTTAAATAATCGTTTTTTTATTTTTGGTAATTTCTTTTCCTCACAATAAGATGATGAAGATGTGAACATAGTAGATGGGTGTGGATCCATATGGACAATTGTCAATGAAGTCTATTAGGTACGTGTGCAGCAGTTTACCCATTTGTTACATTTAAATTCATAGTTGATGTCAATTCATTAGATTTGTTTTCGGACTTCCGACATGGCATGATTGGCATTCAATAAGTGTACACAGAAAGTAAAGCAAATGCATTCAGTTTTGGTTTAGTTAATTGTGTGCAAAATTTTTGTTTTATTTTTTGTTGTTTAAGTAGTAATTTGAATGTAATCCTAAAATGTCATATTGTCCTAACGTTCCACGATTTAACAATAGTTAAAAAAGTTGATGTTGCTTTCAAAGTTAGAACTGCCCTTAAATAGTATTACTATGAATGGTATATTTATTGTGCCGTCATAACTATTCAGATGCCTGCGGCGATCGGCTTAGACTCTGTTAAGTTGAGCCATCTGTAAAAATTGTTTGCCGCCGCCTCTGATATCCGTTAATAAGATCAGGGTATCAATGCTCGTTCTATGGAACTATGAAAAGTTTTTGTGTGTCATATCATAGGGTGCCACCATGCCCTTTGCTATACAAAAACTGTTTTCACTTCACATTACTAGAATTGAGCCCCTGTTTTCAAAAATTTATCAAAATCGTTGATTTAAATTTTATACATCACCCTTAGTTATGAGGTCTCCCTTATAGACGGAAGAGCAGGAACTGGGGTCCATTCAAGTTATACCTTTCCTGCTTTCTGAGTCTAGAAGAGTACGTGTCTGTATATCAGGCGGAGATGCTTGGATTGCTGCACACGTTGGACCACTTGGTGGAAGTGCTCGAATGTGTTCTGAAGTGCGTCTCTGTGAACGAGGTAACGCAAATGTGGGTTAAAGGACATGTTGGCATTGATGGGAAGAACATGCCTTGATACTGCTGAGACAGCGGCGCATGTAGTATGCGAATATCCAGTAATGGCTGGCAGTATTCTTAGTACCACCGGCAGGCACACTTTGAATGTGAGTGCTATGAGGGAAATTAGTCTAGGGCAGATACGTGCAAAAATTTCACTAAAATACACTTATTGCAGAACACTGAATTCGCGTTTAACGAGTTTTGTAATTGGTCGCACAAACTGAATTATATTTTGAAGTATATTACCATCTGATAACCGTTAGAGGGAAATATGAAGAAATACGAGAATCTTAACCCAGATAAGAAGATAGAAGCGAAGCCACCATGACAATGTGGGTGAATTTGGTTTATGTTTTCAATTGAATAAAAAGATGAAATCAGAAATAATATAAGCGGACAGGTGCCGGGTACTTTTCTTTTAAATCGAAAGGCTAAGGGAGAAAAACCGGTAAAACCTTTACCTTTGGTACTTTTAAAGATCTCGTCTAACTTCTAGACTAATTAACGTCGGAAAATAGTTTGAAATCAATTAAATAAAAAAATCCCAAAATTTTTAGCTTTGCACTTATTTCTGATAAAAAATATCAAAACTAGGTACTTTCAGTTTATCAGAAATAAAACACAAATTTATCCATGGATTTTCATGTAATGAAAATTATTTTATTTTTAATAAATGCAGTTTTAAGATTAAGTACCAAAACTGGTAATTATATGTTGCGTTTTAGTTTCTATAAATTTTTAATTTCAAAAATTTTATAATTTTCCAAAAACAAAAACAATTTTCTGACTTGTTCGTCGATAACTCTAAAACTGATGGCTAGATCAGAAAATGATATTGAAAAAACTTAATGCTATCGTAATTTAAAGTTTTCAGATGGACAAGATGTATGGAGCAGCCTCTTCAAAAATCTAAAATTTAATAAAAAAACATGTTTTTAAAAAAAACCTTACCATAGAATTTTGAATTATGATGATTTTTGCAGTTAGGTGACAATAGCTGATCAAAAAAGTATAGTGGTTATTCTGGGAATATTTGTTTGTTGCATAGTGTTATAATTCAAAGTTGTTTTCTCCTTAAAAGAAACATTCTTTTTAAAAATTACAATTTTCTTATAAAATTGCAATTCTAACAACTACGTCTAAAACTTTTAGAACCTTTTTTTACTCTCCTATGTAATATATGTAATATAAAACGTCCACTTTAACGTCAACTGCAGTTTTCTTACTTGTTAATTATTTTTTCGATTATTAAGAAGAGGGTTGTTTAATTTTTATATTTTTCAATAATATCTCTCCTATTTTGAAAAGAAACAGGGACACACCTCAATATAAATGTTAAAAGCATTTATAATTTCAAATACATTTTTTTCAGTGTATAAACAATATAATATTTATATTTATAGGTTTGCATATTAAATACAAAATAATATTTTCGTTTTTATACCCTTCACCTGTGGTGCACAAGGGTATATATAGCTTTGTCATTCCGTTTGTAATTTCTACAATTTTCATTTCCGACCCCATAAAGTATATATTTTCTGAAAGCTTATGAAGAGGAGTCGATTAAGCCCTGACCGTCTGTCCGTCTGTCCGTTTGTCCGTCTGCCCGTCTGTCCGTGTGTTGGTTGAAATCAACTTTTAGAAGCAACTATATGTTCCTCAGATCTGTATATGGTATCAATCTCTTGGAAATATCCAGTAATGAATCGCTATTGAAATTCAGCACAATCGCCCCATAACTTTCTGAGATATGAGCAAAAAACCACGACCACCTCGTTTTTTTTCACAATTACAACAACAACATACATACATAGATACATGTAAAAAACATACCAAACAAAAAAAAATTACAAAAAAAAAAATATTAAAAATAAGAAAAAAATAATAAAAAAAACTACAAAAAAAAAAATTTTAAAAAAATTTAAAAAAAAATTTAAAAAAATTTTTTAAAAATTTTTCTAAAAAATTTTTTTAAAAAAATTTAAAAAAAATATAAAAAAAAATAATAAAATATAAATAATATATTAAATAAAATTTTTTTGGCTCAGCTGGGATTCGATGCCACATTTATTCTAACGTGTACGTATGCACGTATTTTATATGGGATGAATGGTGATGCAAACAATTGTTATTGCATGACTACACGTTGTGAAGGGTATATAAGATTCGGCACGGCCGAATATAGCACTGTTACTTGTTTTTTCTAACACTAGTGCCACTCTTTATTAGATTGATTTTTTTAAAGTACGTGATTTCATTTTAACATTCATGTGATGGCACCTGTTGTCAGAGTTAATGTCGGCCTCGGCTAAATATGTATGTTTATGAAAGAGAAAAGGCAATAGAAAAGCAAACATATAGATAGAAAATGATTGCGTGAGTCGAAATTTTTATGAAATTAGCAAAAGCATACAACCATCTGAGAATTTAAATTCGGCTTTTTGCGCTAAGAATTCATGGCACCAAATTCGATAGACTTTTGACACCTCAAAATATTTTTTTTTATAAAGGAAATTTAAATTTTTATTAGGTTATTATTTATAGAATTGAATTTATGAAAAACCTTCAAAAATCTATATATAAAGGAATATTTTGTATTTGTATTTTTTTTCATAAAATTATTTAAAATTTTCTTTTTTTAGAAATAAATCATTTATATTTAATATTCAACACAAAAATTTGTTTTTAATATGCAAGAAATAAGGTTTATTTGACAGTTAATTTTGTAAATTAATATTAAAGATCTGTATTGATTATTGCATGCAGGGCGTATTTATTTATCTGATAATCGGCGTTGGATAAGAATATTTTTGATTAAGTTTTTATACGTGCCACCAAAAAATGGTGGGGGTATATTCATTTTGTCATTCCGTTTGAAACTCATCGAAATATTCATTTTAGACCCCAGAAAGATGACGATCTAGCTATATCCATCTGTCTGTCCGCCTGTTGAAAGCACGATAGACGTCACACTAAAAAAAGCTAGGGGTCTCAAAGTTTGGCAGAATCTTTCTTATACACAAGGTTTGTTTGGTATTGAAAATGGGCTAAATTGGAATATTAGGGAGAGAGTTATAGCTTGCAATGCAAGAGTAGGTCAAAAATTTGTGTCCAAACGTATTAACGTAGAGTCATGAAATTTCGAATGTATATTTCCTGAGTAGAAATATATATTTATATGAGTGAAAATTTATATTTTTAATTTTTTTTTTACCTATAACTGCATCCCCGATTTGTCCAGAATTTTCAAGAATCGCTAAAGAGACATCTATTATTAACAAACAGTAGTCAACGTGTCTTTAAATTATTCTATGATTTTTATTGTAAAAATATGGGGAAAAACAGAGGAAGTCGTTTTTTTTAGAAAGTTGTGGGGTATTGTTCTGGATTTCAATAGCAATTCTTTCCTGAATATTTAAAAAAATCGATTCCATATGTGAATCATTTAGGGGAATCTAAAAGTTGATTTCAACTAAAGCACTGGGAGACAGAAAGATAAACTGACACTGTTCAATCATCTCACCTGTTCGTTAGCTTTTATAAATATATAAAGCGTGATTTTTTCAGAGCTATAGGAAAGTTAAAAAAAAACACATAAAATTCAGAAGAATCATTAATCATGCATGAAATCTTTATTTGAATCGATAGTACGGTCCATATAATTTAATGTTTGAAGATTATTTCATGCAAATGTTGACCCTGACTGCGCCTCAAATGGTCCATCCGCTTAGTCCAATTTTGGCATACACATTCCAACATTTCGGCCGGTATCTCATGAATAAGTGCTTCAATGTTGTCTTTCAATGCGTCAATTGAAGCGGGCATGTGTGTATAGACATCAGCTTTAACATAGCCCCACAAAAAATAGTCTAAAGGCGCAATAAAATGTTCACCGAACTCGCCACTCAATAAGTCCATTATTAAGCGTGCTTTGTGGCATGTGGCACCGTCTTGTTGAAACCACATGTCATGCAAGTCAAGCTCTTGCATTTTGGGCAAAAAAAAGTTGGATATCATCTCACGGTAGCGCTCACCATTCACAGTTACGTTACAATTCGCATCATCTTTGAAGAAGTACGGTCCAATGATGCCACCAGCCTATAAACCGCACCAAACTGTGACTTTTTCTGGATGCATTGGTAGCTCTTGCAATGCTTCTGGCTGATCTTCACTCCAAAATCGACAATTCTGCTTATCAACGTACCCATTGCGCCAAAAATTAGCTTCGTCGCTGAACACAATTTTTCGATAAGAAGCGCGCGATGAAGTTTCTTTACAGAGCACGCATTTTAATAATAAAATTCAATAATTTGCAAACGTTGTTCGTTTGTAAGACGATTCATGGTTAAATTATAGACTTAAATGAAGATGTTTGACAGTGAAAAAAAAACACGAAACGTGCGTCAGCTCTTTAAACCAGTGTTGCCAAAAAGGTAATAGCTAAAAAATCACCATTTTCTTTGTAAGTTCGAAAATGAGTATTGTAGAAATGTCAAACGGAATAACAAAGCTGAACGAATAACTAAAGCAAAAACACTGGTTCTCCCAAGACACGACGTTCAAATATCATATCAAAACAGAGTGTTGGTCAAAGTCCAAACAAATCATTTTGTGTCGTGCCAGCTAACTTCAATTGACACAATAATCGATGAACTAAAGGGCTATTGAACAACCACAAGAGAATGCAAATTTTGTTACAGAAAAATCGTTAAAAATTTTGTTTTTATTGATTTGTTAATCGCCAACATTGCGGCACACATTTAACTAAAAAATTTTAATGCTGCATCAACGAAGTTTAATCACATTTATTAAAAATGATCATGCAAAATTTCAACAAGGGAGTTCGTATGTGCCAGCAAAACTGTTAATGGTATTTCTGTGACAAACAAAAGTCCTTAAAGCTTCAAATACAGCAAAAATAATCCAAATGTGGTTTCACTGTAATTAAAATTTGTTCTTCATTTAGTAGAACTGTCTTCTTGGTCTGCCTTGAAATATTTATTTATTTTTTTTCAGGACAACAAGGTAAGATTACCCAAAATAGAAGGCAAAATATTGTCGGATATTGTATTTTATATTTCAATTGATGGCAATAGATTTTTCCTTTTTATGTCTTTGAAATTAATACTTAAATATTTCGTATTATAAGAAATCTGGTAAAAGATAAATATTTATGTTTCAAAACGGAATCTATCTGATTTATATATTCTTTATTAATTTTTTTATTAACACTTAAGTGGTTACATATGTATGTACATCAAAAGAATAATACCTTGAGCAAAGTTTTAACATTTGATAAAAATAGGTTCTGCCTTAGCATACTTATATTAGAAAATGTAGAAAAAGTATTAAGTTTTCAAGTTTTATTGGGTTTTTATCGTCTCCCATTAGACTGTCTAAGTGGTTTATACGCCTATCTTAGCTTACATGCTTGAAATGTTGGTTAATATTAATTTCACTTAAATGTTTTCACATTTATTGCCGCCTTTTGGCCTTAAGTGTTGGCAAAACTTCTGCATAAGCAAATAAATCCTTGTCTGCTTGGATTTTTTCTAAGTAATTGACTAAAAACACACCTTTATAAAAATAAAATAAAAAATACAGCACCAATGACAAAGAATATTTAAGGACTAGCTATTAAGATGAAAGTTATCTCTTTACTTGGACTAAAGCCAGCTTAAATATAGAAATAAATTTGGTACAGATGATCCGTTTATATACCAAGTTATAGTATTATCAATGATTATTTGCAGTTTCACTACAATTTAATTAACGAGTGGATTACAACTTTCAGTTTTAATGTTACATTTACAGTTAAATAGCGTTGGCGCCGTGGTATTTCGTTTTACTTCATTTAAATTGCGAGGACATGAAAAATCTTGACAGCTAAAAAATGTTAGCTGCTCTTGTTCAGCTTTGGCTGTCAGACGCGGATCTCTCCAGACTAATAGACGTACACACAACTATTCTTACATAAATTTTTGGTGGATTCACTAGGTGTCCAAAGTTAAATTTTTATGAATAAAAAAACATAAAATAAATACCCATTCAGAAATTACAAAAGAAAATATTTTCTGTAGAAGAGACAGCTGGACGTATTCGGTTTCCTAATTCTGCATTGGTCCAGATTACAGATCACCACCTAGATTGCCTTAAAAAAGTAGAAATTTCATTAAGATTTTGCGTTCCCATCTCTGACTGGCTTTGTGGTCTACATTACCCGAAAATAATCTTTCGGATATTCTCCAGTTCTGGATAGTTAGAATAGATAGAAAGTGTTAAATAGTTTCCTCCTCCTTGTCTAAACACCTTCTAAAGAAGTCTGTGTAGGGTTTTCGCATTTTCAATGTTACTCAGCCGCCATCTGTCAAGTTGCAGAAGCCATTTCATGCTCGCAATAACTTACCCAAAATCATTTATCCATCTCGCCTGGTATATATGAAGTTATGTATACGAAGTTTGATCACTAAGTGGTGCCCCCCTTCTAAGCAAGGTCATCAGCAATATTTTTAGTTCCAATCACAGATCTATATAAGAGTAATGTTCGAATAAAACGCCATCCAATTTAAGGATGTCCGATATTCCTGATCGAGTTGTGATGTCAAGGAGACATTAATAAGGGACCTGATGGACGCTTGTCTCTCGGTAAAAATTCTGATGTTCCTATGGAATACATTATAACACCTTAACCAGCACGTCGCCGATTAATTTAAGATTTTCTAGCTCAAAGTATACTGAATTCATCTCGTAATCTAAAAGATATCCGGATTCTCTCCTATCTGACATAGACGTCACCGCAGTAGTCAATTAGTCAATGCTGGCATAGCCACATGACCTGTAGTACCATCCACCCTGGGTGCGAAGTCTCACCGCTGCGTTCATAGCTAGTCTCCTCGCTAGAAGGTCTACCAGCAACCAGTGCAATATTGTAAAAACTGTCCTAGTTATTCGCACCTGTGATCAAAGCCGCCATGCTCTGCAAAGTCTCTTCAACCTGTTGTTGGTTTGTGGAGTGGGCCATGGCTTTTCACCGTACCGTGGAAAATAGTCAGTATAATGACCGCCTTATATAACCAGTTCACAATCCCAGGAGTAAACCTCAGGATCTGCCAATGACTCGCCTATAGATAGCCGTCATCGCCTGCGGTACTCTTGCCTCTACGTTCATCCTCCGGGATAGCTTTACACATCTCTATTTACTTCAAATATTAAAATAGAGAAAGTCCAAATGAAGTTGAAAATCCAAGATGGGGTCCAAATAAAAATAATGTAGAAATACATTCAATTTTAAATTTAGACTATGTACATGATGGTGAAGCGAATATATGATTCCCTTTCAAGTATGATATTAATTCCTATAAAAAGGTGTCTAAATACCTTTATACCGAACCAATTTTGTGGAAGTTTTTGCCTTTTTTAAGTTCAGATGAATGAAAAACAGATATTTAAAATTTGGCGTTTTATTTTAAACCGTTGCAAAAATTGAAAATGATCCCACAGTTAAATTGTAATATGATAAAAGTTTCCCCAGAATTTCGAAATAAATTGAAAAAATAATTAAAATTTATTACAAAAATTTAATAAAAACACAATTTTTATTAATTTATAAAAGTTCGATATATAATAATAATAAATAAAAAATTCCTTATGTAGCACTAAGAAATTATTAATTTTATTTGTTAACTTGGGTGTGCTTAAGGATTTGCAAATTGAATTGAATTTTTTTTTCAGTTTGCCTTAGTTTTAGAATATTTTAATTTTAAAATTCAATACTAAATTAATGACAATGGTACCTTGTAATTATTAAAAGTGGTCTTATATCATACATGAAGAATAAGATTCATTAAAAGAAAAACTCGGTTATATTTATTTAATTGATACGGCTTGCCCTGATTTTGTGAATATTTTTCCAAAAAATTTTTGCTATAACTTTGCCGATTAGTGACCGATAAGTTTCAAATTTTTTACAAATATCCCTAGAACATACCATATCTGTAAATATTAACAAACGTGTCCATGCTGGATCTCAAGAATATTTCCAAACAACTGATATCATTTACAGGACTGTGAGACATATGGAGGCTTCTTAAAGTTAACATAAACCTACATACGGGGAGACAGACAGCCAGACTTACAGTGTTAAATCAACTCACTCACTTATTCGTAATATTTCAGATAATTCGCACCACTTGTGAAGGGTATTAATATAACAATAATGAAACAGCATTCCTTTTTTTAACAAATCCTTCTTCACACTTCAGATGTCTGGCTTAATGGTGAATCTTTTGTTCTGTTAGAACGGTCGGCATTTGTATTCAGATGTATTCTTCGTGTTAATGTCTATGTTTGCCATTAATTGCTTAACATATTTTGAAATTATTTAAGTGGAAATGTACATGGAAGTAAATATACTATAAAAGTTTTGTACATGGATTTCTGATTGCTTCAATTTGTATATTGTCATTCAGCACACGTGCATTTCAGGTGAGATATTCAAAAGGGGGAAAAAATGTCTAGCATTTAACTGGAATGTATCGGCCATAGTTATAGACACAAAGGAAATCTAAGAAAATCTTGAAAGACAAAAAGAAACAATAAGATAAGTGGTTGTTGACAATTCTAATGTTTAAGTCAATATTGTTTTAATGGAACTTAGCAAAGCAACACACCTTAGATTTGTTAAGTGTATAAAGATGTAAAGCAATTTATAACAAAACAAAATATATACATACATGTGCTGAAAGCATGTAAAATAAATTTAATATTGTGAACATATTTATGTATTTTGTTAAATCAGAAAATCAATTTTTTTTTAAATTCATCACACAGAAAGAAAAAAAGAAGTTCTAAATCCAAAAATTAAATTTAAGCGAAATCGTGCTAAAAAATTCTAGTACGATTTATTTCTGGTTTTCTAAAAATAAGTACAAAACGTGATTGATTTACAAAAACAAGTAAATGTATATTAAAATAATTTTTATATTAAGTGCTGTTTTTAGAATGCGAACGATTACTTTTCGTACTTTCGATCGCATTCTAAAAACAGTTATGTGCTGTCTTATTTCTCTCCAATTAAAAACGAAATTAAATTTTTGAGACATTTGCTTAGATAAACACAGTTTATAAAATTTCAAGTATGTTTTTATATTTCTCATTTTTATACCCGCCACCAAAAAAATGGTGGGGGTATATTCATTTTGTCATTCCGTTTGTAACACATCGAAATATCCATTTCAGACCCCATAAAGTATATATATTCTTAATCAGGGTTTGATTTGATGACGATCTAGCTATGTCAGTCCGTCTTTCCGTCTGTTGAAAGCACGATAGAGGTCGCACCGAAAAAGCTAGGGGGCTCAAATTTCGGCAGAATCTTTCTTATAGACAAGGTTTGTTTGGTATTGAAAATGGGCTAAATCGGAATATTAGGAAGAGAGTTATAGCTCGAAAGGCAAGAGTAGGTCGAAAAAACCGTGTCCTTCGAACATCGAATAAAATGGAATTGTGTCCAAACGCATTAACGTAGACCCATGAAACTCCGAATATATATATCTTGACTAAAAAAAAAATTTTTCCCCGAAAATTGTCTAAATCTATGCATTAGGAGAGGAGTTATCGATCAAAATGTACGAAAATTTATACCGCACAATGTATTTTTCGGTATATTTAAAAACAAAAACGTCATAAAAGCAACAAAATTGAATGTACGACTCTGAAATTTTGCACACTTTAGTTTTTAGTGAGACGCTTTTTTGTAACGGAAAACCAATGTGCCACGCCCACTTTTAAGCCCACCTCCCATATAACGTTTTACCTAAAATTCATATAATTTCTCTATTAATAAAGATTTTGGAATAACAAAGGGCTATATTGAAACACCTAAGTTGTATTCATTCGCAAAAATAACTCTAACACGCCTACTATATCGCCCACTTTACACGTTATCTACCATTAATGAAATTTAAAAGCTCATAAAACCGCAAAAATTAGAGGTATGATGTTAAAATTTGCTACGTATATCCGTCTAGGCAGTGTCATTACTGTGCCAGAAAATTAAGGTACCACGCCTACTTTTACACCCACCTGCCATATAACGTTTTACCTACAATTCATATAATTTCTCTATTAATAAAGATTTTGAATAATAAAGGACTATATTGAAATATCTAAGTTGTATTTATTAGCAGAAACTTTATTGACACTCCTACTTTAACGCCCACTTTAATTGAAAGACTACATTCACAAAAGCATTTTTGTAGCATATCGAAGTTATAAAGGGTGGTTATATTTTAAGGACCGATGTTGAATTTAAATGAAACACAAATTATTTAGGATATTATTGTTATTTCTTTTTGCAATTATAATATTTGTATGGTTCAATTATGTATTTAACAAAATATCGGCCATATGGCCCCCCCATCCTTGGCACAACTCCTCTATCTGATGGTCCAAATTTTCAATGACAATATTGCTCAATTGTTGGGCATGATGATGAGGCGAGGTTGACTGCTCTTTTGTCACACTATTTAAATAATATAATAATTAAAATATTTTTTACAATTCTCCTGATTGTGGACGAATTTGAACGATTATGTTGATCAAAAGAATTACGAAGTGCACAAAATGCATTTTGATTTGAACGCCCATTTTTATAAAAAACCTGAATAACTTTAAAGCGTTGCTCATTTGCGTATTTTTCCACGGATCAAATTGAGTAAGTTTGAGATTGAGAAATGTCAAGTGAAATGCAGAAAACAAATTTAAACACTAGGTGTAGTGCACCTTCAACATGGACATGAGTAAGTTTGAGATTGAGAAATGTCAAGTGAAATGCAGAAAACAAATTTAAAGACTAGGTGTAGTTCACCTTCAACATGGGCCCTTAAAATTTAACCACCCTCTACAAAGAAAGTGATACATATCTTATTATAAAGAGATTATTCCATAGCGATTAACAAAATAATAAATATTGTGCTTTAAATGTACACAAAATTGGTGGTGGGTATAAAAGATTCGGCACAGCCGAATATAGTGCTCTTACTTGTTATTATCATACTTAAGCAATAAGTAACAAGTAACAGTGCTATATTCGGCCATGCCGAATCTTATATACCCTTCACAACGTGTAGTCATGCAATAACAATTGTTTGTATCACCATTCATCTCATATCAAATACGTACATATGTATGTATATACTGGTTAGAATAAATGTGGCATCGAATCCCAGCTGAGCCAAACAAATTTTATTTTATTTTATTCAATATGTTATTTATATTTTATTATTTTTTTTTGTAATTTTTTTTTTTTATTTTTTTTTTTTATTTTTAATATTTTTTTTTTGTAATTTTTTTTTGTATGTTTTTTACATTTATGTATGTATGTATGTTGTTGTTGTAATTGTGTAAAAAACGAGGTGGTCGTGGTCTTTTGCTCATATCTCAGAAAGTTATCAGGCTATTGTGCTGAATTTTAATAGCGATTCATTCCTGGATATTTCCAAGAGATTCCATATACAGATCTGAGGAACAACCAACACACGGACAGACGGTCAGGGCTTAATTACAAACGGAATGACAAAGCTATATATACCCTTGTGCACCACAGGTGAAGGGTATAATAATGTTTACGACAATACCGGTGTAGCAGTCTTCGAGTTAATTTACGTTTCATGCTTTGTCTGTTATTATACCCTTCACACAACAGTATAAAAGGGTATATATATATATGTATGTACGTAGGTGTGTCATTCCATGTTAAATTTCTACAATTTTCATTTCCGGCCCATACAATTTTTTTCTGAAAGCTTATGAATAGAGGAGAGGAGGATTAAGCCCTGTCCGTCTGTCCGTATGTATTTTGAAATCAACTTTTTGACTCCCCCCGACATCGCCTGGATTTGCGTCGTATTAAAATATCAGAAATATTCGGGAGCAGATCGGTAGTGAAAATCTGAAACATCTGTACATGAACAACTGAGATATGAGCAAAATGCTACGACCACCTCGTTTTTTTACAGCAACAACACATACATACAAACTTAGTATACATACAAACTTAGTATACTGGTCAGAGTAAACGTGGCTTCGAATCGCAGCTGGGCCAAAAAAAACATGTTTTTTTTAAGCATACATACATACATACATAAGTATATACATTTAAAATTTTAAAATGAGTTGTTTTTATAAATGTATGTACGTATTTCATATTATTGAGACACGCTGTTAAGGATATATAAGATTCGGCACGGCCGAATATAGCACTCTTACTTGTTTTTCTTTTTGAGTTGTAAAAAAACGTATCGTAAACAAAAATGTCAAAGGGTAGTAGAGAAGATACTGTATTATGCAGCGATCAAACAAAGTTACCCAAACTTTTTTCGGCTTAACTTTTCCTAAAATTAGAAATTTGTACTTAACACATTCGTCCTTAAATTTTGTACTTGGTTGAAAAAACTTAACGTACTTCTGAGACCACTTCGGATTGATTTAACTAGGGATTACTTAATTTGTTCTTTGAGTGTATATATAATTATTTTATTTTGAAACATAACGTAACTTACGAAAATCAAATTTTACGGTAATATTTGTTACAATATGTTCAGGATTTTTTTTATAAAAATTTCAATGTAGCTTGCCAATGATCTTATGGAACCCATAGTTCAGTTCTGGTTTAATTGTATATGACCATGTTTTTTTTTAACACGGTTAAATATTTATTTTATTAACGCGAGCGTATATGTCTGTTAATAAATAAAAACTATGGCATGTCTTAGTACTATTTTTATCGTGAGCTTCACGATCGTGAAATAATAATTATTTACGGTTCCATCTCTAGATTTAAACAACTAGCAGGTAACAGTTAGATATACACATAAACATGGGTTGCTCTTTATTTCGTTAGTAATTCGGTGAAACTTTTGTTTATGTTAATAACGCCATTTTTGTCTTTGGAGTTAAGATTTATAAACTTGTATTTCTATAAATTTAATTACTTTCGATGTTTTACCACATAACGTGTTGTCAGTTAAGATATTTTTGTTGTTAGGGCTCGATATGATTTGTTGCTATACCGGGTGTTTTATATAGAGGTTTTGAACTTTAAGCTGGAAACACTTTTTTAACTGGCGTTCATTTTGTGAGCTGTAAAGCGATTTATGTTTAGTTTGATTTGGAATTTCTACATGAATACACTGACGCATGACTTGCAAGCCCTAGATTCAGTGCATGATCCCAAAACAGGTTTGTCGTTAATACCGATTTTCAAAAGCGAATTTTGCTTAGCGATGAAGCTTACATTTGCTTAAATGAATCAAAACTGACTTATTTTGAGTGATCATAATCCTTAAGTGTATGTTGAAAAACATCTAGAAAAGCTGACTGTGTGGTATGCTTTATGGTTGGTCCGTACTTCTTTTAAAACGATGCCGTACAGAATGTTACAGTTAATAATAACCGCTGTAGTGCCATGTTTACTGACTGCTTTCGGTTATAAATTGAACAGTCACGATGTTCAAGAGCTGTGATTTCAATAAAACGGTACAAAATGTAGCACAGCTTGTGCTACAATTAATAGACGTTTGGCAACCGCATAGTTTTATGTTTTGGACCCGTAAATAAGCCTGATTTTGAGGAAAACGTTCGCCATGTTAATGCCGATATATGATCACAAATGCTGGAAAAAAGATATCGAAAACTGGACTTCTAGATTAAACTACATTCGAGCTGGTTCGAGCTAGCCGTGGCAGTCATACGCCAGAACTTTATCTTTCGAATAAAGCAAATTTCTTGTCTATTTAAAAAAATTAATTTTTGTTGTTTTCCATTTTAAAATTCTTAACCTCAAAATCATAGTGCTATATTCGTCCGTGCTAAACAAAATTTTGCTTTATAATTTCCGACGTCATTTTCGATTATAAATTTGAAACACTTAGGTAGCTGTAATAATACCAAGAAAGAGAAGAAAGCAGTAATAACTATATTTGGTCCATATATATCCCATTTTATTAAATACGTCATCTTTAATTTTAACTTTTTATACCCTACACACAAAAGTGTAAAAATGTCGAAATCAATTTTTTTTAAAAACTTTTTTAATTATAAGCTGAGAAATAAGCAAAAGAATTCGATTGCATATTTTTTTTAGCCACAATAAGAACGATTTTGCTGCTTTTTGTTACGTGTGCATAAAATCTTTGGCAACACGTACAGCAAATCTTGGTTCAATCGGTTATTCAAAAACAAACATTTCGACAAAAAGTTTTTTGGAAAAAAACATTCAATTGAAATCAGAGGCTATCAAGTTCTTTCGCTTATATCTCAGCTTATAATATACGCACATAACTGATTTTCAATAGCAGTATTACCGAAAGGATATGTGATATATTGATAATACATAAGAGTCCAAAGTATATGTAGGGGCTTCAAAAAGTTGATTTCAACATACATATGGACATACCAAACTTTTTTCTCTATTTATGAGGATACCGAATATATGTACGTTTTAATTACAAATGAGTATTTAAAAAAAAACACGGAACCATGGAAGTTAAAGGTCCCCTAATTGGTTTCCTTAAAAAAATATCTTACGGTGCTCTAACTGCACCGGGATTTTATATGAACATAAAACCTTGTTTTATGTTATAATTTCACAATATTTATTATAAGGGATTGAATATGAACAAAAGGATTTATAATAATTTACCAACACAATATACAAAATTATATCAAAATAATAATTTGAAGAAATTACTTAATTGAGTTAAAATGCCAACTGACGTTGTTCGAAACCAAGATTGCCTTTTTGCATTATAATTATATGCAAGTGCATTTATGATTACGTTGCACTAACATGTGCAATCAATACGCGCAAGAAACCAGACGCTAATGCAGCAGAATCATGCTCCCATGATATTCAAAACCTTTCGTACAGGTGTTCGACCAGTGCGCGTGAGAGTGTTGTGAACATAATTTTATGCTGACTCTGTCGAATGTAATTCAACGGCAGCGTCGATAGTAGTATTAACTTGGAGCCATAGGTGAAGGTTATAAATAAATAAACAACTATTAAAACTAAAAATATTTAAAGTGGTCCAGGGCTTTTATAATGTATTATTTAAAAAAAAATGCGATCGAAAGTCAATAGAAAATATTCAAAAATAACTTATTAGTATATTTTATTTGAAGGTTTTATTGAAATTAAGATTAATTATGTATTTATAAGTAGAGGATAAAAAAATTAACTATTAAGTATTGCTAAAAGAAGTAATCATGAATATATTATTTTTCTGTAAAATTAATTTTAAGAATAGATTACTCTTCTAACAGTATCCATTAAAATAAACTTCTTACAAATTAATTTCTCAAATATTTTAAAAGTGAACTTTAATTATGTTTTGTTAAATTACTTAACTTTTAATGTTTAGGGGATATTTTTTTATAAGAATATTCTTTTATCCTTTCATCTTCTTGTTCTTGTTCAATTAAATACAAAAATGCGAAATTTTTGAATTAACAAATAATTGAAAATCCGGCCGAACTATAAGATATAAGTAAAACTTCAAAGATGCTAAATAAAATGTAATTTACTACCATTTTATAATAATAATAGAGAAATGTTGCCTAAAGCTACAAATACTTCCGTTTCCATTAACTTTGTGTTAAAAATTCCTTTTGTTTGCTTTTAAGTACTTAAATAGAAATAAGTTTAGGGAAAAGCTAATTTCCAGAAAACTAGTATCCAAAATACGAAGATATAAAAAAACTAAACATTTGTTTTGTGTTGCACTATACTCACTAAATTAAGTGACGTTTTTGTTTAAAAAAACCGTCAATGATGTGTAATGAACAATAATTTTATTTTGTTTAATAAAACCCACTCAACAATAATGTGAATGAAGATAAATTATATAGATTTATTTTTAAAGTAATTTAAATGGTATTATTTTTAACAACTACAAAAGCAGCAAATGACAAACAGTTTGTTTGCGGCCAACTTCACTACATAACAGTACCTAAACTCGGATTTTAATTTTGTAAATACGCTGTCAATATTTTGGTGTGTTTCATATACTTTGTATGGGCGTACGTATTTTTGATAGGAATAGAGTGCTTTCTTCGATATGAACAATCCGATATTAAAGAGCAAAATATCAATATTTTCGTCATGAAATAATTAACATTTGTTCAGAAATACAGTTTCTGTTATAAATAGGTACGAAAGTGTTAACACTTTCTCACACAACTACAAGACAAATGTGAAGAAAAACAAGTAAGAGCGCTACATTCGTGTGTGTCGTATCCTATATACCCTTCATACTGTTTATACACTTAGGAAAAATATTAGTTGGAAAACGTTTAAAACAATAAAACTAGTGTTGCAAATATTAAAAATTTGTAAAAAGGACAGATATAACACATTTATAAACGAAAAAACCAAACAGCGTTAGAAATTTATTGCTCAGAACTACTCCCAGCTAAATAGCCTTATTAATAAGATTTTTGTTTAAATCACTTTTACCTTAACCGAATTTAATCATCTGAATAAGGGTTCACAACTAAATATTAATTCATGTAATAAAAAATCCTTTATGCCAATGTTTTATTTTAAACAAAAATGCAATTTTAGTCATCGCAAGAAAATATTAGTTACTTGTATAATTACAATTCGATTACAATAAACAAATACTTACAGTTGAGCTATTTTCTGTGTTTAGAAAATATTTGTTACAAACAATAAATACAAATATTAACTTTCAAACAAAATTAATCTTTCTGTCAATTGTGAAAAATTTACGTATGTAAATCAAAACCAAAATTAAAATATTTTATTGAGAAAAAAAATTTTAAAATATTATTTTTTGATACAAAATGAAATCTGCAAGCTGAAAGACTTTCTAATGAAGGTAAGAAACCGAAGGAACACAAAATGAATTTTAAAACGACAAAACGAAGATCAAAATAATATTTTCTATTTTGAGTTTTATTTTGGAAGTTAAATGTATTCATATCGTCGTTCTCAAATTATTGTGTTCTATAGGTATACGTTTTATGGGTAACATAGAACACAATAACTTGTGAACGACGATATATGTGTATGTAGATATTTATATGTATAATAAGTTTTTATATTATTAAATAAAAATACTAAAAAATTATTTTAAAAATTGGTTCTTTTTTATTTACCTGGGTCAAATGAAGAACTGATAATTATGACTAATTATTCTTTTTGTAACACTAATTCAATATTTTATTTTAGTTGCATCAATCATATATTTAGAAACAAATACAGTTTTTCTACGATGCTAAGAAAGAAAATTTTCAGTTATTATAAACGAATAAAGAGTTAGTACGTGGAACCGAATGAATTCGATTGGCAACAAATTCGGTTGTCACAACGAATCTGTTTTCTCTGTGTACCATCATGCAAATGCAATCAAATTTGTTGGCGGTGGTTCAAGCAACAATTTTACTGTTTGTACTTGCGTATGCATAAATGTGAATATGAATTGTTTTGCATGCAAATTTGTTAACATAATATGTAAACTACCACGATAGTACACCAACTAAGAACATTTCTCTGATACCACTAACAGTAGCTCCTCCCAAACTTTGTCTCAGTCTTATCGAAAGAAAATTTCTCCTAATATTCTTAAAGTCCTTTAAAAATGAAAATTCCAAGTGGTGTTTAATTTAGGGCTGTGATTGTGCTTATACTATAATACACTAGCGGTCCCCGTCCGCGTTGCTGGCCCTAAACAAAGATTTGTGTTTTATTACCACACGATTATATGTCATTGGTGGTGCGATATGAAAATAGGATTTTGCCACGCCCCTTCGCCCACAATCCAAAAATCAACATTAAAATATGCAGCGTGGACAATAATCATTTTTATTGCAAAGTTATGTATTTAAAATGATAATTGAAATAAATAAAGATGAAGTATAATAAGAACCCTACTTAAGAACGGTTATTTCAATCTAACTATACTCATAAGTATGTATTAATACAACATAGACATTTTAATCAAAACGTCGAATTTTTTTTAAATCCAATTGAATTCAAACTGTAAGAAAATTTTTGATACTGTGCTAACTTGTTGACACTTTTGGTCAATAACTTTGGCACTTCGTAGTGGCTAGATAGACGATCGAGCAACGCTACTTAATTACCCAGCAAAAAAAGACATGCAAAAAAAGTAGTGAATGCATGAGTTCAACCCATGATAAAGTGGCCCATGTGTTTACATGAATATATAATTAAATTTCAGTCAATACCAATAAGTTTATAGAGTGCATGAACAGTAGATGAAAAGAAATATCTATTTTATTTAATGTTTTTTTTCTTATTAAGATGCATATGCATGTATCTTGAAGCACATCACTAAAGGATAACTATTGAACGATGCGTTCTTCATGCCTCCTTTTGCACTTATGAATTATGAAAAATGTTATTCACCTTGAACTAGTGCAAAATTTTTTTACTGGGGGTCCAAATTTACTTTAATAATCCGCGATTGATTCGAGCTGATTTTTTTTCGTCAACAAAATTGTGTTTAGCGGGTTAGTTAATGAAAAAATTTCAACATATAAAATGACATCAATCCACAACAGAACTAAAGTCACGCTTCAAAAGTAGACCGATAGGGACAGCAAACGACGCCATATATTTTGCCGCTCTTTTGACATTTCTCTTCAGTAAGGTTTGACATTTCACGATGGCAAGAAATTTTCTACCGAAATTCGGAGTCAGTTGCCTCAACGTTAAGAGCGCTATGTCCAATTTATGGTCATTTCTCATTTCTAGCTGAATGGCTTCGTCAATAAGCAAAATATGCGTTATCAGTCAGCCAGCAATCCACACGTACTCCATGAGTCATCATTGCAACCCGAAAAAAATACGGTTTGGTGCGGTTTATGGGCCGGCGGCGTCATTGGGAAGTACTTCTTCCGTGATGATCAAGAACGGCACGTTACTGTGAATGCAAATCGCTACCGTTCAAAAATAACACAATATTTTTGGCTTTAATTGGATGATATGGACTTGGAGGACATGTGGTTCTACAAAGACGGCGCCACAAGCCACACAGCGAATGTCACAATCAATTCATTTGAAGCCAGGTTTGGAGACCGTGTTATTTCACGAAATGGTCCAGTCGATTGGTTGCCTCGGTCGTGCGATTTGACGCCGTTAGACTATTTCCTGTTGGGCTACGTCAAGTCTATGGTCTATGCGAACAAACCAGCGACAAGTGGTTAACTTCGTACGAATATCGAACGTGAAATTGCAGCAGTATTGTCTAATTTATGCTTGAAAACCGTCCAAAATTGGGTTCAGTGTCTAGACTTCTGCAAGCGTACCCATGGTGGCCATGCAAAAGAAATCGAGTTTCATACATAATGGCATCGAACGTACTTTCACAGAAATAGAGAATTTGTTTTATTAATAAAAAAAATGTTTGTAGCGCTCTAATTGAAAAACTCTTTATAAGTTTCATGACATCCAGAAAAATGGACCGTTTGTTGCGGTTTACACGCCAGTGGAATCATCAGATATTTTTTCTTTAAAAGTAATACCAGACGTAAGACGGTCGCATAGTGTAACCGCTCTATGATTCATAAGTTAACATAAATAAAATTGATCCGGGCCAGATACAATTTTAAATGGATGTAGCAACCATCGATTTATTGAAATTTAAATTGTATGAAAAGTTAGTTTCAAGAAATGGGTCTGTCTATGGATCTCTAAGATCATGGGATTTGACAACTCTCGATAATTTTTTCTTAGGCCATATGAGAAAACTGATAAACCAGCAATAATTAATGCCTTACAGGATAATATTGCTTCTGATCTTCGACGTCCACTATGCAACTATTCTGCATCTATCAAGTGTTTATGTCATGTATTGATATTTTGTGTAAAAAAATAATTGAATAAAATTTACTTTTATTGGTATTTACTACAATTCCATCGGTTGAGCTTGGTGTCCAATATTCAATTGAAATTTTGCTTACAGTAACGGATTTAAAATCTTGTGTCATAAATAAAAATTGTGATGAAAAGATGGCTATATATTTCTCTCTACACCAGTGGTGACATGACGGCACACTCCTATTTTAAGACCCTTTATATGTTACAAGATGATATAAAATTAATTCAATTTGTAAATAAGTTGTTAGTACGAGAACCTTGATTTATAAAAAAGTATCACAAAACTTTTTACTACTTTTCTTATTACTCATTGTATGTGAAATACATTCACTGCTTTTAAATAGCACAGTACTGTTTTAACAACTGCTTTTTTTTTGTTCAACATCTGTGCTTATTCGTGCAGGTTTTTAAATAAAATCATAAATTCATTTTCAGTACAATGCACATTAGTACTTTCGTATTCATTCTGCTTGTCTTAGTTGCGCATATAAAATATTCAATATTTGCTTTCACTGTACTCGCTATTGATATGTATTGTTCGCTTCACTACATAATTAAAACAACAGAAAACATAAAATAAGTTCACATGTATGTATGTGGTAAAAAGTGCTGTGATTGAAATTATAAATTTACAGCTAGATATTCCCATTGAAATTGGTCACTTCAGTTTTTCAAAATATTGCGAGATTAAGATCTAATAATAGACCGGATATATGATTTCTTTAGAAAGTATGCAAACACATACATATATATGTACCTAGATACAAAACATCGATTGCATAAAAGAGAACGGCAACCACAGTATTGTTTAGTGGTTAATATTGTAGAATAATACAGGGTGGGCTAAAAGTCGCTATGGGATTCAAATATTTACTTTTATTTTCTAAAAAAACACCTGGAGAATGAACCACGAAGAGATTTACAACAAAACAAGGAACCTGAATAACAAATTTTTTTTACCTTAAACAGCAATCATTATTTTATTTCAAAAAGCATATTGTTGACATTTTAACGTCCGAAACTTGCCCTCTAAAGCAAGGATTCGTTGCTTAGTTCATCGTCACCACCACCATGCCACCGTAAGAAATTTGCCTTAATACGGTAGAACACGTTTAATTCGCATTACGGATAATATTTAACGTACCAAAAGACATTTCAACAAGCTAGGAATGGGAAAAGTGCATTTAAAGATGATTCAATGTCATTTTCATATATGGTGGAATTGGTGTAAGAGTTCAAGCCCGCATATTATCGGCAACGTATAATTATTGCAGTTAAATTTCCACAGATATTAAACCAACTTTATTAAACATCTGATAATGGGTGATAAGGCTCATTTTCATTTGAATGGCTTTGTTACTAAGCAGAACTGTAGGTTCTAGGGCTCTAAAAATTCACGGACCACTCACCAACACCAACTGAACCCAATTATGTATAGTATAGTATGGCATTACATCTGAAAATGTCATTGGACTTTCGTTCTTCAAAAATAAAGATGGAAGCATCGTAATCATAAATAGAGAGCGGCATCGGTTTATGATTAAATATTTTTCACGTCCTGCTCTAAAAAACATACCTGAGATGTGGTTAAAGCAGGATAAAGCCATTGAAAACGTAGCATGAGACATAATGATACTTTAAAGTAAAATTTTTATTGAGCAATTTATTTCCAGAAACTTGAAAAATATTTTGCCGGCACTTTCGCCGGATTTATCAGCACCCGACTATTTTCTTTAGAGTTATTTGGAGAAGGGAGTTTATGTGAACAAACTCGAGGCATTTTTTCAAGTCAGCACTACAGCTACAGATTTTGAAAGATGTTATGGAAAATGTCCTAGAATGAGCCCAATAATTGAAAAACTGGGGGTTATTTAAGTGACATTATATTTTATAAATAGTGTCAAATATTTTTCATTATTTACAATCTGAAAAGCAAAAAATAAAAAAGGTATAAATATAACAAAAACTTTTTAAATATTTAAATCACATGGTTACTTTGGCACACCCTGTAAATATTTTCAAGGATGATGCCAAAGAGTCAAGTCAAAGCTGTATGTATTTAGGCTAAGGATCTTACTAGGCATCTTACGTGGCTAATTAAATATTAAAAGAATTATCGAAAAGGATATTTTAAAGTAACTCGAACCATATCAAACCAAATCATTTAAATTTCAAAGACAATTTTAGTAGCACAAAATACACAAAGAAGAAATAATGGCAGCGGAAAACTGAAAACAACTCATCAATTTTATTATTTGATGTGTTAAAAAAATAATTAGTTATTTTAGTCTCGTGTTATGCAAAAATAATTGAGATGATAATTCAGTTAAAATACTGAATTCTCTGCTCGATTTTAATTTTTGAAATTTTTCGTTAGATACCAACACTATGTATAATGTTAAATTTATAACACCCAGAGATAGTTTTCTGTACTCTCAATAGGCGTTAATCTTTGAATCCTTTTGTAGCATGTGTATAAGAAGTGTAGAGTTTAAAAACAAGTACCCAGCATCTAAATTCATTATTTTAACACGGCGATAACATTCGAGGCAAGTACTTACCACGCACGCCTACAAATAGGGACTAAGATAAGTACTTACCACCCTCGCTTATAAATAGGAATTCATATAAGTACTTATTACGATCGCTTATAAATAGAGACTAAAATAAATACTTACTTTTATAGCAATAAATAAGTACTTGATTTTAATAACCTAAATAACCCATTACTATTATGGACTTACAGCAGTCGTTCGGTTTTTTTTTTTAAGGACGAAAATTCGGTTAGATTATTCTGTTTTGATTTGAAATTTAAAAACCAGTGAAAATCTAGAAGTCGTCACTTTGTTAATGAAATGCTTTGCCCCTGATGTCAAAATCATTATTACTTATACCCTAAGGGCCATTATTTCAACTTGCTATTAGTTAAAGGTAGGATTTTTTGTGTCCGATAAATAGCTTATTTAGCATTATTACAAGTTCCATTTTTTGTTGTGATTATTGTTAACAATAATAATACTTAATAGATAAAAAATTAGTATATGAGGGCTCTATAATGCAAAGCCATTTAAAGGTCCGACAAAATCCTGACTTTGATTAATGGCAAGTTGTAATAATGGCCCTTAGTATGTTAAACTAAATGAAAATTATAAATTATTAATTGACATAAGAATTTAAAAAAAAATTCTTTCGTTAAGTACGAAATTGATAAGTTTTCAGAAAAACATATTCTTAACTTTAAAAATATACTTGTGCAATTTTATCGCTCTACTTTGTAGCGTATAGCCGCTATCGCAATTTATTTGATGTCAGTTGGATATTTTTTTTATGACCTACTCTTGCATTGTAAGCCATAGCTCTCTTTCTTGTACACCGATTTAGCTCATTTTCAATATCAAATATCTCTTATGTATTAAAAAATATTCTGAGAAAAGTTGCCCCCTAACTTTTTTTGTTCGAGCTCTATAGTGCTTTCAACACCCAGTAAAATACAGTAAACTATGAAAAAGTTCAAACCCAAAATGGCATCAAAAAAGTGGCAAATAATCTATTTATCAACCCCATAAATATGTGAATAAAAAAAGGTTTAACTAATAGAATACCGCTAACTAAGAAAAAATTCAAAATTAAGGATAGCGCCAAAAGCCATACAGCAAAATGGCGTTCAGCATTAAATCTGAAAATAAGTCTAAGCTGTTATGTTGTCAATAAAACTATACCATCATGGTAAAGGGTATTATCATACTGATTTTATTATTGTTGGCATACAACAAATAATAAGTAGTTGCAATTGGTTTAAAATGTTTGCAAAACTAAAAAAAATAGTTTAAACTAAGAAAAACAACTTTTTAAAACATCAATGTAAATATTCTTTTAATATTTACTTATTTCTCTTGAAAACAAACGATATCCATAATATTTTTTCATTTTAATCATTCTAGACTTAAAATTTCGTCGCCATCTATTATTCGTATGGCTTCTTCCTCTACTCTCATGATGGTTCCATTCTAAGGCATATTTTTCGATACTTTCGGGAGTTTTACGAAGAGTATGTCTGAAGAATATTCCGAAACTGAAATGCTTCTTTTTTTACTTTGTTATATATGTTGCCGTAATGCAACCATTTTATGACATTTTATTACAAAATAATGAAATAATTTTGTATAACTTTTTTTTTATTTATTTTTTTTTTTTAAATTATGAGAGAAAATTCCGAGAATTGACAATAATGAATTTCCATTGTTCTGTTAGATGAGATTATTTGCTAAAAATTCCAATAATTGCGTACAATTGCATAAGTTTTTTTTTATATCCTGTAAATAAGCGGCGTTTACATTTAAAAAATTAAATATATTTTCAGGAATTAAATGCAATACAATGGCAATACTCAGAAAAAAGTTTGACGAGAAAGAAATATTTAAATACAAGCCCATTAAAAACATGATTGAAATACATTGCTTAAAGTTATAGAAGACATTTGTTATCGATTTCAATCGCATGTAAAAAAAACCATGTGTTAATATAAAACAAAGTGCATGTATCGTTGCCAGATTTGGAAATTTCGAGGATATACTACTGGCTGCTAACCTGGTGTAATTATTATGCTAAAAATTTATTAAGCAGCCTCAGAACATTTTTTTATTGCAAATAAAATTTTTCAAATTATTATCGCCTATAACTTAAAAAATTTTTTAAATGTCTTGTTATAAGTTTCAGTAGCTAACGCGATATCGAAATCAAAGTTAAAGATTTCATAGCCTCATAACCGACACTTAGTAACTTCGGGTTGTTTTACACATTTTGTATATGTGAACATGAGAATTTTTGACAGACCGATCTAAGTTTGGTGATTTAGATTTAGTTTTGGCGTTCGAAAAGGTTTTATTCTTAAAAAAAGGAACTACTAACGCAATAGTGCGTATTCTTTATTTCATACTAGAAAAAATTATAACTGTTTTTAATGGGCGTGGCACTGCCCACTTTTCTAATCACGAAACTGTATAGTCATGAGAGCTCAATATGTTCAAGGAGCTGAAAATGACAATTTTTTTATGGGCGTGACACTTTTCACTTTTCTAATCAAGAAATTGTTTAGTCATGACAACTCAATATGTGTGCAAAATTTCACAAAAATCGGTCCAGAGCAAGTACCTTAAAATTTTAACTTTTTTTTTTGGGCGTGGCCATGCCCACTTTTCTAATCACGAAATTATATAGTCATGACAGCTCAATATGTGTGTGCAAAGTTTCAGAAAAATCGATCTAGTGCAAGTACCTCAAAACTAAAAATTTTTTTATATGCGTGGCACTGCCCACTTTTCTAATCACGAAATTGTATAATCATGAGAGCTCAATATGTGTATGCAAAGTTTCAGAAAAATCGGTCCAGTGCAAGTACCTCAAAATTAAAACTTTTTTATGGGCGTGGTCCCGCCCACTTTTCTAATCACGAAATTATATAGCCATGACAGCTCAATATGTGTGCAAAGTTTCAGAAAAATCGGTCAAGTGCAAGTAGCTTAAAGTGATAACTAATTTTTATGGGCGTGGCCCCGCCCACTTTTTTCGACCCATAAACACTCCCTGGTATGTGTACAACAACTTACCAAAGTTTGACCCCGATCGGTTTTACAGTTTCGGAGTCTATAGCTAACACACACACACACACACACACTTTTATATATATAGACTAGAAAAGCCCGGCACGCGTTGCTACGCCCCTTAGTGAATAAAAATGCATTCTGAATTTTAATTGAATATCAAGTGCAAAAACCTAAATATTATAATTTTTTTTATGGGCGTGGCATTGCCCACTTTTCTAATCACGAATTTGTAAAGTCATAACAGCTCAATATGTGTGCAAAGTTTCAGAAGAATCGGACCAGTGCAAGTACCTCCAAATGGTACCTATTTTTTATGGGCGTGGCACTGCCCACTTTTCTAATCACGAAATTATTTAGCATTACAGCTTAATATGTGTGCAAAGTTTGGCTCCACGAAAAGCCCCCCAATGAAATAACGCCCAAACGAGAAATGAAATATTCTCCAAATTTTTTTCATACATTTTTGGGTGTTATTTCATATGAAATAACTCCCAATTTTTTGGGCCTTCTTTCATTTTTTTTGGAAATTATTTCATTTCTCATTTGGGGTTTTCAAATTATGAAATAATCTCCAATGATATAACACCCAACAAATTTTTAAATTCGGGGCTTGTTTCATAGCGTGTATAATTTGGGTAATAAATATTTCATTTTGTATTTGGGGGTTATTTCATTTTTAAAGCTTTTGGTTTTGGGGGTGCTTTTAAATAAATTATATAAAAATAGGCCTTTTACAAGAAAACTTTTAGCCTGTGAATATATTACAATATCTTTTTAAATACATAAATGATAACGTTCTGGATTTGGATGGTGCGACCTTCGTGACAAACTACGAAATAAGTCTACGGACGGCAATAATGATTGTTTTCCCTAAATCAAAAGTAATCGGTTGTTGGTTCCACTTTTGCCAAGCAGTAAGGAGGTCCATAATAATAAAGTGTAACCAACTGGCAGCATTTGTACATACAACGTATATTTTACCCATTTTGATTTCATGAGCAACCATTTTGTTTTTTTACCATTTCTTACGTATAATGTATTAAGTTTATTATTTATGTATGTACATGAAAATAATTTTTTGGTAGTTGGGTTTCAAAAATAAATATATTGGAAATATTAAACAATTCTTTGTCCTCACATCTCCATTACAGAAAATTACTGCCTTCTTTACAACATTGTAACTATAATAACGTCTCCCATGAGTCGGATTTTCAAGCCATTCGTAAAGTTTTAGGATAGCTCGTTGGTGGCTGATCTGATATTGCTTCCATCGTATAAAGGAAATTTACTGCACTGGACTTAGTTCATTTACAAAACCAAAAGTAGTCACTATTAAACGAGCTTTGTATGTTCTTTCACAAAAAAAATTGATTTTAAATGCTGGCACACTTTCGAAGTTGCATATATTCTTATTATGAAGAAGACGCCTGCGGACCTCCACACAATTTATATCAATAAATTTGCGATTTTGCTGTTGGTCCATATGGCTCCACGAAAAGCCCCCCAATGAAATAACGCCCAGGAAACAATCCCCAATGAAGTAAACCCCAAAAAATTGGAAATAACACCCAAAAACAGTGAATGAAATAACATCCAAAAATAAATGAAATAAACCCCAAAGCGAACACGAAACAACCCCCAATATTTGGGAGTTATTTCATATGAAATAACTCCCAATGATGAAAATGAAATAACCCCCAATGAAATAAACCCCATCAGCAACAAAAATGAAATTATGCCCAAAATTCATAAAAGAGTCAGATTCATTATGGATTTCATGAAGTCAATATGGACCAACAGCAAAATCGCAAATTTATTGATATAAATTGTGTGGAGGCCCGCATGCGTCTTCTTCATAATAAGGATATATGCAACTTCGAAAGTGTGACAGCATTTATAATCAATTTTTTTTGTTAAAGAACATACAAAGCTCGTTTAATAGTGACTACTTTTGGTTTTGTAGATGGACTAAGTCCAGTGCAGTAAATTTCCCTTATACGATGGAAGCAATTTCAGATCAGCCACCAACGAGCTATCCTAAAACTTTACGAATGGCTTGAAAATCCGACTCATGGGAGACGTTATTATAGTTACAGTGTTGTAAAGAAGGCAGTAATTTTCTGTAATGGAGATGTGAGGACAAAGAATTGTTTAATATTTCCAATATATTTATTTTTGAACCCCAACTACCAAAAAATTATTTTCATGTACATACATAAATAATAAACTTAATACATTATACGTAAGAAATTGTAAAAAACACAAAATGGTTGCTCATGAAATCAAAATTGAGAAAATGTACGTTGTATGTACAAATGCTGCCAGTTGGTTACGCTTTATTATTACGGACCTCCTTACTGCTTGGCAAAAGCCGAACCAACAACCGATTACTTTTGATTTAGGGAAAACAATAATTATTGCCGTCCGTAGACTAATTTCGTAGTCTGTCACGAAGGTCGCACCATCCAAATCCAGAACGTTATCATTTATGTATTTAAAAAGATATTGTAATATATTCACAGGCTAAAAGTTTTCTTGTAAAAGGCCTATTTTTATATAATTTATTTACAAACACCCCAAAAAACCAACAGCTTTAAAAATGAAATAAACCCCGAATACAAAATGAAATATCACCCAAATTATACACGCTATGAAACAAGCCCCGAATTTAAAAATTTGTTGGGTGTTATTTCATTGGAGATTATTTCATAATTTGAAAACCCCAAATGAGAAATGAAATAATTTCCAAAAAAAATGAAAGACGGCCCAAAAAAATTGGGAGTTATTTCATATGAAATAACACCCAAAAATGTATGAAAAAAATTTGGAGAATATTTCATTTCTCGTTTGGGCGTTATTTCATTGGGGGGCTTTTCGTGGAGCCGGTCCATATTGACTTCATGAAATCCTTAATGAATCTGACTCTTTTATGAATTTTGGGCATAATTTCATTTTTGTTGCTGATGGGGTTTATTTCATTTGGGGATTATTTCATTTTCATCATTGGGAGTTATTTCATATGAAATAACTCCCAAATATTGGGGGTTGTTTCGTGTTCGCTTTGGGGTTTATTTCATTTATTTTTGGATGTTATTTCATTCACTGTTTTTGGGTGTTATTTCCAATTTTTTGGGGTTTACTTCATTGGGGATTGTTTCCTGGGCGTTATTTCATTGGGGGGCTTTTCGTGGAGCCGCAAAGTTTCAGAAAATTCGGTCCAGTGCAAGTACCTCAAAATTAAAACTTTTTTAGGGGCGTGGCCCCGCCCACTTTTCTTATCATAAAATTATTTAGTCATGACAGCTCGATATGTGTGCAAAGTTTCAGAAAAATCGGTCAAGTGCAAGTAGCTAAAACTGATAACTAATTTTTATAGGCGTGGCCCCGCCCACTTTTTTTCACCCATAAACACTCCCTGGTATGTGTACAACAACTTACCAAAATTCGAGTTCGATCGATTTTACAGTTTCGGAGTCTATAGCTAACACACACACACACACAGAGTTTCACTTTTATATGTATAGATATGAAGGGTGATCTAACCAAAACGCAAGATGATATTTTTAAATAAAACCCAAAGTTTTCAGAGAATTGTCTTAATATTTGTATTATGACAAAAGAATCTATAATATTACAATTATGTGTGAAATCAAATATCAGCCAAATTCTTGCCATGGTTTCGGTGGCATACTTTTATCCGATTGTCCATATTTGCAATAACAAAGGGATAAAATTGAAGTTCAATATCATGAATGCCAAACTGTCTCATCTGCAATCTTTTAAATTGTTCTTGGCTTATTAACGTAAACTTTTTTTTATCAAAAATATCCCCAAGGAAAGAAGTCCAACGGGGTTAAATCACATCATTGTGTCATTCAAGTAGTATCGCCACGACGGTCATTGAAATTCTTGCCCAAAAGAGCCACTATTTCGTTAGCAGTGTGGCAAGTGGCACCATCCTGTTGGAACCACATATCGTCCAGATTCATATTCTCGATTTTTGGCCACAAGAAATCCGTTATCACCTCGCGATAGCAAACCCCATTTACGGAAACTGCTTGGCCGACCCCATTTTTGAAGAAGTACGACACCATGATGCCGCCAGCTCTTAAAACACACCAAATAGTCACTGTTTTGGATGCATCGGCTGTTAAACAGTCATAATCATCTTTAAAAAATATGACTTAGTTTGCATCTGTCAACTATATTTGCAAAACATTTATTTATTTATATATTGACCACATCGTAGCTAAGCCTACAATTAAAAGCAAACGTTATACGCCATTTTGCTATATTATTTCCGACGCCATCCTTGATTTTTATTTTAAGTATTTTGCCAGTCAAACAATTTCATTTGATACCCATGTTTGTGGGGTTTACAAAAAAGATATTCGACGCTTTGTTTCGACGCCATCTTTGATATTATACATCTTCATAATTTACGGCAATTTACTGGTCAAGCCGATTTATTTGATACCAGTATTGTGGTGGCTAAAGGGGACAAAGTCGTAGTTATTATATTTGACTCATATATAAGCCATTTTATTTTTGATGCCATCTTGTAAAGGGTCCGCCATCTAACGTTTTTTTTTTTTAACTAGTGCTTATTTCGTGAATGGTAACACTTAGCTCATGTCTGATTTGATACATAATTAGTTTTATATGGTTGTGTATACGCTTGAATAACGCTGGGAAATATTGCGAAATTACTTTCGCCGATTCTGCCAAAAAAAAAACATTTTTTCAGATAAAGCTCATTTTGATCTTGGCGGGTATGTAAACAAGCAAAATTGTCGCATTTTGGGAACCAAAAACCCAAAACGAGTCACTGTTTGGTGCGGATTTTAGTCCAGAGGCATAATTGGGGAATTTTTATTCGAAAAGCAAGGAGTGGCCGTTACAGTCAAAGGCGATCGTTATCGGGCAGGATATTGGCAACATTTGGTTTCAACAGGATGGCGCTACGTGCCACACAGCCGAAGCTACACTTTTTTTCATAGCATTTTAAAAAAAAAAGTTATTTGACGGACCCTTTATTTAAATTTTTTCATTGTCTACTGTATTCTACTGCAGATGATGTGAATGTGATAAAGGAGATACAATTTAAATTACTAGATTACACTAATAGATGAATTTATTATATGCCATTGTGAGTGGAAGCCATAATGAATTATGCCTAGAAGTTCGAAAAACTCGATTGTAGCTTGTAAGTCTCACAAAAAATATTGAAATAACGAATATTCTGATAGGCACGTTTTACCTACAAACGTGTCTATAGATTATGCTAGGGCTGAAAGATATTTATTTTGGAAAAAATAACAAGAAAATCCAGAATAAGTCGTGTTCACTTGCTCAAACCTCAGCAAGTTATGGCGAGATTGTGCTGGCGATTATATCTAAAAGATTATTTCGAAATGGTTTATACAAAGTACAGGCATGTAAAATATATGGGGGCTTCTAAAAAATTAATATCAACCAACATATGCACAAACGGTCATTGCTAAAATCGACTCCCCTACTCATAAGCTTTCTTAGAATATTTATTCCCTGGGGTCGTTATTATAAGAATATCAAATGGAATGACAATGTTATATAAATGTATATGTATTATTGACACCACAGGTGAAGGGTGAATTATGCAAAATGCCAGCATTCGAATCTGGCAATCTTATTTATGCCATCTACATTCATACATACGAGTATTTATTTTTTGGTTAAAGCTTTTATATAATAAACAATACTTCTGTAATATATCGACTATTATTTTTCACTTTCATCACATAAAAAAAGTTTTTTTTTAAAATATTTTTTTAACACTGCTTTTATACACTATTCGCAGGTTGATGTATAAATACCAACAACGCCTTTATTATCCTGTTTTATTGAAATATGTTGTATAAAACCTTCATTTATACACAGTCAATACTTTAGTTGTCTACTCTTTAGCAATTTAGCGCCTGTAAGTACCGCAATTGTTGCCAATCGAATAGTTTAGTTGTGATGGTAGAGTTTTACTGTTAAAACTACAAAAATTCGTTTCGAAATGTAAATACGTAGGCAGCACTAAATAAATTATGATTCCTGAAATAGAAATTTAATATTCACAAATGAAAAGTTCGATTGCAGAAATGTGATTTTCTGTTTTCTGGGTGTACGAAATCTATACTCTTAAATGTCTCTAAATAAGTAATGAGCATTGTTATTTGATCATATTCTTTGACAAACTTAAAATAAATGGTTAGCTGTTGACGTTTTGTTTAATATTTGACTATCTGGGTTAAACAGTAATGCATACACAGAGAAAACAGTATCGGCTGTGAGTTCCGCAGTTGTTGCCAAACGCATAGTTTAGTTGTAATAGTAAAATTTTACGTTTATATCTACAGAATTTCGTTTCGAAATATAAATACGTAGTCAGCACTTAAAAATTATGATTCTTGGAATAGAAATTTTTTAGCCACAAAAGAAAAGTTATTTTACAAAAACTGAACCATTCGATTGCCAATGAATTTCATATTCTGTTCTGAGTGTAGTCTAAAAGTTACTAATAATATCCAGTTATCAAAATATTTAGAAAAATTATCTCTTTATCAAGCCGAACGCTTGATAAAAAAGCAAAGATTTTTTTTTGAAATTTTCTACTTAATTGTAAACAAGCTGAGCAAACTTCATCACGACAAAAGGGGCATTTGATTTCAATAATTAGAGCGAAGAGAATCTACATATGTTAGCTCAATTATCAACGCATTTACAAAAATTAGCGGTTTGCTACGGTTTATGGTATTATTGAAATATTAGATCTTAATGTTACCGTCAATGGCCTAGTTCGACAATAAGAATATGTTCGAGCCAGGGATGGCATCATGAAATTAAAATTTTTACCAAATTGCTTAGAAAATTCACTTTTTTCATCTTATTTATATTTAAATGTGTTTAAATTTTTTAAATTTATATTATTTTTATTTAGATTTATTAAGAATATAAAAAAGATACTTTAAATTTCATTTATACTATAATATGAAACAAAGCAATTCAGTATTGAATATGTATAATATATAATATATATGTAAGGTACTACTAGCTTTTAAATCTTGCTTAATTTTACTATTTATGTTATAGAAATTGCAATTTTGTGAATTCAGTAAATCTTTTGTTTGGAAAAAGGCGCAAATTATTGATTGATCTGTTTATTTCTTTTGTCTTAATTATATTTTGGTAAAAAAAGATTATTTCTACATAAGCTGATGAGTGTGAAACTGATGGTAATATTCTTAGAATTTTTGTCAGCTCTGGAAATATGAATTCATTTGTCTCATTTTCTTATTTCAGAAACTGTTGCTTAGAAAACGCCAATATCCCACTAAGACTTATTACAACATCGGCAACAATGAAGAGTTCGCATATAAAATTACTTAAGCCAGGGAGATTTCTTAATTGTACTAAATAAGCCATTGGTGTACCATTGTACTTTCGGGTTTAATTAGTACTAAAAAAATAATTATTGTGCCATTTGCGATCCGTGGTTCGAACTGTAGTTCTCAGAAGATGGTGATTAATGCCATACAAGGTATGTGCACTGTACCATGATATTGAAAGATATTACAGAATATTCAATTAATTTTTAAAGCGGTTATTTAAGGTAAAGTTTTAATTAAGAGGTGGGTGTTAAAGTGGGCGTGTCTTCTAAATTTTTTGGAATTATACTTATATTGACGAGAAATGTATATAAGTAAAATTTTATTATTATATATCTAATTCTGTCGGTTTTGTGAGCTTTTTAATTTCATTAGGAATAAATTATGTGAGAAGTGGGCATTGAAGTAGGCATGTCGAAGTAGTTTCTACTGATAAAATCCACATAACTATTTCAATATAAACTCCTTTGTTCTTCCAAAATCTTTGTCCATAGAGAAGTTATATGAATTTGATATAAAGCGTTATATGAGAGGTGGCTGCGGCGTATTATATGGGATTATTATCTTAATTTACGTTATTGCAAGTCTTTTAATTAAATATGAACATTTAATTTTGCCAGTTTTATTAGGTTTTAAATTTTAGGTAGACCGAAAAATACACTGTGCGCTATACATTTTCGTACATTTTGATCTATAATTCTTTCGTAATGTATAGATTTAAGCAATTTTCAGGGAAATGTATTTTTTTACTAAGGAAATATACAATTGAAACAAAAACTTGTGTAAAAGAAATATTCTGGTGAAATTTGAGCCCCATAGCTTTTCGGTTTGAGCTCTATCAACAGACGGAGAGACGGATGGACATAGCTAGATCGGCCTAAAATAATACCAGGGCTCAGCAAATACTTAATGGGGTCTTAAATCGATATTTCGATGTGTTACAAACGGAATGACAAAACAACTTAGCACTAAAAACTCCGCCATATATACGGAGCTAAAATTTTAACTGAATTTTTGGCATTACTATTTGCAAACACTTCAAAATTAATATTCGATACGATATAAGTATGTATGTCGTATTGATTTATATTAAATTTTTGTTATTTTCCCTGCGTGCAATAAACAAATTTACTTTAAATTTGTATTTAATTTATATATGGGCATTTCCATGTTATCGTACGTGACATTTGTACTCATATAAAGTGGAGTGAGTAATTTTTGCAAAAGTAAGAGTAACTGAAACAAAATTAGATCTTTATGTTCCATTCAAAGGGTACTTTATTTTATTTAAAAAAAAATTAATTATATCCAGAAAAATAAGAATATATCGTACGTGACATAAAACAGAAGTGATTTTGAGATATATATGGAAATATGAAAAAATCTTTGAATCTTGGAAGGTATTTTTTTTTTAATTTCTTGCACTAAACCAAATATTTTTCATTTAAATTCCATCATACTTAATTGAAAACAATCTTTAAATGATTGAATAAAAAATTCAATTTAATATCGTTCGTGACATATCGTACGTGACAGTTTTTTCTCTAATAGTATTCTCAGGTACTAAAATTTATATTATGTTAAGAAAAAAAGTTAAATTCTAAATTACGTGCTCTTGCGACTGTTCAAATACGAATGACGGAGACAAATAATGTTTTTGCACTACGTACGTGACATTAAAATAACATCCAAGGGAAATAAAAAAATACCGCTAATTGGACTCTATGTTTTCTTTTTCTCATTGATATTATTAATGGTTGTTATTACGTAATTTTTAAGGAATATTTACATTTACAATTTATTTTTACAATTTAGTCGCTAAAAAAATAGTTGATTGCAATTCTTTAAAATAAGTCAAAGAGATAATCAGATTAGACTCTTATTATTGCTCTTAAAATAACTCAATAAGCTCTTAATACCTGCGCATAGTAAAATTGAGTGTTTTTTTTAACAATAAAATTATATTGAAAGACTTTCAAGTTTTTATTTTTACAGCCGTGGTTGACATATTCATGGAAATGTCCATATGTATGAAATACAATGTATGTGTGTGAGCATTTCATTTTTTTTTAAATTTTTTAAGTATCGTTTTGTGTTTGTTTGTTTTTTATTTTTATAATAAATATAATATTATTAAATAAGGTTTTTGTGTGCTTCCGAGTCTGGTTACCACGTACGTACATGAATAATTGACTGCGTGGTTACGTTTCAGGAAATGAAATTGTTGTTTGGCATTTTTTATTTTATTTTTATCTTCATTTTAAATATATGATTTATGTACTCGTGGCTTTGATAAAAAATAATAATATTCAACTGAGGTATTTCTTTAATACTATCAACCAATTAAAATTGGTAAAGTTAAATTTTTTTTATAATTTATGTTTTTAAAGCATCAACTAAAAAAATGCCTATAACAGAAGACAAATTTATTTGTTTGGAATATTAAATTTATTTGAAGAAAATTTATGTTATTTTATAGTTTTTATTATTGTATTTTTTTAAATATATGTATGTTATGTTCTTTTCATAAAAGACATAATGGTTTTATATTATTTTTTCTCTTAATCCTTGAATATTTCTTATTTTTGCTTCTGTATTATCTTTAAAAATAAATATAGCTATATTATCTAAGCTTGTGCAGACTTAAAAGCGTCTGATATATTAAATTAAAAATAAGTTAAAGTATAATGTTTGGCTGTGGCGTATCTTATTTAAGAAGATTTTGAGAAACAACCGCAAATTAATTAAAGCAAGTAAAACAAGAGACAACATACATACGGACAGACTGTCAGATGGACAGACTGTCAGATGGACAGACTGACAACAACTTATCGACTCCCCTATTTATAAGTTTTCAGAATATATAATATACATATATATAACACGGAATAACAAACCTATATATACCCCTTTTCACTTTTGTGTAAAGGATGTAAAAATATCTCGTTTATATATATTTCCAAATGTACTTGCTATTTTGTTGATAAACTCATTCATGCAGAAATTTGTGCAAAATCACGGCCAGCTATGAACCAAATTTACAAAATTAAGAATACCCAAGGGTGAAAAACAAACAGAACAAGCTCAAGCATTTGATATCATCATTGCAAATTTGTGTAGCCGTATCACCGTCTTAAGTATGTATTTACCTGTATGTTTGTATGTTTAATTTATTGTCGCACAGAGGAGTATTTGACCTGAAAAGCTGGCCAAAAAGGCAAAACTGAATTTTAAGAAATCTTAAAAACTAAGTACGCAGCTCGACAGACAACAATATTCTACATTATATTGTAAGTTTTGAAGGCTTTTAGTTGCGATTTGTAGCTCTGAGACCCTGCTAAAGTCAGGAAAGTGAAGAAAATTATATGAGATTTAAATGTTTTTTTTTCGGTTTCTGGATGTTTTTATGATATTATTTTTTACATCTAAACGAATAAAGGTTTAACAATGATTTTTTTTTCGCTGAAAGGTTTGATCAAAAGTTATTAAAAAAAGAAAAAAAAATTTTAAATATGTTGAATATTCATGTTGGAACAATTCGTTCAAAAGCTAAAAAAAAAATTATACACTTTTTTTGCAAAAAAAAAAAAGAAAAAATGAGGTTTTTGAAAGTGAGGTTAGCATCTCTACGAATTATGTTTGATACCACAATAAAATTCGGAATCTCTAATTCTAGAAACAAAAAAAAAGTGTGCGCAAGTTTGCGCCATTATTTTTGACGATTTTTTTAAATTTTTACATTTCTTCTATTTTTGCTCATTAGGCACTTTTTCTTATACATTTATATCGTCATAAACTTTTATGTATCCCGCGGCTCATTCCTGCAGGACTACCACAAGGGTCAGTTCTATCGCCTACACTATACTCAATTTTCATCTCGGACTTCAGAATATTAAGAGAACAGTCCGCTGCATTATACGCAGATGATACGGCAATAATAACAACGGGGAAAGTCTCCAATGCTATAATCAAGAAAATGGAAAATGGGCTGTTACACGCTGAAAAATATTTTTCGATGTTGAAAATTAAGACTAATGAAGCAAAGACACAAGCTATAATTTTTCCGTTCAACAAATCGCCTAAAAGAACACCTACTCTTGCTTTGTCTCTTGGTGAAACGGAAATACCTCTCAGAGAAACTGTAAAATATTTGGGAATAGAGCTCGATCAAAAGTTAACGTTTAAACACCATATTCTCCAAACGTGTGAAAAAGCTGTCCGATGTGGAAGAGCTCTGTTTCCTCTACTAAACCGAAGGTCAACTCTAAATAGGAAGAACAAAATATTGCTCTACAGAATGTGTATACGGCCAATTATGACATATGGATGTCAAGTGTGGTCAAAAAGATGTGCCAAGACATATTTGAAAAAGCTCCAGATCATACAAAATAAGAATCTAAAGATTATATTCAACCTACCGAGACGATACTCAACAAATAGATTACATAGAGTATACCAACAGGAAATGTTTGCAGCAGTGATCAATAATATCACACAAAGATTTGAAACCCGCAACAGGATTTCAAACTCTGCCTTGATAAGAAATTTGTAATACTATTCTCTTCTCCAACTTTATATGAAGTTGACAGAAGACTTAATGTAAAAATTTCTTTTAACTCCTATAAGGTTTTTATCTATCTTTTTTCCTTACAATGTAAATAAAATCTTTTAAATGTCTATTTAAGTTTATCCTAAATCATTTTATATTTGTTGGAATACTAATATAGTAATAACTCAAAATAAGTGTATAAAAATTTGTATATATTTTTGCCTGTGATGATGATAGATTAAAAAAATAAAAAAAAAATAAAAAAAAAAAAAAAAAAAAAAACTTTTATGTATTTTGAATTATTGATTTTAACTGTTATTTACATCACTTTTAACACTTCACAAGGTTTAATACCTGTCTATAATTATAAATTTGAAAAATTCTTTATTTTCGATAATGGTTATAAAGGAATGTCCCACGCATCCCCATAAAGGATATTTTTATACACCTGCTCTACAAAACATTTTATGTAAAAAAAAATAAATATACGTACCTTATAAGAATAATTATTAAAAGCATTAATTACAAAAACAAGTTTACAAAAAATAAATATAGGTACATAAAAAATACATGGGCACCCAAGTATCAGGCTACCATCCAGTTGTCCGAAGAAGCTGCCAAGGCCAGAAATAAGCACTTACGATTATATCGTACGAATTATTCGAGGAAATTCAGCAGAAGCGATACAAATCGAGATGTCTTGAATAGGCTATTTATGGGCAGTGACCCTTTTATAAGCTGCAGTACGCAAAGAGAACGGATTAATAAAAAAACTTTTTCATTAGAAACCATTACACTTCTTCTGCCTGACACCGCTGATGCAGGATATACATACGACATAATAATTATTGAGAAATTTTTATCAGTTTAACTTGTACATATATTAAGTATTATATAATATAAAATAAACATAATAAAGCCTTTTTTCATAAAAAAAATACTGTTTCATAAGAGCCTTACAATTTAAAAAAAAAAAATTTTTTTTATTAGACCGTAAATTATATGTATGCATGTATGTACATACAGTCTGTTAAGAATGAGTTTAAACCTTTAAAATCAACATTTGTTAATTGAGTATTACTATTTATACCGACTTTTATTCCTTAGGAATGTGGCTTTTAAAATCGGAGAATCCGTTTTCAAGTTATGAGAAAATATATTAGGCAACCCAACGACTTAGCGAGTGAAACATGCCACGCCTTTAACAGAAAATCCTTACGTACTAGAGAAAAACGGAAAACAGATTTGAATTAAGGGCATCAAAATCAATAAAGTCCACATACTTTTATTTCTAGGGTAGACAAAAATTTTGTTTGTTGCGCAGTGTACTTTTGTTGCGCAGTGTAATTTTTTCAAAATCTGCCACTAGACTTTTTATATCATACTACAGCTAAAACTATCAAAAAACTAAAACTTTTAATTCAAAAAACACGTTTAATAATTTTGGCCAGCTTTTCAGGTCAAATACTCCTCTGTGCGTCGTGTACATTATAAAATATTTGTTGCCAAACTTTTAAGTTTGTTGAAGAAAGAGGAGATATGAACGGACACTTTTTTAATTTGTCTTTCCATTTCCACAATCAAACTCAAAAGTTTTGCAACAAATGTGACATAATGTTAAGATTTACAAACTTTTGTAAAATTTTTTATTCTGCATGACTATACCAAATAATTCTGTTATTGATATAACTTGTCTTCATGCATGAAGGGGAATATGAAAATGTTAAAGTGTGTCTGTTTCTTTCATACAACTAATACGATAGATTGTGATTGAAGTATTTAAGACCAAAAACCTGTAACCGTTTTTATACCCTTCACCTGTTGTGTCAATGGTATATATAGATTTGTTATTCCATTTGTCATTTCTGCAGTATTCATTTTCTACCCATAAAGTATATATTTTCTGACAGCTAGGCATATCTATTGAGCAATGTCCCTGTGTAAATAAACTCCACTGGCTGCCTTTGTTATATCCTTCTCAGTGAGTGTATAGGTATATATAAGTTTGTCATTCCGTGTGAAATTTATTAAGATAGAGGAGTCGATTAAGCCATGACCGTCTGTCCATCTGTTCGTATGTTGGTCGAAATCTACTTTTAGAAGCAACCATATGTTCCTCATATCTGTGTATAGTATCAATCTCTGGGAAATATCCGGGAATGAATCGCAATTGAAATTCAGCACAATTGCTGAGATATGAACAAATAAACACGACTGCCTCTATTTTTCCTATATTTTTACCACCAAAATTAAAATTTTCCAGACATAGAATAATCGATAGGTACCTCTGCTACTATTTGTAGACATAATATGCCTCTAGAGATATTCGTGAAAAGAGGCTCTATTCGGTATAAAGAGGCTCTATTCGGTAAAGTTGTAGGCAAATATTTTTTCTGAAAAATATATATTCCAAAAATTTACAAACGACATTTTCTAATCGAATTCCCTATTCAGAAAATATATGTTTTATGGAGGCATCCAAACAAGATACGCTCTGCACTTACTATTAAAGAAGAGTTGCGTAATTCTCGATTGAAATTTCTAAAGAGTGTTTAAAAAATTGTAACGCAAAAGTTATTTGTATGGACAAGGACGTATGTATTTCAACAGACCAAAGGCTCTGAATACCCGAAAAATTATATCTAACTAAAAGGATATTTTGAACATTTTTTCCAAGTTAAAAAGGAAATCGATGCACTGCCTACAGTTAAATGAAAGCCAAGCCGGATACAAGAAGTAACATTACATTTTCTCATACGCCTGGACTGCTTCGTTTCAACATCATCTTAAACACGGATGTTTGGTCGAGAAGAATAAAAAAGTTAAACTGCACACCACACATGTTACACAAATAGCATCAGCTATTGTGCCACTATGAAAGAGCTTAAATCAAATGGATAGAATAATTTAAACAATACATGCTGACCAGAATTCTATTCGACATATGAAATGATGTGTCTATGTCAGTTATGGTAACTATTAACATTCAATGTAATGCCCAACATCTTCAACCGAAGCCAGTGAGGCATGCAATATGCTCAACAGTTTGGTATTATCGTGTGGCATGCAGCAACGTTGACTTTTGTCATGGTGATTTGTTTTAAGATATTGTCTATTGAAAGTTGATTTGTATTATTTTTGCTATTTTTCCTCCTTTTATAATCCTGACTATTACGGATGACTTGACTGTTTTAAAGGAAATGATATTTAGGAGCATAGTTTTAAAGCACTTTTTCATACCCAAAGATTTGTATTCAGTAGGACATACCAAATGCATATACCCTACAACAAGTCCACTAGTAACGATATTCGTTCTCAAAAATTTCATTATATGCGTGTAAAATTTAATAAAATTCAATCAGTAAAATATTTAATTATTTTTTATACCCGCCACCAAAAAAATGGTGGGGGTATATTCATTTTGTCACTCCGTTTGTAACACATCGAAATATCCATTTTAGACACCATAAAGTATATATATTCTGAATCAGGGTTTGATTTGATGACGATCTAGCTATGTCCGTCTGTCCGTCTGTCCGTCTGTTGAAAGCACGATAGAGGTCGCACCGAAAAAGCTAAATGTACGAAAATTTATACCGCACAGTGTATTTTTCGGTATATTTAAAAACAAAAACGTAATAAAAGCAACAAAATTGGATGTACGACTCTGAAATTTTGCATACTTTGTTTTTTGGTGAGGCGCTTTTTTGTAACGCAAAATCAATGTGCCACGCCCACTTTTACGCCCACCTCCCATATAACGTTTTAACTAAAATTCATATAATTTCTCTATTAATAAAGATTTTGGAATAATAAAGGCCTATCTTGAAACACCTAAGTTGTACTCATTCGCAAAAATAACTTTGACACGCCTACTATAACGCCCACTTTTCACGTTATCTACCGTTAATAAAATTTAAAAGCTCATAAAACCGCTAAAATTAGAGGTATGATGATAAATTTTGCTACGTCTCTCCCCCTAGGCAATTTCATTACTATGCCAAAAAATTAAGGTGTCACGTCCACTTTTACGCCCACCTCCCATATAACGTTTTACCTAAAATTCATATAACTTCTCTATTAATAAAGATTTTGGAATAATAAAGGACTATATTGAAACACCTAAGTTGTACTCATTAGCAAAAACAACTTTGACACGCCTACTATAACGCCCACTTTCACTTTTGAATTGTGTCCAGACGCATAAACGTAGTCATGAAACTTCGAATATATATTTATCGAGTCAAAAGAATATTTTTCCCTGAAAATCGCTTAAATCTATGAATTAGGAAAAGAGTTATAGATAAAAATGTACGAAAATTTATACCTCACAGTGTATATTTCAAATTTAAGACGTAATAAAACTGACAAAACTATATGTACGATTCTGAAATTTTGCAAACATGGTTTTTTGGTCAAAGTCTTCGTTAAAACTGAAAATAGATTGTAGTGTAGCTAAATATAAGATAAAGATGATAAGATAGATGACTCTACTAGCAACTACTAGATGGCATGCTAACAACTTATGCTTATGTTCTCCTGAAGTTATGCTCTATTAAAAATGGGAAATTAGAAAAATTTTGACCTAAGTAAAAAAAAATTATCTCTTAACATTATAAACAATTTATTTTCATGTACTAATGGCTAACAAATTTTAAAATTATACAAAACTTATTTCGTTTGAAAATCTTTTAAAAGCAAAATGTTATAGAAGTTTAAAAATCAAAATCTTACTAATAAATTTCCCGTTTTAGAAAAAAGGAAGAGAATGTATATTTTAAATCACCCTGTGGCCCTTAAAATTTAACCTTAAATTCACTTTCTTCCTCTTAAATTCATGTAAATTCTCTATGAATAAAGATTATTGAATACTAAAGGACTATATTGAAATATCTAAGTTATGTTTATTGACACGCGTATTTTAACGGCCACTTTCATTGAAAGACTAAATTTACGAAAACATTTTACTAGCATACCGAAGCATACCGGGTGGTTTTATTTTAAGGGACTATGTTGATTTTGAATAAAATTATTATGAAATTATTATCATTTATTTTTATAATGATAATATTTGTATCCTTCAATTATGTATGGAACAAAATATCGGCCAAATGGCCCCCCAACCTAGGCGGCACACCACGATCCGATAGTCAAAATTTTCAATGACACTGTTAATGCTCGATTGTTGGGCATGATGATGAGTCGAGGTTGCTTGCTCTTTTGCCACGTTATCGTGAAAAACAGCAGAACTAAGATGGCATTCACAGATGTTTTCACATTTCATACAGACCTGCTTTGCAGACATTTAAATATTTTTTACAATTCTCACGATTGTGGACGAATTCGAACGATTATGTTGACCAAAAGAATCACGAAGTGCACAAAATGCATTTTGATTTGAACGCCCATTTTTATAAAAATCTTTAATATTTAAAAGCGTTGCTCGATTGCGTATCTTTCCACGGTTCAAATTGAGTTAGTCTGAGATTGAGAAATGTCAAATGAAATACAAGAAAAAAGTTGAAGTTTAGATGTGGTTCAAATTAAACATGGGCCCTTAAAATTTAACCACCCTCTACAAAGAAAGTGCTACATATTTTATTATAAAGAGATTATTCTATAGCGATTAACAAAATAATAAATATTGTGCTTTAAATGTACACAAAATTGGTGGTGGGTATAAAAGATTCGGCACAGCCGAATATAGTGCTCTTACTTGTTTTATTTATACATTTTTTTTTTTATAAATTTTCTCTATATAAAGAATATTTAATAATTTTTCTTTAAAGAAAATTTAAAAAAAAATTTTAAGTGTAAGGGTACATATAGGTTTGTCATTTTATGTGAACTTTCTACAATATTCGCTTGTGACTCCTTAAAAAAATTTTTTTCTGAAACCTTATAACTAGGAAAGCGGATTGAGCATTGTCCGTCTGTCCGTGTGATTTCAGTTTTATGAACCCGCCGACATCGGTCAGACCCATGTGTTAGCAATATTCCGTAGAAAATCGGATTTAAAAATAAATAAATTGGTCACTACACCTATGTTTAAGATGATGAAGGTTTTTTTTTTAGATTCGGCACGGCCGAATATAGCATTCTTGCTTGTTTATATATTGTAACTTTTAAGAATTTCTGTATGAAGCTAAAAACTGCAAAAAATTAAAAATCTCTTTCCGCTTATTGAGTTGTAACCCTACGTTGCCACAAGCAAGTATTTACTTGCAAGTAGTGTATACGTATTACTAACGAAAATCAGGAGAAATGCCAAAAAAAACACAAAAATTTTTTGAGTGGCTACACAGCACAGTCCAAGTTCATTTTTAAAATGTCGTCAACAAATAAACTTCAAACAAATTTAAAACAAATGGCGCTGCTTCAATTGGTAATTAAGTGTTGTCAATAGCCACTATTGAAAGTTACCTTTAGACATATAATTTTTAAATACAATTTTTTTTATTAAAAATTGATATTTATATTAAAACTTAAATTTTAAATGAATATTTATATTTTTTCTTAATATTCTTCATATACATATAAACATATTTATTAAAAAAAACTAGCTGAATTATTTACCAAAACTGTATAATATATTAGTGAGTTGACAAAAAACTCAGTATTAGACAACACTGTTTTTAGGCTTGTCACTTTACTTGCCGTAACTGTAAAAATTTTACTTGCTTAAAAATTTCTTCGCAAGCTGAGTCGCAGGTTGCCAAAGTGTAGTTGTGTTAGTAAAAAGTGTTAGTGTATTGGTTTTTTTTCACTTGCACTTGCATGTGGCAACGGTAGGTAAGGTCGCTCCATACCTAAGTAAAGCAAAAATATGTTGTTGTTGTTGTTTGTCTTGTCACTGTCTCTCCATTGTATTTAATTCCATTGTCATGATACGCTGGATGTTAAGTAAAAATTCACAGTAAAAAAAAAAGAAAACAAAAAAAAACTTGTTGACATTATTAAGTGCATTAAAAATGTATTGCAGTTTATAAATTTGAAAGATGTATGTAGTACCTTTGACAAATTTTTTGCAATTGTAATGTATAGAACTTTTTTTTTAAATGGAATACAACAAATTTAGTGGAATGACCAACATTTACACTTTAATGGCTCACAAATTTTATGGAGTCTGATATTGAAAAACGTCTGGCATATGGCCTCCGCGACTGTGCCTTATAAACGCAAGTCTAGCGGTTCAATTTAGCACAACTTTTTCCATCACATACCGTGTTTTTTCAGGAACATTGCGTCGAAGGTTGGCCTCTAAATTATTAATAGATCATTGCTTGTTTATAAGTCTAGACCAGAAATGTGACGGAGCCCACAAAAAGTAGTGAAAAAGTGTAAAATCGCACAAATAAGTTGGCCAATTTACATGTCCATTTCTTGAAATAATTTTGTTACCGAACAATAAGCTCAACAACATGATGGTTTCATGAGGTGTATGGTATGTTTTACCGTCTTACTTAAACTATTTCTTCCCCAAATAACTTGCACTGTCATGAGGAAAAAATCAAGAAACACGAAAGTGCGTTGCTGAGACAGACTTTGGATCAATAAATTCGATTAAATTGAATATTATCCAAAATGGTAAATGTGCGCATGAATCGAACCCTAGTATTGCGTATTATCTGCTTAGATGACCGATTATAAGCGCCGTAAACTTTACGAAACTTAACCTACGAGTTTGATGTAAATTTGTGTGTGGTAATTGGACGAAGTATATTAAAAAATAATCTTATACTCTCCCTTAGTACTACAGCAGGTTTTACAGTTATCACTTCGAATTTTCTGTAGCTCTAAATAACCTTGTTTTTAGCACCCGAACGATTGCTTTTTGTGAAAACTGTCAGCCAAATTATCAGTCAAAACAGGTGTTCGTCAGGGCTGCATTATCTCCCCATTATTTTTCAATATCGTTCTTGACGTTGTTATGAATGAAGCCATCGGAGTAGAGAACGGAATCACATTTAGCTTGCAAGACAAGCTTAGTGATCTAGACTACGCAGATTTGACATTTGTTTGCTCTCACACAGCTTTACTCAGACCCAGGAGATGTTAAATAAAATCGCATTGAAAGCAAGCGCAACAGGATTGCAAATTAACTCAACCAAAACCAAATCAATACGACTAAATACTTACGTCTAAATACACACGCACAAGAAATTTCGAACTGAATGGCAGGCAAATCGACGACATTCAGAGTTTCTATAATCTGGAAAGCTTTCTGTGTAATAATGGTAGCAGCTAGCAAGACAACAAATACAGGCTTTCCAAAGTGAAGCAGGCTTTTGGCACCCTAAATAAAATTTGATGATCGGCTAACATTTAGCTGCATTCAAAAATTAGGCTCTTTAACACTAATTTAAAATCAGTCCTGATGTATGGCAGTAAAACCTAGAACGTCTCCACCACTATTGCTCAATGTCTTCAAGCCTTCATCAATCGTTGTTTACGTCGCATTCTCCGAGTTTTCTAGCCAAACACTATTTCCAATACCGACCTGTGGCTTAGATCTAAGCAGCCCTCAATTGCGGAAGTGATTCTTTGCCGAATATATAGATGGCTAGGCCACACCTTGCGAAAACCGGTAGATGATATTACACTGAAAATTTTGGACTATAACCCACAAGGACGACCGCGAAATACCTGGCGAAGACAAGTCGAGTTTGAGCTTAGAAGAAGTGAATAATGAAAACATTGCTTTTATTTAATATGAAATTTATTTGATACAGCTTCACGTACCTTTTAAAAATTTAGTGGATTAAATATAAATATTTCATCTCTGTTCCGCAGCCTTATTCTGTAACTTGATTGTCTTCAAAATAACCTAAGAAGCGTCTTTCAATATTATGGCAATAAAAAGTTGGGCTATATTTAGTAGAGCAGTGTAATTATTGCATTTACTTTTCGCCTTTAACCCTTTCACGTCAATGGGAAACATTTAACCCAAAATTTTAAATATTAATTTTGACAACTAGATGTAATAAAACAGCCATGATGATCGTAAATAAAAGTAAAAAGTTGGCAATACATAAATTTGTATAGTTTAATTAAAGAAGCGCAATCCCATATTTTTCCCACCGTAAGGTCATTAATTAAGCAAAAGTTGTTTGGAGTTCAATTTACGCAAAAATGAAATATTGAAACTTCTAATGGCGGATAGAAGTCAATAGATCAAGACTTTTTAGAAGATGTGGCTCTTATACACCTCATATATATTACGAAAGTAATTATAAGTTTGATCGCGTAAATATATTTTCTGATAGTCAAGATATCGTGACTCCAAAGTAGATTTTTTTTAAGTTACAAAGCTGAATAAGGTTTTGTGTGATATCATTATACCGAAAAGTACAAGATATGCGGAACAAAATGGAGGATCGTTTACTGTTGAAAGAGACGTGTAGAAAATTGAATATAAAAAATTTGTGTTATGTGCAATGTTGATGTCTGTTTTACAAAATACCACAATTAGTTTAGTATTTATACAGCTATTTTTTACATATAATTTTTTTACTTGTGAAATTATTTAAAAACACAAACAAACTGAAATAAATTTTTCTATTTAACGTCCATTGGGAAAAACATTTCCCCCAAAACTCCACAACATCTAATGACGAGATTTTTAATTTTTTGCAATTTAAGTTTATTTTGTATAGAAATTAAATTAATTAATTTTGTATAGAAATTAAAAAAATCGATTGGATATTAAACAAGTTAGAACATTATATTCGGCTGTGCCAAATCCCTTGTACCCACCACCAATTTGGTGTACTTTTATAGCACAAAATTTATTATTTTGTTTTTAACAGTAAGCGCTATGGGAGGTAGGCGTTAAAAGGGCATGTCACCTTAATTTTCTGGCATAACAATGACATTGACTAGAAGGATACACTTGCGAAATTTCATCAGCATACCTCTAATTTTGTGGATTTTACGAGAAAATAAATTTCATTGACAGTAGATTCCGTAAAAAGCGGGCGTTCAAGTAGGCGTACCAAAGTAAAGGGTGTTTTTTTAAGCCCGATAGAACTTGAAATTGTAAAAAATAACACAAAAAATTAAATTGTAATCAAAATTTTTTTTTTATTCGAAAGATCAATACGTGACATTAACATTTGAAAATGATTTCGGGCATATGGGCACCGCGGCTGTTCTTGACGAAGCGCATTCTGGACGTCCGTTGTTTTATCGCAAAATTGTGTTCAGCGATGAGGCGCATTTTTGGCTTAACGGGTTTGTTAATAAGCGAAATTGCCGCATATGGAGCGAGACCAATCCACAAGAGACCCTACAGACTCCATTACATCCAGAAAAATGCACCGTTTGGTGCGGTTTTCACGCTGGTGGCATCATCGGACCTTATTTCTTCAAAAATGAGGCCGGAGCTCGCGTTACGGTCAATGGAGATCGTTACCGCACCATGATCAATGATTTTTTGTTTGAAAATATGGATGACATTGATCCGGAGGAGATGTGGTTTCAACAGAATGGCGCTACGTGCCATACGGCGAACGCAACCATCGACTTATTGAAATCAAAATTTGGCGATAAGTTGATTTCGAGAAATGGACCTGTCAATTGGCCTCCAAGGTCGTGCGATATGACACCTCTCGATTATTTCCTGTGGAGCTACGTGAAGTCACTGGTTTATGCTGATAAACCAGCAACAATTGACGCCTTGGAGGCCAGCATTGTTCGTGTTAGTCGTGACATACGGCCAGCAGTGCTCGAAAAAGTGGCCCAAAATTGGACGTCCAGAATGCGCTTCGTCAAGAACAGCCGCGGTGCCCATATGCACGAAATCATTTTCAAATGTTAATGTCACGTATTGATCTTTCGAATAAAAAAAAAAATTTTGATTACAATTTAATTTTTTGTGTTATTTTTTACAATTTCAAGTTCTATCGGGCTTAAAAAAAACACCCTTTAGTTTCTGCTAATAAATAAAAATAAAATATTTTAATTTAGTCTTTTATTTTTCCAAAATCTTCATTTATAAAGAAATAAGATGAATTTAGGATAAAGCGTTACATGGGAGGTGGGGCAAAAGTTGGCGTGTCACATTTATTTTCCGTAAGTACAAAGCCTTTGACTAGAAAGCAATGTTTGCAAAATTTCAGAATCATACATCTACTTCTGTCAGTTTAATTAGGTTTCAAATGTTGACTATACCGAAAAATACACTGTGCGGTGTAAATTTTCGTACATTTTGATCCATGACTGTTTTCCTAATGCATAGATTAAAGCAATTTTTAAGGAGAAATATTGTTTTGACTCGAGAAATATAAATTCGAAGTTTCATGACTATACGTTAATGCGTGTGGACACAATTCCATTTTATTGGATGTTGGAAGGACACGGTTTTGTCGACCTACTCTTGCATTGCGATCTATAACTCTCTTCCTAATCCCATTATCCCATTTCCAACATCAGTCAAACCTTGTGTATAAGATATATTCTGTCAAAATTTGAATTCCTTAGCTTTCTCGGTCCGACCTCTACGTGCTGGCAACAGACGGACGGACATAGCTAGATCGTCATCAAATAAAACCTCGATTCAGAGTATATAGACTTTATGGGGTCTTAAATGGATGTTTCGATGTGGTGCAAACGGAATGATAAAATGGATATACACTCAAACATTTTTTTGGTTACGGGTATAAAAAAAACCCTGAATTCCTTATGGACGTTAAAGGGTTAAAGGACCCATAGATTCAATTCTAGATAAACATTTCATTTCTTAAATAATCCATTTAAAATTAAATATCTTCTGTACAATATAATTGATTTGTTTTCACAACCATTTTAATTATTTCTATTTTGACCATGTAATATAATTCGCTTGAAATTAAAACCACAATTAAAATTTAATTTAGATTTTTTCGTAATATTTTTCTTATTTATTGAATTTTTTATTTATATACTTATATATGTATGTTGTGTTCATTTTGTGTTGTTTATATATTAAATTTCACTTAAATCGAATTAAACAAATTTAATTAAGTTCTTGTTAGTTTTAGTTGGTTTTCCTCGTTTTTTTTTTCTATTGTAATTTACAAGTTTTTTTTTCTTACACCTACTGGAATATAACAACAAAAACAAAATATCATAACACTATAGATTGTGAATAAATTATTTTCAATGCTAAAAAAAAACGGGGGTAAATTTTAATAACATTCATTATAATTAACAGTTTATATAGATCGGAAGAACAAAAACAAAAACAAGATTTATTTAAAAAGGGGAGTTGCGTGTTATAAAAAACAAGTGTGTAAAGAAATGGGAAGAAGTTAATGCTAGTAATTATTTTTATACAATATTTACAAGAAATGCTCTTCTCTTAATATGATTTTATTGATTTTTGTTATTTTTGTTATTTAACGTTTTTTTTTATTAATATTTTTTACTTTAGTTAGTTGTTAAGTTATTTAAATTTTTCTAAGGATCGATTAAACTTTTTGTGTTAATGTATTTTAGTAGCTTTTATAATTAAATTAATTGTACAGTTAGAAATCTATTTATTATTATTAAAGAATAGGATATGTCAACAATTTTTTTTTAATTATTTTGATTATAAATTACTATAGATAACGTAGGTTTTTTTTTTTAATAGTTTTAGTTTAGTTGTAATTACAATATACATAGTTTATGACAGATAAAATAAATATTATTTATTAATTACTTTAATATGTATTCTAGAGAGGTTATGTTTTTAACAATATTAGTCGTAGTACTGTTTATAGTTTAATTTAATAATCGTATAATTATTTACAAGTGGGCAGTAAAAACCTCATTTGGATAAACAATTTTTTTTTTATTTACAATCAAAGGAGTTCACAGTTTATAAAATATATACGGATGTGAAAAAAATTAATAAACTTTTTAGCTTAACTGAAGAAATTATGAAGCTAAGGATAAATTTTCGCATATGTACAAGATGTAAAGAATAGAGTACATAAATGATCTAATAGGAGCTCGACTATATCCAAACATAGGAATTAAATCTGGAATTGTCTTAGAAATTACCAACGAAATGGCGCAGTGTGTATACTTCTTACACTCACTGTATAGTATATAAATAATTCAGTTACAATTACAGGCATCATTTAAAAGTAGTAATAGATAACAACTTATCAATTGATAATTGAAATAAGACTTCGATTTGATATGTCTAAAATTGTTAAAGATATTAAATGATAATTACTTAATTATATTTATTTTTTTAATTAAACGCTTATAGCATGTTTCCACATCAACGATATTCGTAATTCGATGTCTTATTTATAATTCAAATCCTAATTATGAACCAAATTACATAATTTTCTTATGCAAAATTTTCAAAATTTTGTGGGTAATTCATTTAGAATTACCATCTGAATTATAATAAAATCAGTGTCTTCTCTACTTTTTATCACAAAGCGAAAATTAAAAAGAAAAGAGATCAATTTCATATATTAAAAATAAAATGGAAGCAATTAAGAAAATTTTAAAGAAAGTTGCTTTGTCTAGAAGACTATTGCCCACATCAAAATTATTGGATGAGACGAAACTGTGTTGAGAGAGTTTGCTGGCGGCACTGGTCCTATTTTCTAGCACTTTTTCTATTTTCTGGCAATTAAAAAAATAGTTATATTATTTGCATGCATTTCTTATAAATTTACAATACTATTACTATGTCCCCGTTTACACAGGGAAACATTTGGAAGGGAAACATCTGGAATTCTCTTTTGTATTTTCCTTCGCGGTCATACAGGGAAACATTGTTGTCGGAAACATTCAAATTTTATATTCTCTTCCCCACCCGTCCCTCGCTTCCAAACAAAATGTTTTCCTTCCAAATGTTTCCCTCTCTAAATGGTGTCCATTTTTACTTAGTTTTTACCCACAATAATAAAATAATTACAATTTTCTTTATAAAATTTTATATATTTCTTAACGTTCACCACCAAACAAAACAAAACGATAATTTAAATAAAAAAAGCACGAAGAAGAATGGTTAAATCAAATTAACAATATGTCGTGGAAACAGGGTAATTCACTTTAGTAATTTAAAGAGCGAATCAAGTAATTGAATGTGTCGTGGTAACATGCTATTATAGTTTATTCTTTTTAAATTATGTTATTACAAAGTACATTTTAAAATAGTAGTTTAAACTGTAAATTATGAATTTAACGGTCATGCCTTATTATCAGTTTAAGTTGTTAAACTTTTGCAAAAAACGAAAAAGAATATCCGTTTGCTAATAACATGTTCACACGGATGGCAAAGTTCGAGGATCGCTCTCTCATTCAAGATTCGCGAACGAATCTTGATTAAACCTACAAGATTCGTCACACAAAATTTTGAGAGCGAATTTTCATGGTTCATTTTGAATCTTGTTACGAATCTCAAAGAATTAATTATCATCTTCCATTTTTATAAAAAAAAAATCGCTAACATACCTGTCCTGGCTGTCAAAAACAAAACATAAACAAAGGAAAACAAAAAAAATATTGTGTAAATAAAACAAATTCTTTAAACATATGGGTCATTTCGCCTCAAGTGTACCAACTTTTGAAACCGATGTCTTCCGATCGGGATGAAATTTGGACCAATGTTTTGATTTGTATTTCTAATATATATATACATATATGTACCATTATTTAATTGTCAATGTAAAAATCCTTTACTATAATTATAAGATTTAAAATCTTGTTGTAATGAAATCAAATAAATAAATAAATAAATAAATATTGAATAGTAGGTCAGATACAACTCAAAATAGTGCTATAAAAATCTTTGTACTGAGGTGCAAATAAATTTTTTTATAGATATCCCAATCGTATCCCACTAAGCGACCCTCAAGCTCTTGAAGGAAAAGCCCTAAGCTTTAGTTTGAGCAAAAAATAAAAAAAAAATTTTTCCACATAAATAAATTAAAATTTTTTTTCGGAAAGATAGAAGAAATTTCTATCTAAACTACTAGGGACAAATTTTGCTGAGAGCAATAGGAAATAAGTAACAGGGATGAGAAGAAACACATACTTGGCCAAGATGTCAAATTTTTTCCCTCTTTATCTCAGAGAGTTCTTAACCGATCTTGCTGTATGATCTACTATTCAATTGGACTAACTTTGGTCCAAATTACATCCTGATCGGAAGACATCGGTTTCAAAAGTTTGTACACTTGAGGCGAAATAACCCAAAATGGAAAAAAGAGAAAATGTGAAACGTATTTTAAAGTGCAGAAGAATGACTTCAATAAACCTCAGAAAAAACAAAAAGCTGCGTTAAATAATTAAAAAAAATAATAGTAATGTAAAAGTGAAACAAGAACTATAATCTGAACGCCAGAGTTCGCATTCGAGATGCAGAGAGCGAACCACGAGATTCATATTGCCGTGTGAACGTGGCATAAGTTTGTAACAAAATTTGATGATTATTATTGATTTTTTAACTCCTGAATGGCAGGGTACTCTTTTTAAAAACAGTAATGATTTATGTGATCCTAAAAAATACGACTTTTTTTAAATACTTTTTTACTGTTCGATTTTGAATGATGTAGTAAATAATTTGAACAAAAAAAAAAAAAAAAAAACTGCAATAAATGTACCACAACTTCAGCAAAAAGTAAAATTTTAAAAAATATATTTAAGAATATTTAAAGAGAAAGGAACATTTTTGACATCCTGAAAATAGCTTGCATTTATTTTGAATCTGTGAATCCTTAAACTATTCTTATGTTTTTATACACTTAACAACTGGCTGATATATTTGTATTGTATCGTATTGTTTATTAATAAAACTAAAATATTTTTTTGTTTAAATACTAGTAAGAACAATAACAACTAAAAAACAAAAACATTATTAATAATATAAATATTACAACACTTGTTTAGCAATGTAAAATTGTTCATTTTTGTTTAATGACTTTATTTTCCTGCCACATTTTAACAATAATTTATGCACCTTGGGGCTCATAGAAAGCTGCATAAATTTCGTGTAAATGTGTGGATTTTTCATTGAAAAAGAAGTGTTATTTTTGTGGTTAGATTTATAATTTAATTATTTTTTTTTATTAATAAAATAACAGTAATGCTTATTCAAAAAGTCATATTTATAAAATAAATATTTTAACAAATTTATATTACAAAAATTTAACATGAAAAATAATTAGTTTAGAGTTTAACATGCTTGTTTTCATTGTAAGAATATTATTTTGGTTAGAATCTTTGTAAAGCTAAGTTTAAATGTACAGTGGGACGAGGAGTATAAATGATGATATTAAATTTGTACATTAGCTTATAATCCGTATGGAAGAATTGTAGAAAAGAACTTAACCCATGAGAGAATCCAACTCGAGACTTGCTGACATTTTGTAAAACTGGGTAACAAACATTAAGTAAATTGAAACCATCAACTCAGTATTGCAATTTACTAACTTGTTTTAAAGATAATTATATCGCTTATACCTACGGTGACCATCCGTTCGTTATTTTACAGAACAATACTGTATTTCTGTGGCTTGGAGCTAAAAGGGCCAATGTCACTTTTTTCCTGTTTTGAGTTAATCATTGCATTAGATTTATTTTTTTGCTCTATTTTATTATGGTAACACAGCTAAAGTCGTAAATAAAATGCTGGCCAATGTCACTATGAAAGCACCTATAAAATTTAAAGTTTAATTCCAATTTTCTCAAAAGTAAATATTTTGACATTGGCCCATTTAGCTCCAAGCCACAGATTTAAGAGTCCTGTTCTGTATAAATTATTCGTTAAGAAAAATCATTAAAACGCTCTTTAATGCTTTAAAAAAAATAAAGTAGGTGCTGTTTTATCCACACATTATTATTCAGCAACAAAAAATATTAATGTTGTTGTAGTTCTACAAAAGAACACAAGAGTTTTGTTTCGTGACAAGTTTCTGAAAACGTTTGAATACTTATTCTTTTGAAGGAATAAAGCCAAATTTTTATCTGTTTATAGCCACCAACTGTGAGGCCATGGGATTTCGTAGCTTTATCATTCCATTAACGTGTCCTTAATAAGTATTAATTTTCCTTTCTATTAAGTATTTATTATGTTTAAAAAGATGAAAAATATTTAGAAGTCCATTGAGGAATTACCGTCTGTCTGAGATTATTTATAATCAACATTTTAAATACATACGGGTATGTGGTACCAAATCTTTAAAAATATTTGGGAAGAAACCATTGTTGCAAATTAGCAATATCGAGCAATATTTACTAAGATATTAGCAAAAAAATAGAACTACTCCGTTTTTCCATATCTTTAATACAAAAATGAAAGTCTTTAACTTTCGTATAATTTATTGAGCGTTTGTTATTATTTATTTATACGATGTCTCTTTGTTTTTTTTTGGATAATTGTAAAAAGTTCTAACAAGACTTGCCACTAAGCCGCAATGTTATAGGCTTAAAAAATTTGGAAAAAATTTTTGTTTAAATATATCCAGTTCTTAAAGCCTCTAATTAATTTTAAGCGAGGATAGGAACTTTAAATCACCAATCGTAGTCATAATATATTTTACAGAAAAGCTAGCAAATCAAATAAAAATTAACCAGCCAGCAAAATAACACATTACAAAATAATGAGTTTAAAGTACTAGACAACACTTCTTCAGTACTTACAATATGGCATCTAAACCCATTAGTTTAACAGGGCAAAGTCATTGGAGGCAAGTACTTATTACGCTCGCTTAAATAAGGAACTTAAATAAGTACTTAACCAACCTCGCTTACAAATAGAGACTTAAATAACTACTTACTTTAATAGCAGTTATTAGGTACTTGATATTAATAAACTAATAATATGGGCTTTCAGCAGTCGTTCGATTCTTTTAAAGAAGAAAATTCTGCTTGATTATTCGGCGATACGTTAATTGTGAATTTAAAAATCAGTGAAACTCTATAAGTCAACAGTTTGCTTATGAACTGTTTTGCCAAAACATAACTACTACAACTTGCCGACAAAGTTAATGTTACTAAAAGGTAACGTTTGTTAACGTGATCAATAAACTGACCATTAAGTATTTGTCGTTATTACAACCATCCTGCAATATATATTGTATTTTTTTCAAATATGGCAGCACCAAAGCAAATACCGGATATTTTATGTTTTATTTTATCTTTGTTCTGATACAACTTTATTTTATTTGAACGTCGCACTGTGTTGCGGCTAGTGGAAAAGTAACTTTTTTCCGATTATTTTTTTCAGTGTTTTTAATGATGCAATTTTGTCACAGACATTCCAAGTAAACAAAAAACACATAAAGCTTATTTTTATGTTGGTCCGTTGATTTTTAATTGATTTTAGAAGTCAAATACACAAAATTTTCACGAAAAGAGGGGATTTCAGGGCTGTATTCAAAATGATCTCATTTGATTTTGGTGGCGGATATTTTGATTCGGAAAAAAAATCTGCCTTCGGATAAGTATTTTCTGTAAAAAAAAGGAATGTTGTTTGAGACATTTTCATATGCACCTTTTTTAGAGCGAAAACCCGACTAAAGGTCCATTTTTCCTTAAAATTTGGGTTAGGGAAGCAATATCTAAAAAGTCTCAGAGAGTCCCAGTTCCAAGCAACGACAGAAATGTTACATAATTTGTTTTCAACGAACTGTGAAAAAATCAGCTACCCATAGCTGCCCTCCTGGGAGTTATAGCGATTTTAGTATATCACTCTCAGTATTTATTCCATAGAAATAGAACGCCTGTGTTATAACATAGTATCTTCAAAGTTTTTTTTTATTCTACATCTATTCTAGCACTCCACCAAAATGAGCATAACTATCTTAAAACTGAAGCTATTGACTTCAAACCGGTATCAAATTAAAGATTTTATTGCCACCTTTCAAATAAGAAATGAAATAGATTTTGGTTTTATATAAAATTTCAGAGTTATTCAACAAATATCGAAAAATCATGAAAATTTGACGTTTATAATTCTTGTTCGGACCACCCTATAATTTATTTCAAAAACTTGTCATAGGGTATTTATCAGAAATAAAAGAAGAATTAAAATAAATTTTTTTTAAATTTTTCGAACAATTTTTTTTTATTTTTGATTTTTGTTGAAAAATCTGACCCAACAATTTTTTTCGGTGTAAATTTTTTTTCACTCATTCTGTTTGGGATTTCATTCTGACCAATCTGCAGAAGTTTCTCATCGATACAATTAAAATTACAGTTTAGGCAATATGATTTCCAAAAAATTCTGGTTTCGCAACACTGTGCGTCGTTTTGTTTAAATTTTGTTCTATTTTTCATGATTTTGATCGTAGAGCAGAACTCATGTTTTTGGAAATATGTATGTATTTTATATTGATAGAGTTATATGCACACACTATTTAAAATTTAACTAAATAGATTGCGTGTAAGTAATTTTCCTATAATTGTGCAGCTTTTAAGTAAATACCATCTTGTTGTGTGTAATACACACTGTTTATGATCATGTTCGTGCAGTATACAGTAAACAAACGAAAAACTTCGTATTACATACATTCTTAAACATGAATAAAAATACTAAATATAACAACTACAAAAAAACCCCCACACATTTTTTACTATCGCGAACAACACCACTTACCTACTTTTGTTGTTGTTATTTTTTTAAATAGTAGACAGAGGCATACATGGTTTTTGCTCATATCTTAGTTAATAATGGGCCGAAATTGTTGATTCATACGAGTCCGTGTGATATATTTGAAAGCTTCAGGAACTTAATTTCAACGCTTACACATATCGGACATAGCTAAATTTACTTCTTTATCTATAAGAACTCAAAATATTTGTGATTTGTGGGATCGCAAATGAACACTGTAGATATTACAAACAAAACATCAAACTTTTATTAATATACGCTTTTACACTCTTGTGCAAACGTTATAATAAAGTTGTAAGGTTGTTTGTACTTAACTCATTGTTGTTGTTTCTGATTAAATATTTTCTAGTTCTGTATTTTGGCTTAAAAATTATGGTCACCGCATTTATACCCTCTCGGCTACGGCGCGACTACTTATGTCAGTTAAGTTAGTGGTAAACTTATTATGACATTTTGTTTAAGAAATCAGTCACTTAATTATTTTTTCAAAATAAAGTTATTAACGATAGTTAGGAAATCACATAAATTTCAACAATTAGTGTTGAAAAATTTTACGATTGTCGAATCTATAAAAGTTAGTGAGTCGCACTTCACAAAGTGTTTCTGAGTCAATTAGTACTTCCACATTTGTTTGTTAAACTACTGTAGTTTTTGTATTGTTTTTATTTATGAACAAGAAGTTGAAGTCTCAGTTATAGTGGGATTTAGTTTTAGAGTAAACTCAGTATTGAGTTTATTATGAAATTTCAGTTGACAAATTTGCCACTCGATTCTTATTTTAAAATAAAGTTGACTACCATAGTTATTGAATCGTAAAAATTACGGTCAGAATATTGCTGGCTTTTTTAAAAATAGGACGATCAGTTACTTGAGTTCATTTTTGCCAACAACATAGTTCATTCTTATCACTAACCACAAAGTAATTTAAGAGGACTTCATGGTAAAAATGAACTATGTTGTTGGCAGATATGAACTTATGCAACAAGACGGGCAGAAGTCCAAATAGTTCAAAGTTATTGAATTGTATTGCAGCTAAAACCTGTGTGTGCCATCTAATTAAACGCCCAGTTGTCGACGTCGTTTGGTGCTTTTGCACCGACATTACCTCGACTTAAAAAAAAAAACTCACAACAGTAATATTTAAAATAAACAAGAAACATCAATTTTAGAAACGACAAGAATGTCGACAACTGGAATTAAAGCGAATATATTCTCTGTGTATACCTATACATGTTTAAATAATTCTTTATACACAATGAAAATGCATGAAAATATCACTTAATTTTTTTCTGCTTTTCTCAATCTTGACTTAAATACAAAATCTTAACATAATTACAATAATACATACATAAATACATACATACATATAGACGTTTATAAAATAAGTTTAATTGTCTTACAATAGTTGAAACCAAAAATTGTTATTTTTACTACCTCAGACAGAGACTTCTTTGGTAAATTTGGAGCGATCATTTAAATCTAAGACCAGCTTGTCAGGACGCTTGGCTTTGCCATTACTGCTACCATTAGCATCAGCTGTTGAAGAGGCAGTTTGTTGCGGCAATTGTGTTTGTTGAGATGTTGACGATGTAGTCGCAGCCATTGCTGTCGTTGTTACTTGTGTTGTGGTGGTGGAGGTGGCGGTGTTTGATTCTAATAAGGCATTTTTTGATCTTAATGATTCTGGCTGTGATTTTGAGGATGTAGAAGATGTAGCTGTCACCGTACTGTTCGTGGTTGTTGGTATATTGCCCAATGATAATGATATGCACTTAAGTTCTATGCTGGCTGTTTGGAGCTTTAGTTTCTGTGGCATGCGGGATTCACTTTTGCTATACGATAGATGCGACGATAAGTCATCATGGATATTTTCATCATCTTCAGTCTCTTCGTCATTAAAATCATCTTCATCCTCGTCGTCAACGTCGTCGTCATCGTCGTCAGCGTCGCTTGTATCAGTGGTGGTGTAAAAAATTATATCATCGGTGGAATATTGAGTTTCGTCATCACAGTCATGTGTTTGTTTTGGTAGTTGTTGTCTTATGGAAATACTATGTGAAGCCGCTGCTGCTGATGTTGGTGCTGCTGTTACAACTGGCTTATTTAACGTTTGTGATTTTGTTTTTAACGCTCCTTGCGAATTCTCTACATCTTTTATCAATTTATTACATTTGCTACTTAATCTACTTAATTTTCTATGTTGTTGCTGCTGTTGTTTTCTACTAGTTGATGTGGCTGCTTTCTTTTCAAAAGACTCTTTTTTTCTAAATTTATTTTTACAATTATCACAAATATGTTCTTGCTGTCGACTTATATAACTAATGGGTTTGCTTGTGCCCTGAGACTGCCTCTCATTGGCGGGCAAACTGACAGAGCTAAAAGCCTTAACATCTTTAGCTTGAGATGTGTTTGTCGCCTGTGCTTGTCCTGTTCGTTTGCGCGTTGTACTTGGCGGCGTATTTGTTGCGGCAGTACGTTTTGTTATTCGCTTTATTGATTTTTGACGTTGCTGAAGTTGTTCCTGCTCTGCCAGTTGATCCAAGTCATCTGATTGCGAGCACATGCAATCCAATTTGATATTTTGAAAACTAATGCTACCCTCTGGCTGGGGTGAACCTAAAATTTGGCATTGATTGAGTTTGGCAGGAGATTGACAAAAATAGATTTGATCCTTGCACTTTTCATGGCAACTGCGACAGATGATATGTTCGTGTTGTTTTTCAAGCAATTCCTCGGCTACACAATTGCCCACTATTTCAGTATTTACAGCCTTTTCTTTCCACTGGTCACTTGCGGTAATGTCTTTAGTGGGTGTGGATGTTGTGACAGTTACCTGTGTGACTGGTGTGGTTTTCACTGCAACAACATTATTGTTTGTCATCATCATTGTTGTTGTTTTATGAGTTTTTTGCGGCTCTTGCAGTTGTTGATATTTTTGCATTTCGTTATTTAATGATAGCAGTGAAATTGCTTCCGGCTTTTGTGCACACACAGCTAGTTGGTTTCCCATTGTAAGATTCTTGGCACCGGCTGCTTGTGAGGCGGCAGCAGCAACCATAACCATGCTACTGGGAGTCTTTAAACCATCCAATAGACTAGAAATTGTCATAACAGCAACACCTTTGGGGGGAGCCATTTCCTGTATACGCTGCAATTGTATGCTTAATTGGCGTACTTCCTCTAATGCCTCTTGGTCAGAGAGCTTAGTTTCTGCAAAGATACATGAACAAAAAAGTAGGAAGGAAACATTTAGCAAATAAATTTTCATTCTATGAAGTGCATCTATACACACAGATAGTATCTTGGTTTAATTTTTTTTGAAGTGCTTAAACATATTTAGTTTCCTTTTTTAGTTTTGTTAATTGAAAATATGATTTTGCATGTGAAGTTTAATTTACAAAATCAATTTTCATATGAGCTTGTGAGTTAAAGAGATGATATTTATATCCAACACTAAGACATTCCGATCAAGGAGTGTTGATGATGAAACCGTAGCTGGTTTCGAAAATGTATTTTACTCGGCTGGTGTCGGGATTAAAACTTACTTTTCCAGTATATTCTTTCATTATCACAGATAAAAAAATTTATTTCTTCATAAAAAAATTAAAAATTTTTTATGAAAATGAACTAGAGCCAAAATAAAAGTAATTATACTCTAATCAGGTTTTATTTTTTACAGTTATTTTAGGAATTTATTTCACAATGTTACAATCTTATGAATATATTGAAGCACCATTTACAATTGCTGATTCTACATATGGATCTACATTCTTTATAGCAACGGGATTCCATTGAATTCATGTATTAACTGGAAATACTTTCCTACTTGTATGTTTAATTCGACATTTAAATAGCCATTTTTCAAAAAATCATCATTTCTTATATTTGCAGAACTACAATAGCGAGGCACACCAAATTTGATGTGCGTATCTTTTTAGAACAAACTGCATGCTCCTACAAAATATTGGCGGTATAGGAAAGAAATTATTACGTGCAACAAATTTTTAAATCGCCTCCATTATGCTCACAAACATAATTTTTTTTAATTCACACACGCCTTCCCTTCATTTCCTGCCATTGAATGACCTCGGATATGTATAAATGACTCATCCAAAAATAGATTTTTTTCAAAAGTTTAAAAAAGTTAATGCGTGAGTGCGTAAGAATCAAATTTATTCAATAACGCATGCAATTTTTTTAAACATTTATATCAACAGCAATAACCACGATGACGCGTGACTCATGCGTGACTCTTGCGTGACTCTCGCGGAACAAATCACGATATTTTCACTTCTTTAGTAGAAACACATAAAGCAATGACAACAACAACAGCAATAAAAGTATTTTTAGAAGCCTCGAAGCGCCTTTTGTTGGTAAACTCAACGCGTGAGGGTATTACTAATTCGCACATAACTTCTGAGGAGCACCGATGCGCAGCCCAAATTTTTCAAACGTAACGCTCATTTGTGTAATCTTTCAAATAAAATTAAAATCTTTGCTCAATTAAGCCCGATTAATAACTTTATGTCTAGTTAAGCTCAAAAAATCCAATTTTTTATTGCATTTCCAATATAAACATTAAAAAGAAAACCACTTCCAAAAATAATTTATTTTACTTATTTAAGCAAAACATGTTAAGAAATATCTAAGCTTGATGGCTGCATGGTTAGAGTTATAAATTTTTTAAAATTACTTAAGGCCATTAGGATATTATTACACAAAATTTTTTGCTTTTTTTGCCTATTTTTTCAGTTTTTTTCACACAATTCTTAAGTTCAACGCATCTTTGCAAAAGTACCGCTACCTATTTGACATTTATTTTTTTGCCTAGTGATGTAGAATTTTATGAACTTTAAGTAAGTACTTTTCGTTTTCACGGTCCTTGAAATTTTTTTTCAATTAATCCGCAAAGTGATAGCACTCGGCCCCTACTTGCGTCGCTAGTGAATATTCAATGACAAGCACATGTTAAATGTCTATAGAAAAGAATATTGTCTGGGTTATAATTGGTCAGTAGTACTGGTGACAGAGTCGATAGTAAATCAGTACTATTTCATTATAGGCATTTCCTGCAGGGTACATACAATATTACTTTTGTGTGTATATTTAATTTGGTCACGTTTGGAATTTTCTAACTTTTTCGACTTGTATAATAGACACTATTTTATTAACAACCAGTAGATATTCAAAATATTTGGTACCCAAAAATGTATGATTTGTAAAAATATTTTGGTTTTAATTACTAAACACTCAGACATTAATGTAACCACATTACGAAACCAGAAACATAATTTTCCAAGTTAAAATGTTACACAAACAAATCATGAGTCATGATTTCTGTTAAGTATTTGCAGAGAAAAACCACTAATCTGTATGGAAACTGTTAATGACAGCTTAAGGTTTAGACTGGGTATTGCTGGAAGATAAATTTGCTAATAAAGTGTGGACTCAAATTACAATAAATTAAAGACTGCCAGTGACAGTGGGTAGATTTTTTTTTTGATTAAAAACAAAATGCTGACTTTTGTATGTGTTTTGCTATGAAGTAAAGAGCATATTACTCGTAGGAATGTTTTAAGAAATTGAACATAAAAGTACATACATATTTATTTAACACATCATTCCATAACAATTGTGGCGTAGATATAGAAACATAAAGATGTTGACTCAAAAGCGACAACGACGCACTGTGATGTTATTTCATAACGAAATCGGCAAAAGTAAAAAGAAGGTACTTATCCGAGAGTATTAAAATTAATAATGATCATACGACGGCACAGAGGCTCTTAATAAAACGGAATGGAGAACTTGCAACATCTTCCGAGGTACAAGTAAATCTTTGGGCAGATTTCTACAGTGAAATGTTGTCTTCATATAGGCTCAGTGCTTGGGTGCCCCGGTGTCAGTTGTGTGCTGGTCTGCTAGTTTGGGGGTTGCGGGTTCGTTTCCCGCCAGAGACTCTGGACTATAGTCTGCTTCTGTTCTCTCTTTTCTATTTTATTTTTACTTTTCTATTCAGGAATCACAATGGGATCATTATAATGGAGCCAAGTGAGCTGCACAACAGTTGTCTGTTCTACCTAACCTAACCTAGGCTCAGTGCTTAGATTTGCTGCGAATGTCAATCACATGCAGGCTTCTCAGATATATCTTCTGTCTGTCGCAACATTGATAAGATCATAAACTCGATTAATAGCTTTAAAACCAAAAAGGCACCAGGTGAAGACGGAGTATCTGCAGAATTATTAAAAGTAGGCCAAAATAATCCAACTAATCATCCGCACCTTTTGGAAAAATGGAAGTCGGCTTGACGAAGTGATAAAAGGCATAATAATTAACATTCTGAAAAAGGGAGAACATAAAACCAAAATAATTGGCGTTTTATTATTTTGTTTTGTATGGTCAAAAAGGTTATTGACCAATTAATCACCAAACTGGTGCTGGTGTCACCGGCACAGAGACTGGAACAGGTGTGATTTAGACCCTTAAATCCACTGTAGACAATATAAACAGCCTCCGTATTATTGTTGAGCTTTCTGTTGAATGGGCTTCATTAAGGGAATTACTTGGGATTAGGCAGATGATATTGTCCTATTGACTCACAGTTTTACGGATCTTGAATCAAATCTACGGAAGATAACAGCAACAGCAACAGATGTGGCTGGACTTAAGATTAACACCGAAGAAACCTAGACAGGCGCCTCAGGAATTATTTACAATAAGAAATAATCAATTAGCAGTTAGTTAGTTTTGTTATCTTGAGAGCATAATCTCAAAACATGAAGGAGGATCAAGACCCATTTGGAATTCGTCTTTACTATCCCTCTCTCTCAGAGAACAAATTTTTGACCCAAATGTCAAGTTTACTCCTCTCTACGGTTGCGAGACATGGTCCCTCGAGACATGCAGAATTCGAAGAAGAGGTCAACCAGCTCATACGTGGAGAAGGCAAATCGATGTACAAGTGGCCGGAATTCAAAAAACTTCACCATCATGTACATAAAGGGTCCGCCATCTAAGGTTTTTTTATTCAACTAGTGCTTATTTCGTGAATGGTAACACTTGGCTCATGTCTGATTTGACAGATAATTAGTTTTATCCTTCCGCTAAACGAATATTGTTGTGTATGCGCTTGAATAACGCTGGGAAATATTGCGACATTACTTTGGCCGATTTTCCAAAAAAAATCATCTTTTCAAATGAAGCTCATTTTGATCTTGGCGGGTATGTAAACAGGCCAAAATTGTCGCATTTGGGGCACAGAAAATCCGCACGCATACATTGAAAAGCCGATACACCCAAAACGAGTCACTGTTTGGTGCGGATTTTGGTCCAGAGGCATAATTGGCCATTTTCTTCGAAATTGAGCAAGGAGTGGCCGTAGTCAATGGCGATCGTTCTCGGGCCATGTTGAGCGAATTTTGGTTCACAAAAATTGAAGAGGAGGATATTGGCAACATTTGGTTTCAACAGGACGGCGCTACGTGCCACACAGCCGGAGCTTCAATTTTTTATAGCATTAAAAAAAAAGTTATTTGGCGAACCTTTTAGATGTAATGATTTCATTGCAGCGTGACCTAGATTTAAGATTTAATATTAAAGCTAGTTTGCTCTCCTATTTCCATTACCATCTGAGATTTTGAATTTTTGTTATAATTAATAATATTCTAATAAGTCCTTTTATTTGATATCTAAATTGGTTGGGTTGAGAACAAATGTTTTGCAATCTTTTTTCAAACGTCAGCTTGGATTTTAAATTGTACAATATTTTATAGTGGCAGCCATCATTTCATTCATTTAATAGCAATATAAATCCTCTCTGTTTTCTAGAAGCTGTGGAAAATGATTTTATTGTAAATTTGGTGTAATTTTGGTGCTTATATTTTAGTTAGTATCAAATCTCTCTGTTAGTTTTTCTCAGAATTTTGCAGACTATGGTTTTTAATCTTGTGTCGCTAGCGTGTACAAAAATTTGTTGGGAGTTTGATACACTTAATATTTTTTTTTAAAACAATGTGTTAGTAACCTACATCTATATAATATCAACAAATAAAAGCCACTGCGTCTATAAATTATTGAAAGGCAGTCATGCTTATTTGCTTATATCTCAGAAAGTTTTTAAGCGATTGCGCTGGACTTCAGTAGCGAATAATTTCCGAATACTTCCTTAAGTTTTACACCTTGTACAGGTCTGTGCAACATGTAAGAAATTTACTTCAACCATCACACCGACAGACGGACAGGTGCATGAACTTCCCTATTCATAAGGTCTGATTTATATTTTTTACAAGTGACTATCAGTATTAATCCCCTTGTTGCAGACAATATCCGACGTGAGTCGTACATCCAATTTTGTTGCTTTTATGACGTTTTTGTTTTTAAATATACCGACTGTGCGGTATAAATTTTCGTACATTTTGATCGATAACTCCTCTCCTAATGCATAGATTTTGATAATTTTTGGGGAAAAATATTGCTTTTACTCAGGAAATATATGTTTGAAGTTTCATGAGTCTACGGTAATGGGTTTGGACACAATTCCATTTTATTCGATGTTCGAAGGACACGGTTTTTTCGACATACTCTTGCTTTTCGAGCTATAACTCACTTCCTAATATTCCCTTCCTAATTAGCTCATTTTCAATACCAAACAAACCTTGTCTATAAGAAAGATTCTGGCAAAATTTGAGCCCCCTAGTTTTTCGGTGCGCCCTCTATCGTGCTTTCAACAGACGGACGGACATAGCTAGATCGTCATCAAATCAAACCCTGATTCAGAATATGTATACTTTATGGGGTCTAAAATGGATATTTCGATGTGTTACAAACGGAATGACAAAATGAATATACCCCCACCATTTTTTTGGTGGCGGGTATAAAAATTTGTTCAAAGATACGTATACGTCCCATAAATTTTTAATTAAGAATACGAAATATTTTAAAACTTCGTTGGAATTCTTAAACATTCTGTGGTAAATTTATTTTGGAAATTTGTGCAGGGATACTAGTACTTGCCTTTTTATTAAAATTGTTATAAATCTGCGATAAAATCTTGCAATCTATAAAGTCGTTTAGCTATTATTTGGTATTGATAACACAAATATCTTCCAAACCAATACAAAAGTTATATAATATCCCATTCAGATATAGAGTTTTTTTTAGCAAAGTAATATTACGTTAACTTGAATTTTATACGAGTTAAAAATATAACAAGTCAGAGTTCACTATTTGGGCGTGAGAATCGGATAAATGTCCTTCACAATCATGTACATAGATGTAATGATTTCATTGAAGCGTGGCCTAGATTTCAGATTTAATATTATAGCCATTTTTCTCCTTTATTTTCGTTACCATCTGAGAATTTGAATTTTTGTTATAATTAATAATATTCTAATAAGCCCTTTCATTTGATATCTAAATTGGTTGGGTTTAAAAAAAATTTTCCGCAATTTTTCTTCGGACGTCATCTTGGATTTTAAATTTTTTTCATAGTTTTTTGTATTTTACTGGTCAAGTTTTTTCATTTGATGCCTATAGTAAAGAAGTTAAGGAGTACATAGCTATAATTACTCTATTTTATCCTTATAAATTAGGACACCACCTAGAATATTAGTTCTACTGGTTATGCCTTTCCATTTAATACCAATATTGAAGGAGTGGAAGGAGATTAATTTATAAACTCTTAATTTGAGTCATATATAATTTTATTGTACAACATTGATTTTATTTTCTTGTAATGAATTATATTTGACTATTGAATTTAATCCATTTACTTAATACCCATATCAATAAAATGATATTAATTTGTAAATATAGTAACAAACAACAGTATTTTGTTGCTCATATCTTTGTTAGTATCAAATCTCTCTGTTAGTTTTTCTCAGAATTTTGCAACAATTCTTCAACAATCATACCGACAGGTGGACAGGTGAATGTACTACCCTATTTTTAATTCCTGATTTACCTTTTTTACAAGCGATTAGCAGTATAAATCCTCTTGTCGAAGACTATCCCCTTGTTGACTACTACACGTGCGAATAAGGGTTAAACTTTTTTCCAACACAGAGTGACTCATTTAATTTTGGTTTTATCAAAATTTTATGTACATGATTACATACAATAAACAATTGTATAGATTGAGTAAGTGTAATTTGAGAGAAAGATGGCCTGTTTACCCATGTCGAATGAGTGTGTTGTTTCGCATCACTTTATGTGAACGATAACTTGATAGACAACACGAAAGAAAACGTAGAAGTTTTTATACAATATTTCATTCATCTAAGTATATCGAACGTACACAGAAAAATTATCGTTAAAATATTTTTAAACAAACGTTTGCCTAAATTTAATTTTAATTTTCTATTAATATTTTAATTGTTTCAAATAATTGTTTGTTTTATTAATTCCTTAGATTAACACATATGCTACAGCAACAAATGAAGTTTTTTTTTGCAGTTAGTGTACGTTTTCATTGTTTGTTATTTTTGATAATTAAAATTCGTATTAAGTTAAAGATACTGTAGACTTAAATATTTTAGTTTGATACAACACTTTGAAGAATCTTTTTCCAGTAAAAAACAATAAAACAGTAAAAAAAATATTATTTATATATTTTATTATTTATTAATGCCTTTTGTTTCTATATTTTAATAATTTTCTTTTTTTACATACATTATTTTTGTAAAAGCAAATCACATGCCCTCAAACATTTTTACTATTTTGTAAAACAACTGAATTAAACTTGAGAAAATTTTGTTTAATAAAATGTTTTCGGCTTATATTTTTCAACCTAAAAAAAAATTAAAATTTTTTTACCTTTTTTTTAGAAATTTAAATTTTGTTTTATTATCAAAGCAAATAATTTGTATACAGAGGCACATACACAACAACTTTTTTACAACTTTTTTTTCGTTCTGTTTTTTGTTTCTTTTATGTTTTTTGTACTTTTCATATACAACTGATCATTAAATGGGAGGGTTGCATTTTTGTATCAACAATTTAGTAGTTTTTGTACCATTTTAAATAAAACTAGCTAGAAAGGTTTTCATTTCTAAATCTGGTATTCTTGTAATTGTTTAATGCGTAACGAGAATTACGAAACATAAATTGATGTACGTAAGAACAATCGAATGAAAATTTCAACATAGACAAACTCAAATTTATTCGAAATTGAGTCTTTCGCTTGGGTTTTCTTTCGGCATCGATAAATAAGGTAAGATTTAGGAATTTATATTTTACAAAAAACTTTTATATGCTTTATGATATGCGTATTGACAATTTAGTGAAGGGTGTATAAGATTTGACACAGCCGAATATAGCATTCTTAATAGTTCTTTTATTTTTGCCTATTAAACGCATCACTGTGTGTCTACGGCAACTGGAGTTAGGACGATGTTTTCACATTACAGATTATGATGCCCTTTCGTATGTTTAATAAACTTAAAGCTCTTTTAAAAGACCAAAAGATCAAAATTGATTACTCCTCGCAATAACATTTAAACGCACGAAGCAAACTATAAAAATATTTTGTGTGTAAGAATATTTATTGTTATAAATAAAATATTCTTTTTTTATATCAATATTTTTTAATAATATTTTTATTTCTCTTATACAATGAATTATTTAAGATTCCAAAGCATTATTTACGACCAAGATAAAAAAAACTAGATAAGTGTTCATTTTTGTAAAGAAACAAAATAGTTAAATCTTTAGATTAATGTATTCCAAGCATGATATTCTTTTTAATCCTTTATTATTTAATCCTCTGTGTTTTTTTATGTTCAAAGGCAGATTTGACGGTAATAAAGTTGGAGTCCATAACAATTTTACGAGGGAGAGGAATAAACTTTAGAACAAAGAAAAACAACGACGACTTATGGCACGCATGTAAAATCAAACAACATGACAAAACAAATATTTAACCAAATAAATGTTGTTACCGAGTTTTTTTTAGGCTCACACCATGGTGTAATTACATAAGGTGATAGCGTAAAGGAGAGCGATTTTCGGCTCTCTTTTTTTATGTATGAAGTTTGACAATTTCCGTAGTTGAAATCATTTTTTTAATAAGTAGTTTGACATACTCCAGAGCACAAAAAAATTGTCAGCTGGGCTGGCACCGCCACCTTGTATAAGTGTACCCTGGCTCACACAAAAAACTAAAATTTGAGTAAATCACAACTTATCGTCAAGTTTTTTGCTCAACTTAATATGACATTTTTTTGTTTCAGTGCTTGGAAAATTCAATAATGGAGAGATACACAACTGAGCAGAGTGTTAAGATTGTGGAAGCCTTTTACGGAAATGGGTGAAAATCAGGACTGCAGGAAATGTAAATACAACTGTATGACGCTCAGTTCAGCGGAAAATATTGCTGTTGTTTTTGAATGTGTGGTGGTAGAACAGTCGTCAACCTCGATTGGTCATCGTGTCCAACAATTGAACATCTTACGAAAATCTTTGATGCGAACTTAAGGAGCTAATACACGGCATGTTTTTTACATTTGACTTGTCAAATTCTCCACATGTGTTAAGACATCTGACAAAATTTTAATTAGATTGCGCTCTATTTTCTTCTGTCAAAACATGTGACATCAGCCGTTGGCAAAAATCTCTGCTGCTGCAAAGCAGTCAGCGTAAAAGTACAATTTTGACAGACATGTAGATTAACATATGTCTCACAAATTTTAAAGTCAGATGTAAAAAGCATACCGTGTATTATAGCCTTTACACACCTTCAAATTTGTATTTTATTTCGCTTATGTAGTGTTCGACATCAAGGTACGTTCGGATGCCAGGGTTCTACTGTCAGGAGGCTAAGGTTTAAAATAATGGGCTTAGATGCCAAATTGTTTGTACTGAAGAATTGTATTTTATTTCTTTAAACTTATTATTTTGTATATAGAGTTTTTTTGGGATACTCATTCCATGTTTCATTTGTATATCATCAAGATCTACTATAAAAGTAAATCTAAATTAAATAAATATTTAAAGATAAACTATTATTTAAATTTTTAATCAGGCTTGAGTTCATATTAATATTCTTTATTTTTACAAAGAATTTTTTTTTTTTTTTTAATTGTGATAAATGAAAGAATAAATCTTGAAAAATTATATTTTTACCGACACTAGCCGAGTGGAATGCATTTTTCGAAACCAGCTACGATTTCATCATCAGCACTCTCACTAAAAATTAGTTACCGAATTCAATTAACATAAGTCCCGTGAGTTAAATAGATGATATTTACAACCAACATGTAACCACCGATCAGAGAGTGCTGATGATGAAATCGTAGCTGTTTTCGAAAATACATTCCACTCGGCTAGTTGTCGGTAAAAATATAATTTTTCATTCTTTCATTTATCACAAATAAAAAAATTCTTTGTAACAATAAGAATGTTAATATGAACTCAAGCCTGATTAAAAATTTAAATAATAGTTTAATCAGAAAAGTTCGACAAAATAAAAATTCAATTTATTTAAAGATAATTGTTTTAAACATTTTTCAATTATGATTGTTAATATCCAATTACGAATGAGATCTTCGTAAAACTATTGATTGATTCTCTAAAATTTTTGTCTGAATTAAAAAATTATTTGTTTTAAATATTCCTGAACTAATATCTAAAAAATTTTTGTGAAGTTTTTCAATAAACTTTTTATTTGTTTCTGTTAATAATTTGTTTAAAATTGGAAATATTTTATTAATAATTTTACAGATTCAAACATAAAATAGTATTGGAAAAAAAAATTATTTTTTTTTATTGAATTTATAAATTAAGTGATAGGTCTTCGCAAAACCATTTTAGGGTTTTTCCTTTGTTGTGTTTAAAAGATTTAAATTTATTTAAAGCTTCGATTAGTACATTGATTGGCTGGACATTACTTTATCGACTCAGATAGTGATTTCAAGCTGAGTATTAAACTATTTCCTTATTTGGGATAAAAATTAGCACAAAAGCCTAATACCCTTTGCTACTACACTTTATCTATCAACTTTTCGTATATTTTCTCAAATCCTTAAGTATTAGAATCTAATTTATTACAGTAGGAAACATAAACGAGTCTTTTTGTAAATAAAGAAAAGAAAAAGAATTACAAAGTTAAAAAAAAAACGAACCTTCCTTGTATCCCAACAAATGATTTAAATTCTCATTAAATGTCACAACATTGTATTGACTATAAAAGATAAAAAAATATTATTTTCTATAAATTAAAAATTTATTGAAAATGTCTCAACAAATATAGAGAAAATATCAACGAAGTTCTGTATATGACCAGTAAAAATCTATTAAAATCATCTAAAGGATCATTAAAAATTATTAACTAAAGCAAAAAAAATTATCACTTATTCACTTGCTTCTCATAGTTCGAACAATTTATTTGATTTGAGAATGACGCGTTATTATAGTCTCAGCTGTTAATAGTATATTAAAAGTAGAAATCTACTTCTTCTATCTTTTATATCCCTACAAGCCTAACCTACGTCTGCGAGGCGTACATAGATTTTAAAACTCTCTTTCTCTTTTAAACGATTGAAGTTTACACCTTGTGCTTTTTAGTAAAGTCAGCAGTCGACTGTTGCTTGCCAAACGCGCTTTTGTCGCTGATCCAAACTCAACCACTTTTGAGTTTTTGACGTATAACACGCCTACAAGACGTATGCTTAGGCTTTATGTAAGTTTTCGTTACGGTTGTGTACTTTAAATATTTGGTTGTTTTATACTTTATTATTTCCGTATGAATCCTATAGAACTTGTGAATATATCACGATATAATAAATTGAACGTGGACGATATTTTAGTAGTATTAAGAAGATCACCTTACTTTAGACGATTTAGCTTCAAAAGAAGAAGAAGAAAGAATAGAACTGTGTACAGGACGTTGAAAACAATGATGAAAACAGCTGTGATACTGAAGATTTACAAGTAAATTCCTGCACTAAACAAGATGTCGATGTTGCTAACGTTTCAGTTCCTTTCAGTTCCGAACGAATATGTCGTATTTCTGACAAAATTCTTCGTGGTAAGAATGGACATATTTCGTCAACTAGTAAGGGCACATTATCTCACAGAACACAGAAAGCAACGAACATAGTTCGCGCAACATAAAATTTCATTCAAAATAAACTATATGTATAACTAAGTACAATTTAGCCAAGGGGCTTATTAGTACATGTACGCTTCTGAGACATATGTTTATGCTTTATGTATTACTAAAATAAGTTAGGCTTCTAGAGATATATATAAAACAGGATGTGTGTATGTATGTAACATATGGACTCCAAAACGGCTGGGCCGAATTTGATGCAATTTTCAGAGAATATTTAGGCCGGTGACACTGTGAAGTCTGATTTTTGATTTTCGGTCTGCGGGCGGTGGGGCGTGGCAAAATCCAATTTTCATATTTCGTTTTCACAACCAATGATATGTGCATATATTTATTTTGTTTGCTTTTTTTATTATCATTTTTGAAAGCCGTTGTCATGTTATCAAACTCTTAAATCGCTTATGTTGTTCCGAAAATATTTACAAAAAAACTGTGTTAATAATGATCCAATATAAAAATTTAGAAACTTTCTAAATGTTGCATTCAAAAATCTAGTTTTCGGTTTATTAACAAGAAATATTTACACCATTCGATAACAAAATATTCAAATAAAATTTAGAATGCAGTTTTATTCATTAAGGGGCGTAGCAACGCACGCCGAGCTTGGCTAGTTATTTATAAATAAGTAATGGGTTAGGCTTTCATTGTCGGAAATGAGCTCGAACATATTTCCTTAGTGATTGTCCCGAAAGCATCAATAATATAGGCTTTGGGCCATCATGTCATGTTGCTTATTGTAAGCAGAGATTTTGCAAATCAGCATTGCCTAGACATTTTCATAGGATTTGGGTCTCGAAAACCGACCAGCGATTGATTTATTATTTTTGACTTCAGTCATAAGCAAGTTTGGTTACTTTTGTGAACCGCGACATTATCCTGCTAATTGTTCTACCAAAAAAAATAAAAAAGTTTCAAGTTTTTCTGGAGAAGAGTTGTGTATACTGTGAAATTCTTTTTGGTTCTAGGAAAAGCCGACTCTAATAAACAATAAGCAGTTAATATGCCCCCTTACAGGACAACCATAAAATTTTTTGAATAACGTTTCTTGTGAAAATCTCTCCGGTTGATAGTTAAACCCATCCGAACTGTCTAAATTAAGTTTCTCCTCGGCGGAAACAATTATCTATAAATAGATCTATCTATCTCTATTCTAACTCACATTATTTTTGGCAAATTCCGAACGCGCCTTTTAATGACGGCGAAGTAATGGTAGAGCATTCTTCAATATTTGGCAAAAAAAAAAATTAAGGACTATTGTTGCATACGATTTACAGTACAGCGTGATAAATTTGAATCGCAATCATTAGCTTATTGTTTAGCAGTTTTCGTGGAGTTGCTTGCGCTTGACACAATTATTCGTTTACGACGTTCACAATGTTTCGATTTTCTATCTGAATAATTATTTTAGCTGTACATTAAAGAGGCTTTTAAAAAACTGGGGACTATCTTAAATGAAAGACTTAATCTCCTAAAAACTAATAAATTCCATCTAAAAAGCAATAATTTTGTATTTTGCTATGTCAAACAAATAACAGTCGTGTGTCATTTCAAAAGTACAGATAATAGCCAAATGACTTAAAATAAGTAAGAGTGTCTTATTCGGCCATGCCGAATCTTATATACCCTTCACAACGTGTAGTCATGCAATAATAATTGTTTGTATCACCAGTCATCTCATTAATATAAAATACGTACAGACATAAGTACATATATGTTTCATTATCTTTATAATGACATTATCCGCTTAGAAACATCCCATTGTAAAATTATAAATTTAGTTTATGTATGTGTATGTATTAACAAAAAAAAAACATTTTTTTTTGTCTAAACTGTGATTAATCCTACGTTCATCCAGTTTGCATTAATGTGTTGTAAAAAGACGAGGTCGTCTAGGGTTTTTATCATATCGCAGATTTTTCTGATTTTCTATGCCGATTTGCTCCCGAATATTTCTGATATTTGGGTACTTGACACGGGTCTTGGAAATTTCTGGAGTCTTCAAAAACTTGATTTTAACATACGAACGGACAGACTGACAGTTGGACAGATGGACAATGCTTAATTGACTTCCTTATTCATAAGCTTTCAGAAAATATATGATTTAGTGGATCGGAAATGAAAATTGTAGAAATTTCACACGAACCCTACAGATAATATTGGACTACGTGGTCCATTTTAGCTAAATGGACTACTTACAACATGGTCCTATGTTATGCAGTCATGGACCATTTCATTCTCAAACAAGAGATTGTAGTTAAGTAGAGAGTGTTTTAACGATTACATATATTGTTGTCAAAACATGTACAATGGTCGTGTAGGTGCTCCATCGAGTAGTTTTGAAACTACTCCGACGGGTTATATTGTCCAGCCCTAGGACATCGTAATTTTAAATCGACCATGTTATCTCCATCCATTTGGGTTACCTTTGCACTAGTCCTAGTCTATTATGGGGTACACTTTACATGCGTGTATGGACTACTCACGTTATCTGCAGGGAAATGACAAACCTATACACTCACTTTGAAGGGTATAATGAAAAGAAAATGACTATAATAATGCACCACCTTGAAATCAAATTCATGTTTATGACTATGAATACTTAATGAATAAATAAATATTTATGTTGCTTTAGTTATTAATTTTCGGTATGAATTTATGTTTTTTAATCTTTGTGTTTTGAAGTTTTGTTTAGTGATTTCTGGCTTAACGTTAATAAACGTTACAAACGTTAAAAAAGTTATGGCCGCAAAAAGTTGCGGCTGAGTAAATCTTCTGGGGATTTAAGGAAAACATGAATACAAACAAGTTGGTAAACAGTTATATTATGGCAAAACTTTTAATATTTTGTGATACATTTTAAGCATCAGCAAAGTAAACTGGTCGAAATGAAATTTCGTCCAAAAGCAGGACTTATGTACAGTTTTCCAACTTCTAAAATCTTTAAATTAAATTTTATATAATTTGTTGTCCTGAACTTTTTGCTGGGACACTTGTACACGTTTGCAAAATAAAATACATGTGTCTGTATAATGATAATGTTGGCAGATTATAAACCATAGATAACAAACGATTGCTTTTTACTCTTCCTGTGCACTTCCATTTTCAAAAGGTTTCTTTTGGTATTTCTTTAATAGTTTTTTTTCTCAATAAATTTATTTAGTTAGTATTATAATTGATACTCACCTGCCGATGTTGTGGCCGCCACAGGTACCGTTGATGTTGTCACGGAACTACGATTAGCAAACGTACGCACTTGAGGGCGAAAATTAAATTTGGCACCCGACTTGGCACCCATGCCAACATTTTCCTGATGTGATTTACCACTGCGCAAAACAATATAAACCTGTTAAAGAAATAGGTAAGTGCACGAGATGGTATTAGCAAATTTATGAAAATGTTATTGAATTACACTAAACGATAGAAGTTTAGCTACACTAAAATTCATATCTTTGGAAATGAGTCTTCTTTACTTAAAAACAGTGCACGGGGTGGTGCACTTACTTACAAAAAGTCTATTATTTAATTTTAATTAAACATGAAAAAACTCACCTTACTGCCAAATATCAAAGCTAACAATAATGTAATTGTCAGTTGGGTATGACAGAAAAATATAATGTAGAGCAAGTCCGGATTAGCTGGAGACTGTAGGAAAAGCCTGAAACAACAAAAATATCACAAAGAGTAAAAAATATTTGAATTAATAAAAATAATAATAAACTTAACTTACATAGACACATTTAGAAAGCACGTTAGTAGAAACTCATTATAAATGGCCATCGAAATGAAGCGGCTTTCATTGAATTCAGATGGAGCTTTGCGCACCATTATACAAAGTCGTACGCCCCATGCCAAAAAGACAACTTCCACTAGAAATGAAATGGAAATTTTAATACCGTTAGTGCAAGCTTGTTATGAAGCAAATCTTTTGAAATAAAAAATAAAAATTAGGAAGTAGTATTAATATTGATATAAAAAGAATATCGTCGTGGTTAATGCAATAGGCTGTATGTCACTAAATCATACTTTTGCAGGAAAGACAAAATACTGAATATTTCTGAGAAAAATTTTTTTTTAGTTTTGCTGGCTAGAATATAATAATAAATCGCCACGATTCATACTGTATAGGGTTTCAGAACGTTACGTCACGTTAAGATAATGTGACATACGACCTATTGCTGCCTAAGTTATATAATTTTGAATGACATAAGTCAAATTGCCAGTCATCAATGTAAATTAATAAAACAAAAACTAAATATTTTTCATGGCTAAAATGCTTTTATTTTTTACACACACACACACTTATTTGTACAACAATGTATTATAAAAATCTTGATAGTCCTTTGGTATGATATTTTTTAAATCTTGGAGGTGCCCATATTTTGAGGCTCCGATTGGGCAACTCGGTGTGTAGAGTTGCGGCTTCTGATCTTGAATCAACATCTCACCTCGTTACGGTCGCGTGGGTAATGGCGCATAGTTGTCAGCAAAATTTGTTTTAAAATTAATTAATCCTTCGGCAGTGTACTGATACGCAACCATATCGTTTACACAGGGATATCCAACTTTTCTTCCTGGTCTTATTCTTTTGTAGAAAACAGGATCAAATTTCAAAAAGTCGGTATGCCGTTGATACGTTCTTTCGCTAGTTTTTTTTTTTTTTTGTGATACTTGCATGGATAGTGTCGACTTCCATTTGCGTGTGACCCACTGTCAGGTATTTTTGTTCGATACAGACGTTATTTTTGATGCTTAGTTCGAGAAGAGCGTTGGATAATTTCACATTTCGGTTTTGATATCCGCAACCGTCACTCCAAATAATTAGGGAGCAGCTTGCGCCCTATGCTCCAGTGGGAGTTAAAGGAACATATATATATATATTGCGAGTTCACGGTGTATGCCTGCACTTTTGGACATTTCGCAGATAAAATATCGTCTTGCTTTTTTTTGGACCGTGCTCGATTGTTCATCGTTGTATGATTTTCATACAAAGCTTCATCAAGATTTCCGTTTTTATACATTGCACTGATATTGTTTTGAGGCTTAAATATCCGGGTTAAGTTTTTTTACAACGCTCAAAAAAGTTTTCCATGACGTAGATTGTTTGGTTTCTTCCTCTCATGCTACTCCATAAGAGCTCAACGTACAATTTGCTGGACGATGACCTTTAAAGAAAGAACACTCCATGCGACATATGTCCTTTTGCAAAAACCAAAACAAACATGCTGCACATTCTGCAATAGCGCGCAATAGCAATCTTCTGATTGCCTGAACGGCATAAGATAAATTGCAGTTGCAGGAGCCTCAATTAAGGTTACAACGCTGGAATAAAACCAAGTTAATTTTTTTTGACATTCACCACGACGATATGTAATAAAAAATAATATAAAATTCTGACTTTTTTTCATAATAAACTTCCCAAAACATTCTTAAGTAAATTAAAAGTGTACATTAAGTTATATGCCGAGCGGAATGTATTTTGGAAACCAGCTACGATTTCATCATCGGCACTCTTTATCGGCCTATTCATATGTAAATTAAAACTACTATTTATGTTACAAGTTAATGAAATTAAAAAACGGGAAGCATAATATTTATTTCTAAAAATTTCCTTCTCTCTTATCAAATAACATTTTGTTTATGTTCATATTATCCCATATCCCTAATACATTTCAGTTGTGCTTTCTATATCCATCCTTCGACTGGCAGTATTGAAAACATAGTTGTAGTTAATTTTTCATTTATAAGTACTGTTAATAAAATACAAATACTGCCAACCAGAGGATGGATATAAATAAAAAGCATAACGATTTCGCCATCAGCTCTCTTTATTGGTATGTCAGTACAGTGAACTCGCGAAAACGTGAACAAATGTATTTTTAGTTAAGCTTTTCTAAAACGTGAACAAAGTGTAAAGGCTCTAAAACCTGAACCCATTTTTCCTAACCTTTTAAGCTTTTATTTTTTAGTGAAGAAATTTCTGAATAAGAGTTCACTTTTTTGTTTATGCTACAACATTTTTTTTACTTGAACCGTCATTCCTAAATTATTGTGTTTTATGTGACGCATAAAACCTATACATATAGAACACAATAATTTACGAACGACGAATACACTGAGCTGTATGTTGTTTTTTAATATCGCTACGTAAATGTTGGAAGTTATTCAAAATTTACGTTTGTACTAAAAAACACCGAAAATCTTATCTTTGAAAGATGATATATATATTCTTGAACTATTGCAAAAAGGTTATGTAGCAGTGCGATAATAATAATGCTTACAGGGTAATGTTGTTAGCTTTGCCTGCACATGTTTTCTTGAGTCCTGGTAATAAGCTACATCTATTTTACTCTTATTATATTAATATATCGCCTCGACCTTATTTTTGTTTATATCATTGCACTATGTTTTTTTAAATATACATTTGTATTAATTTAATAACGGTTCTTTATCTTTAAAAAGTATATAATAATTATACTTTCTTTGTTTCTTAATTTTTATATAATAAATATACTTTTTCGCTTTTTATGTATGAATATGACATTTGCATTGATTTTAGTCTCTAAGTTTTTGAGTGTAAAAAATAAAGGCATTATAGAGTGTCAGTGGTTTAGCAAGAAAATATGGTGTTGCTGAATCAGTAACAGTTTGTTCCATCAAAAAGAATAAAACAGAAAATAAAAAATCGTGTAGATAATACACTTCTGGTAAAACATGACGTTATTCTAAAAAAAAATTCTATAAATAGTCCTGAGTATGCGAAACTAAAAATGACAGTAAAAAAACTGATTGACGCTTAAAGCTAAAGCCTTAGAAATTTCCCAACAAATTGAAGAAATCCATCGTGGTTTTAATGCCAGCGCAGGCTAGCTTTAAACAGAGACTTGGTTTTTTTTTCAGAATTTCTGAAAAAAGTATTTGTATTCAGCCACCCGTTTAAAGAGAAGTTAATAGCACAAATTAGGAAACTCTCTTTTTCATCTCATCTCATCTTTATAATGCTGACAAATCCGAGTTGTACTGGAAGCAGTTGCGAGATATAATATACCTGTTATCGGGAGAAAAGTGCTCTGGGCATGCGGGACGTTTAATTATCGAGTCGAATTTCACAAGAAATATTGTACAGATTATTTAAAATTTAGCTTTGGACAAAAATGACACCCGTGACAATTAACAGTTGAACGTTTTCTCCCCCAGAAATAGAACAGCTACAATTAACTGTCATTAGACTTCTTAAAGCGCTGAATTCATGGTTTTTGGTTTATTAAAGGTTTTAGAAATTCTACAGTGAAAAACTTGAACAACAGTTATATACCAGCCTTAGGTTAAAATTAACCTAAAGGAAGCTGCAGTAGCAATCAATTGGCTCAAAATGAGATGGTCAAATAAAATTAAATTATTAATTTACGAAATCTTAAAGAAAAAGCTCTACTAGAGATGCTCTAACAGAAAACTGATCAAAACGGATAACCGATTATTTCTTTTATGATTTGTTTTACGTTATAAATATTCTTCAAACTAATAAGTATTAGTTTTTGTTTTTCCTGTTTTTATGTATATTTTTTAAAGACATTAACCATAAATTTAATTTTTTAAATATCTGGCAAAAGGGAATAACTGTTTAAGTCGACATAAGCTTTAACTGAGATAACTATTACAATCCAGCAATTTAAAACTCCCCTTATACTATGTTCACACACGCGCCTTAATTGTCAATTTATAATATTATCGCAAATAAAGGCCTTTATTGAGCTAAATTCACCATATTAAGAATTACATATTAATTGAGCAACATATACTTCATTGTTTCACTTATTGTCCAAAACTCGAAATACAACTCTTGAGAAGTATGTTCAGTGAGAAGCAAATTCTATAGGAGGCATTTCTAATGTCAAACAAATAAATATACAAAAAATAAAAAGTAAGAAAATGGCATGCAAAGTTGATGGTTAAGTTTAATAAAATATTTTAAAAAATTCTAATACATATACATATACATTTTTAATTATGAACAGAAAAAAAAAACAAGAGTGCTATATTCGGCCATGCCGAATCTTATATACCCTTCACAACGTGTAGTCACGCAATAACAGTAGTTTGTATCACCATTCATCTCATATGAAATACGTACATTCATATAAAAAACATACATATAAAAACATCCCATTGTAAAATTAAAAATTAACGTATGTATGTTAAAAAAAATAAAAAAAATAAAAAAAAATTAAAAAAAATTTAAAAAAAAAGTAAAAAAAAATTAAAAAAAAATTTAAAAGAAAAATTTAAAAAAAAAAATTTTTTTTAAATAATTAAAATATATATAATAAATATAAAACAAACAAAAAATAAAAAAAAAATAAAAAAAATTAAAAAAAAAATAATAAAAATATAAATAATATTTTAAATAAAAATAAAAAAAAAAAAAATAATAAAAAAAAAACAAGTAAAAGCGCTATATTCGGCCGTGCCGAATCTTATATACCCTTCACAACGTGTAGTCATGCAATAACAGTAAATTCACGTATGTATGTTAAAAAAACAAAAAAAAAATAAAAAAAAAAATTTAAAAAAAAAAAATTTAAAAAAAAAATTAAAAAAAAAAAATTATTATATACATATATAATATATATAAAAAAAAAAAAAAATAAAAAAAAAATTAAAAAAAAAAAAATAAAAAAAAATAATAATAAAAATATATATAACATATTAAATAAAAAATAAAAAAAAAATAAAAAAAAAATTAAAAAAAAAAATTTTAAAAAAATTTAAAAAAAAATTTTTTTGCCTCAGCTGGGATTCGATGCCACGTTTTCTCTAACCAGTATACACGTTTGTATGTATGTATGTTGTTGTTGTAATGTTGTTTTTATGAAAAGAAAATCGAGGTGGTCGTGGGTTTTTGCTCATATCTCAGTTGTTTATAAACCGATGTTTCTGATTTTCAATACCGATCTACTCCCGAATATTTCTGATATTTTAATACCTTACCCGGGTCCAACCTATGTCGGGGGGCTTCAAAAAGTTGATTTCAACATACACACGGACAGACGGTCAGACGGACAGACGGACAGACGGTCAGGGCTTAATCGACTCCTCTATTCATAAGCTTTCAGAAAATATATACTTTATGGGGTCGGAAATGAAAATTGTAGAAATTTCACACGGAATGACAAACCTATATATACCCTTTTTCACTGTGTGAAGGGTATAAAAATAAAAAAAAAATTAAAAAAAAAATATAAAAAAAATTTTTTTTGGGCTCAGCTGGGATTCGATGCCACGTTTTCTCTAACCAGTATACACGTTTGTATGTATGTATGTTGTTGTTGTAATGTTGTTTTTGTGAAAAAAAATCGAGGTGGTCGTGGGTTTTTGCTCATATCTCAGTTGTTTATGTACCGATGTTTCTGAATTTCAATACCAATCTACTCCCGAATATTTCTGATATTTTAATACCTCACCCGGGTCCGAGCATTGTCGGAGGGCATCAAAAAGTTGATTTCAACATACACACTGACAGACGGTCAGACGGACAGACTGACAGGGCTTAATCGACTGCCCTATTCATAAGCTTTCAGAAAATATATACTTTATGCGGTCGGAAATCAAAATTGTAGAAATTTCACACGGAATGAAAAACCTATATATACCCTTTTTCACTGTGTGAAGGGTATAATAAAAACAAAGAGGCCGGCATGGACTAAGGCCAGGGAAGCTGCATTATTTGATTTGATATAAAAACAATGTATTTTTACAGATGTCAAATGCTAATGGAATAAGATAAATTGAGTATGTGTGAACACTTATTTTAATTGTTCAATCAACATTAAATTGAAACAATTAAAAATATTTGTCTGTCCAACTAATTTAAACAACTTTATCCACTCAAAAGACAAATCAAGTACGGATTTTCTAAAACCAAGTACAAGACGCTCGATTTAATATTGAATTTATCTAGTATGAATTCCTTAAGTTCTTGAATAGTTAAGCCGAATTTAATTTTGGGTATTATTAGCGTGATTTAAGCCCGAAACCGCATTTGGTAAACTTAGAACAAGATTCATTCAAGTATAAATCGGATTGAATTAATAGAAAATGCATAACTTGGATTAATTGTTGCATCGTACAGTATGGTTATTGCATAGGATTTGAGATTTATCAAGCAATACGTTTTATTAAAACTAAAAAACAAAAATAACTGTTAATAACAAAATAATAAATTTTGTGCTATAAAAGTACATCAAATTGGTGGTGGGTATAAAAGATTCGGCACAGTCGAATAAAGTGCTCCTACTTGTTTATTAAAGTATCATTTCTGATTTCTTTCAAAAATTTGGCATTCGATAACGTGAACAAATTCGAAAACGTAAATTGGCCTTGTAGAATTAAGTCTACGTTATCACGAGCTCACTGTATTTAAATGTAACTTTAATAATCAAAATATGCTCGCATTCAAGCCAACTTAAGTCGTATAAATCTATATATATAAGTGAAACTCTGTGTGTGTGTGTGTGTGTGTGTGTGTGTGTGTGTGTTATCTATAGACTCTGAAACTGCAAAACCGATCGGGCTCAAACTTTGGTAAGTTGTTGTACACATACCGGGGAGTGTTTATGGATGAAAAAAAGTGGGCGGGGCCACGCCCATAAAAAATTAGTTATCAGTTTTAGCTACTTGCACTTGGCCGATTTTTCTGAAACTTTGCACACATATCGAGCTGTCATGACTAAATAATTTCGTGATAAGAAAAGTGGGCGGGGCCACGCCCCTAAAAAAGTTTTAATTTTGAGATACTTTCACTGGACCGATTTTTCTGAAACTTTGGACACATATTAAGCTGTCGTGACTTTATAATTTTGTGATTAAAAAAGTGGGCGGGGCCACGCCCATAAAAAAAGGCTAAAATTTTGAGGTACTTGCACCAGACCGATTTTTCTGAAACTTTGCACACATATTGAGCTGTCATGACTAAATAATTCCGTGATTAGAAAAGTGGGCAGTGCTACGCCTATAAAAAAAAGGTATCATTTTGAGGTACTTGCACTTGACCGATTATTCTGAAACCTTGCACACATATTGAGCTGTTATGGCTTTACAATTTCGTGATTAGAAAAGTGGGCAGGGCCACGCCCATAAAAACAATTTTAATTTTGAGGTACTTGCACTGGTCCGATTCTTCTGAAACTTTGCACACATATTGAGCTGTTATGACTTTACAATTTCGTGACTAGAAAAGTGGGCAATGCCACGCCCATAAAAAAATTATAATTTTTAGGTTTTTGCACTTGATATTCAATTAAAATTCAGAATGCATTTCGATTCATTTGGCTAGTTTTTAATAAAAAACAAATTTATTGTTGCAGTGAAATTTGGATTTTTGTTTATCCATATTTGTTTTAAGCACTTGTCTGGGTGACTTTTAATTTGACATTTTCTCTTCTTGTTCTTCTCTTTTCTGCTTTCACTTTAACAAATTTTTTATTTCTAGAAAACCGAAAAGGAAATTTATAATGCTGCCATGTTTGTATTACAATCAAATAAGAAATTTTATACAACTTTAATTTAAATTAAATTTTGGCCATAAACTCTTGCAAATATTATTTTAAATAAGTTTATCACTGAAGTTGCTTTAATTCATTCCAGCACAATTTGTACATGTTTCAAAAATGTATTATTCAATCTTATTAATGTTTAATCACGTTTTCAGGTCAGCCTTAAATTAAAGAGAAAAAATTGAAATAAACCTACATATTTGTTCTACATACTTAAAACAATGAACAGAATACTACTACATCAACCGTTTTGAATTGAGGTTTACTTTTTCATAAATAATTTAAAGGTTCTTAATAAAAGTGTAGTTGTAAAAACGTGGAAAGTATACGTATGAAAGTATGCATTTGTTTTTTTTAAATGTTGTTTTTATTTTCTCTTTCGCTTTAATTTTATATTTACATTAAGCACTTTTTATAAAAAATTTAACTTAACTATTAAGTTATTTATTTAAATATGCTTAAGAAAGTTGTTGTTTTTTTATACAGTAAGTACAGAGTAAAGATTTTTTTCGAAGAATGGTGTGAGGGTATAGATATTCATTTTGTCATTCCGTTTGTAACACATCGAAATATCCATTTTAGATCCCACAAAATATATATATTCTGAATCGAGATTTATTTTTATGACGATCTAGCTATGCCTGTCCGTCTGTCAGTCTGTTGAAAGCACGATAGAGGTCGCACCGAAAAAGCTAGGGAGCTCAAATTTTTTCAGAATCTTTCCTATACACAAGGTTAGTTTGGTATTGAAAATGGGCTAAATTGGAATATTAGAGAGAGAGTTATAGCTCATAATGCAAGAGTAGGTCAAAAGAACCGTGTCCTTTCAACATCGAATCGATTGTGTCTAAACGTAGAGCGATAAAATTTTAGTATTTTGTCTAAGTAAGACCAATATCTTACCCTGAAAAGTGTTTAAATCTATACATTATGAAAGGAGTTATAATGTATACGACTGTATGAAAGTTTGTACCACACAGAGTATTTTCCGGTATATTTAAAATTTAAAACGTAATAACACTGGTGAAATTTGATGTATGATTCTGAAATTAAGCAGACATTGCTTTTAGATCAATGAATTTGTAATAACGGAAAACTGATGTAACATGTCCACTTTTACGCCCACCTTCCTTTGTCTTAAATTCATATAATATCTCTGTGGACACAGATTTTGAAAGAAAAAAAAAGACTCAATATTGAAATGTTTAAGTTAAATTTATTAGCAGAAACTCATTAAACATGCCTACTTTAACGCCCAGTTCTCACAAAATTTGCAGTTAATAAAATTTTGAAAGCTCATAGAATCTACAGAATTATATTTATGAGATGAAGGAATTCGCATTCTCTGGTAATTTTTATTAAGCCAGAAAATAAAAGTGAGTAGCGCACCTGGAAAAAAATTGTTTTAAACAAAAAAAAAATAAATTCATAATGGATTATCTAAGTTGAATTCAAACATTAATTATATAATTTGGAAATAAGGAAGTGCTACGCCCACACAAACATAATATTATTATTTTGGGCTCCCTCTGCTACAAAATTATACCCTTCAGATTTCGTTATAAAGAAAACAACACTGTTGATAAAAATAGTCAGTGTATCATTTCTAATGCAGAAATACTTAACGTTTTATTGCAAGACTACATTTAAGAAAAAAATTAATAGCTAATCGAAGTTACACAAAGAAATTGATACATATTTTAATACAATAGGTTTTTTTCATAGCGATTACTGTTAATAGCAAAATAATAAATTTTGCGCTATAAAAGTACACAAAATTGGTAGAGGGTATTACAAATTCGACACAGCCGAATAAAGTGCTTTTACTTGTTTTTCTTGATTTTCCTTTTTTTTTTTTTTAATTTTTGTCACAACTTTGTTTTACTTACTTGATGTAAATGTATAATCCCACCAGTCGGTTTTACACAAAAATGCCTTTAAATCATCTGCCGTACGACCGACGACCACATCAGGCGGTGAGACCAATGTGCGCACCAATAAGCAAGTGCCAATGGCGCCACAAATACAACCCAGACGTTTAAGTAAAGCAGCATCTGTTATTTTAACAGCTTTTGCTGAACGTACACGAAATATTACGGATATTCTGTAAAACATATATAAGATGGAATAATAAAAAATCTAAGTAAATTGAATTGACATGATCTTCTTAAACTTTATTTTTACATCAATAATTTTAGCAAATACAAACCGAATCGTAAAAAAAACATGTTAAATTAATAAAGGTATTCCCGTCACCGGGTAAGTCATATGAAAATGAGAAATTGCTTAGTCGAAGGTCACACACGACGATTTTAATTGCCCAACTTTTTTCATATTTTCTTTTGAACTTGCTTTTATGTTCACACACGACAATTTCTTTGTCGATTTTTCTGTTTTGTTTAGCTTTTATTTTCTTACAATTTGACATAATATAATTGATTTTAATTAACGCCTTTAATTAAAATGTTTCCAGTAAAATATTTTTTTTGTGTTTTTTATTTTTAAATATTTTAAAGTTTAATTTGTGACGTTTTTAATTCAAATTTTAAATTACTTACTTGCCAAGAAGCGAAAACCAAATGAAAAGATGTGAAATATTCAAAAAAACAAAAGGAAAATGCTTTAAATAGCGGAGTACCGGCGATTATTTTTCCCTTTTTTCTCCTCACCTAAAACGGTAAAAACATCTATAAACTCAAAAATTGCCCAACTATAATCGTCGTGTGTGACCATCGATTTAAGTTTACTCTAGCCCGACGTCAGCATCTGTTGAATGTTCAATGTTCAGAGAATAAAGTCCAATTACTAATAAGGATGGCTTCCTAGTTTTTAGGTACTTTAAATGTCAACGAATTGTGCAATGTAGAGGTAGAGTAAAAGTAAAAGTAACAGCGGTATTATTTTACTTATAGTTGTTGTAATATTCTTTAAAAATTTTGCATTTCCGCAAGGCTAAAATCCCTGACGTGAATACCTTTAATGTTTTATTACTGAAGCATGCATTTATGTGCGGTTGCTAAATATCATTCTATAAAATCTTTAGTCTTAACGAATTTGTACTTGATTATTAATACATAATGTAATAATTTTATTAAATAATTTACTTAATTATTCGGGATATGTTCCCATAATTTTTTAATATTATTTATTTACTGGACTGAAATGCATATAAACCAGCTTTACACCAACAACCAAATAGAGTAATAATTTTATATTAAAAAATTTAAAGTTTTTTATTTAAAAATTTGTGTTTGTGGTTAGACCCATGGTGTAATTACATAAGGTGATAGCGTAAAGGAGAGAAATTTTTGTGTCTCTTTTTTTGTGTATGGAGTTTGACAATTTTCGGAGTTGAAATCATTTTTTTGAATATGTTGTTTGACATATTCTAGAACACAAAAAAATAGTCAGCTGGGCTGGCACCGCCACCTTGTATAAGTGTACCCTGGTTAGACCTTTAAAATGGGCTTTGAAACAAACTGTCTATACACTGATGAAATATCCAGTATTGTGCGGTCAATCTTTGACATTTACCTTTTAAAAAAATTTTAACTATTAGACACTAAACTCGAAAACAACATACATATTTAGATTGTTGAAATCAACAATTAAAATATTGAAAAATATACTGCAACAGTTTCCTGCAATCAGTCTCCTTCACAGCTGTGAGTAGCTCACAATAGACTCGTAGTAGTTGTTGTACAACAAGGTGTCTAAAAATAGGCCTAGAACATTGACACGTTGATGTGCACAGCAATTGGGGATCACTGTAAACAATTTAGCTAACATTTAAAATAGAAGTTTTTGCCTTGATGTTCAAAAAGTTTATAGCGCTCTTTTAAGCTAATCGACTACTATTTGAGGCGACTTTTTGCATAAAAGCTAGTTTTTAAGGTTTAATAAAATAATTTCGTTTTTCACAAAATCATGTCTATTCATGCCCATTTGCAATAAGCCGTTAAGGTAAACAAACCTAATCGAAAAACTTTTATATCGGAAGCAAGTGCGTTTTGTCATCAAACACCATTATCGGCTTAAATTTATTTTTTCTAATGGCTATCAAACCATGACATGCGCTAGTAAACTATGATAATTGATGTGTAGCAGCCATAATAAGATAATGTGAACGCACTAATCTCTTGTATCAGCCAAAACAACACCACGAGACACACTACCGCCCAATTCCAATTAATGCATGAGAAATTATAAAATTTAATAAAAAGGGCGGATGTTTGGTGACGTGCAAGATGTGGAGATTTGCCCAAAATAATATTCCAATATTAATTACCATATAACTGCTTTACACATGTACATATGTAAGTGGCAATAAAACTGAATTTACAAAAATTTGTCTCATAACCTCAGATTAAGTTTTTATAATAATCCCTTATTGCTTAAATGCTCAGGGTTTTTTATTTAATTATTTTACCATAAAAATATTCTCTTTAAGCCGACCATAAATTTGATTTTAAGTAATGGCGGCTTTATTTTACGCCATTTGCAGCAATTAAAATTGGTCCTGATACACTCCGGTTCACTTATTTAAAGGCACTAAAAATTTCATTTTCAGAAGTCTGTATCTCTTGGAATTTTTTACCGATTGCAGAATTTTAAAATAAAAGTGTAAGCTAGACATCTTGAAATATAAAAAAAAAATTATGTCATTATGTGGTTTCTCAATTTATAAAAAAAAAATAAGTGCAAAAATGTGCTATTTTTTGGTTCACTTGATTAAAGGTACTTTAACTAATTTTAATTAAAAACAGTAATTCTTGTCTTTTTTTTTTTAATTAATTTTACTTTGTTATTTCTTTATTTACTTACGATTAGTAATGGATTCAACCCCCTTTGTTTTTAATGACTTCAAATATACGGCTTTTCAATGACAGATAAAGGAGAATTAAGGTAATCCAATCGTTAATAGCCGGGGACCAAATTACGGCATTCGATTCGAATTTTAACATTTCAATCACGTCCGAATGCCGTAATTTGTCCCCTGAATTAGTGATTGCTTGTCATCAAATTGTCCTTACGAGATAACAAATCCCAGACCTTTTCGATAATGTTTAGATCTGGCGAATAGGGTGGTCAGTCAAGAATATCAACATTTTGGCTTGCAATGAACTCCTTTACTACTCTGGCGTTGTGAATAGGGGCAATATCTAAGATATGGGACCAAATAGTTCGGAAGAGCTGACTCCAAAAACGTTTCATAGCTTGCACCAGTAATTTTTCCACGCCTCCGTCACGGTTGTGATATACGTTTAAAAATCGTTTTCCTTTGCGCTAATCATGAAAATGGTAGTTATAGCCATCAGACCCATACAAATTAAACTTCTTCTCATTCGTAAATACCGCAGTTCTCCAGTCATTTACATGACCTCCTTGCTGCACATCCCATGTCATGAAGTCTTTTGCGAATTAAAGCCGCTTTTCCCTACGAGGAGCATTAAGTGGCGGCTGGTTTTGTAATTTCAGGTATTTAAGATACTCACAGCTTTAAATTACTCTGCGTACTTATGACTTGCTCGCTTATACTACAGCTTTAGGAAAAGGATAAGGCAGAATTAGAAGCCATTCTGATGATTTTTCTTTTCTTATACGTAAATAATGACGGTGAAAACGTTCCTTTAAAATTTTTTCCATACCCCTCGGGATCCTAGATATAATTGTCGACAACTGTTGGGCTTCGTTAAATTTTTTTAGCTATTGTGCGGTTGAATATTCTCTAGAACGGTAAACTTCGATTTTATTTTTTTCCGCTAGATTTAAAATTTTTTCTTTTGACATTTTGACTCGTAAAATGATTAAGATGTAATACATTGTTATAAGCAATCGCTTCGTACAAAAAAATCATCGCTTACTTTAACAAACTTTGTGTCTTTATTCAAATGAACCAAAATAAATAGCAAATTTTTACACTTTTTTAGAAAAATTTCTTTAGTTAAGAAACCACTATTGACATAATTTTTTTATATCTCAAGATACCTAGCTTTCATCTTTATTTTAAAATTCTGCAATCGCTTAAAAATTTCAAGAGATACAGGCTTCTGAATATGGAATTTTTAGTGCCTTTAAATAAGTGAACCGGAGTGTACAATTAAATACATTTCCTGCATACACATACTAAATACATACAAACCTGCAATTCCATTTCAACTTACCGCCATGTTTTCAACATTAATGCTCCGTATGTTAAGGAAAATCCAATTTCTCTCAGCCATATACGTGCTGTGCATGTGTATAAATTTGGATTCGGATACATAACAATATTCTGCAATAGTTTTGTTGTTTTTTGAAAAAAAAAAAATAGAAATAAAGCGGAAAACAACATGAAAAAGAAGAGGGGGAAAAAATAAGATTTTTATATACCGTTATAAAATACTTAATAGTAATAAATGTATGTGTGTGTGTGTTTTAGTGATATACAAAATATTCGCACAAATCTTGACGCCCGTATTCGTATTTGCTTTTGTGAAAACCAGGTAGAGACTTAAGTCCACAGCTGATCATTGTTTTGTTTATGCATTTCTCTTCACAACTGCCGAAATTTGTTTACCTTTTTTTATTCGTTTACATACCTTGTTTTATACTAAACGTGTTTGTATCATCAAGATTTTTTATTTTCTAACATTTTTTGACATTAAGGAAGCTTTTTGTAGCAACAAAATACACGATGCATCTACCTGGAGTTAATATATGTTGGTGAAAACTTAAAAGTTTTATTTTTTTTTACGTTTATTCGAATTCGAATATTCGCATATATCTTGACATTCGCAATCGTATTCGCTTATGCTTAAAAATTGCTATTCGTTACATCACTAATGTGTATGCACGGACGTGTGTGAAGGTACTTATTGAAGTGTATTAATAAATTTGTATGTGCTTTTATTAAATTTTTAAAAACAATGAAATTTAATATCAGAGAAAAAAGAACGTCATCTGTTTTTGTTGTATTTATGAGAATTATTGTTAACAAGCCATTAACAATAAAGCAATCATGCCATTAGAAGTTGATTATTTGTTAAAAGTTCAGTTTTTTTTTTGTTACTTGTTACAAAAAGCTTAAACGAGTATTTATAAGTTTTGTTTTAAGGATATTTTAATTAAAATAGGCTATAAATTGTAATGTTTATAATAACCCTTTTTTTATATTTTTTGGTTGTTTATTTAGGATAACATCCTGTTTACAATAACATGCAACAATATAATTGCTATTTGACAAATCGACTTTAACTATTATTTTATATTGATGACTTTTTGAGTTCTTATACCCTTCACCAAGGGTGCCAAAGGTATATATAACTTTGGCATTCGCTTTGTAATTTCTATAATTTTCATTTGAGAACCTATAAAGTATATATATTCTGAATTATTATAGGTAGAGGAATTGATAAGCGGATACCGTCTGCCCGTGTTTATATTGAAATCAACCCTTTAAAGCCTCGACGTTTCTTATGTGGTATCAATTTATCAGATATACTTTGAGAATTTGGCTATTGAAAATCAGTTTTATGGACCAATTTTGAGGTGAGATGTTTTTTTTTGATTTAACATTTTTATTTCGATCGATTCATTTAAGGACAATAAGTAATTTGGATAAAATTAAAAAAAAATCACGCGATATGTTGAACTCCAATGAGAACAACAAAATACCTATTAGTAAAAGCCAATAGCTATAGTAACATTATGAATCTTTTTAATTAAACAAAACGTTTGTATTCCAAATTCCTAAATAAATATACATATCGATGCCTTACTTCCTCAACCTCGTGTCTTAAAAATAAAATTTTTCAGGAGAGAAAATACAAACGGTTCATCATTTATACTTCGGTGTTTGGTAAAAATTTTAAATGCAATTATTAAGGAATTAATTGTATTTATGTAAATTAGTAGTAATAATATATTAATCTTTTTTAGTTAAAGCATAAAACAATCGTTTGATATGAAAAAGTCAAAACCGTATTTTTTAAGATACGAGGTTGAGGAAGTAAGGCGTCGATATATACATTTAACTCCTGTATGTGATGTCTTTTAAGTCATCTGACTTCCGCAGTATCGTCAAGAAGCGCTACAGCTAATGGGTTGATATGAATACTCAGCCTTTCCAGATAGTTTTCTGTATATCTTCTTATATCGTCTATTACTTTTGGGATATATAGATCGTTGTGAATTGTGTTATTAGATACAAACCATGGGGCATTTACAATCATCAGAAAAGTCTGTGATTGGAATCTTTGTAGTATTTCAACATTGGAATTACTGGCTGTTCCCCATAGCTGTATCCCATACGTCCAAATGGGTTTTAGCATTGTTTTGTAAATTATCGCTTTATTTTCCAAGCTTAGCTGTGATTTTGGTCCTAGTAACCAAAAGAGTCTTTTGGTTTTAACATTTAATTGTTGTTTTTTAGCTCTGATATGTGTCTTCCACGTTAATTTCCTGTCCATGTGTATTCCTAGATATTTAACGCAGTCATTTTGCGGAATTGGACTATTATTTAGCATTACAGCTGGGCAGTTGCTTCGTCGTAAGACAAAGGTAACATGTAAGGACTTTTCAGTGTTGACCCTAATTCTCTATTTGTTAAGCCATATTTGAATAGCACATAGTTGCCTTTGCAGAAGGTTTGAAGCGTTGGTTGGACAACTATCAGAAGCTAATACTGCAGTGTCATCTGCATAAGTTGCAACTAGGACGTTGTCAGTAACAGGCATGTGTAATGTGAATAATGTGTACAAAATTGGTCCAAGTACACTGCCTTGTGGAACTCCGGCTCTGATTTTACATATTTTAGAAACTTGAGAATTTACTTTAACGTAAAAGCTTCTGTCAGTTATGTATGATTTTAACAGCAAATAAAAAGGAGTTGGAAGTATTTTCTTTAATTTGAAACATAAACCATCATGCCATACTTTATCAAATGCTTGCTGCACATCGAGAAATACTCCTGAGCAATATTTCTTTGTGTCCAATGTATCCCTAATAAAGGCTACGATACGATGGCATTGTTCTGGAGTAACATGTTTTTTCCTAAAGCCAAACTGGTGTTCAGGAACTATCCTTAAGTTGTCAAGTACTAGTAACAATCTTTTCAACAAAATTTTTGCGAATATGACAAGTAAACTTATCGGCCTTGTTATATTATTTTCAGGTTTGTTTGGCTTATGAATCATTATAATTTCAGCACAATTCCACTGAGTGGGGAAGTAATTTAGTCTTAAAATTGAGATGTGAGTGAAAGAACATGATTGTCTGTATTTTTTATACAAATGAAGTCAGAGTTTGTAGCTTTCAGGTAACTTCTTTAACCATTTGTCACTATACGATAAACGTTTGAGAACATTAATGAAAAATATTGATTCAATCGGTTCATTAATGACAAAGGCATGAACTTTTTACAAAGATAACAACAACAAAATGAAGCTGTGGATGGTATGTACAAGCTGGTATAAACTGTGTGGGTTTTTGTTGTGCTTGTTAAATTTTTTCATACCCTTCACATGAGAATGTAAAATATATATAAGTTTGTCATTGCGTTTGTAAGTGATATAATATTCATTTTCAACCCACAAAAAAATAATATGTTCTGAATGCTTAATACAGGTCAATATAGCAGTGTCCGTCTGTGTGTCGGTCCGTCCATGTGAGTGTTGAAATCAACTTTTTGTAGCCCCCCATACACAGTATAGATTCATTTGTAGCAGCAATGGATCAGATACACTTTCGAAAATTTTGGTATTGAAAATCTATAACTGAGACTTATTAGCGGTTGAGATACCAGCAAAAAACCGCATATGCCTGAGTTTTTCTATTAGGCTTGAAACAATAATTTCTATTTATAAATGAAAAAAAAAGAACAACAAAAGCAGGCGATATTGTACACAATGGCATAAACTAAATGTGTTTTTTTTTCAGTTTTTATATTTTTTATGCGTATTAATGTATGTAGACGAATACATGTAATGCGAATCTTCTCGTTTGGTAAACAAGCAAGTGTAAATATTGTTACAGATTTATTTTTAAGTAGCTCAATTTACATTATAATTTATTTTAGTTGTAGTAGTTTAAGTTACTGTAGGTTTATTTGTATTAGTTTATTTTGCTGGTTGTTCGAAAATGTTGTTTGTTATTTTGTGTAGCATACTTTTAGGCACTTATATTATTCGTGCATATTACTTAACGTCTTAATTTAAATTTAACGGTTTTCGAATGTACTAGAATGTACATACGAGAACTTTGTCGAATGTTACCGAACACCACTATGTTACTATAAATAGCCGAACAACACAGCTAACGTAATCAGTATTACAGTAGAGCTTGTAAGGTGCGTATCAAATTGTGTTTGATAATAAAAGTGTATAACCATAAGTGTAATAAGTAAAGTGATATAAAAGCAATCTTTGTGTGTGTTTAAGTAAATAAAGTGCTCTTAATTTTATAACGAATTTCAACTGTTTTTAATTGCAATAGAAGAACTCAAGAGGTTTATTTAAAGGAAATAATCCAACATTTATAAAAGGTATAAACGTAACAACTGGTGTCAGAAGTGAAATTGCATTATAATAAAAGACATGAAATTTGAGGAGCTTAAAGTTGAACAACTCAAGAAAGAATTGAGTAAGCTGGCATTGCCGACAACAGGTAATAAAGTAGAATTGCAAAAGAGACTTCTAGATGAATTTAAGCGGCGTAATATTGACATTGAGGGTTACGAGTTTGACGAAAAAGAAGAAATGGAAGTTTCCACTCGTTCAACCACAAACAACATGGATTTGAGTACAATGCTTGCTGCTATGATAGAAAAGATGGAACTTAACAGTCAAAAATTATTAGCTGAAGTTCAAGAAGGTAAACTAGAAGTTCAAGAAACTTCTAAAGCTAATAATGAAAAATTATTAGCCGAAGTTCAAGAAACTTCTAGAGCTAATAATGAGAAATTGTTAGCCGAAGTTCAAGAATCTTCTAGAGCTAATAATGAAAAATTATTAGCTGAAGTTAGAGAAGTGCAAGAAACAGCTAGAGCTACGACCGAAAAACTTCAGGAAATTTCTGAAGCTGTCAATAACAGAGTAGAGGGCATTGAAAAGCATGTCAGTAAAATAGATAAAAAACTGTCTGATCTTGAAATTGACATCGGAGTACAGGCTAGAGATGTTGACGAAAAGTTGCAGTTGCAAGTTAAAAATGTTAACGAAAAATTTAAAAATTTGGAAGTAAAAATTAATGATCTTCAATGTCATGAGGGACCGGGGCGAATAATTCCAGAAATATCTAGTAGAATAAAAGCCCCTACTTTTGATGGTAGTGCACCATTTAATGTTTTTAAGTTTCAGTTTGAGACAGTTGCCAATAGAAATATGTGGAACAATGAAGAAAAGGCTTTAGAGCTGATTTTGGCATTAAAAGGCAACGCAGCACAAGTTCTAGAAAGTATACCTATTGGCTGCAGAGAAAACTACGATGACATAATGGTGGCGCTACAACGCAAGTATGGCGGCGAGCACAAACGAGATATATACCGAATGGAACTACGAGGCAGAATACAAAAAGCTAACGAGTCATTACAAGATTTTGCAACGGAGATCGAGCGTTTGGTGCAGCTGACATATCCAGGTGAAAATCACCCATTTTTGGATCAGTTTAAAATTGAAACGTTTGTTAATGGAATACGTGATCCTGAAATAAAGCACGCGGGGTTTGGCACGCATAAATCGACGTTTGCAGAAACAGTTTCATATGCACTTACACAGTAAACTGCAAAATTACTCTCTAAGCCACAAATATGTAAGGTGAGAAATCTCGAATTTTCTGCAGAAAGAGACGGTGATATAGTTAATGAAATCAAAAACGCAGTTATACAGGCGTTAGAGGAAAAGCAAGGCAAAGCCAGAGCCAAATGCTATAATTGTGGTAAGAGTGGACATTTTCAACGAAATTGTAGAGCACCAAGAAAGCGGGCTAGATTTGTATCGCCACCTGAGTACAGCAAGCTGGAAAACACGCAGTTACCGTTAAAACAAGTTGACACTTATAGGCATGAGCATGATCCCATAACCGAGGGCCCCACAATCTCCATATCAGTTATGCAGCAGGAAAATAACAACCTTACTGCTTGTGGGTATATCAGTGGTCGGAGGCATGTTCTTACAATAGATACAGGAGCATCACAATCAATTATCAGACCTGATATAGTCAAGGAGGAAATCGAACCACTATATGGTGTAAGTCTACGAAGAGCTACTGGAGAGTTTGCTAATGTTTATGGAAAAATAAAGGTGAAATTAACTATTGCAAATATAAGTGTTAATCATGTATTTATTGTTGCTGACATTGTGGATGAAGTAATCATCGGCGCTGATTTTATGATAAGTCATAACATTAATCTGCACATGGGACGAAAAGTTATGATTTGGCGCAACATTGAGATTCCGTTGGATTACTGGACTAAACGACTTCAGGAAAATAACTCCAGCATTGAGCACAGAAAAGGGGTCAAACATGGCAATGCGGATGCACGTTCCCGAAAATTCTGCAACTTAAAGAACAAATATTGTGCAAAACCTGAGGAAGAAGAGCGCGTAATAGATGTTCGACTAACGCAGGTAGACACAAACGGGGAATGGTCAGTGGCGCAAAGAAAAGATCCTATATTGGCAAAGATTATATCAGCAAAGGAAAAAGACAAAAGGCCCACTCGAAACCCAATATCAGCGGGAAGTTCACTGATGAAATCCTATTGGGTGCTGTGGAATAGCCTGAAGGTGGTTAATGGATGTCTTTACCGAATATGGGAAAGTGCTAATGGAAAATCGGTCACAAATCTAATTGTGGTGCCGTCCTCTAAAGTCGACGAAGTTTTAAGGGAGTTTCACGATGGTCTCAGTGGAGGTCACTTTGGCATGACAAAAACCCTTAAATTGTGAAACCCTTAAAAGTGAATTTATGCCTATTCGGGACGAACAGGCTTAAGCGGGCGGTAGTGTTACAGATTTATTTTTAAGTAGCTCAATTTACATTATAATTTATTTTAGTTGTAGTAGTTTAAGTTACTGTAGGTTTATTTGTATTAGTTTATTTTGCTGGTTGTTCGAAAATGTTGTTTGTTATTTTGTGTAACGTCTTAATTTAAATTTAACGGTTTTCGAATGTACTAGAATGTACATACGAGAACTTTGTCGAATGTTACCGAACACCACTATGTTACTATAAATAGCCGAACAATACAGCTAACGTAATCAGTATTACAGTAGAGCTTGTAAGGTGCGTATCAAATTGTGTTTGATAATAAAAGTGTATAACCATAAGTGTAATAAGTAATGTGATATAAAAGCAATCTTTGAGTGTGTTTAAGTAAATAAAGTGCTCTTAATTTTATAACGAATTTCAACTGTTTTTAATTGCAATAGAAGAACTCAAGAGGTTTATTTAAAGGAAATAATCCAACGTTTATAAAAGGTATAAACGTAACAATATGTATAAATATATATTTATACTTATATTTGCACATCTACACTTTTGTAAAGGGTAAATTAAGATTTGGCTCAGCCCAATAAAGCGGTCTACTTGTTTTTTTTATGTTTTAAGTTAATTAAATTCCCCATTGATATGTTCGTTAGCTAAAGATACCAAATTGTTATTCGTATACTTGAAGATTATTTATGAGAAAAACTGACTGAGATATAAGCATTTTGTTTGTTCTTTTTGTTTGTTGCCCTAGATTTTATGATTTTTTAAGCTTTTAAATAAGCAAGAGGGTTGATGTGGGTATCAAAGAAAGAGAAAGGCTTGACTAGAAAATTATAATAAGCCAAAATAAATTAGAAATCCATAATGACCGCCAGTACAAAATATATGGATTAGATCTAGAATTTAAAAATTAATTTCTTTAAACCTTCAATAAATGTATCAAATGAAAAAGCTTGACAAGTAGAGTACATCTAACTATATAAAAATTCCAAATCAAAGATGGCATTGGAAATAATAAATAATAATATAAAATCTGAATTCTAGGCCACGCAACTATAAAATCACTATACCTTCGTACATGATGGTGAGGACTATTGTCGGATTCGTAACGTCCAAAAATAGCACTCTTTCTGTTTTTTTTTAAATCATTTTTGTTTTAAAATCTATAAACTGGTATTAAGCAAAATACAATTTTTTTATTACAAACAAACCAAAATAAATATATGTTTTCAGTTTATTGATAAAATATATCACCCACAAGTCAGTCAGTAATTGGTCGGTGAAATATTGGCATTTGTTTTATATCCTTTTATCTATTAGGTGCACATACATACATAAATATTGGTGGCTATCAAATGGCATTTGTAGCAAATAAAATAGAATGTTTTCAAAACATGACAACAAATTTAAACGCAAAGTAACGTAACATGCAACATTATTGACCATTTAAATCAATTTCAAGGCAATTAAATTTGATTTATTTTTAAATATTGCTATTTGAACTACTAAATGGTGTAACCAATATAAACATTAAGGCTTTGATTCATATAAGAAGAGAGATCGTGAATAGGTAGGAAAGGGGGATGCAGTAAGCAGGATCCGCCTCCAACACCCACACTCGGAGACCAATATGGTCCATTGTGTAATAGAATTGTTTAATAATTACACCGAAGTTCTAAGTTGAAACAGTCTTCTTTACAAAAAGAAATATGTGAGTAGTAGTGAGTATATTTTGTTTTAACTAGACAAAATTTTTTTCCTGTTATAAAAACAGTGATGACATACTGTAGTTTGCCTAGAATATGATAGGTGGACAAATTTCAAAACGTAAACAACACCCGAATTGCCAGAAAAGGTTGTTATCAAATACGCAAGTGGTGAGGCATAAGGGTCATAAGTCAGGCAATAATTTTTATGCAGCCCTTTTTATAAGTTGCAATTTAGCGACTCTTTCGTGTACATTTCATGCTGGAGTATTGTAATGTTGTGAAAGTTTTTGTAATAAATATTAATACTGAGGGTAAGTACTATTTTTTAATATACTTTTTTTTAAATCTGAATCTATTAATTTGAATTTTAAGTATTTTTATACCCTTCACCTGTAGTGCCAAAGCGTACATATAGCTTTATCATTCCGTTTGTAATTTCTACAATTTTTATTTTCGAACCCATAAAGTATATACATATTTTCTGAAAGCTTATTAATAGAGGAGTCGATTAAGCCATCTGTCCGTGTGTTGGTTGAAATCAACTTTTAGAAACAACCACTTCTTTCTCAGATCAGTGTATGGTATTAGTCTTTTGAAAATAACCGAAAATGAATCGCTATTGATATTCAGCACATTCGCCTCATAACTTTCTGAGATATAAGTAAATAAACATGACTGCCTCTGTTTTTCCCATATTTTTACCACAAAAGTTAAAATTTTGCAGCCATAGAATATTAAAACCTTTGCTACTATTTGTAGATATGGTATGCCTTTTAAGATATTCGTGACAAATTTTGGATTAATCAGGCTCTAATCGGTAAAGTTATAAGCAAAAATTTTTTTTATTTAAATATATATTCCAAAAGTTTACAAACTAAAATCAAGTTTTTTCAGCTTCTGGACAACTGAGGGAGTCAATATTCATATCATCTGAAAGGCCTTGACTAGCGCAATGTAAGCAATATAAAAAAAATTAAAAATCATGTTGGCCGCCACTACAAAATGGCGGACAATAAATTAATAAATGGGTCAAATCTGATATTTTAAAATGTAACTAAATATTGGTATCAACTAAAGAAACTTGACCAGTAGAATTCAGTAAATTATTAAAAAATTTAAGAGCCAAGATGGCGTCTACAACAAAATGGCGGATTTTTTTTTTAACCCAATCAATATGGGTATCAAATGAAAGGGATTGACTAGTAGAATCCAGTTAGCTACGTAAAAAATCAAAATGGAGGATGGCGTCGAATATTATAAAGAAAACTGGCATATAATATGAAATATATTTTAATATATGTGGGATTATACGTCTATGTATATGATACTGATAGACAATTTGTTTATGATTTCTAGCGATGAAACAATTCAACGGTGAATATAAAAAATGAAATTTAAGCCGGAATGGTTAATATATTTTGATTGGCTCCAAGAAAGGGACAGTTTCGCACTTTGTATTCCTTGTTAAAAAAATAAAATTAATGAGCCCCTGTGTCCTCTTAAGTTTTATGAAAAAACAACTCTACACTTAGTCAGCTTACAATAGAAAGACTTTACAATAACGAACAACAAAGTCAAAAATCAGCAGCTTACAAATGCCAAACATATACTCTTTATGTTTTGTATACTTATCACTTAACTCACCATTTTTTCTAATAAATTACTTATCACCCTTATTGATTGAGATTCAACAACAGCAAAACTAATGAAATGAGGAAGTACAAAATCAGCTGAAGTAGCTGAGTAGCAGACAAGTTAAAATTTAATTTCTGCTTTGCAGAACAGAACATTTCATTTCATCGTTGATAAAACTATGGATGTTGCAATAAGAAAATGTTTAATTTTAGTTGTTCGTTATTCTGGAGGACAGTTTTGTCGTCTTATTTGAGCTCACTAAGTCAGATGAGATTTTATTTTTTTTATTACAAAAAAAATATTATCCATCAATCAATAATATATCAATCAATTCGGTCAGTTTTGGTCGCTTTTACAGACAATTTTGGTCCAATAGCAAATTTTTAAGTGGCACCGCTGCTTGTTATAGATGAGTTCTTAGATTTGTATTGTTAATCTTTACAGTTTTCAGTATCGTCAAAATGTGTGTGTAAGTGGAAAAACGTAGTGTTGTTTCTTTTAACAATATGTCCAATGAATTACGTTCTCTCCGAAAAAATCTATTTTCTGTAGATTTCTACTTCACGGAGAGTTACCACACATTTGAAAAAAAAAACAGTAACAGATTTGTCTGCTAATTCGTTACAATACAACACAAATCTATTAACTGAGCCATTAAACTCTTTGTAGTTAGTTTTGTTAACAGTGGTGTTGTGCATGTGAAAAAGTTAACCGGCTTCAAGGACAAAACGCGATGATCTTTACATTTAAAATATTACGTTTAAAATAGTTTCAATATAATTGTACTTTTTTTTTAGTTCTCCTTTTTGGAAGTGCTGATTGACCCTTCAGCATTTTATATGACGATATACATACACTATTCAATGTTACAGTTAAATAAAAATTAATGTAGAATACAAACATACATACACATTAAGATAATAAAATTTATCTCCAAAACTTAACTTGTATGTGTGTTTGTGTGCGTGTGTACATGACCAAATCGTTTAGTCTTTTTAAAACACGTTAAACATGAAACGTATATAAACCCAATTGGAAAATTTCAATAGAGACGATATACTTTAGTTTGAAACTTAGTTTATTATCATTGATAAATAGAAGTGATTACAATTTATGCTGCCTCAATCAATACTACGTAATGAGCGGCAAGCGAAGGTAGAAATTCGTCCGTTCAACTGAAAATGTTAATAGATTTCTCGTGCTAGCAATCAGTAAAGTTTACGAGACAATTAAAGTTGGTAAAATCTTCCAAATAACCTCATTTATAAATGTGACCTTTGCTTTAAAATGATTATTCCGTTCTATTTTCAAATGTTCAATAAACATTGTTTAGCTTAACAAATACATATAAGCGACTAATGTCTTCTTCTTATTGATAACATGTTTAATAAACATTGCAAAACGACAGAAAATATTTACCATTAAGCGGTCGATAGAGAAATAAAATCAAATATAAAGTATGCATTATTAATAATATTTATTTAATAATAAAAAAATTTCGAAATCTAGATTTGTAAATTTGTTTGCCATGTTGAATTTGATAATAACTTCACCATCTTGTACATAGCTAAAATGACCACGGCGTAACTTTGCCTGGATTTCATATTAAATGCTATACGTCACTTAGCTTTATTATTTTTAATGCCATTTCTGATTTTGAACTTTTAAATTTTTTTCTTATATGTCAGTTGTTTACGAGCCCAACGTAAAATAATGAAATAAGGTGATGTGTGTATTAATAATTGAAAAAAAAAGGAAAATACCAAACAAAATGTTGACCCACTTGGGGCTCGAACCAGCTTTGCATGGTTCTGTAGTTCAGTGACATAACCACTAGAGTACCATCTATATTTTATGATTTGTATTTGTTTGCAGATTTATTTTAAGATAATTGAAAGAATGCATGTTTACTTACAGTTATATATACCAGTATATATAACTGCCAAAATGCAAAATGCATGCAAAAATAGTCTTAGAACCTAAATCCAACACTGAGTTTCAGCAGATTGTTATTTTACGTTTCCTGCACAGAAAAAAATAATTTTCATAATATTTATGAATGCGTTCATAATATTTATGAAACGATCATAATATTTATGAAAAAATTCATATATATAAGAATCGTTTTGTGTTTCCCAGTATTAAGTTATGAAAAAATACATTAATATTATGAATTTCATTCATAAAAATATATTCATAGAATTTAAGAAATTTTTCTTACAGTTATGAAATTTTCTTATTTTTTTCATAAATGTTTTTATTTCCCTACTTTGTTTTACAATTTATTACATAAATAATAAGAAATTTTTCATATATTTTCAAAACAGTTTCATAACAAAAATTTTCCAAAAATTTTATCATCCTATAAGTTTTTATATAATTTTTTTTTGGTTACTTTTTCCTGAAATCTAAATAAGACTACCAAATTTTTATGAAATCGTAAACAATATAAATATGTTTAATAAAAAAGTTATTTCTGTAAACATACATATAAGTTTAGAATTTATGAAGTATTTTATATATTTATGAACATTTTCTTTCAAATTAACAAAAATTGTGTTAAACTAAAACTTACGGTTTCAACTTAAACTATTAAATTTGGCATACTGCAAGTGTGAGAAGTAGAATTGATAGACTTCTTTGTCTAACATATTACCGACATATGTACATATGTATATGTATGCAATAAAAACTACAATCATTGAAATGTTAGTTTTGCATTGTCGTGCCACGTGGAAGCATCATTAAGAATAAAATAAAAAAAGGAACAAGTGTATTAATTAATAAAAATTGATTTAATTATTAAAAAATAAGCATAAAAGTAAGTGATAAATATGATTTCGTGTTTTAAGTGTAATAAAGTATATGCAGATGTAGATCAATACATTTTTCATCTAAAAAATTACCACTTTTGTACAGTTAAAGATAAATTTCTATGTACTTATGAAAATTGTCATCAATTGTTTGATAATATTTTTAGATTTAAAAGGCACTTTTCAAGAAAACACAAAATTGCTGAGATCAGAAATAAATTTGCCACTTAATTGTTCTACTCCTAACATCACTAAAGTTTCCTCTTGTTCCAAAGAAAATAAAAACAAATTTAGTGGGGACTTGCAAAATGTACTAATTATGTCGAAAAATGGAAAAAGTTTAATTGATTATTACAAAAAACCTCACTCATTTAAGGAATCCCAAAGAAAACTTTTAATAAGCACAATAGCCAAATATAGTCGACTCGGATGAACATTTTTCTTTGGGAGAAAGTTATAATATAGAAAAACAAATATTAAAGATTTTTCCTAATGAAAAACTTGTGAGTATATCATAATTTCTTAATAATTTTTTGTTTCTTGTTTTTCTTTATATTTTAAATTATTTTCTTATTTTTTACTTTAGGAATTCTATCGAACTTGCAAAAGAGGTCGTATTTATGCAAAAGTTTGTAATATGAAAACCCAGATGAAGTTTGCTTTTTCAGATTCTACATCACCAACTTCTTCAAGTAATGAAGACAACATGTTTGGTAAAAAAAACTTTCTGTACACATCTTAAAAATTTATCTTTTTATTATTTGCTGTTCTTTTAATTCGTACTAAAATAGTTCCTGAGGAAGATTACGAAATAATAAGAAATTCCCTAAAAGATGATACACTAAATAAAGATCAATACATTGAGTATTGAAAAAAATTTACTCAGTACCGATTTTCTCAAATTGAAAAATGCAAATCGGCTGCTGAGATTTTCAAAATATGGCCAGAATATACAAACGCAAATGGTATACGCACGGTATGTAAAAAGTATATATATATATGTATAATTAATATTAGGTCACTGTTTATATATGTATATATATATATATATATATTTGTCTTTTCAGGTTGATATTGATATTTGATATTTCTATTAAGTACCCAAATTGCGAAAGTATTCATGAAAACTGGGCTCTAAAATCTGACAAAATAGAAACTTTAGTGAAGGAAAAAATTTCTAGCAAAAGTACAAATGGGTTCAATTTTAATTTCTTAAATGAGGATACCAGAGAAAGTTAGTATATAACAGTACACATAGCTTAATTTATTTTTCTTACAAAATATTTTTTTTAAGTGCAGATACACGGGATATCATATTGCTCATGAATCTTCATTAATTGCTATTATCGCCAAATAAACACGGAGGAAAGCAATCCAGAAAGTTTAGTGTCGAAGATTCTTTAGGCGCTTTTGCAATATTTGCCAAATCAAATGAAGAAATGGAAGAAAAACTACGTTCTATATGTTCATCAAAACCATTCCTACAACCACGTATTTTAATAATAGGTGATATACAAATGATAAAGGACATTTTCGTTTACGTTGATGGGTTTCGTTTTAAAACAATGTATGTTATACATGCTTTAGGCATATGCTTTAAGGTATTTTTTGTTTTTAGTTTAAAATACCCAGAAGAAGCAAATCTTTTCTGGGTATTTATTGAACACTTTTTTTATGATATTAAAGAATTTTAAACTAATATTAAAGTTTCAACATTATATAATGAATTAAATATATAATTAAATGTTTCTTAAAAACTGTATACAAGTATATTATGTATGCAATTAATTACATATTATATAACATAATAATATTATAATAATTTTTACTAAAATATATGTAAGTGTTCAATTGTAATAAGAAAAATGTACAAATTTAATTTTACCATTAAATCTTTCTTAAAATAGAAAAAAAAATATTTTTTTTAAATATATTAAAAATATGAGTTAAAAAATAGCAACTAAGTCGCATTTTCATTTATATTATGAATTTGTTCTTAAATCTATGAACTCATTCATAAAGAAAACCCAGTATTATTAATATCTATGAAAAAATTCATAATTATTAGGAATTAGTACTTTGGAAAATAGTTTATGAACTTTCTCATAAACTTGAAGTATTTTTTCGTAAATAGCAACAATATTTTCATAAATGTTGCAAACAATATTTTTCCCAGTATTTTTTATTAATTATGAAATTGTTCATAAATAATAAGAAAAATTCATAATTCTGTTCATTGGCAAATTTTTCATAAAATATTCATAAATATTATGAATTTTTTTTTTCTGTGTGTCTAGTGTTTTTGAATGGATTATGGCTTTTATTGAAAAAAATACACTTTTATTTGTTAGACAAACTGGCTTTCGTACGAATCACAGTTGTACTACAGCACTAGTTGATGTCACTGAAAATTTACGTCAAAATCTTGATAATGGCAAAATTTCGTTTCTGGTTCTTCTTGATCACTCTAAGGCTTTCGATACTGTGGATCAAGCACTTCTCTAACTCTTCCTCAACATCTGCTAAACTAATATCTTCATATATTAGTGGTCGTTCTCAATCAGTAGTTTTAAATGGTAAATTCTCGTTTCCCCTTCATCTCACCAAAGAAGTGCCACAATGACTAATTATTAGACCTCTGTTATTTTTCCTGTATATTAACAATTTGCCCAATCAGATATCCTTCTGCAAATTATATATTTGTGCTGATGACGTACAAAATTTGTATTATAATTGATAAATATTATTGAATCTCTAACCAAACGTACGGCTGCGAACTTTTAGTGACATGGCCAGTATGCGTAAACTTTAAGGGGTTTTCAACAACATCGTTAGATACATATGTCTTCGGACTAAGAAGACTTGATCGCACTTATTTCTTTCTGATGCTCTTTAGCGACAACTTTTTTAAGATTCGAGTTCTTCTTCTGACTTATTAAGTAACACTGGTCAACGGCAAAAAAAGGCTTCGATAACCACTATACAGATTTGATGCATTATGGATACCTATGTACAAAAATGGTTAAATTTTTTGATTCTATTGATAATTTTTTTTTTATTTTTTATTTTAAATACAAGATTTTTTTAGACGCTTCTCCACATAATTAATGATAACTCGAAAATGGTTAGTTCGATATTAAAAATATAAACTTTGAAAAATGAAGATCTATATAGCCTTTAAGCCGTTTATATATTGCGTTTTAATCGGCTCAGTAGTTTCGGAGTTAAAATAAAAAATTAAAGCAAAAAATATACTTTTTACGTAAAAATAGCAATTTGTTTTGTTTTCAAAATATCATGAAAAATCGAAATCTAAGAAGCACAAACATGTCAAAAAGGTTTCGAAACAATTTTTCTAGGAGAAAAACATTAACTAATCAATTTGATGTACATCAAACAATAAAACTAAAATTTTGTGAAAATGAGCTAGATCACTTAATTGTGAATAAATTCCAAAGAAATCAACCGATTTTTATAATCGATATCTTATTTTGTTCCTTTTATATGTGGGTTTGCGATATAATAATAATTTAATAATAATAAATAGGTAACAAATTGGAACAATTTTTGCAGTTTTCGATTTTTCATGATTTTTTGAGAGCAAGAAATTGCTATTTTCACGTAAAAATATATTTTTTGCTTTATTTTATTATTTTAACTTCGAAACTACTGAGCCGATTCAAACGCAATATATTAACAGATTAAAGGCTATGTCGATCTAAATTTTTCAAAGTTTATTTTAATAATATTGGACTAACCGTTTTCGAGTTATCATTAATTATGTGGAAAAGCGTGTAAAAAATCTTAAATTTCAATTAAAAATTAAAAAAAGCATCTCTATAGAACTTAAAATTTGGACGATATTTGTACTACTGGAACCACAATACATCAAAATTGCATTGTGGTTTTTGAAGCCTTTAAAATTTTTCTCAAATTTTGTTGCTTTGTGTAATATATACGCAAACGCCTTTATATTTGTTTGACAACTTACGTTTTGCCAGATCGCTAAGGAGCGGATAGCTTGTTACACCTAAGCTAAGGTATCTGGTATCTGAATAGCTTTTTGCGTTTAGTAGTCGTATTTGGAATTTTACTCGCCTTTGAAATTTTCTACCACCAAACCAACAAGTTAATAGCAACGTAAATAGCTTACGGAAATTTGTTTTTGATTATTAAACCCTTCACCTGTTGGGTCAATGGTATATATAGATTTGTCATTCCGTTTCTAGTTTCTACAATTTTCATTTCCGACCCCATTAAGTATATATTTTCTAAAACCTTATGAATAGAGAAGTCGATTAAGCCCTGACCATCTGACCGTCTGCCCGTCTGTCCGTGTGTTAGTTGAAATCAACTTTTAGAAGCAACTATATGTTCCTCAGATCTGTGTATCAATCATATGGAAATATTCGGGAACGAATCGCTATTAAAATTCAGTATAATCGCGACATAACTTTCCGAGATATGAGCAAAAAATCACGACCACCTCGTTTTTTTTTCAGAATTACAACAACAACATAGATATATACTGCTTAGAGTAAACGTGGCATCGAATCCCAGCTGAGCCAACAAATTTTTTTTATACCCGCCACCAAAAAAATGGTGGGGGTATATTCATTTTGTCATTCCGTTTGTAACACATCGAAATATCCATTTTAGACCCCATAAAGTATATATATTCTGAATCAGGGTTTGATTTGATGACGATCTAGCTATGTCCGTCCGTCTGTCCGTTCGTCTGTCCGTTTGTCTGTCCGTCTGTTGAAAGCACGATAGAGGTCGCACCGAAAAAGCTAGGGGGCTCAAATTTTGCCAGAATCTTTCTTATAGACAAAGTTTGTTTGGTATTGAAAATGGGCTAAATCGGAATATTGGGAAGAGAGTTTTAGCTCCAAAAGCAAGAGTAGGTCGAAAAACCGTGTCCTTCGAACATCGAATAAAATGGAATTCTGTCCAAACGCATTAACGTAGACTCATGAAACTTCGAATATATATTTCCTGAGTATAAACAATATTTTTCCCCGAAAATTGTCTAAATCTATGCATCAGGAGAGGAGTTATCGATCAAAATGTACGAAATTTATACCGCACAGTGTATTTTTCGGTATACAATTCATATAATTTCTCTATTAATAAAGATTTTGGAATAATAAAGGGCTAAATTGAAACACCTAAGTTGTACTCATTCGAAAAAACAACTCTGACACGCCTACTATATCGCCCACTTTTCACGTTATCTACCGTTAATGAAATTTAAAAGCTCATAAAACCGCCAAAATTAGAGGTATGATGATCCCCCTAGGCAATGACATTACTGTGCCAGAAAATTAAGGTGCCACGCCCACTTTTACGCCCACCTCCCATATAACGTTTTACCTTAAATTCATATAATTTCTCTATTGACAAAGTTTTTGGGAAAATAAAGGACAATATTGAAATATCTAAGTTGTATTTATTAGCAGAAACTTTATTGACACTCCTACTTTAACGCCCACTTTTACTAAAAGACTACATTTACAAAAGCATTTTAGTAGCATATCGAAGTTATAAAGGGTGGTTAAATTTTAAGGACCGATTTTGAATTTAAATAAAACACAAATTATTTAAGAAATTATTATCATTTTTTTAATTATTATCATTTTTTTAATTTAATAATTGTATGGATCAATTATGTATATAACAAAATATCGGCCAAATGCAACCCCCCCCTATCCGTGGTGACACTCCTCTATCTGATGGTCCAAATTTTCAATGACAATGTAGATGCTCAATTGTTGGGCATGATGATGAGTTAAGGTTGACTGCTCTTTTGCCACACTATCGCTAAAACCATCAGTGGTTCCCATTCAACTCACTGAGAAGGCCTTCACAGATTTTCTAACATTTTTTACAGACCTGTTTTGCAGAAATTTAAATATTTGTTACAATTCTCCCGATTGTGGACGAATTTGAATGATTATGTTGATCAGAAGAATTACGAAGTGCACATAATGCATTTTGATTTGAACGCCCATTTTTATAAAAAACCTGAATAACTTTAAAGCATTGCTCATTTGCGTATCTTTCCACGGATCAAATTGAGTAAGTTTGAGATTGAGAAATGTCAAATGAAATGCAGAAAACAAATTTAAAGACTAGGTGTAGTTCACCTTCAACATGGGCCCTTAAAATTTAACCACCCTCTACAAAGAAAGTGATACATATTTTATTATAAAGGGATTATTCTATAGCGATTAACAAAATAATAAATATTGTGCTTTACATGTACACAAAATTGGTGGTGGGTATAAAAGATTCGGCACAGCCGAATATAGTGCTCTTACTTTTTTTTTTATTTTATATATCTATATATATAAAAATTAATGTGTGTTTGTATGTTTATATGTTTGTTTGTGTTTTATAGACGGTTAAACGGCTAGACCGATTTCCTTGAAATTTTCACAGAATGGTCGTGGCACCTGCCATATGAATTATGGGGCAGGTGCCATAATACGAAGCACACCGGGTATTAGCCAGTTATTTATATTTTTATTTTTTTTTGTAATTCTTTTTATATTTTTTTTAATTGTTTTTTTTAATTTTTTTAATTTTTTTTAAATTTTTTTATTTTTGTAATTTTTTATTGTTGTTTTTGTTTTTAATATTTTTTTTTTTTTTGTAATTTTTTTTGGAAACATACATACGTAAACTCAATTTATAATTTTACAACGGGTTGTTTTGTATATGAATGTACGTATTTCATATGAGTTGAATGGTGATACAAACAATTGTTATTGCATGACTACACGTTGTGAAGGGTATATAAGATTCGGCACGGCCGAATATAGCACTCTTACTTGTTTTTTCTGAATTTAAATTAAATATATTTTTGTATGTTATTACAATAGGTATTATATATTTTTTTTTTTGTTTAAAATTTTGTTTATTTTTCATATAACTTCCCAGCAAAAAGTGAATTTGCAGGGGTTCAACTGGTAACGAAGTGATTAAATTTAGGTAAACACACTAATGATTTTAACATTAGCGTGTCATTGGAGATCATGTGTTTACATGAATACATTAGTCAACTGCACTCTATTTTAATAAGTGCATAGAACTCATGCATATTTGATGAGAAGAATCGGAAGCTTCTTGAGTTGAATTAGTTTGTTTACATGAATCGTATAAGATACTTTGCATGATTTTGCATTCGTTTTTAAGCACATATTATGAAAAACTTGGAATTCTTTTTGAAATAATATCAAGCATTTGTTAACATTTATATTTATATTTACATTAACATTTATATTTTATTTATCAGCTGCAGATACATTTTGCCTTTCTCACTTTAAAATACTGCAAAGCTTCATTGTTTCTTTTAATTATATTTAAGCGTTACTAAAAGTGTGCTTTCTATATATTTTGATTTAGGTTTTTGTTAAATATATTTAAAATTGTTCAACTTACCGTACAATAAATAAAAAAGGCACCCAATGCAATGACACGCAACAATGCAGGACTGGCGGCACGTACAACCTTAAACAAAAGAAAATAATACAAAACATAGACAAATTAAATTATATATTAAAAGATTAATGGTTAGTTAGACTTGTGGGTATTAAGTATTCATGAAACAAGAAATCAGCACGTTGTTCTAAAAAGTGCAAGTGTAAGGAAAATTTAGATTTACGTTAAATAACAATGGACCTCAATGAATAAGTTTTAATTAAAGGATATTTATAAAAAATATCATTAATCGAATATACCGAAGTTGTTATTTATGCTTATATCTCAGTTAATTTTAAACTGCTTTATTAGTTTTTCTCAGCAATAATTTCCGAGACAATCGCTTATAACTTGATGTCAAAATGATTAGAAATTTAAAAAATTTTTATAAATTTAAAAAAGATTTATATTCTTCCAAATAATTTTTGCCCATAACTTTGCCAATTAGAGACCGATTTATACAAACGATTTAACGACTAACGCTAGTGGCATATTATATCTATAAATAGTCACATACGTGTCTATAGATTATCCTAACGTATTCATTAATATGGGAAACATTTGGGAAACTCAGAGTGAGTCGTGTTTATTTGTTTATATCTCAAAAAGTTTTGGGAGATTGTACAGATTTTCGATACTGTTTTGCTCCCGGATATTTCTCATATTTTGATTTTAGGATGTCGGAGGCTTTTAAAAATCATATTTCAACATACATGCGAACAGACGAACATTGCTCAGCCGACGGGGCTATTCATAAGCTTATAAGGAAATTATATTTTGTGGGGTCGAAAATTCACACGGAATAACAAACCTATATACACCTGAACTCTCTATGAAGGGTACAATATTATGCATGTATTTATGTATGCATGCAAGTATCTATGTATGTGTACATACAGTACATTTCATTGTTCTGCACAACAAAAACAATCTTTGATATTGTGCCTTAATACATACCTTGACTTGTTGATAGCGAAATGTAAACCAGGCAGCTGGTGGCAATAAACCAATTACAACACAAGCCAGTGCCAAGATACTGGTACGCATCGGCCAATTTAGAGCAGCTATACAGGGAGAACTATCTTCACAATAATCACAGCCCTCGGCACAGGGCAGGCATTCGTATTCGTTGACAATATTGTAGGTTGAATTTTTGCCCTGAAAAGAAGAATAAACCAACCAAAAAACATAAATGTAAAACTCAAAACAATAAAATATAAAAGAAATTGTGTATAAAACAAAACCAAAAAGCAGAATATTAAAACCAGAAATGCATGAGTTTTTTTTGGTTCCAGATTTTTTTTTTTTGCAGAATATTAATAACAACATTTTGTAGTGCGGTTTAATGTTTAAAAAATAACTACAAGAAATTCAGCAATAAGCATACAACAGGGCATTTTTCGTTATGCCATAGTTTTTCAGTTTACAATCTTAACAAGTGTTGAGAACTAACACAATTAAAGGAAAAAATAATATTTGCAATTTTATTTTTTCATTTTTCATAGTTTATGTCGAAAGTTAATTGAATTGTTGTAGTTCAGTCGCAAAGGTGCAGGTTTTTTAATATATATTTTCAGTCAGTGGAAAGAGTTTGCACAACACAAGATTATTTTGCCTCTTGAAAACTTTAAAGTTGAATAGGCAATAATACTTTTGAACACCTAAATATTTTGCAAGAATGGTTTTAGTTTTTGCCTCAAAATCGCTGTTGTCTTTAGATAAATGGAATTTATTTTTCTGTTTTAACACTTCATCATTAAAAAGCACATCTGTTTATGCTGTTTAAGTTAGGTCGTAAAATAAATTTTGTTACTAAGAATATTCTTATGCATCGAAAAAAAAATTAATCTTAAGGCTTTAAGTGGCTGTAAACTACAGTTTTGAATTATGAAATTACAAATATTTTATTATTTTAAATTTATCATAAGTCGAAAAAGGTAGTTAATTCTTTTAAATATGGAATATGTTATGAAACCTCCTACATCAAAAAATTTATTTTTTCTTTTTGTTAGTGAAATAACTAGATTATGGGAAAATTTTATTTAAACTTTGAATATATATTTAGACAACTAAAAATGCATTTATAAAGACAAAATTAAAAAGATAAAAATGCATTTTAAAGAGAAATATTAACCCATTTCCATCCTCTGTTCGCACTTGCGAACACAAAACTTACTCATTTTGGTCGGTAATTTTTCCTGCTTTTCTGAATAGTCATGTTTAAAGTTTTAACGCAAAAGTGTTGTATATATTTTTAGCTTATACAGGGTGGACCAAAAGTCACGCCTGCGTGTAAAAATTGAATAACTTTTTTGTTTATTAATATTTTTTATTTTTTTTTTGGATTTTATTCATCGATTCGTGTTACACCACCATGCAAAATTTAACGACTGAGCAACGAACGAAAGTGGTAGAATTTTACTTTTAATCGTTCTTCGAGGATGAAGTTGGTAATACAGTAACGGTGAATGGGGACAGATATCGCGCTATGCTTAATAATTTTGTACGCCCCGAGGCAGCCAACAAGTGGTTTCAGCAGGATGGAGCAACAGCACACACGGCCCGTGCCACAATGACGCTTTTAAATGAAATTTTTGACGACCGAATTATCTCGAAAAATTCAGAATTTAATTGGCCAGCACGTTCACCGGATTTAACTGGCCCTGATTATTTTCTATGGGGTTATCTCAAAGAACGAGTGTATGTAAACAAGCCTCAAACTATAGAGCAGCTAAAGAACAACATTGAAGCTGAGATCAGGGCAATAGAGCCTGAAACCTTGCATGCAGTTATAAAAAACGCCTGTTTAAGAGCCCAATTGTGCATTGATGAAAATGGTGGTCATCTCTCTGACATTATTTTTCATAATTAAAATTTAGGTCACACAAAGATAATATTATAATTAAATAAAAATTTAATAAAAAATAATAATAAACAAAAAAGTTATTCAATTTTTACACGCAGGCGCGACTTTTGGTCCACCCTGTATAAATAAGAAATAATAATTTTGTTAATAATATATTTTTTATGCTATTCGCGATTATTCTACACAACCATTTTAAGAGGTTTTTAATTTAACCGATCATGTATATATTTATTGTACAAGAATTAAAATTGTAACTATGCAGTTTTTTACAGCAACGAATAAACAAAATAAAATCAAAAGAAAAATCTAGGAAAAATTTTGTTGTACTTAACAGCAAATATTGCTGTTCGCAAGCGCGAACGTTGACTGCTATTCAACATCTGTAATTGAAAAAAAAAAATATAAAAAATTTTGACAGGCATCAAGCAATCTAAACATTACTTAACGATAAGCTAACCAAGGAAAATAAATTTTAACTTCCTATGAGATTGATTAACTTATAATGTGTTTATTCCTCAGGTAAGACTATTGATAGACATGGCAAACTCAAAATACATGCAGTTTGGCATATGGAGTTCCGATTTGTCGATCCATGAAAAAATGGTTCCATATTTAGAACGCCACTAATGTAAAATGTACATAAGAAACAAACCGATTTGATTTAGTTACATATTGTGGCGTATTTGCTCTTCAAATGGGTATTTGTATAACTGTATACCATATGCGGGTATGATTGCCAAATCGGGTTAGGTGCAGATGTTGTATTAAGACTATTACAAAATGTTGAAAACATAAATTACCACAGAGTTTTATTCGATAAATTTTACACGTCATACCAACTAATGTGTTTGCTTATCGAAAAACAATTTTGTGCAACTGGAACTGTCCGCAACAATAAAATTGGAAGGGCACCTTTAAAAACAGGAAATGAATTGAACCGTGGTGATTCTGACTTCTGATCAAGCGAACAAAATATTGGGTTGTCGTTGGGCTGATAATAAAGAATTGACAATTTGTACTAATTTTGATCAAATTCAACCATTTCACTCGGTAAAAAGATGGAAAAAAATAAAAAAATTCGGAAGTTATCAGCAGCGACATATTTTTTTTAAATTATAATTTAGGCATGGGTAGTGTTGATTTGCCTGACAATGCCGTTCAAAATTATAGAATAAATATTCGATCTAAAAGATGGTTTTGGACGTTTTTATTTAATTTTTAAGCGCATCGGTTATCAACGCATGGAAGCTACACTGCTTTGTTTCGAAGAAAAAAAAAACGAAAAACCTATGCCAAAAAAAAGCTTCCGAGTTATAATAGCAAAACAGCTTTTGTTGTCATCTGAAAGAATAGATAAGTCTTCAGAATTTGTACCTCGCAACTTGCCAAGAGTCAATTGAGAGCACATTACCGTAGAGCAGATAGATGAAAATCCTAGACGTTGCAGATTAAAAACCTGTGGAAAGCCAATAAAATGAATGTGCCTAAATGTTTTGAGGGATACCATAAGAGGCAACTTTTCCACTAAATTTAAAAACTATAATTTCATAATTTTTCTTAATAAATATAATTGATAAAATCATAAGAAATTTGTGTTAATTGTATCTTTATATATGAAAAAGAAAATCATATAAAATTTTTTAAAACAAAAAATAATAATGTTGAATAGCGGCCAACGTTCGGGCTAGCGAACACCGATTTCTGACGATCTTCGCAGGGATACGTGAATTTTGATAACGAATTTGAATTCAGAAGCCTCATGTTATCTGGAAACCTGGATTTCATCGATTTCGGACGACTTTTATGTTTTGCGGCTGGAAATGGGTTAAACAAGTAAGAGTGCTATATTCGGCCGATTATCTTGAGTTTTTGTAATGACTTTATCCGTCTTAACTGGTATTTAAACCTACGTTCATCCAGTTTGTATTGGTGGAAAAGACAAGTTGGTCTGGGTTTTTTCATCATATATCAGTTGTCTATACATAGCGATTTTTTTAATTTCAATACCGATCTGCTCCCAAATATTTCAGATATATTGGTACTTTACACAGGACTTGAAAATAACTAGGGGCCTTCGAAAAGTTGATTTCAACATACACACGGACAGGTGGACAGAAGGACAGACGGACAAGGCGAGTTCACTCCCCTATTCACAAGCTTTTAGGAAACACATACTTTATGGTGTCGGAATTGAATGGTATAAAAATCCTTATAACATAAAAAAAGACGTAAGCCATTAAATTTAATTCAGTCTTACGTCATATTGAAAATGTAAATATATTTATATAATTTGTCAACTGAATCTTTTCAAAATAAAAATATTTTGAAACATTTAGTTTCACTAAAGTTATACACCAACAAATATTTAATTTTGTATTATGCAAAAATAAATTATTACAAAAAAGAAATTAAAAAAAAAATTACAATAACAGCTTTTTTAAATTTTACACACACACACACACACACACACGCAAACGCATTTTATTAACGAACATTTTGGATTATATGGCAATACTGATGGCATTGATTGACAAACACTTACTTTGAACTACAACAATAAGAACAAAACGTAGTTTAGTAAATTAAAAAATTTAAATAATGGCGCAAGGAAAACGAAAAGACTTCAAAACTATTCAATTAGTTAACTTTTGTTATAATAAGGGGAAATCTCCAAAAGAACTTGAAGAGATTAGGAACTGCTTATAACATTGAAAACCGTGCCAAAAGGGTTGAACGTTTAGAACTAAAAAAAAGTCAACTGGAAGAAATAAAGCTTAAACAGGATAATCTGAAAGGAAAATAATAAGAACTATTAAGGAAAACCCTTTAAAAAACATGAGAAAATTAGCAGATGACCTTAAAACTGAATGCGGACTTTTAACAAAACAAATATTCATTGCGAGTAGTTAGAAAGAATCCGCTACTTTCAGCGAAAAGTTTAGAAGAAACACGGAAGTTCGCTATTGAACCGATTTCTCTACCAATGGAGTATTGGAGGAGGAGGTATACTTAGGCAATTTTAAAAGAGAAACTAACTACCAGTGACCAACGTTTTAGATTTCCCAAGACAATGGTTCAAAGCATAAATCAAATTTTTTTCGACCGCGACTACTTTCTAGTTACAAAAAAGTACTTCATACATCTCCCAAAAGCCCAGATTTGAATTCCATAGAAAATATGTGGAATTAAAAAAGAACTTAGCTAGCGCATCCCATGACTTTCTAGGATATCTGACAACCATAGGGAAAGTATAGACTCCCACATATGTATGCTCCATAAGTTTGGCGAATACAGCGAGAATTTCAAAAATTAATTTCTTAGATTTGTAAACGTTGTTTTGATGTACGTCTTTGCGTGGTGATTTGCCAAAGTATACTGAACAAATTCTTATACACATCACTAGTATGACAGGGAGTTTTAAAGTTATTTCCATCGGAAATTCCATACCTTTAAAGAAATAAAGTACATAAGCTATAACATGTTCATGTTGCCAAATAGGTGGCAGTGTACTGCATTGTTTCATTTTGTTATAAGTAAATACTTTTCTCATGCTAACATTTTGGTTCTTTATTATGGCTTTTTTCTGTTCGTTGATATTTGCATAAATTTTTCAAATACGAAGACGAATATCAAAATATGTGCAAAATATTGCAAATTTTCATATTCGTTGTATCACTATTATATTGTAAAATTGGTCAAAAATTATAGCCTGTTTACCAATATCGAAAGAAAACAAAAACAAGTAAGAGCACTATATTCGGCTGTGCCGAATCTTTTATACCCACCACCAATTTTGTGTACATTTAAAGCACATTTAAAGTTAATGGCTTTCTTTGTAGAGGGTGGTTAAATTTTAAATTTAAAACAGAGGCCGAATTACGGCACTCGAACGTGATCGAAATTTGAAAACTCTTATTAGAATCTATATACCTAAAGCATACTCGATCGTTCGAGTAAAATTTCGATCGATATCGAATGCCGTAAGTCGGCCCCAGGTCTGTATAAAATGTTAGAACATCTAACTTCGTTAAATGAGAAGCATTGCTGTTTATCGCGATAGTGTGGCAAAAAAACAGTCAACTTCGACTCATCATCGTGCCAAACAATTGAGCATCAGCAATGTTATTTAAAATTTGGACTATCGGATCGAGGTGTGCCGTTGAGGTCGCGGGGCCATTTGGCTGATATTTTGTTCCATACATAATTGAACCATACAAATATTATCATTAAAAAAGAAATGATAATAATTTCCTAAATAATTTGTGTTTTATTCAAAATCAACATCGGCCCTTAAAATTTAACCACCTTTTATAACTTGGATATGCTGGTAAAATGTTTTCGTAAATTAAGTGTTTCAGTGAAAATGGGCGTTAAAGTAAGCGTGTCAATAAAATTTCTGCTAATAAATACAACTTAGATATTTCAATATAGTCCGTAATTCTTCCAAAATATTTATTCATTGAGAAATTATATGAATTTGAGATAAGGCATTGTATAGGATGTGGGCGTAAGAGTCGGCGTGTCACCTAAATTTTCTGGCATAACAATAACATTGACTAGAAGGATTTCCGTAGCAAACTTTATCATCATACCTCTAATTTTGTCGGTTTTATAAATTTAAATTTCATTAACAGTAGATAACGTGAAAAGTGGGCGTTATAGTAGGTGTGTCGAAGTTATTTATGCTAATAAATACAACTTATAAATTTCAATAAAGTCCTTTATTATTCGATTTATAGAGAAATTATAAGAATTTGAGAGCAAACGTTGTATGGGAGGTTGGCGTGTCACATTTATTTTCCGTCAGAAGAAAGCTTTTGACCAAAAAGCAATTCCTGCAAAATTTCAGAATCGTATATCTAATTTTGCCACTCTTATTAGGTTTAAAATTTTGAACATACTGAAAAATGCACTGCGCGGTATAAATTTTCGTACATTTTGATCTCTAACTCCCTTCCTAATGCATGCATTTAGGCAATTTTTCTTTCTTCCTTATACTCCGATTTAGCCAATTTTCTATTCCAAACAAACCTTGTGTATAAGACATATTCTGGCAAAATTTGAGCCCACTAGCTTTTTCGATGGGACCTCTATCGTGCTTTTAACAGACGGACATACGGACGGACATAGCTAGATCGTCGTCAAATAAAACCTCGATTAAGAATATACATACCATTTTTTTGGTGGCGGATATAAAAACTCAAATACTTCAAAAAAACACATTACAAAAAAATTTGTTTAGCTCTTTTACTAAAATTTTGCAAAAAATATTTGACCTTGTGTCACAAAAATTGGTCTGCTGATCACGGTCGGATCGTAACGGGTATAAAATGGGGAGGAGAGGAGAGTTTTATCTACTAAATGGTGCTAATTTCTTTTTGTTATCTTATGTTTTCTAGTAGTTATGGTGTATTAAAAAAAGGAATTTAGGAAAATTTAGACCTAAAGATGAAAAAAAATTATTTCTAAACATTATAAACAATTTATTTTCATGTACTAATGGCTAACAAATTTTAAAATTATACAAAACTTATTTCGTTTGAAAATCTTTTAAAAGCAAAATGTTATAGAACTTTAAAAATCAAAATCTTACTAATAAGTTTCCCGTTTTAGCAAAATGCTGAGCATGTCTATTTTGAATCACCCTGTGGCCCTTAAAATTTAACCACCCTTTACAAAAAAATAGATAAATAAAAAAAATTTAGTTAAAATATGTATTTTAAATATTCAAATACTTATTTTAAATCTACTGATGCACAGTTTTTTTAATATTTTTAAATCTTAAACCTCATAAGACTGTGTGTACAACTATATGTAAAGTTGGGCACAAATCATTACTCTAGTTAATTTTTGTCAACAAACTTCGGTCATTTTCGTTTTCACAAACCCCTATAAAATTCCTTTGTAGTTTGGGCAAAAAAATGTTACTAGAGTCATCTAGTGTTCTACGTGATGTTTAGCAAAGACATCATCCTCAGTGTTTGCAAAATGTAGTGGCGCCTTCAACAGATGTCGCCATCTGCAATGAATAAATGCAAATGAATATGACTAATATATTTTTATAAAAATTTAAAAAAAAAGTGGGCGTGGCACATTTATTTTCCGTTATAACGAAGACTTTGACCAAAAAACCATGTTTGCAAAATTTCAGAACCGTACATATAGTTTTGTCAGTTTTATTACGTTTTAAACTTCAAATATACACTGAGCGGTATAAATTTTCGTACATTTTGACCTATAACTCCTTTTCTAATGCATAGATTTAAGCAATTTTTGGGGAGAAATATTCTTTTGACTCGAGAAATATATATTCGAAGTTTCATGACTCTACGTTTATGCGTTTGGACACAATTCCTTTTTTTTCGATGTTTGAAGGACACGGTTTTTTCGACCTATTCTTGCTTTACGAGCTATAACTCTCTTTCTAATATTCCGATTTAGCCCATTTTCAATACCAAACAAACCTTGTCTATAAGAAAGATTCTGGCAAAATTTGAGCCCTTTAGCTTTTTCGGTGCGACCTCTATCGTGCTTTCAACAGACGGACAGACGGACAGACGGACAGACGGACGGACATAGCTAGATCGTCATCAAATCAAACCCCGATTCAGAATATATATACTTTATGGGGTCTAAAATGGATATTTCGATGTGTTACAAACGGAATGACAAAATGAATATACCCCCACCATTTTTTTGGTGGCGGGTATAAAAAAAAAGAAAACTTAAGGGTGGCTAAATTTTAAGGGCTGATGTTGATTTTGAATAAAACACAAATTATTAAGGAAATTATTGTCATTTCTTTTTATTATGATAACATTGGTATGGTTCAAATATGTATGGAACAAAATATCGGCCAAATCGCCGCCACGACTTTGGCGGCACACCTCGATCCGATTGTTCAAATTTTCAATGCCAATGTTGATGCTTAATTGTTAGGCACGTTGATGAGCCAAAGTTGACTACTCTTTTGGCACACTATCGCGAAAACAGCAATGATTTCCGTTCAGCGAACTAAGAAGGCATTCACAGGTGTTCTCACATTTCATACAGACCTGGTTTGCTGCAATTTAAATATTTTCAACAATTCTGCCAATTGTGGGCGAACTTGAACAATTATGTTGATCAAAAGAATCACGAAGTGCACGAAATGCATTTTGATTTGAACGCCCATTTCATAATAAGCCTAAATAACTTTAACGGATTGTTCAATTGTGTATCTTCCCATGGTTCAAATTGAGTTAGTCTAAAATTGAGAAATACCGAAGAAAACTTGACGTTTAGGTGTTGTTCACATTCAATATCGGTTCTTCAAATTTAACCACTTTTTAATCACTTACTTTTAAATAAATTTAAGCTTGTCTATTTCGAAGGTAAATTTAAACTTGTTACGTATTAAACCATCACAAAAATTCTAGAGTAAAAAATGTGATAGAAGAGTTCGACTTTTCTCTAAAATTATACACAAAAAACACTAAATTGCTTGTACAAAAATGCAACCCTCTCATTTGATGATCAGTTGTATATTAAAAGTGCAAAATACACAAAAGTAAAGAAGAAACAAAACGAATACATTTGCTTTAACTCTCTATGTGCGTGTTTGTCTGTTTATAAATTTCTCAAAAAAAGGTGACAAAAGGTATACAAATATTTTGGTTGATTTTTAAAATATTTTACTAACAGTCTAAAGAAAAAAAAAAAACTCATTTTGACATTTGCGTTCGACAGAAATGAATCAAATTATGTATGAAAACTCTTACGTTTTCTTTGATGTTATATGTCGTTATCGTTCCTATAAACTGTAGATACCTGAACCCAAATCTGTTATCTTTCACTTGGAATGCGAAAGAACACATTTATGCGACATCGTTAAATAGGCTATTTATTAATGTTATAAATTTTTTTTATTTTTAAATAAAATGAGCTTGTTTTTGAATTTAGCGACCCACATATTTTTTTTAACATAAAATAATCTAGAAAAGTTAAAGAATGCCTTAAAAGTGCATACAACATCTTACTTCGTGTGTCTAATACATTCAACTAAATAACGCGAAAACCCATGACGTATGAGTAGTATTTATTTTTTACTATTAAATACAACTCATACTCACTTTTGTACACTTTTCTGTAATAGATTTTTAACTTAAAAATAAAAGAAAAAACAAAGAAGATGAAACCAAAAGCAAATAACAGAAAGCAAATTTCATATATACTAACATATAGAAAAATGTTTTTTTTTTTTAAGAAAACAAAAATGTTAACTGACAAATGTTTTGCATTTGTAGATGCATACAAATAGACAGAATATCGTACATACCAGCATTAGTTTTTCGTATTCTTCCTCCAAGAGACTGCCATTAAAATATTTATGTTGACTTGCGATGTCCGGAAAAAAATATCCTTTGCGGCAAACACATTTATACGAACCTCGTCGAAAACCTAATCCCTGTATGGCCTCACACTGTCGTTTGTAATTGGATACATTCCAGCAAAGTAAATTTGAAAGAAACGAAAAGTAAAGAAATTTTAGTTGTAAAAACGATGTTGAGAATTTGTACTACATTTCTATTAGATTTTTGCATGCAAAAGTATGGGCGTGTTTGTGTATATGTATAAGAGTGGGCTCTTTATATTTTTTTTGTGACTTATGAATGTGTATCTTTGCTTTTTTTCTTTTTTATGCAATTTCCCCGGTGCTTCAATTTGTGTTGTGTTTTTAATTTTTTTTATCTCTTTTTCTTGTTTTAATTATCGAATGTCTTTATTTGCTTACCATTGTTGTACGTTGTTTACATTTATCCGTGCCGGCAAAAATATTGAGGGGCTTTGTTGAACCTGGTAAATTGCGCTGGGGGCATTGATCAATATCGACTCGCCTTAAATCGATATCAATGCCGGAAGTACCTCTGCAAAAAAAAAAAAAGACAACAAAACGTTAATTACAAGCTCAAATGAAAAACATATCTTTAACACTTATAATACTGGTTAAAAAGATAAATATTTTTTTAAATCTAGCTTGTGCCCGTGACTTCGTCTGCGTAGTTATCAAGATAAAAGGTAGACTTAGTAAAAAGCTAGATTGTTATTAAAATGTTTGTCAACTTTATCCAAATACACAAATATTCACAGTTAGGGCCGTATTCATAGAAAATATTTTTGGTTTATTAAAGGCTTATTTGACAGATGTTGTAGAGAAATTTGTCAAATAAGCCTTTAATAAATCTAAAATATTTTTATGAATACGGCCTTTATTATATTAGTAGAATTATGGGATTATTAATTTGAAAATTTGAATTTTAAAATATGAAAGAAAAGTCCAGCTTAGGCTGTGTTTTGATGAGCTTTTCAATGACTTCGAGTTATCATCATGATAAAAAGTAGTCTATGTATTAATCTAGGCTGTTATCTATCTATGTACCGAATTTCATTTACTTCCATTCAGCCATTTTTGCGTGATTGTGTAACAAATATCCAAACATACAAACATTCACATTTATTATACTAGTAGGATTTCTACTGATAGTTTGTGTGTCATCAATTAAGAATGAAAAAAAATCTTAAAGTAATGTTGACAATTTGAAATGTTAATAACTACTTTTGGTAGGTTGGCAGTATTTATTAAGACCGTGAACATACTTTTGTTTCTTACTTGCACTTGGTACGTTATTGATGTTTGTATATTTATATTGTTATTCGTACATACTCAACTGCTTTTGTACAGTGTTAACTTATTTGCTTGTTACTCAACGCTTTTATGCATTTAAATATTTGTAAACACGTGACACTGTTTTTATACCCGCCACCAAAAAAATGGTGGGGGTATATTAATTTTGTAATTCCGTTTGTAACACATCGAAATATCCATTTTAGACCCCATAAAGTATATATATTCTGAATCGGGGTTGGATTTGATGACGATCTAGCTATGTCCGTCCGTCTGTCCGTCTGTTGAAAGCACGATAGAGGTCGCACCGAAAAAGCTATAGGGCTCAAATTTTGCCAGAATCTTTCTTATAGACAAGGTTTATTTGGTATTGAAAATGGGCTAAATCGGAATATTAGGAAGAGAGTTATAGCTCTTAAAGCAAGAATAGGTCGAAAAAACCATGTCCTTCTAACATCGAATAAAATGGAATTGTGTCCAAACTGATAAACGTAGAATCATGAAACTTCGAATATATACTCGAGTCAAAAGAATATTTCTCCCCAAAAATTGCTTAAATCCATGCATTAGAAAAGGAGTTGTAGATCAAAGTGTGCGAAAATTTATACCGCACAGTGTATATTTGAATTTTAAAACGTAATAAAACTGACAAAACTATATGTACGATTCTGAAATTTTGCAAACATGGCTTTATAGTCAAAGTCTTCGTTATAACGGAAGATAAATGTGCCACGCCCACTTTTTTCTTTAAATTTTTATAAAAATATATTAGTCATATTCAGTAGCATTTATTCATTGCAGACGGCAACATCTGTTGAAGGCGCCACTACATTTTGCAAACAATGAGGATGATGTCTTTGCTAAATATCACGTAGAACACTAGATGACTCTAGTAACATTTTTGATAACATCCTAAAAATGTGCATCAGTAGATTTAAAATATGTATTTGAATATTTAAAACACATTTTTTAACTAAATTATATTTTTATCTATCTACTCTTTTGTAAATGTGGCTAAATTTTAGGGGCGATTTTGGTGATTTTGAATAAAACACAAATTATTTAGGAAATTATTAACATATCTTTTTATAATGATAATATTTGTGTGGTTTAATTATGTATGAAATAAAATATCGGCAAAATGGCCGCCGCACAGTGGACCATTCAACGAGAAGGCGACCAAAACTCATTTTTTCATTCGAATGTAGAACTAGTGTACCTCGTGAGCCAAAAAATTGAAACTTTATTTCACATACATATATTACCAAGAACAGGGTGGTTCAAAATAAACATTTTAAGTATTTTGCTAAAACGGGAAATTTATTAGTAAGATTTTGATTTTTAAACTTCTAGTTTTGTATAATTTTAAAATTTTTTAACCATTAGTACATGAAAATAAATTGTTTACAATGTTTAGAAATAATTTTTTTTTTTATTAAATAGGTTAAAATTTTCCTAAATTCCCATTTTTAATACACCATAACTTCTAGAGAACATAAGATAACAAAAAGAAATTAGCACCATTTAGTAGATAAAACTCTCCTCTATACCCATATACCCCACTGTATACCCGGGACGATCCGATAGTGATCACCAGACCAATTTTTGTGACGCAAGGTCAAATATTTTTTGCAAAATTTTAGTAAAAGAGCTAAACAAATTTTTTTGTAAAGTGTTTTTTTTAAGTATTTTAGTTTTTATACCCGCAACCAAAAAAATGGTATATATATATATTAATCGGGGTTTTATTTGATGACGATCTAGCTATGTCCGTCCGTCTGTCCGTCTGTTAAAAGCACGATAGAAAAAGCTAGTGGGCTTAAATTTTGCCAGAATATGTCTTATACACAAGGTTTGTTTGAAATAAAAAATTGGCTAAATCGGAATATAAGGAAGAAAGTTACAGCTCGTAATACTTCCAACATCGAATAAAATGGAGTTGTGTCAACCAGCACAACGTAGAGACATGAAACTACAGATATAAACTAACTGAGCAAAAACAATATTTCTACCCAAAAATTGTTTAAATGTATGCATTAGGAAGGGAGTTAGAGATCAAAATGTACGAAAATTTATACCGCGCAGTGTATTTTTCAGTATGTTGAAAATTTTAAACCTAATAAGAGTGACAAAATTTGATCTACGATTTTGAAATTTTGCAGGAATTACTTTTTGGTCAAAGGCTTTGTTCTGACGGAAAATAAATGTGACACGCCCACTTTTGTGCCCACCTCCCATACAACGTTTTCTCTCAAATTTTTATAATTTCTCTATAAATCGCTATTTTGAAATAATAAAGGACTACATTGAAATATCTAAGTTGTATTTATTAGCATAAATAACTTCGACACACCTACTATAACGCCCACTTTTCACATGCTATGCTATGCCAGAAAATTTAGGTGACACGCCCACTCTTACGCCCACATCCTATATAATGCTTTATCTCAAATTCAGATAATTTCTCAATGAATAAAGATTTTGGAATAATAAAGGACTATATTCAAATATGTAAGTTATATTTATTAGCAGAGATTTTACTGACACACTTACTTTAACGCCCACTTTCACTGAAACATTAAATTTACGAAAACATTTTAGCAGCATATCGAAGTTATAAAGGGCGATTAAATTTTAAGGGCCGATGTTGATTTTGAATAAAACACAAATTATTTAGGAAATTGTTATCATTGCTTTTTGTAATGATAACATTTGTATGGTTCAATTATGTATTGAACAAAATATCGGCCAAATGGCCCCCGTGACCTCAACGGAACAACTCGATCCGATAGTCCAAATTTTTAATAAAACAGTTGATGCTCAATTGTTGGGCATGATGATGGTCGAAGTGACTGTTTTTTTGCCACACTATCGTGAAAAACAGCAATGCTTCTCCTTTAACGAATTAAGAAGGCATTCATAGATGTTCTAACATTTTATACAGACCTGTTTTAAATTTAAAATTTAACCACCCTCTACAAAGAAAGTGATGTATAATTTATTACAAAGAGATTATTCCATAGCGACTAGCAAAATAATAAATATTGTGCTTTGAATGTACACAAAATTGGTGTTGGGTATAAAAGATTCGACACAGCCGAATATAGTGCTCTTACTTGTTTAATTTAGAAATATGTTTGTATAAACTTCTACGAATACGATATGCGACTGAATAATCTCTGCAGTAAAAATGGCGTGCCGTTGTCTCGACATAAGTTATTTTTATGCCACATAACTGGTTTACAATTATAACTGATTTACAATTAGTAAACACGCATGTGATGCTGTGAAGTAAAGAAAATCTTTGTTGTTTAGCCTCGTTTTACTCATAAAAATTATTAATCAAAAAGAACGTGTCTGTTTTTTTTACTTCGCGTGACTTACATGATTGTGTAAGATGCCAGTTTTTTACGTTTTTTTGTTCGAAAAAATTAAATAAAAATAAAATATTATTTAAATTTTTTAATCAGGCTTGAGTTCATATTAATATTCTTTATTTTCACAAAGAATTTTTTTTTTAATTGTGATAAATGAAAGAATAAATCTTGAAAATTATATTTTTACCGACACTAGCCGAGTGGAATGCATTTTCGAAACCAGCTACGATTTCATCATCAGCACTCTCTGATCGGTGGTTACATGTTGGTTGTAAATATCATCTATTTAACTCACGGGACTTATGTTAATTGAATTCGGTAACTAATTTTTAGTTTTTCCTATTTCATATATTTTTACCACAATGAGTTAGATTGAAATTTTAACCAAACAGCAACCCTTTTTACTTTTTGTTTGTTATTATCTTTCATTTATCACTATTTTTGTTCTGCTCTAGCCACCAGTTAGGTAGCGATAAGAACAGATAATTGTTTTTAACAATCAATGTTTATAATTTATTTGCACGGTGCAAAAAAAAAAAAAAAAAAAATCATTCATCCACTGTTAGTCAGACAACATTTCGTTGTATACTGACTTCACAGAAAATAAAACAAATGATTATAAACATTGATTGTTAAAAACATTTATCTGTTCTTATCGCTACCTAACTGGTGGCTAGAGCAGGACAAAAATAGTGATAAATGAAAGATAATAACAAACAAAAAGTAAAAAGGGTTGCTGTTTGGTTAAAATTTCAATCTAACTCATTGTGGTAAAAATATATGAAATAGGAAAAACTAAAAATTAGTTACCGAATTCAATTAACATAAGTCCCGTGAGTTAAATAGATGATATTTACAACCAACATGTAACCACCGATCAGAGAGTGCTGATGATGAAATCGTAGCTGGTTTCGAAAATGCATTCCACTCGGCTAGTGTCGGTAAAAATATAATTTTCAAGATTTATTCTTTCATTTATCACAATTAAAAAAAAAAAAATTCTTTGTGAAAATAAAGAATATTAATATGAACTCAAGCCTGATTAAAAAATTTAAATAATAGTTTAAACAGAAAAGTTCGACAAAATAAAAATTCAATTTAAAAATAAAATATATATTTTGATTGCAAAAAGAAATGTATAACTGTTTTTTTTTCATTACAATAAATAAACAATTCGCTTTATCGAAGAAAGAAAAAATCCAAAGAGTTTCTGTCTAAGAGAGAGAATGGCTGATACCATTGCTATATATATTTCTAGGACCTGCCTACCGCGTGCATACAGTCATTGCATATTATTACTAACAACAACTTTAGGTCAGTAGATATCTAATAATATGAAGTAACATTATAAGCACGGATATGCTATCATTTCGAATTGAAAATAGAGCCTTGGGTAGATTCCATAATCTTGTGTTATTTTTGTGATTAATTTTTATTATAACAATGGCAATTATCATAACATACTCTTAGTGGGTACAAACTAAGATTTTGCAATAAAAGCATAAATTTCTCAAAAGGACTTACAAATAAGTTTGGCACCTAAAAACGATAGTGTTCAGTTATAGCTAAATTTCAAACTGCCTTCACTTATAATGGAATTTCAAACTTCTTGTACATTGTTTAGCAACTTTTCGTTGCCCACTTTATTTGTTATATAATACGTGGACGCTTTAACACCTTTTCTCCATCAAGTGAAACTTATTTGTTTAAAGAATATTAAATATTTCGTATTTATTTCACAGAATTGTACATTTTTGCTTTTACGATTTTCTTATAACAAGATATACAAAAGTATGCCTCTGAAATTTAGATCGATCGACAGACTGGTCCTTTGTAAATAAAGGTTTCCGAATGTTAAATTTAGATTGATACAACTTTCTTAAAAAATTTAAAATAATTTATTTATAGAATGTTTTCATTACTGGCATATAAAATACATACTTATAAAAGTTTCCCTCAGATAATTTTCATACTTTAATTTCACTCTTCTGCTTTACTACTATTACTTTTAAATTAAGGACGAGGCGTGTGCTTTTTATTTATGTGTTATGAGAGATTAGCTTTAAATTAAGCAAAAACTAAATATTGTATAGCCTTCAAAAATATTGTTTTAAGGCCAACTAACTTAACCCTGTTCTCTTGTTTAAAAACATATCTAAGTGCAGTATGTGTGTATTTGTGCATAAAGTATACGCTAGAGACAATGTAAGACAGGCGGATAATTTAATATATCCTCAAATATAAGTGTGTTATTCGGTGGTGCCGAATTTAAAGTACATTCCACTAAATAAATAAATTACAATCTGAAGATTGGTTAAGATTATCGTTTTATCCTGCACTGAACTAACTACCTAGCAAACGAATTATGATAAAAATGTGAATTTGCAGGGATTCAACTGGTGACGAAGTGATATAATTTGGGTGAAAACACTTATGATTTTCACATTAGCATGTCATTGGAGATTATGTGCTTACGCGAATATATTACGGAACTGTGATCCATTCCAATAAGCGCATTGAAGTCATTCATATTTGGTAAAATGCAACCGATATTTCATTTGTTGATGATGTATGTTCATATGAATTGATTACGATATTTTGCAAGATTTTACATTCATTTTGAAACACATCATTTGGGTCATTAAGAATGAAAGCTTTTACAATATATATTCAGAATTCATGAAAATGTAATTCACTTTGCACTACTTCCAATTTTTTTTTGCGAGTAATTTAAGAAAGCAATAAATGCTTTTTTATTCTTCACATCAAATTGATGAAGACATAAACTTTTTAAAAAGGATTTGAAATTCTTTTCCCTTTTCACATTAGACAGAAATAGCGGATATCTAAAGAAAAACATGTTAAACCATTCTAGGGCACGAAAATCTGCTACCGAGATGAGTGAGTCACAGAGGTAAATACTGTTTGGGCGTAAATTTGATTTAGCGTTTTACCTCTAAAATAAATTTAAAACAAATTGCTTATATGTTGATGAAACTGCATACAAATTTTCAAGGTAAAATTATTTAAACTTTTTAAATTTACAACAAAATGTGCAGAGCGAATTTTAGTATTAAAAACTTGTGTGACTCCTAAAGGTATGCAAGCCTCAAAGCTGAAAATATATATTAAGGATAAAGGAAATTGAAGTGAAATCGAATGGAATTGAACTCATTCAAAATTTAAAAGGTAATAAAATATGATTTATGTAGACTTAAAAAAATTGAATAGATTTTGAACAAAAATTTATACTTAACTTTATTATGGCTTGATTTTAAAAATTTAAATTTGTTTTTGTTAAGAGACTAGCTGACCTGTCAAACAATGTCTTACTTTCAAGGTGCTTGAAAAAATCGTTATTTTGCCTTTAACTTTAATGTGTTGTCACCTATAAAATAAAATTACTATATAGACACAGACCGAATGTCATTAGTAAATCAAATCAAAATCAATTTTAATGATTTGCATAAAAGAACCATTCAAACAGCAACAATAACAATAACACATACCAATGATATAACTCAGGTGTAAAGCAAGTGAAAAATTTAATGGTCAGGGCACAAATAAAATAATGATCGAAACATCGACTAAAAAGATTCAGCTCACCATTTCAATTAGATAGACTGAATGTCTTTTCATATATAAGACATTACGGTGTATGGTTCGACAACATTTTAAGTGAAAATAAAAAATCATAATATGGAAAATGGAGAGCCTTTTGTTTACATTTTGTATGCCATAACTTAGGAACCACCAAGCCGATTTTGTGCAAACTGCACATAAACCATCTACAGACCTTCCCCAACGTACACTGAAACCGGTGGAAATCGGTCGTTCCGTTTACACAATTAGTGGTGACGTCAAAGTGTACACTTCTTTTTATATTATTTCGTCGCTGCTCTGACGTAATCGGTTATGTGACAATTTTAAAAAAAAATTTTTATTGCTCTATTTTGAAACATTATTAGTCCCAGGGTACACTTATACAAGGTGGCGGTGCAAGCCCAGCTGACTATTTTTTTGTGTTCTGGAGAATGTCAAAATACATACTTAAAAAAATTATTTCAACTTCGGAAATTGTCAAACTCCATACATAAAAAAAGAGAGACAAAAATTGCTCTCCTATACGCTATCACCTTATGTAATTACACCATGATTAGTCCTACATCTAAGGATATCTTGATTGGTTCAAAACAATTGTCAATATTCGTAAGTTTAATAAAAAAAAAAGGAACAAAATAGAATGCTATTTTTAATCTCCTGAAAACTCATTAAAAAGCTCATATGAAACTGAATTTGTTAAAGCAACGACGATGTATAGATTTTATTGAGGCTTGATTTTTAAAATCTTACTTTATTTTTATAAAGAAATTTAATTGTGATAACGAAAGAATAATGTAAAACTGTACCTTTGTAACGACTCTAACCAAGTGGATTGCATTTTATTTCATCAGCACTCCAACACGTATTGCTTTGTAAAGGCGCCACCAGGTTTCATTCCCTTTAATGTTTTTACAAGTTCATCTTTTTAATTTTTTATCGAATCATTCGTATTTATTCATTAAGTGCATGAAGAAATTGAATATTTATTTAATTTAAGAACTAATATGTCAAATAAGACAACGTTTGTCAAACAATTTTCTAACTTTATGTATAAAACACAAACTTTTTTCATAAAAATCTTTGCACTCAAACTTCTTTCTATTCTTAAAAATACAAAAGGAAAATTGTAAAAGAATTTCTAAGAAGATATTTATCCGTAGATAAGACAACTTTTATAGAATTACAATGGCGAATATTAAATTCTCATAATTAGAAAAAACCAAAAGACAACTACAAAATTAATACTTTCGAGTACAAAAACGTTATGACTGAAAACCGTCAATGGGAATTGTCAACTTCTGTGACACAATTTTAAGTTTTTCTTTTTAGTAACGCAACAGCTGAGCACGTATTCAGTGGTATCAATATAATAAAAACTGAAACTCAATTAAAAAAAATAAATAGATTTACTCTAATTACCATACATTGGGTATGAGTTGAAGAGATTTAACAAATGTTGCCAGGGTTTTAAAATAACTAAGGATACCCTGAAAGATGCGCTGCTTTGTTAGCGCACTTCTTATTATTAATCACTATATAATTTTTCATTGTATATATGAAAACGTATTTTACTAATTGACTTTATAAAAAAAAAAAAACTAAAAAATACTATTAGGACATATCGGGTTCATATCTTCTCTTTGACAAGTTAAATCACAACGTGTTTTGGAGCGCACTATGATTCAAAAACGTCCCGCCTAAACTTATTTCACTAATTAGATGCCTTAACCACAATGTCCGCTGTTGAATTAAAAATGGTAAAGCGTTAAGCAAGACGATAAAACTGGAAATCGGTGCTCGCCAAAATTGTCTTTTATCGCCACTTTCATTAAATATATTCAGTTTTAGACACACTTCTTAAACATGTCCTTCAAGATGTAAAGGGAATTACTTGAGGACTGCAAGGTCGTTTAACCGATCTTGATTACGCAGATTATATTTGCCTACAGGCTCACAGTTTTTCGGATCTTGCATCAAATCTTCAATATATAATTAACAACAGCTGCAGATGCGGCTGGATTTAAAATTGACACTGATAAAACCAAAACACTGCGAGTTAATGCGACGTCTAAGGAATTATTTACAGTAAGAAATAATCAAGTAGAAAATGTCAGTTACTTTTGTTATCTTGGGAGCATAATCTCAAAAAATGGCGGATCAATTGAAGACATTGAAAACTAAGTACAGAATGTGCAATAAACTTTCGGCCGCTTAAGATTAATTTTAAATCGTCTTCTCTCTCTCTTAGAGAACAAATTTAAAAATCTTTGACACCAATATCAAGTCCACTCTCTGCTAGGAAAGGTTGCTCAACAATGACAAACATTTTGCAATTAACTAACTTGTTAGGTAAAGGATTTACTAGTACTCAACGTACTGATGTTATATATACAGATTTCAGCAAAGCATTCGACAAGGTCAACCATGACCTTCTTCTTTTTAAGCTAAAATCAATGGATTTTACTGAACGTACTTGCAATTGGATAAAAACGTACCTCTCTGGTAGAACACAAAACGTATATTTTAAGAATACACTGTCCAAGAAAATTACAGTTAATTCTGGAGTTCCTCAAGGGAGTCATTTAGGCCCACTCTTCTTTACCATGTTTATAAATGATCTGCCAGCTGTAATAAGACTCTGTTATATCCTTTTGTATGCTGGCGATGTAAAAATTTTTCTAAGCTATAAGATTTCTGATGATCAAGTTTATCTACAACAAGATTTGGATCGCTTCAATAAGTGGTGCAAAATTAACCTGATGGAATTAAATATAAAAAAATGCAAATATATGTGCTTTTACCAAAGTTGCTGTTCTCCAGTTAATAATACGTTAAATGGAATTTACCTGGAATCGGTTGATGAATTTATGGATCTTGGAATTTTACTTCATCCTAAATTAGATTTCCGCAAACATATAACCATGATCGTTAACAAAGCGCGTGGTGTGCTTGCTTATATAAAACGATGGTCAAAAGAATTTTCTGATCAAGGTATTACTAAACAGTTATATATATCTTTAGTAAGACCAATTTTGGAGTTTGGATCTGTTGTTTGGGACCCCAAATATAATGTCCATGTTGATCGTATCGAATCTGTGCAGAAAAAATTTCTTCTGTTTTGTCTAAGAAGATCTTTTGGAGGCTATCTTATGAACCTACCGCCATACGAAACCAGGCTAGCTTTAATCAAATTGCCTACTTTGAAAAGCCGTAGACCTATGCTTAGTTTGTCTTTTTCGATAAACCTGATAAATGGTGATATTATTTCTGATTTTCTTTTAATTATTTTAATTAATTAATTTTAATATTCCACGTCGTACAACCCGTTACTTTATACCTTTGTATCTTTCATTTTCCCATTCAAATTAATGAAATGTATCATTTGATTGATTTTTGAACAATTAAATGTTTTATATGTACATGTTTAAATTCAATTTTATATAATAGTCTGTAAGGATACATGTCCATAGACTTAATTGAATAAATAAATGGTTTGGAGACATGGAACGCTCCACCTTAAGACACGCAGAAGAAACAGGTGATTGTGAATCAATTTCAATTCGCAGGATATTGCAAATATTCTGGCCTAGAGTGGTGCCTAACAACAGGGTTTGGGAACAATCCAACTATACACTCATTTCCACGGAAATAAAAATACGTAAAAGGCGGTGGATTGGATATACTTTAAGAAGATCAAGAAACGACATCACAAGAAATGCCATAGACAGGAATCCGCAGGAAAGTTGAATAAGAGAACGCCCAGCTCATACGACATGAAGAAGGCAAATTGATGTAAAAGTGGTCGGAATTCAAAAAAACTTGGGGGCGAAGTGAGAGCGCTGGCACAATTCAGGAATTTGTTTAAAAAATTTATTAAGGCCTTGTTCTTCTTATAGGATCAATAGGAGCATACACACAACAACAAAACTGTTTTCCCTAATTGTCCCTTTCAATCCCGTTATGAATCAAAATTGTGTAATTTTCTATGCCCCTTTTTTGTTACATTTTTTGTCCCCCTAAAATTTTTCAAAAATTTCACCTAAATATTAGTCTTTATTTTATTAGATGCTTATATGCCCTTAAGACTAATAAAAGATTTTTTTTAAGTACCAAAAAGTGACACAATTTTTACCTCCTTATACAAGTAAATTTAAAAAATTGCGTAAATCTTATTAACACTCTTTTGCGCTGTAACTAAAACAATTTGAATTAATTTAATAACTTATATTTTAGAAGTTACGTAGGGTAGCAAAATAATACCAAAATATAGTTTTTACCTGTTTTTATACCCTAGGGATTGAAGCTTTATTACTTATTTTTTTATTAATCCTCCGTCATGCACATGTTTCTAGCCAGACATTTTACGAATTTAACTCTGATTTAAATATATTTCTAATTTGGCTAGGGGTTTGAGTGTCCAGGTACTGTGATAAACCGGAACAAAATTTTTCCTCGGCAATGTCATCTTCCTTATGTAACGTTATTTCCCGTAGGTAAGGTAATTGTTGCCTATTTGTCTACGTACATATATTCTTATGTACCTGTAACGTGTACGGATATGGGAAATGTGCCGGTTAAGTGTGCGATGCAATTCAGCCTACCCGCCAAACTACTTCTAGACACACGGTGGTGAAGTTTTTGCGAGTGATAGGAAAAGAGGACTGCGGGAGCCATTATATCGCTAGCGATCAGTCGGGGTTGGGGGAGTTCGTGTCCTCTTTAGCCTTACCTCTGTTCTATCATAAAGTCTTTATTATAGACTCCCTAGTTTTTACTTTACTCTACGTTAATCTTACTATGGACCAGATCACAAAAATCACAAAATCAAAAAAAAAACTATGCCCCCTTGTGATTATGAATGAGATATGATTCTAACAATTGGTATTGATCAAGTTGCTGGTTAAGAAAAAAAAGTATCCCAGATGTTATGGGGAACTAGCGCCTCATTACCCTCCCTACCTTGATTCTACTGACGCACATACTATGTAGAATCCCACTGTTGCTCTTATCCTAACTTTCCATCACATAATTGAAAACAGATTAATTTTTTTATTTTACCAATTCATTATGTGTATAAACTTTTATTTCAACCGGAGAAATAATAATCTAATATAAGTTTTATAAGAATCATAACATGATCTAAAATAATCAGTCAATTATAATCAATAATTAAATAATATTCCATATTTTAACATTAAATAAACTGACTCCGGACGAGGTTTATTAATCTTAATCTTACTTTAACTAACGTACCAAGTAAAATCAATATTTACTACGAAATTTTTAAATTAATCATAATTATAAATTCGGTTTATAAATTCAATGAAAAATATAAAGTTACAAGATGTATAATAGTGTTCTTTCACTTTTATTCTATATTGTTAAGATTTAAACGTATCTAATTTTATTTATAAACATTTTTTTTGTTCTCTTAACTACACAAACAATCTGTAAAAGTAGTTTTAATCCGGTTCACTATGGGTTAAATTCATTTTTATGCAGACAGTAAATAAACGTATCAAGAGAAGCAATTGGTTTGTTTACTTTAACTAGAAATGTTTATATAAAGACACAATATACAGATTTTAAGTCAATTACAAAAACAGCTGAAATCTGCACACATAGGCAATTACTACTACTTCTCTTGTACTTCGTATGTACGAACTTTGACAAAAAAATTTTACTCAAAAAGAAAGAGATAATAATAAAATAAACAATACAACACTCACCCAACTTAATTACGATGATCGATGAGGCCTCCTCGAACTCGATGCAGTTGGTTTAAAGATGATGCTAATAATGAGGTTAAGTTAAATAGTTTTTTTTTTTTTTTGTCTTATGTGTGTATATTATGTGTGACTGCTGTTATTGTTTTTTTTCTTTTTTTTTTTTTTTTTTTTTTTATGGTTGCTTGACATTAGTTATTTTGCAGACAAATGTGACTTTTATGAACTTTGGCATTTTTTACGCCTTACAATTTGTTGTGTTTTTATATTTTTTTTTTCTTCTCTTTTATGTTACTATTATTTAATTTTTTTATATAGCTTAAATACACTTAAAATTATTGTTACTTTTCACTTTTCATTCATCGTTATTTTCATTTTGAGGTTTCTTAAATCTTAGGTATCGCTTTTGTTTTAAAATTCTTTTTCTACATAAGTGCATATAATAATTGCTGATCAATTTTTCTCTGTATTTAGATTTGGTTTATTTCTTTCCTGTTTCTTACTTTGCATTTTAGGTAGATAACTAACTATGTATGTACACTAACTTTAATTAAGATTTGCGATTTTCTGTAATGCAGCTGGACTTTTCTATGGGGTTGGGATGTTATTATTCGGTGTGTCAAACTACTTTATAGTATTCTCTTGGCTGTGATGAAATTAGTTACTATTTTTTTTCAATATTGCAAGTAGGTGCTTTTAATGAACGTTAAGATAATGTTTAGAAACATTGCTTTTTGATGTTTAATTTACTGCAGCGACTAATCATATCGGTTTTTTACAAAAATAATTGGTATAGCAGGTGATTGAACTGTGGCAAAGAATTTTGACTTAGTTTTTCTTTGGGATTTTGTGATGAACCTTATTTCAAGGATGATGGATGGATGTGGCTTTCTCGGGTTTTAGACTACTCTTGTGGTTCTTTTGCAAAATTTATACGAGTGTGGGCTTTTACTTTATGCGTTGCAAAATAAATAAAACCAAGGGTTGATGTTCTGCTAGCGAAGGCTGTTCGGAGTACATTGGTTAGCACTCGAACGTTACGAAACACGTTTCTCGCCAACGCTATGTTCCTAACAATTTAAAGTTATTCTGTAAATATTAAGTATTAACATCTAAAATATTTTATATTTACCTCAGCCTACGCTATAACAATTGGTTACAAACAAACTTGTTCCAACTTTCAAAGAGGATGGATATTCTAATTTTAGATTTTATATTTTCACCGATTACCCGAATTTGCTTGCTACTTCTCCAGAATCCAAAAGAAAAAGGAAGTTAAAAGCTTCATTTAATGTTAATGTCAATTTGATTCGAACTTGAAGATGTGTTAAGTAGGTTTAACGTAAATGTCAAAACAAACAAAATACTACCTATTTCTATTGTTCGTACGTTCGACATCTAGATGGTGTTTTATTGCTTATGTTTCTTCGTTAACTTATTTTGGTTTTAAAATAACTTCTAATGTTATATATCTAACTAAAATTAAATAAAAGATGTTTTTATTGTATACATATACTCAATGATAATTTTTAACCATATTTAATATAAGCTTGAAAGTTAATACATATCTACTATATATTGTATTTATTGGGTAAGAGCAAATTTATGTGTTCACGTGACTGAAAGTTTTAATTAGTGAAAAGTTTTATTTAGCAAATAAATGGACAATTTCTTTGGTTGAAATAATTTCTTATATGTTTCATAAGTCAATACTACAGCAAAATTTCTTTAAGAATTAGTTAAAACAAATTTGGTGTTGAGAGTTAAATTTCCTCGAACGAGAAAAAAAATATTAGCGTAAAAATTTAATGACATTAGGTCCTGAGTTCTAGAAAAAATCGTATACTACAAAACCGGATAATATTGGCTCTTTGAGTAACAATATTAGCTGGAAAGGAATTATAGACGAATATCTTTCGCATGAAATGTTCCGATTAGTTTGCCCTCTAAGTCTTCTAGTTGATAATAGTGATTGCCTAATTTTGCCCTGACCTTGGCCTTGATAAATATTGGAGCAAATTTTGCATTAAAACGCGCTACAGCATTGCTCTGTACAAAATTCCTGCGGAAGACTTCTTGGCCTACATTGAATTTCTGTGGTCTAGTACGTAAGTTATAATAATGTTTGTTTCGTTCATAAGCTATTTTCATATGTTTCTGTAAATCTTTGCGTATTAACTGTAAACTATCATCTCGATTTAAATGATATGATGGTTCATCTAGAAGTTTCAAATTTCGGAGTAACGCATACGATGACCCATGAGTTATCATATCGAAACCGAAAAGTGCATGATAAGGTGATACGTTAATTGCTTGATGACATGAGTTTCGCAGTGCGCAACTAATAGCACTAAGATGCTCATCCCACTTCGTATGATCTGATTTCAGGTACGATCGAATACCAGCGATCAAGGAACGGTTTACTCGTTCTGAAGCATTTGCTTGAGGTGAGTAGTAAGCGGTGTAAACATGTTGTATTCCCAGTGAGGTGAATAACGCATTCAAATCATTAGCCTTAAACTGAGATCCATTATCACTAACGATAACTTCAGGAACGCCATATGTATGAAAAATTTGTTTTTCCATAAAATCTTTAATTGCCATGGAAGTAAATTTTCGTACTGGATGTAACCAATGAAACTTTGTCAGGTGGTCTAACACTATTAGCAATCCAATATGTCCAGACTTACTTCTTGGATATGGACCTAACAAGTCTATATATAACCGTTGAAACGGACGGACAGATACGGCTAGTTTTCCCATTTCGGGTTTCATTACGAAATTTGGTGCTTTTGTCGTTTTACAGGTTTCACAGTTGCGAATATACTCTCTTACTTCTTTTACCATCCCTGGCCAAAAAAAGTTACGTTTTAGTAGATCAAGTGTCTTATGCATTCCTCCGTGAGCGGTTATCAAGGAGTTATGAAATTTTTTTATCAAATCTGTTCTTAAGCCTTTTGGAATCCAAAGTTTCCATGCGTTGCATTCATTTTGTTCATTACCATCATAATGTTGTGTTCTGATGTAAACAAAGTCATCTACTACGCGTATGTCTGGGTATTTTTCCTGATTGTCTAAGATTTTTGTCTTTAGTTGTGTGTATTCTGCATCGTTGAAACAAGAAGAAGATAAATCTATCTCAGTTTGAAGTTCTATCTGTGAAATTTCATCGGAGGGAATCCTCGAAAGTGCGTCAGGTACGATATGGTCCTTGCCCTTTCTATGACTAACGGTAAATTTGTACGATTGAAGCTTTAACACCCATCGAGCTAAGCGTCCACTTAGGTTTGGCTGTCGCATTAACCATACGAGGCTCGCGTGATCGGTAATCACTTCGAATTCTTGAAGCTCGAGATAGCATCGAAAACGTTGAATTGCTTCTAAAGCCGCGAGACATTCTCGTTCCTTTACGCTGTAATTGCGTTGAGCCGAATTAAGCTTTCTGCTCATATATGCTATAGGCTTTTCTCGATTTTCATCATCTAGTTGTACTAACACTGCACCAATACCATAATCGCTTGCATCGCAGTGTAAGAAAAATTTTCGACTAAAATCAGGGTTACTAAGAACTGGGGCTGTGGTTAGAAGATACTTTACTTTTTCAAATGCTGACTGGGCTTCAGGTGTCCAAGTAAATTTCTTTTTGGTTGATATGGTTTCGGTAATAGGAAAAACGACGCTGGAGAAATTTTCAATGAATCTTCTATACCAACCTGCAAGTCCTAAAAAGCCTCTTACCTGTTTGAGGTTCTTTGGTACTGGCCAATCTTTGATAGCACTAACCTTATCAGGATCGGTAGTGATTCCTCCGTTTCCAATCACATAACCAAGGTATTTCACCCGTGTCACGCAAAAGTGACTTTTTGAAATGTTAAGCGTCAGATTTGCTTTTCGAAACTCTTCAGCTATACGAACTAAAATTAAAAGGTGTTGTTCAAAACTTTCCGATACAATTAGGACATCATCTAAGTATCCAAATACACAATTTTTAAGATCTGGTGGAATGATATTGTCTATTAACCTACACATGGTTTGTGGGGCGGTACACAGACCGAATGGCATAACCACAAATTGATAGAGCGGTCTACCAGGTACAGTGAAAGCGGTTAATGGTCTTGATTCTTTCGTTAGTTCAATTTGCCAGTAGGCATCTTTTAAGTCTAACTTGGTTATAATATTTGCCTTTGGTAATCGTGCAAAAATTCCTTCGATTGACGGTAAAGGATATGCATCTTTCTTGGTAACTGAATTTACTCTTCTTGCATCCAAACACAAACGAACTTTATTTGGTTTGATTACTAATCGCATAGGACTACTCCAAGGAGACGATGACGGTTCTATTACTCCTAGGGCTAGCATTCTATCTATTTCGGCAAACATTAGCTTTTCAACAGCCGGAGAAACCGGATAAAAACGTTGTTTTATTGCTTTTGCTTCACCTACATCGATTTCGTGCTTTATCAAACTTGTGCGACCGAGTCCTTGTGTTTCAAAATTCGGAAACAATGATATTACTGCGTTTAGTTGTTGTTGTTGACTAGAGGTAAGTTCACAGAAAAAGTTATCTATATTCGGACAATTAGATTTATCCATATCGGACGGACTAATAGACATTTCAGATAAGTCTTGTAGACAAAATTGTAACGATGACTTATCAACTACATCGACTGATCTTATAATATCTGGTATTAAATTAAACTTTCTCCAGAAATCAATTCCCAAGATTAGTCTCTGAGAAATTGTTGGAATGATAAAAATATCTAATTTACGAGAAATATTCTTAAATTTTACATCTACGTTAAGCCAACCTATGACTTGTTGTGATTTTCCATCTGCTGTCTTTACTATCGATTTGCATTTGGTAAAATTGGGAAACTTACGAAAATTTTCAAGAGCGAATTCTGAACCAATGCAGCTTATACTTGCGCCGGTATCAAGTAATCCGTATTCTGTAAAATTGAGAAAAGTTACTTTAGCGTAGTAGCGCATATCATTATGTATATTCACAATGGCTGCTACAAGTAATTTTGAGCATTCTTTTCGACGTTTATAGAAGTTACGAAGTCGAATTGACGAACGTTTTGGTCGACGACACGTTGATATTGTTGAAATGGAAAGATCGGTGAAAATTTCATTTCGTTTTATATAATAGTTTTCTAGACGTTCATGATAAGGCTGTCTAGGATAAATTAATTCTGAGGCATCTAAATTGTAATTGCAATTTTTACATACATTACGTTTCAATATTCTAAAACTACTATAATCTTTTTCTGAATTAGTGTCACAAGTATTTGTGTTTATATCTTTACAGGATTTTTCAAGGAATTGCGTAGTAGTAGGTTTATTATTATCATGCTTGTCTGAAGTTTTATCAACACACGGTGTTATTTTGGAATTTATAATTGTTCCTTCTGCGGAACTATAGGTTTGCAGTTTTTTGAATTCTTGCGGTTCAAGCATTTGGAACATTGAGGTTTGTAGGTGTTTTTGGCACCACAACCATAACAAAACACGGTTCTGTCATGAAGACAATCTTCGTAGAAATGACCAAGCTGATCACAATTCCAGCAACGGGGAACTACTTCAGGTTTATGGACTGCATCTATAAAAGTTTCCTGATGGCAACCAATTTCGGAATTTAAATCAGTCGTTTCATATTCTAATTCGGCAATATTTCTACGAGGTACAAACGTATTTGAATTTCTAGCAATAAGGTTACGACGTACGTGTTCATCATTAAGAAAAGACTCTCGCATCTGAACTAACTTTCTTAATTTTGAAATTGAATGTATTGGCTGATATAACAATTCGTGTCTAATATCGGGTCTAAGATTTCTCATAATAATCTCAATCAATTCTACCTCTGGAAGTGGGTGAGAAAGACGATCAATCAAAGAAGATATGGACTCATAAAATATATCAAACGATTCTCCTGGTTTCTGTCTGCGATTTCGTATCTCTTCCCGAATATCAAATGAAGATTTGAAATCTTTGTACTGCTCTCTGATAGCGTTACAGAACTCTTCCCATATAATTGGTTGGGCTCTCTTATGATAAGACCAAAACCAGTTTTTGGCTTTACCAGCGAAAACGATATGTAAGTTGGGACGAATAAAATTAAAATCTCCGTTAAAATAATCATTAGTTAGAGAACGTAAACGATATAGAAATTCTTCTACATAAAGACCATTTGGAGTTCCGTCGAACTTTAATCCCCAATTTTGGATAATCGAAGTTACTTTATCTGAGTTAAAACTTGAATTGGACGAAAGATTATGGGATAAAAGTGGATGATGGTTAACGGAATTCGGACTAAATCTAGGATCGGATGGGACATTAGCACGTAAAAATCCCTGTGCTTCAAGTGGATTTTCATTGATATTATTATGTGAATTTTGTTGCCGCCTATTGGGGTCAAACGTAATTGTATTGTTTGATCGTTGTGTATTATTCAAATTTGCACCACCAACAATTCGTTGTTGTTGTTGCTGTACACTGTTTTGATAAATATAATTATTTCGGCACGGTAAACTTGGAGTAGATAAATTCTCTCTCGCTAAACTATTATTCATTAATGGTGGATTGACTGTATTAGCTTGAACGGGCTCTAATGTTCTATTAGAAGCTATTTGCGGAAGTGATAATTGAGAAGGGTTTCTATTACCAGTTATCGTGATAGTATGCAAAAATTTTGAGATACTTGTTTCAATCATTTTATTGATGGTATTGTAATCTATAGATGGTTGTAAACTTGGTTGAGGCACGGTACTGAAATTTCCTAAAGTTCTACCTAAGTTAATTTCCATCATTCTACTAATTTGAGAATAATCGACTTCGCGTGGAGTAATATTCTGTGGATTTCCATTGTTTAAACGAACATTCTCATTTTGCGACGTTGTCGGTATTTCCTGTGCTTCGTTATCTAAATTCTCGGAAATGTTATTTGTTGTTAAGTTTAAATTACTGGGATTATTATCTTGACATATTGCTTGTGTGTCTTGGTTTAAATTATGCGAAACGCTACGTGTTGTATATTGATGTCCAGTGTGAGCACCACGGGATTTTCCCTTAGGTCTTCCAGGCCTTACGGAACTTAAAACTCTCTTTAAATCGGATAATTCACAAGGTAAATTGCATACTGGGCATGCGTTATTCTCGGACAGATAATTTTCAATGCATATGCGATGAAATACATGGTTACATTTAACGATTATTAAACATTCGACTTTACCATCTTTAGGTTCATTGCAAATACTACATCTTTCAGCTAAAAATGCCGTATCAAGGTCTATCGGTTGGGATAAAGGAGATTGAGAACTTGGAACTGGCGGATTTTTTACTGGCGTATGGCTCAGCATTATGTATGTATCAATAAAATATACGAAATTTACAAGTGCGGATAGGCAGAAATATAAATAATTGAATGGGTTTTTTTTTTTCGAGTTATACTTAACAATATTTTGAATATTAAAAAAATTTTCCAAATGTGATTACTTTACAACATCTGTTTTCTCTCATAGTGATTTCCAGTTAGGTTAACTTCAAGTAAATATGGCAACTAATGATCAATACTGATTTTCAAAACAAGGCTATGGTAGATTATGAGGTTAAGAAATTTTTATAAACGTCTTCAACGCATTAGCAATTAAACTATTTTATTTCCCTTGCGTCTTATGTAAACGGGATACCAGATAGCAACGTGCCATTTAGTATAAGTCCACATATACAAAAGCAGCTGACACTACGTTAACAAACGTTAAAAAAAAAAAAACTAACTTCAAAATCTCTGCGTAAGTGACGATTGACCTAAGCGGGAGCATTTTATTTTCCCGAAAAGAATATATCAAAGTAAGCGGTTAGATTATTCGAACGATCAAATATCTAAATATCCTGAAAACTAGTATATTTATTCAAAAAAAAAAAAAAAATCTACACCTACTTAACCCACTCTACACTTAGCTCATAATGGAATTTTACAAAACTAACAATAGTAAGGAACCAAAATATACCAACTCGAATTTTTACTACAAAGTAAAAATATTTCGCGGTAGCTTTCGGCTCCACGTTGGGCGCCATTTACTTTATTGTGATAAACCGGAACAAAATTTTTCCTCGGCAATGTCATCTTCCTTATGTAACGTTATTTCCCGTAGGTAAGGTAATTGTTGCCTATTTGTCTACGTACATATATTCTTATGTACCTGTAACGTGTACGGATATGGGAAATGTGCCGGTTAAGTGTGCGATGCAATTCAGCCTACCCGCCAAACTACTTCTAGACACACGGTGGTGAAGTTTTTGCGAGTGATAGGAAAAGAGGACTGCGGGAGCCATTATATCGCTAGCGATCAGTCGGGGTTGGGGGAGTTCGTGTCCTCTTTAGCCTTACCTCTGTTCTATCATAAAGTCTTTATTATAGACTCCCTAGTTTTTACTTTACTCTACGTTAATCTTACTATGGACCAGATCACAAAAATCACAAAATCAAAAAAAAAAACTATGCCCCCTTGTGATTATGAATGAGATATGATTCTAACAATTGGTATTGATCAAGTTGCTGGTTAAGAAAAAAAAGTATCCCAGATGTTATGGGGAACTAGCGCCTCATTACCCTCCCTACCTTGATTCTACTGACGCACATACTATGTAGAATCCCACTGTTGCTCTTATCCTAACTTTCCATCACATAATTGAAAACAGATTAATTTTTTTATTTTACCAATTCATTATGTGTATAAACTTTTATTTCAACCGGAGAAATAATAATCTAATATAAGTTTTATAAGAATCATAACATGATCTAAAATAATCAGTCAATTATAATCAATAATTAAATAATATTCCATATTTTAACATTAAATAAACTGACTCCGGACGAGGTTTATTAATCTTAATCTTACTTTAACTAACGTACCAAGTAAAATCAATATTTACTACGAAATTTTTAAATTAATCATAATCATAAATTCGGTTTATAAATTCAATGAAAAATATAAAGTTACAAGATGTATAATAGTGTTCTTTCACTTTTATTCTATATTGTTAAGATTTAAACGTATCTAATTTTATTTATAAACATTTTTTTTGTTCTCTTAACTACACAAACAATCTGTAAAAGTAGTTTTAATCCGGTTCACTATGGGTTAAATTCATTTTTATGCAGACAGTAAATAAACGTATCAAGAGAAGCAATTGGTTTGTTTACTTTAACTAGAAATGTTTATATAAAGACACAATATACAGATTTTAAGTCAATTACAAAAACAGCTGAAATCTGCACACATAGGCAATTACTACTACTTCTCTTGTACTTCGTATGTACGAACTTTGACAAAAAAATTTTACTCAAAAAGAAAGAGATAATAATAAAATAAACAATACAACACTCACCCAACTTAATTACGATGATCGATGAGGCCTCCTCGAACTCGATGCAGTTGGTTTAAAGATGATGCTAATAATGAGGTTAAGTTAAATAGTTTTTTTTTTTTTTGTCTTATGTGTGTATATTATGTGTGACTGCTGTTATTGTTTTTTTTCTTTTTTTTTTTTTTTTTTTTTTATGGTTGCTTGACATTAGTTATTTTGCAGACAAATGTGACTTTTATGAACTTTGGCATTTTTTACGCCTTACAATTTGTTGTGTTTTTATATTTTTTTTTTCTTCTCTTTTATGTTACTATTATTTAATTTTTTTATATAGCTTAAATACACTTAAAATTATTGTTACTTTTCACTTTTCATTCATCGTTATTTTCATTTTGAGGTTTCTTAAATCTTAGGTATCGCTTTTGTTTTAAAATTCTTTTTCTACATAAGTGCATATAATAATTGCTGATCAATTTTTCTCTGTATTTAGATTTGGTTTATTTCTTTCCTGTTTCTTACTTTGCATTTTAGGTAGATAACTAACTATGTATGTACACTAACTTTAATTAAGATTTGCGATTTTCTGTAATGCAGCTGGACTTTTCTATGGGGTTGGGATGTTATTATTCGGTGTGTCAAACTACTTTATAGTATTCTCTTGGCTGTGATGAAATTAATTACTATTTTTTTTCAATATTGCAAGTAGGTGCTTTTAATGAACGTTAAGATAATGTTTAGAAACATTGCTTTTTGATGTTTAATTTACTGCAGCGACTAATCATATCGGTTTTTTACAAAAATAATTGGTATAGCAGGTGATTGAACTGTGGCAAAGAATTTTGACTTAGTTTTTCTTTGGGATTTTGTGATGAACCTTATTTCAAGGATGATGGATGGATGTGGCTTTCTCGGGTTTTAGACTACTCTTGTGGTTCTTTTGCAAAATTTATACGAGTGTGGGCTTTTACTTTATGCGTTGCAAAATAAATAAAACCAAGGGTTGATGTTCTGCTAGCGAAGGCTGTTCGGAGTACATTGGTTAGCACTCGAACGTTACGAAACACGTTTCTCGCCAACGCTATGTTCCTAACAATTTAAAGTTATTCTGTAAATATTAAGTATTAACATCTAAAATATTTTATATTTACCTCAGCCTACGCTATAACAATTGGTTACAAACAAACTTGTTCCAACTTTCAAAGAGGATGGATATTCTAATTTTAGATTTTATATTTTCACCGATTACCCGAATTTGCTTGCTACTTCTCCAGAATCCAAAAGAAAAAGGAAGTTAAAAGCTTCATTTAATGTTAATGTCAATTTGATTCGAACTTGAAGATGTGTTAAGTAGGTTTAACGTAAATGTCAAAACAAACAAAATACTACCTATTTCTATTGTTCGTACGTTCGACATCTAGATGGTGTTTTATTGCTTATGTTTCTTCGTTAACTTATTTTGGTTTTAAAATAACTTCTAATGTTATATATCTAACTAAAATTAAATAAAAGATGTTTTTATTGTATACATATACTCAATGATAATTTTTAACCATATTTAATATAAGCTTGAAAGTTAATACATATCTACTATATATTGTATTTATTGGGTAAGAGCAAATTTATGTGTTCACGTGACTGAAAGTTTTAATTAGTGAAAAGTTTTATTTAGCAAATAAATGGACAATTTCTTTGGTTGAAATAATTTCTTATATGTTTCATAAGTCAATACTACAGCAAAATTTCTTTAAGAATTAGTTAAAACAAATTTGGTGTTGAGAGTTAAATTTCCTCGAACGAGAAAAAAAAATATTAGCGTAAAAATTTAATGACATTAGGTCCTGAGTTCTAGAAAAAATCGTATACTACAGTACCCTCTGCGAATATTTTTAGCTCTCTTTTTATGAAAAAACGCATTAAGATAAAGAAATTTATAATGGCTAATTTAATGAAATTTAAAACAAAAATTAAATTTTTCTTGACTTATTTCTCATAAAATTTTTTTTTCATGGGTATGTGACTTAGCGTGTGCTAAAAAAAATAGAAAATATATATCTGCCTGGCGTGATAAAAATAAAACAATGTAATATTATCACTAAAATAGCATATTTTTCATATAAATGTATTGAAACACGTAGTATGTCTGGCCAGACACATGTGCTACGTATGTGACTATCGGAACATGTGCATGACGTAGGGTTAAAAAACCTTTTCAAATTATCTATATCGTGTTAAATATAGCAGATATAAGGATTCCGATTTTACCCGTTTTTTTTTAATTTCTTAACCCCTTAAAACTTCCTTCTTAAAGGAGGTAATAATTATTTAAATCTTATGTCTTTAGATTTTTGTTTTCGGTCTCTACGGCGATGAATCAGATAGTCAGTTAGTCAGTAATGTTTTTATTTTATATATATATACAGATTAATACAACTGATAAAAAATTTGTGTCTGACCCAAAAGAAGAAAAATATGATGGAATATTTAACGTGCAGTCAAACAATAATTTTTTTCTTTCTCTTTCTACTTTCGTTAACTTATATGCAAAATATTCAAAATGATTTAAGCAGTAAAGTATGAAAAATATCGATAAAATAAAAAGTTACTAAAGAAAAGAAAAATTTAGGTTTGTGTTATTTTAAAATCTGGTCACACTGTTCGCATCTTATAGACGATTCAATGTTTGTCTTTTATTAATCGATTACAAAAGTTTCATTTATTTGCACCTACTTGTGTACATACACATTTCCAGGTGAATATTGTTTTCCAATGCTAATGTCAACCTTCAGTAATGTTTGCTTAGTTTAATCAAAACAGTAAAATATTTGCAGTTGTATTCTATTGCTACACACAATAAGACAAATCTAATAAAGCACCATTAAACACTGGTGTTTGGGAAGGGTACACAAAACTGATTGTGTGTGTGTGTTAATGTATTCTAACATGCATACAACTGTGTAAAATTGCATGTTTAAATGAAATGTACTTTAAACTGCCTGTGTAGGACACACAAAGAAAACATAAAGTTGAACAAATGCAGTTGGTTTCTCCACTCTTAAGAGCTGTAGTTATTAAATATTTTATTGCAGTTTAGTAGTCAAAATCATGTTCTTGTTTTGTTTCACAAAATGTTGGCAGTTATGCCCTGCAACAATGATGTTTAATAAGGACACTCCAAAAAAAAAAGCTTAAATTTCCATTTTTTGCAATTGGAAAAAATTACGTTACTCTTTTAATGAAACCATTTTTTTAAATATTGGACAGTTAAAAAAAAAAAAAATATATAATAAAAAAATTCATAAAACGAGTTAATTTAATATGACTTGTCAAAAAAAAACTTTGTCACTGAATGTATTTGAGCAGCGCATATTTATGAGTATTAACGTACGGTCCACACCAGCCAACCAACCAACGATTTGTTAGAACATCCAACACATAAATTTGCCTTGTGTGGACAACGGTTGTCGATGTTTCGTTCTTGTTTAAACAGCGTTGGCAGAACTTTTGTTTGAACAACAATGTCAGACATCAAATGTAATTTTAGTTATAATTTTGTTTACTTTGAGTTATATTTGAACTCTTCTGCACTTGTAGTAAATTTTTAATAAATAAAAATACTTAATACTATTCGCCTACTATGAAGAACGATGGATGTAAGAAGGATAGTTTATCATAAGTATGTTAGCATAATAAAAGGATAAACCTTTTCTTAAACAGATTATCACAAATATAAAAAAATATATGATAAATAGTAGAACATCCCTGTAGACTTGCTGAAAAGGAATAGGACTACCTAGAACTTCTTAAAAATTGGACAGAGAAAGAAAAAGGTGGATGGCAATATAAATCATAAGTGTTAATAGTGTATTACCATTAACCCTTTAATAACGAATGGGACACATATGTCCCATTTGGTTTTTTCATCAATTATGCCACATTTTATAATTTATTTTGACCAAATCGATCTTGTCTGACAAAAAACAAAAGCATTTTTTGGTATCCGTCTTAAACTTAAGTTTTTCTTGCTTCAATTGTGTTTGGGTCGTCTTAAAGTAAAAAATTGGCATATTTTTTTGAAAATTTAGTTAATATCTCGGATTCTAATTAATACTCTTGGATAAACATTTAGCGTTAGATATATTGTTTTTTTATATAAATTAATTGAATAACGAATTCTGTATCGGTTCTATACTTTTGTCGGGAGGACTGAAAATATAATGGGACATATGTATGTGTCCCATTCGTCGTTCAAGAAATTTTTGTAATGTATTTTTTTTATTTTATTAAATGTTTTATAACTGAAAACCAAAGATAGCACAATCAACTCAGTAAAACCAAAACAAAATTAAAAAATTCATGTAAAATTATGAGATTTTATAAATGGTTAATACAAGGAGAATCCAAATTAGCCTAGTTGTGATAAATCTCAAAACAATTCCTGTTCGTAGTAAAGCACATTGGTTGTTTGCATGCAAAACAAATTGTGTTTGTTCGGCTATTGATTACGTTCTTTGTACAAACAACAACGATAAAATCTCTAGGTGATTCTTCGTCGTCAAAGGGTTAAATTAGTTTTCAGCCCTATTCACCAAACCATTGTTTGTAAGACACACCTTATTTTTTCTGTGGCTTCTTAATTTAGTCCTCCGTGAGACAACTATAAGTGCACTGGCCTAGTAGCTGCACAGAAAAAAATATTCCGTAAATTTTTTTAATTAATTGACTTTTTTACTTGTTTTTAAATTCTAGTTAAAGTTTTATTTAATTTAATTAATTTTTTTAATTGATATAAAATGTTTTCAAAAAACATAGAGATTTCTGTCAGTTGAAAAAATAAAAAAATTTATTTTAAATGACATTTTTCGAAAATTTGCTATCGAAGGATAAATTCAATATAATATAATATATCGAAGGAGCAGAATAATAAAAAATAGTGGACAATCTACAAGAGATAGTTCTGGTAGGTGGGTAGGTGCAAACATATAATAAATATATCTTGTTTTGAATATAATAAATTGTTTCAGTTCCATTATAGATGTGTCCAAAGCCAATATTTCTTGTATTCTGGTATATTGCTCAAGATTCTTATATTAATAGGTAAGTCAGTAGAAGTCTACACTCTGATCAAGCTGTTTTAACAGTAAATATTCCATTATGTCTAGGTTATTGATGCTGCCAATTATTTTTTTGAATTTCAACTAATCGAACGATGTAAACGTGGGCGAAACTTCCCTATTACATGTTACATAGTGAACGTTAAAGTGAAAGTTCTGTATAAACAATTTAAGTGTTCAATTATCTATTCCACAGATGACGGAGAATGGTTAATCAAATACGTGCAATTTGATTTGGCTAAAATTTCTCTTGTGGGGTTTTTAATGTCGTAGGTCTATGGAAATACGCTACAATCGACGAATGAATTTAAAACCACTCCGGCGCTTGACATGGCATAGTATTTATGTGTACTTGTGTAACCCTACATCTTATGTTAAATTATTACTGCCGTATTCACAAAAAATATTTTAGGTTTATTGAATGCTTATTTGACAAATTTCTATGCAACATCTGTCAAATAAGCTGTTAATAAACCTAAAATATTTTTTATGAATACAGCAGTTAGTATATAAGAAATGAAATGTAATTAAAATTTATGTTAAGAAAAAATATTAAAAAAATTAATTTTTTCTTTTTGGGTAATTTTATTAAAAATAGTTTTAATAATATAAATTACTTATACAATAAATTTTTTATTTATATAAATCGCGAATTTCAATTATAGGCATGATTCAATTAATTAAAATAATTTTTAAAAATTAGGAAAATTTTAATTAATTTTTTAATACTGTTTTAATTGATATTTTTCGCAATATTTTTTCAATTACAACTATTAATTTTTATTTAATTAATAGTATCATTTTGATGATTGGAGCAAATTAACATTTTTTTAATTAATAGTATTAATTTCGTAATTGAAATTCATATATATTTTTTTCTGTGTGTGTTGAAAATTATTCAATTACAGTACATCAAAAAATAATGATAAAACTTACATATTATTTATTATATAAAAAAGCCAAATTATTAAATTTTGAAACAACAAAATGCATTGAGTAAATGTATTATTAAGTAACCGAAATGTTATCCACTCTATTGTTATTAATTTTTTGCAACTAAAACTTTTCCGTTTAATTAAATTTTAATGAATATCCTCACGCTTACTTTTTTGTTAAAGTACCAACGTATCCAATGTAAACTTTATTGTAAAATATAGTTTGCATAGTTTGCAACCGAAATAGTTTTTATTGATTTAATTATAATAAAAATCTGTGCACTATACTCTCACCAATACGGCCAGGAAATTTTTTCGGGCAGCTTTCGTTGAGATACACTTGTAATTAAGGGTTAAAAAAATAACTAAATGATACTGGAGGGGAAATACGTAACCAGTTAGTAATCATTATGGGGAAAAAATTATATGAATTTAAGATAAAACGTTATATGAGAGGTGGGCGTCACATTTATTTTCTGTTATAACAAGGCGTTTGTGTGTAGAGACTAAATAATTTTATCCGATTTGGCACAGTCATTAGAAATTAAACATATTTTCCCCTTTTGTGTTCCCTTTTCGTCTACATTAAAGTTTCCAAAAATTTACTTAAATAATTATCCCTATTATAATACTTAGCCGATAATAATAATAATCAACTTATGGCCTGTTTTATAAGTAAGAAAAATTTTTTGTGAAAAATTACCAAGAGGGATAATTTTTTACCTTTCATGCATGTGAATTTGAAAAAAGTGACCAAACCCTATTATTTTTTTTTACAAGGCATCAAATAACAATTTATTTTGTATTTCCTTTATTTATGAGTTCGTAAGTTACTGAGAATACTAAAAATGTATCAAATATAGTTTTTGCCCCTCAGGAGTTGAAAATTCTAATTGAGGTCAGAAACTTGTTTTTTACTACATATCAATACTTTTTCAAGTTTAAGTAAGGTTACCGGTTTCACCTTTCTTACCCACTTAAGGTACAAATTTAAGCCATTAGCTATCATTAAAATAAATGAAAAGATTGCAAATTATTGTTGGAGGCAAACTCCGATAAAATAATCTGTCACAGCCCCTTTTTCAAAAGATCGCGTCCGTTTTGCTATATTTCACTTTTCCGACTCCCTATTCTGTCCGTCTACATGTATGGCTTGCTCCCTTATCATACACACTACACTATTCTAAACCCTAGATGGAATCTAATTAGTGCTGACGAATTCAGCCAACGTTAAATATTGGTGTTATTGTTCCGTTTGTATATCAAACGTCGGTTACGCTATGCGATGGGACAGTTAATCACGTTGCTATTTTATATTTATAGATTTGCGTAAAAAAGCACCTGGAGTTATTTCTCTATTAAGCACTTTAACAACCGGTTTAGAATTTTTTTTTAATTTTCATCGGAGACGAACTGTCATTTGTGTAATATCAAAAATCATAAAAAAAGGTAAGCAATGACAGTTGCAATGGCTCTGCTATTATGTCTGAGAAAAATCTTAATGCACACGCATATAAAAAACATGGTTGTGGTAAACATCGGAGAGCAATTTACTATGATTAAATTATATGATTGTATTTAAAATATATTCTGATTGCAAGTCACCATTATTATGCTTAAATAAGGTATCATGCAATAATCATATTATGACTACAAATATATGAATAATCTTTGCTCTTTCCATAGTCAAATTGTTGTTTTTTTACTTCTGCTATTAACCATTTATTAACCATTTAAATCACAAATTTTTCGATTAATATTTTTTTAAATTTTATCTATAATTTTTATGATTTTTTTTTTAATAATCTTATATATTTTTCTTTATGTGTCAAACCTTCAAAAAAGCACATTTATTAAACAAAAAAAAAAAAAAAAAAAAGAATCACTGAAAACAAATTATTATTAAAATGAATAAAAGCTTGTTTGCTTTGTACTCATATTGTTGTTTCGGACAAAACTTAAGCAATAATTTTAATATTAAATGCTTTTGAATATAATGTTATTTTTGCGATGACATCATACTATTTTTGTTTGTATATCATACTGTTTTTACAGGACAACCTGGACTTGGATATGTCTTCATGAAAAGTAAAAATTAAACGGTACAATTTAAATAAGCGCTTGGCTATTGTGACGAAATAAATGATAAAAACAAAATAAAAAAATCTTTTACTATTGTATTTAGTAACCAAATAATGGTACAGTGAATATTATATGACCAACGTGATTATGGGTTTTCTTTGATTGCAGATGCCAAGTTATTTATTTACCTTATCGTGTTAAATTATTGTCCAGTAGTTTTTATCGGTTTTTGTGTTTGAATTATTTATTTTACTTTTGTTAAATAAATTATGTATTACTTTTTTGTTAATAATTTATTGTTTTTCTTTTTAATATGATTGGTAAAAGACAGAGAAATAAACTTTGCTAGATGGAAGGCAAGAGAAAGAAAGGCTTCTGGATTATCAAAATTTTAAAATGCAATGTATGGTACGTATAGCATTTATAATATTTTAGGATATATCTTACTGCTTTTGTTCAAATAACTTTATTTTTTTAGCAGCAACTATTGTCAAAAATACCAGCAAACAAGCTTTTCTGGAAGAGGTCAGAAGAGCCATTAGATTGGCAAAAAATTTCCACTACAAGAAAGAATCGTTGGGGAAAAAAATTAATTTTTCGATAAAAAAAACTAAAATAAATAGTTCCATAAAATGAAACTACTATTGAATATATTATAATATATTATTGCATTTGAAAAAAGCAAATAATTAGAGCAACAAATAGTCCTTCCAAGTGGGACATCTCATATAAAAATCAGGTTGGGAAAGAAGAGTACATTTGTCTCTCCCTTTCAAACCTGCTTCCGGGTATGCAGTAATATTTCCTGGGAAGGCTGTCTTATTTACTGTACTGCGCTGCCATGTGTTAAAGCTTTTTCGATAAAAAAAAAAAAACTAAATGTGAAAATGCTTGCAGGGTAATGTAATACAAGACAAATTTTGTAGTTGTATTCACTTTTAGTAGTAAAAGTATTCGTTTCATTTATATTGTTGTTTTTGTTTGTTGTTCTTTGTGTTTAAAACACATTTCCACGGCCACGAAAACTGATGTTACTGTATAAGTTTTGACTACAATCATAAAGGATGTTGAAAGATAGCCTCCCACAGTTTAAATATTGCAAATGTTGTGATGAGAAAATACATGAACTTAAGGTTATTAAAATTTAAAATGCTGGCTTTCGAAATTTTAAAATTATTTTTTAAATTATCACTTTAGTTTAATCAGGCATGCTTTTATAATTTATAATTTAACATTTTATTATTTTTGTAAAAAAATAATGAAGGAGTAGTCTGAAAAGGTATGTTTTACCATCACTCGCCAAGTAGAATGTTTTCTTGCAACTAGCTACGGTTTCGCAATCAGTACCCTTTGATCGGTGATTAAGTTTTAAAAGAAAATATTATTTATTTATTTAACAGGTTCTTAGGTTGTTTAATTTGGTAACTAATACGTTTCCTTTTGCATATTTTCTACCATAAACAACAACAACCGTTTTTCTTTGTCTGTGATTTCCTTTCATCTTATCACTATTTTTGTCCAGCTATATCCATCAGTTGGATTACGCTAAGAACACATTGCTGTTTCTCTGTTTCTGTTTTTATACCCTTCACACAGTGAAAAATGGTATATATAGGTTTGTCATTCCGTGAGAAATTTCCACAATTTTCATCTCCGACCCCATAAAGTATATATTTTCTGAAAACTTATGAATAGGGGAGTCGATTAAGCTCTGTCAGTCTGTCCGTCTGTCCATGTGTTTGTTGAAATCAGCTTTTTGAAGCCCCCCAACATCGCTTGGACCAATGTGAGGTATTAAAATATCAGAAATATTTGGGAGTAGATCGGTATTGAAAATCAGAAACATCGGTACATAAACAACTGAGATATGAGCAAAAACCTACGACCAGCTCGATTTTTTTTTCACAAAAACAACATTACAACAACAACATACATACATACAAACGGTATACTGGTTAGAGTAAACGTGGGATCAAATCCCAGCTGAGCCAAAAAATTTTTTTTTATTTTTGTTATTTTTTTTTTTTTATATTTATTATATATATTTTAATTATTTTTTTTTAATTTTTTTTAAATTTTTTTTAATTTTTTTTTTTAATTTTTTATTTAAATTTTTTTTATTATTTTTTTTTATTTTTTTTTTAACATACATACGTAAATTTATAATTTTACAATGGGATGTTTTTATATATATATGTACGTATTTCATATGGGATGAATGGTGATACAAACTACTGTTATTGCATGACTACACGTTGTGAAGGGTATATAAGATTCGGCACGGCCGAATATAGCGCTCTTACTAGTTTTTTTTCAAATCTCTTATACATTCAAATTCTTTTTGAAACTTTTTCTAATGCTTAGACATCGAAATTTAAATTTAACAAATTTTACCTCGTGTTCCTTTATTATCATGGGTATTTTGTGTTAGTATGTGTGTACGACTAAGAAAAACAAATGGAATTTACTCACCCTATATTCACTTCAACTCACTCACGAACAAGATCTAAAGTTTGCAAACTTTAATTTAGAAGTGTAATGCTTGTTGTTAGACACAAAACCTACTAATACTACCGCGCCGTCATCTTAAATAGCTACTAGAAGCTACAAAAGATGTTACAATTATTAAAAGTGAAAACAAAAAAAAGTAATATAAACTTTTAAAAGTTAAAAAAATACATATTTCCTAAATAGATAGCGACCACACAAAATTGAAAAAGGGTATATATAGGTTTGTCATTCCGTGTGAAATTTCTACAATTTTCATTTCCGACCCCAAAAAGTATAAATTTTCTGAAAGCTTATGAATAGGTGAAGAGACTCTCAGTCTTTTCGTTTGTCCGTGTGTATGTTAAAATTAACTTTTTGAAGCCCTCCGAAATCGCCTCAACCTGCGTAAAGTATTAAAATATTGAAAATATTCGGGAGGAGATCGGTCTTGAAAATCAGAAAAATCGATATATAAACAACTGAGATATAAGGAAAAAACCACGACCACATCGTTTTTTTCACAATAACAACAACATACATACAAACGTGGTATACTGGTTAGAGTAAACGTGGCATCGAATCCCAGATGAACCAAAAATATTTCTTTTATTTATTTTATACATTATTTATATTTTTTTTTAAATTTTTTAATATTTTTCTTTATTTTTTTATATATTTTTTTAATATTTTTTTAATGTTTTTTAATTTTTTTATTTTTTTTAATATTTATTTTTTTTATTTTGTATATTATTAATATTTTTATTATTTTTTTTTAGTTTTTAAATTTTTTTAAATATTTTTTTATATTTTTCTAATATTTATTTTTTTTATTTTATATATTATTAATATTTTTATATTTTTTTTATATTTTTTTATTTTTTTTTAATTTATTTTTTTTTAATATTTAAATTTTAATCAGGCTCGAGTTCATATTAACATTCTTTATTTTTACAAAGAATTTTTAAATTGTGATAAATGAAAGATAAGCCTGATTAAAATTTAAATATTAGTTTAAACAAAAAGTTCGATAAAATAAAAATTCAATTTATTTTTTTATTTTATATATTATTAATATTTTTATATTTTTTTTTAAATTTTTTTTTAAATATTTTTTTATTTTTTTTAATCTTTATGTTTTTTTTATGTGGGCAGGGCCACGCCCATAAAAAAAATTTTAATTTTGAGGTACTTGCACTGGTCCGATTCTTCTGAAACTTTGCACACATATTAAGCTGTTATGACTTTACAATTTCGTGACTAGAAAAGTGGGCAATGCCACGCCCATAAAAAAATTATAATTTTTAGGTTTTTGCACTTGATATTCAATTAAAATTCAGAATGCATTTCGATTCATTAAGGGGCGTAGCAACGCGCGCCGGGTTTGGCTAGTTATTAATATTTTTGATATTTTTTTATATTTTTTTAAATTTTTTTTTAAATGTTTTTTTATGTTTTTTTATTTTTAAAATTTTTCTTATATTATTTTATTTTTTTTTATTTATTTTCTTTTTTTTAACATACGTACGTAAATTTATAATTTTAAAATAGGATGTTTTTATATATGTATGTTTTTTCATTTGAGATGTATGGTGATACATACAATTGTTATTGCATATCTTCACGTTGTAAAGGGTATAAAGATTTGGCACGGCCAAATATAGCACTCTTACTTGTTTGAAAACACTTATCACTTTGAATTTACAAAACCTATTTATAATGTGAAGACAAATGTTAGAAAAATTCTTTAGAAAAATACACCACCAATAATGAAAAGTATATTTTTTACTTGCGTACAAGATGATAAATTTAAATTACCTTGTAATTTATAGTCATGTCAATTAAAGCACTATTGAAAAGCTACTGACATTAAATATCAGTCAATTTGACATTCAGTAAGTTGTCATATTTTCTAAAGTGTATTGCGTGAATGCCTGCTTAGAAATAACTTTATTGATTTATTTTTTGAAATATATAAAAATAAAAAGATGCACTCTTGGTATTACCGGTTGCAAAGTTAAGGAAATTTTTTGACTTTTACATATTTCTTAAAACTAAGTTTGAAATCGAGAGTGCGACAAGGCAGTCGTATTTCAGACAATTTTGGAGTCTTTAAATATAGAAATTTCCCAAAATGTAAATGTAGGGATTATACACAAAACCAAATTAAGTTAATAAAAAATTGTTCCCTAAATTTTATTAATTAATTGACTGTTTGATTTATTTTTATATTATAATTATTTTTTTTATTAATTACATTAACCTTTTTAATTGATATTAAATATTTAAAAAAGAGGTTTCTGTCAGTTGAAAAAAAATTAATAAAAATTAAAAATGTTATTTTAAATAAAATTTTTTGAAAATTTAATTTTGTATAATAAATTTAATATATGTAATTATTATTCAAGGAGCAAAATAATAAAAAATAGTGGAAAATCTGCAGTGGACATATGTATATAAAAATATGTTCGCTTTTAAATATGTATAATAAATAGTTTCAATTTCATTGTAGATGTGCCCAAGTTCAATAATTATTGTATCCCCTTATAGTCCTCAGAATTCTCATTTTAGTAGGTAATTTCTTCACTCTGTCTAATCAAGCCTTTTTACCGCGGTTAAAATTCCTTTATGTCTAGGTCGTTGATGCTAAAAATTATTTTTGGAAATCCGTCTTTCGATATGGTATAGTATGTGTACTTCAATCGGCACTATGTACATTATCTTTTTGGGCTTTAGGGAATGGGCCGGGTATAAGCTCGGAGGAGACTGAGCTAGTTCTCATTACCAGGAGAAATAACATGGAGGCGTTTAGGCGACCGATACTTAATGGGGTAGAGTTGGAATTAGCGGACGGGGCAAAATATTTCGGTATAATCCTTGACAGCAAGCTGTCATGGGGAAGCAAACCTCAGGGGTATCTAGATATCGTTCTCTGTACTATGCCTATAAAGTTTTAGGTGAAGGGAATGATGGCAAGAAGATTGATTAAGCTAGGTGAGTCCGGGTTGGGTAGAATACTTAATATCGGCCACACTAGAATTTTATGGGAAAATGGTCTCCAGGATTATATTCAATTTCAAGTCTTACAGACTTTCTGATAACTGATGTTTGTTCCAAGCGGAGATACTATCTATATATAGGACAACGGATCTTATATTGGAACTTATTCCAAGGGGTAGGGAGGTTACTCTATACGTTGACAGTCAGGCGGCGCTCAAAGCCTTGAAAAGACATTATGTCAAATTTGGCTACTAAGGAAGTGCAGGAGGGTACTCGATAGGATCATGAACCTCTTCGATGTCAGATTGTCTTGGATACCAGGGCATAATAGAATCGTCGGCAATGAAATTTCTGACGAACTCGCGCGGTGGATCGGCACTTGTTTCGACGAGCGAAGAGGACATCTTGAGGCCTCCGATAGGTTACAATTTTGGCCGTATTAGGGCGTAAGTATCCGACAGGACTAATATGGCGTGGAGGGACAGAAGAGACTGAAGAGTGTCAAGGGCTTTATGGCCCAAGTTGAAATCAGCGGACTCTTCGTTATTTCTGGGCCTGTATAGGGTGTGTCTGAGGGCCACTTATGGGCAGGGCACTGTCTTGTGAAAGCTAGGGTTAGTAGATGGGATCGCGGCACTCCGGATTATTGTAAGATGTGTGAGGATATGGAGGAGCTACAAATTGTGGAACACAATGCCCTAGGCTACGGAATCATAGGCTAAAGTGGTTAGGTAGACGATTCCACGATGAGTTGGGTGATGTTTCAGAGTGCAAGCTGAGGAATATTATCGAATTCATCATGGGGGTTGGGTGGCCGGTGAGCATGTAATGGGTCTCGCAGGGAATCTGTATTTCTTTCTTCTATTCTACTTCCTACTAACTATCTCTTATTTTCATTTATTATATCCTTGGCAACCCTCTCTTTCTGTTTTTCTATTCGATCTTTTCGACTTTTGGAACCCTACTTCTTATACTAAATTATTGTTATATAAGTAACGAAAATATAGATTCATATGTTTTATATACACATGTATGTTAAGAATATATTAATATCAAAAAAATATACTTATATATTTTTTTTAATTTTTTTTCTGAACAGGATAAATAATTATTATTATTGATATATTAAATGCTTTAATTATATAAATACAAAATTTCAATTATAGACACAATTAAATTAATTAAAATCTTTTTTGAAATTTAATTAATTTTAAATGATTTTTTTAATACTGTTTTAATTAATATTTTTTCAGTATTTTTTCAATTAAAATAAATTAATATTCATTTAATTAATAGTATTATTTTGTTGATTGGATCAAAGTAAAAACTTATTAAATTATAATATTTGTTTTGTAATTGAAGTTCGTATTTATTTTTTTTCAATGTATAATTCAGATTGCAGAAATTAAAAAAGGCAAAACGAACTTTTAAAAACTCCTTTTCATCTGTCTTTACAAATCCCGTTACAATTTACATATTTTGTCTTCACATGCTTCTTCTATTTAAAGTTAACAACAACATTTTTGTAAATATTTGTTTTCACACTTATTTAATTTTTTTTTCATTGTGCAAAACATTTCTTTGTACATAGCCACTAAACATATACATACATTTTTTACGTGATAAAAAAACCCCTTCTTTATTAAGTCTATCTTTCAACATGTTTTTCTTTTCTTTTGCGGAATAAAAGAATAAAGCTACATAGTTAGCAGCATTTTTATGTTCGAACGATTTATCAGGAGAATTAAATAAGGGTATTGATATAATACAACATATAAAAGCAAACATTATATTTAATACTTTTAAGTAGCATTTGTACTGTATTTACAAGAATAAAGAAGATTTAAATTTATAAGACTTTAAATTTACAGCATATGTCCTTAAGCTGGCCGTCATTTTACATCGGTGAATTGATTTGTATTATAATGCTATGTTTTATGCTTTTCTTTAAAATGGTGAAATAAATTTTATTTTCAAAATTAAATGATTTTTTATATCAATGTAGCAATGTCTATTTTTAAGTTAGTAGAAAGCAAAATTTAAATCACTACTTCTGTGACTTTCAACTTGTGTTACGTTTGTTGTCGATTGGTAAAAAACTATAAATATTTTTGTTTTCTAAAAAAAAAATTATTAAAATTATACTATCAATGCTGCCAATATAGATAGAGATATATAAATATATAATAATAGAGACACAGGTGATATATGAAGCAAAATATATTAATGCTATAAACACAATCAAGTCCACCGACCATCGACTACAAGATGTCGAAAATAGAATACATGCGTGCTTATGAGAATAATTCTTTTAGCCGCTACACGACTACACGGCTACTTTTATAGCCCGTAGCCAACTTAGGCTAATATCTATTTTTCTTGGCTACAAAAAACAGATTAGTGCTGCCAATACAATAAATGCATGAAATGGTGGTTTTGAAAACGCAATACATTAAATATCGCTATTAAAAACGCGAAAAACTATTATAGTGGCACCATTAAATAATAATAATCATCTGTTCATTTGTTTGTAGTTAGTGGTCGGTAGTCGTTAAAAGAATTAAGTAGCTGGCGACTTGGCTATTTTTGTAGCCAGCTACTTTTGTAGACGGTAGTCGATGGTCGGTAGCCTTTGATTGTGTTTATAGCTTAAGAATATACAGTCGAATGAGACACTGGTGAGACAAGAAGCAGCCTTGGTAGCTTCTAGATTAATGGAAATGTTGATGATGACTAGTAAGGTAAGATAAAAGCAGACATTAAATAATAATTGATATCTGAATAAAGGGAAATATAACAGCTGTAACTCATAACGAAATTCCAATGAAATATGAGAGGTTTTTAATATATACGGCTGTATCAATAGTTATTTTATTATATGGGATTCTCACCTTGATATCTAAAACACCCCAGTACAATACAGCAAATATGTTTTATATTTTTTGCTGTAAACTCCGGCCTAAATTCGCTTTTAGCTGTTCTACGGACAAGAGATTTTCATAAAAAAATACGACTTTAGATTAACATATCTACAAAACGTTCCTTCGTTTTTTAAGTGGTCAAATTACATATGCATTTGCAAAAGACAATCGTTTGACAACATGCTTAAAATAAAGTGGTACATTCCGTGGTAACAGATGATGCGTTAGATTTATAGTAGTCTACGATTAATAATTTCCACACATCTGCCAGTATATCGAATGCCTTTTTAAGTTCTGTACACGCAAAGAAAAAATATGGTTGTGGTAATCATAATCTAAGAGCAACATACTTGATTATCGTAATAAAAAATTTATGAAATTTAAAATTGAAAATTTAACTATTACTTGGTTTCGGCAATCAAATATTGGTACAGAGAATATAATATGACCATTGTGATCATGTCGTAACCATGGTTTTTCTTTACGTGTACTTATACTGTAGTATGTATTAGTCAATAGTAGCAGATAAAAACAAATTTTTAATATTTCAAACGATATATGACAAAAAAGAAAAATAATTAAATGCGACCCGGTTTCAGTAAAAAATTAAAATTTATTTTTGTATTCACTGCTGTTGCTATTCCTTAGTAACAATCCGATACTACTAAAAAAGCTTTAACTGTCATATTCATAAAAACTATTTAAAGATTATTGAAGACTAAGGGCCGTATTCATAAAAAATATCTTAGATGTTGTAGAGAAATTTGTCAAATAAGCCTTCAATAAACCGAAAATATTTTTTATGAATACGGCCCTAATTCGACAAATTTCTAAACAAACTCTGTCAATTAAGTCTTTAATAAACCTAGAATATTTTTTGTGAATACTGCACTAAATTATTAATATATTTACTTTAGAATCAAAAAAAAAAAAAATTATTTTGTATATTAACAAAGAGTAGCAAAGTGTTATTGACAGGTATTAAAATTATTTAGATTTTCGCAATCTTTAGCAAAATATTTTCTCATTTGTAAAATTACTAAAAAAAATTATGTTCTAATCACAATTAATTTCATATTCTTAATATTTGTTCCATATTTCTCTAAAGAAAAGCAAACTTTCAATAATGAACGAAATTCAATTTTATTCTTAAGAAAATTTGTTCATAACTTTTAAATTAAAAAAAAAAAGTTTTCCAAATTTTGTTATTACAATAAAGAAAAACTTTTTCATATATTTATGTTAGAAGAAAAGTGTTTTTTTTCTCCTTTTACATATACCCTGTAAACAATTGCCATCTGAAAAGATAAATAACAGACATGATTTACAGCTTAAATTATTTTCAACTTATAAAACTGCTGACTTCTGTTTTATTTTAATGTTTAACTTTGTTTTAACCCTTAGGAGGATACCTGTGCCTGGCCAGGCATTTTTTGACTTTTTTGTAATGATTTTTGCATTAATAATGCAAATATTTCAATGAAACTTTAGGTATTTCTCAATGAAAGTGTTTTTTACACAAAAATTTAAAATAAGTGTAAATTTCATGACCGTGGGAGTGGTAAATAGTTAAAACAAAATTTTTTTCATATTCATACCACCTGGGCCCAGCTAGGCCCAGTAAATTTTTTCTTAATATAAATGCAAACACATCGGCGTTAGCTAAATTTAAACTAATTTGAAACCATACAAAAATATTATGTTCGAGAAGCTATTTTTTCGTTCAGAGAAAGAGCGAAGTTTATCAATATATTCCTTCTAAGCCAGCTAGATACGGAATCAAGTTTTAGTAAGCATGTGACATGAAATTTCATTTTCCCTTTGAGAAAAAAAATATATAATGGCAGAGACCAGGTGATGCGAAGACTGAAAAACAAACAAAAAGCAATAGATGCCGACAATTTGTTTTAACCACAATTGGGGTATGCTAAAAGCTAATGGATGATGTACTTGCATTTGTTGGAACTATTAGGAGTAACAAACGATGGATTGCTATGAAAATTATAAATTATCAAAGACAAGTGCTCTCTAGTGAATTTGGATTTAAGGATAATGTTGCAATATGTTCTAACATCTCAAAGAAAAATAAAGCCAGTTTTTTAGTATACACCGTCCATTATAGGTAGGTAGGTAGGTAGGTAGGTAGGTAAGGCTGTTACAAAGTTACCCCCACACCTTCACTCGGAGACCATTACGGTCCATTGTGACGCCTTAATAGAGAGATGAATAGAATACGAATAGAAATATTTAGGATAGAAGAGAAAGAGAAGCAGACAATTCCAGAGTCTCCGGCGGGAATCGAACCCGCAACCACCAAACAACTGACTTGTCCTTTACTGACCGTCCATTATAACACTGTCACATCTGTCCCTGAAATAAAGAAAAAAATTTGAGGTAAGGCTGAACTACAATGAAACAAAGTCGGGTGTAGTTGTAATGGATTAAATACTAACAAAATTTACAGCAAAGCGTGGAACAAATCGCTGGACTTATGTATTTTTTTTAATAACATAAGCGACATAATGGCCTTAGGAAGTTATATTACACTCAATGAGCAAGCTGTTCATCCTTAAATCCAATTTTGTACGCAGATCTAGAACTTAAGCTTTTTTGAATGAAAAAATTAATTTAAGGCAAATTAAAATAATAATTATGATACTTGCAAAAGATAACATTAAAAATATTTATTTGAGGAGTAAATAAATAATAAATGAAATGTTCAAAAATGTGGCCAGTCATATAAACTTTAAACACTATTTCCGTTTTTTTACCATGTTCTTTTTTACGAAATGGATTCTTTTTCGGTAGGTATGTAACGAAATTTTATGTTATTTGTATAAACTAACATATATTTTATTGAATTGTTGTGTTTTTGTTTAAGAAGTTTAATAGCCTATAGAAAATTTCAATTGTAAATACAAGCGGTCCCAGCTAGGACCAGGTGACAATTAGTGCCACCTTAATTAGGTATCCACTTAAGGGTTAAAAGATCAATCAGAGGTGAGAGTTTACATGTTATTTCCATACAAAATTACATGTTAGAGTTGTCACACAAAAGAGTCGATTCAAAGGGCACATCCTAATATACAAGAGAAGTTGTTGTTACTAGCATAAATTATTACAACTTATATAAGGTGATAGCGTAAAAAGAGAGTATTTGTTGTCTCCCTTTTTATACCCTTCACCTGCAAAAGGGTACATACATATATAGCTTTGTAATACCGTTTGTAATTTCTACAATTTTCATTTCAGACCCCATAAAGTTCTGTATTTTAGTATTTTCTGAAAGCTTATGAATAGAGGAGTCGACTGAGCCCTGACCGCCTGCCCGTCTGTCGGTGTGTTGGTTGAAATCAACTTTTCGAAGCAACTATATGCTCCTCAGATTTGAGTATGATTTCAGTCTTATGTAAATATCCGGCAATAAATCGCTATAGAAATTCAGCACAATCGCTCCATAACTTTCTGAGATATGAGCAAATAAACACGACTGCCTCTGTTTGTTCTCATATTTTACAACTAAAATAAAAATTTTTCAACCATAGAATAATTTATAGGTACCTTTGCTACAATTTGTAGATATAATATGTCTCTAGAGATATTCGTGAAAAATTTTAGACAAATCAGGCTCTAATCGGTAAAGTTATAAGCAAAATTTTTTTTTAATATATATTCCAAAAATTTACAAACAAAAATCAATTTTTTTCAGCTTCTAGATAACCAAGCAAGACAATATTGGTATCATCTGAAAGGCCTAGCTTAATATAAGCACTATAAAAAAATTAAAATTCATGTTGGCCGCCACTACAAAATGGCGGACAATAGATTTATAAATGGGTCAAATCTGGTATTTTAAAATGCAACTTCTTAAACCCCCTCAATATTGGCATCAAATGAGAGGGCTTGACCAGTAGAATACAGAAAATTATTTAAAAATTTAAAATCCAAAATAGCGTCTAAAACAGAATGGCGGATCAAATTTTTTTAACCCGATCAATATGGGTATCAAAGGGCTTGACTAGTAGAATACAGTTAACTACGTAAAAATTCAAAATCAAAGATGACGTCGGAAATAATAAGAAAGAAAAGCGTTTAACATGAAATATAAGTTAAGCTACGAAGTGGGATTATAACCATGTAGATGATGGGTATTAACAGATTCGGCACGGCCGTAAATAGCACTATTACTTGTTTTATTTCAACGTTGTTTTATTTTAATTTTAATTTTGTTTTTAAAATGTTTTGATTGTTAATTAAAAAAAATATTATTGGAAATATGTAATTTATATTGATACTATTTTAAATTAATTGATCATTTTTCTTTAACTTGTGCCGCTCTTAAGCGGATACTTCATTAAAGCCAAGGTTAGTTTATATATTTTTTTCACTAAACTGTTAAAGTTTCATTTCTATGACATACATGTCATAGAAAATTGAAAAAATCAAGTTTAATCATGTTGTTTTTGCTTGTAAACGGTAACACTTTTAATATGTTTGATATATTTATAATGATTAAAGTTTCTAAATTTGTGCTTGAAATAGTCACTATTTATTAGATACCTTTATTCAAATGTAATCTTTTATATATCGGCAGGGCAGTTATAGACAAGAGTAAGAGTGCGAAAGCGATTACAGAAGAGAATATGTGTAAAAGTTTGTGTATGTGTGTAAGACTATTTCTAAACAAATAAATCTTAAATTTTTTAAATTTAGTCTTCCTTTTCCATTTTTTTTTTCTTCGTTTGTATATTAATCTTTAAACTTTTTGTACATACATCTTAGTTTTAGATTTTATTTTCAATTTCCTACTCAGTGAACTAAATGTTAAACAAGAAATTAGAATAAATGTCCATTCATTTTGTAATAGAGTTAGCAATAGATGAAGACATGTGTGTATTAGGGTCTCCACAAAAAGAGCATTTAAAAACTGGAAAATTTAATTTATTTTACGAATATTCAGAATCTTTATTTTGTCACATGACATGTATAAGTGAATTCAAATTTTCCACTTTTAAATAAACTCTTTGCGTGTACATAATTTATATATTTAGGGCCATTATTACAAAGTGGCATTAGTTAAAGGTAGGATTTGTTCGGACTCATAAACACTTATCCATTATTAAAACTTCGCTTTAATCCAAAGTAAACGGTTAGTGAAAGACAAGTTGATTTAATCTGAAGGGTTAAACTAAAATTGTAAACACTATTAGTTCGTCCGACAAAATCCTACCTTTAACTAACGCCATGTTGTAATAATAGCCCTTAAAGAGTTAAATTATATTTACTGGCATCACTATTTGACGCTTCAGATTAAACATTTCTCACTTAAAATTTGTATTCTTCTCCTTAGTTGGATTTGTATGAATACGGGTTAAGTTAAATTTTCTATTTCTCCTTTTCTAACCCCTTAATATTAATGCAAAAACATGTAGAGGTCTTAAGCTTAAAAATATTCTGTAACGGACTTAACATGCAGTGCACAATTGCAGACAAATTCTTTCATTCTTTCTTCTATTTATATTTATTTTTTCCCCTTTCTTTCTTTTTTTTATTATTTAATTTTTATACACAAATGTATTTCTGTCAACACCAGTTCTGTTATTTAATGTTTCATTTGTTTTTGTGTATTTTATTGAGTTACATTATACTTAAATATTTTATTGTATTTGACGCAATCCGAACGGAAATGAAATTGTGTCAAAACACTTTTACGAACATTATTAGCAACAACAGCAGCTTAATGTAGCTTAAAGTGATAAACAAGTAGACAAATAAAATGTTTATATCCAATAAAAGCTTATAGCGCTTTAATAAAATATTAATCAGTATTTGTGTTTACAATCCTTGAGTGATTTATTTATTTAGTACAAAGAATTGCACACATAAAATATGGTAACACTTTAGGAACGTGTTGCATATTTTGTGTTCTTTTTAATGTCAAACAAGGAGTATTTAAACAATAAATAGATTTATGGTTCAATCAGACGTTCTATAACATAATGTGGAAATCATTGCTATAACCATAAATATATTTGCATCACCTATTAGTGCTCCCATAAGCATAAGCAGCTGTTTGTGTTTTCATTTCCATATTCTTTTTAACGAAAATATTCGGCTGTGACGAATTTTTTTTACCCACCATATGTACATTTATAGTACAAAATTTTTTTATTTTGTTATTAACAGAAATCTTTATGGAATAGTCGCTTTGGCATAATCTCTTTCTTTGTATAACTTCGATGTGCTAGTAAAATGTTTTCACAAATTTAGTATTTCAATGAAAGTGGGCGTTAAAGTAGGCGTGTCAATAAAGTTTATGCTAATAAATACTAAGGTAATTCAATTAATTCCAATTCAATTTTCCATAGATAAATTATATGAATTTAAGATAAAGCGTTATATGGGAGGTAGGCATTAAAGTGGGCGTGTCATCTTCGTTTTCCGGCATAACGATGACATTGACTAGAAAGCTATATGTAGAAAACTTCATCGTCATACCTATAATTTGGTCGGTTTAATGAGCTTTTAAATTTCATTAACAGTAGATTGAGTAAAACGTGGGCGTTATAGTAGGCGTGTCGAAGTAGTTTCTGCTAATAAATACAACTTAAGTATTTCAATATAGTTCTTAATTATTCCAAAAACTTTGTCCATAGAGAAACTATATATAATTCGGGATAAAGGGTTATATGGGAGGTGGGCGTAAAAGTGGGCATGTCACATTTATTTTCCGTTAGCATAAATCTTTTGACCATGAAGCAATGTTTGCGAAATTTCAGAATCATACATCTAACTAGGTTATTACGTTTTAAATTTTGATTATACCAAAAAATACGGTATAAATTTTTGTACATCTTGCCCAATAACTTGTTTCCTAACTCCTTGATTTAAGCAATTTTCCAGGAAATATATTTCTTTTACTCAGAAAATATACATTCGAAGTTTCGTGGCTCTACGTAAATGTGTTTGTACAAATATTTTTATTAATTGAGATGTTTGTATGAAACTAAAATGGGAATGTTATAAGTGGGGATGAATAAAAAGAAGTTTTTTGGAAATTTTTTACTTGCTGAAAAGTTTTGATAAATTTTATTTTAGGCAATTCGTATTAAATAAAATAATTCAATGAACCTCCTTGTTGTGTATTTAGGATTTGTCGCAGTTGCATACTTAACCTAAGAATTATGTAATTGTAAGATTGAAAAAAAAACACGAGAAACAGTTCAGGTTATATCTTAATATCTTTAACTTTTCTACAGTCTACTGTTACTGTACCCATTGAAACTGTATATAAATAGTATATACGTACGAACATATGTTTATACATATTTATTGGCTATAGACCTTTTTCCTTCATTACTTTCTTCAATACATACAATTTGTTTTTGTTGTTTGTAAAATAGAAAACATTTCCAGTGTTTTTTTTTATACATACATATAACATACTCGTATATACTCGTATATAAACAAATTAACACATATTTACGTTAACGCTCATACGCATGCATGTGCCTCATATTCTTTAAAGAAAGTTTTTAAGCCCTTTTTTCCTTTTTCATTTAAATATTTACTTCTATTGTAATAAATACAGTTTTTACAAAGATTACTTTTCGTTTTTACAAAAAATTCTAAGATATCCTTCATATGCATAAGTAATATATGTATTTACATGTATGTCGTATCTTCTTTTTATCGCTTAGAAGATAATTATCGTAGCTGCCAAAAAAATTAAAGAAACTTAGCAAAGTAGGATGAAAGTGACACCGAGAAAATTCCTTCATCATGTCCAAATCGAGTTTAACTTTATTAAGATGTAATGTTTTTGCTGGTTTAGTTTAAAGATTTATTTGTAAAGTTACCATAATCTCTATGTTAGAAATAATGAAATTTTTACATGTTGATCAATTTTCAATTGAAATACTTTTCGTAACATTGACAATTTATTGTTGATAAATTATATAAATATTAGGGTAAAGACATTTTTCCAGCTAACAATCATATTGAAATGAAAATTTAGTTTTATTTATAATGCTGGGCGCACAATTGGGACGATCGACGAATTTTTCGCCGCGAATATTCGTCATCAAAAATAATATACATATGCATACAATTTTGGCGTCAGTTAAAATTCGCTATACGCAACGAACTCTACAATAGATTTATTTCTATTTCTTACGACGGCAAACGACGAACAAATTAATACAAGGTGACCATTTTCTATTTTATTTTTCTTTACTTCTCAACTTTTGAAGAAAATAAAATAAATTTTTTCTTTAATAATTGTTTTATTTTTAATTAAAAAAAAATTTTAAATAAATATAAAATAGTTGACTACAAATCTTTGTTTTTATTTGTGTTTTTTGCAAATGTTCAAGTTTTGTAAGTGATCTTTTCTTTCATATGGTCACACTATTAGCTGTTATAAAAAACAAAATTTATATTACAGTTTACTGCACGCAGGGTACACTTATACAAGGTGGCGGTGCCAGCCTAGCTGACAATTTTTTTGTGTCCTGGAGTATGTCAAACTACATATTAAAAAAATGATTTCAACTCCGGAAATTGTCAAACTTCATACATACATAAGAAAAGAGAGCCAAAAATCGCTCTCCTTTACGCTATCACCTTATGTAGTTACACCATGACTGCACGTACCCACGACATTCTTTGCAAACGTTTACTTATACGTAAAAAAGTTTTTACTATGACAGAAATTATATTTATTATTTCGTTGAGTTTCATAAAAATTTTAATTCTTAGATTATTTCTGTCTTTTTGCACAAACAGTAAGCAATTTGATCAACCATAAAAAATGTTACTTTTTCGCCGTTATTGTGCTTCACACGACGAATTTACCCAGCGAATTTTTACCGACAAATTCGTCGTGTTGTGCGAAATTCGTCGTTCGTCCCAATTGTGCGCCGAGCATTACTTGTGAAAAAAACGGCCCTGTCCGCTGCTGCTTCCCATAATTTTTGGCAATTTTACGGCACAGTATACACTTTATCGCCTTTGCAAAACTTAATTACTGAATCCTGTTTAGAAAGTGGTAAGTTTTATTCTCTGAAATATTTATTTAGATTTAATTGAAACGTCCATATCATATATTTTCCCAATTTTAGATTAACATATCGTTACAGAATTTTATTTTTACAGGAAAAACGCGGCTGAATGAAAAAACTGTTCTCTAAAGGTAAGTCGTACTTGAAAATTAGAAAAATACTTACAACAAAATGATCACAATGCAAATGACAAATGAGACAAGGGCGAAAAACACATATATCACTTCTAATATTGAAGCGTTTGATTTGAACACGTCAAAATGATCCTTTAATGTCAGCTACGGAATTGAAAAATGCATTTGATATACCGTTAAGTATAGATATTATTCGTAGTAGACTGGGATTAAGCAATTCCAATGCTTTTAGTCGACGAAAGCATATGTAGTTCGACCACTTAAAGATATTATGGAACATAAAATGAATATGTGCATCGAAAATCATTTTCTTTAATGGACAGAATTTAAAATCTTTTGTCTCAAACTGCAGTTTAAAGTAAATAGTATAAAATATATTGGTATTGGGATGTTTTTCATATCAAGGATGCAGACGTATATGTAAAAATTCTGGAAGGGTTTATGTTACCATATGCCTCCGAAAAAAATGCCAATGATGTTGATCTTTCAACATGATAATTACTCAAATCACACCATAAAATCGGAAATCAAATGGTTCATTGTTAATTTAATCTATATAATTGTGTGGCCTGTACAGTCACTGGCTTTAGACCTTGTTGAAAATTTATAGACAGACTATATATATACACATGTAGGGGGAATATTGAAGCAGACCACTACTATCACGGGTCCCTTTTCGACCCCCTTCGCTCCTCAGTGATTGCGTGTCTACCGATCAGTTTACCCTTAATCACTGAGTCCCGCGCCACAACCGGCGTTTGCTCTGGACTAGGAAAACGATTTCACACTGCCGACTGGTGATTGTCGACAATCCTCATCGCACAGTCCTTTGTAATCGCCAGCATCTCCCTCAGATTAAGGTCCCCCATCGCACTCACACTTAAAGTGTGCTTGCCTGTGATCCTAAATATTTCGCTCGCCAACGCCGGGCACTCGCATACTACATGCGCTGCCGTCACGGCATCTTCCAGGCACATTCTACAAATATCATCAGCCACGATCTGCATACTCTTCAGATGATATTTGAAGTTACCATGACCTGTAATCAACGCAGTGATCCAGCTCATCATACTCCGATTTAAACCGAGTATCTTTACTGCACCCCTGCCAAGTGGCTCCCTGAACCCCATACGGGCCTGTCTACACGTGGTTCCTCCATCCACCTTGGCAAGTTCATAGAGTTCACCCATTGAAAGATCTTCGCCCGCACTAACCCATTACCCAGAGCAGTTCCGATCCGCAGAATGCAGCCTCAGACCCCTTCATCGCAAGTTCATCAGCAGCCTCATTCCCAGTTATGCCCACGTGTCCCTTAACCCACATCAGCGTTACCTCATTTGTAGAGGCACACCTATTGAGCTTTAGAACACACTCAAGCACCACATCTACATCTACACCACATCACATCTATCCGCTGCATACGTTTTATAACCGACTGGTGTTCAAGTGCAATAAGAATTCTCTTCCCATTCATTCGGCATTCCAACTGGTGGTCCAACGCGTGCAGCAAAACAAGCATTTCTGCCTGATACACTGACACGTACTCCCCCAGATTCAGGGTGCAGGATAAGTTCAACTCAGATGAGTACACACCAGCACCTGCCCTTCCGTCCATAAAGTACCCATCAGTAAAGATACTGATGTCATTCGCTATGCACTCATCGTGCATGAATCCATTCGCTATGAGCGTGTGATGTAGCCTTTCGACCACTTTCACCCAACTCATGCGCTCCATCAGCATCTGAGCCTCCCTAACCTCTTTATCCACGAGGTCCAGAATATAGGTAGACTAAATAAAAGCTTTTGGAAAGCTGTAAATGAAATAAGGAATCCGATTCCTGCCAAAATATATCAAAATCGTAATAATTCGAAGGTAAGGCGTTCTGCTGTCGTAATTGCAAGTAACAGGTATTAGAAATTTACTTTTTCATTGATGAGGAAACACAGAAGTGAAATATTTTAGTTTAGCTTCTTGTTTTGAAGAGGATCGATTATTTTTTGGATTGCGTCCGTTTGACAGAGAGTATTTCATTCTAAAAACATTAGAAAAAATAAAGCAGCATTGAAAATTGTGCTGCTAATAGGGGTTATCTCCTATGGGAGGTGTCCGTTAATAAAGTTTTCACTGAACATTAAGAACGCAATTACTGGAAAGAGTGTGTAACAAACATATACAAACTTAAAACCAAACTTTACTTCTTATGTGAGAAGTATTTAAAGCTAAATTTTCTTCTTGTTTTCCTTCTTACTGCAGGTTTTTCCTTTTTTTACTCATCTACAAAAGTTTTTTTTTTTCTACTTATCAGCAGCTTCTCACATCTTTTTCCCATCCACTTGAGTTTACGTATGAGTGTGTGTGTGTGTGAAACTGCACGTGAAGAAAATAGGCCTGGAACCGTAAGCTGTCATAGGATATTTAGAAATATGTTCTTTATTTTATATATTTTCTTTATGATAATCATTGATAACATCAATGATAATTTTATTTATGTTGATCCTTTTATTTTATTTCATTTGATTTCCATTTTTTCGTGATAATCTTTTAGTCCTGCAGCTTATAAACTACAAATGTTCAGAAACAAATAATTTGTTCTTTGTTTATTTTGCAAAATGTGCTTTGTATGTATGTGAGTGTGTGTGTGTGTGTGTGTTAGGATTTTCTTTTAACAGAAATATATACATAAATAATTTGATTTAGGTAAATGATGAATGAATGTCCTGACGTCCGTTCATTTATTTAGAAGCATAAAAAAACTATTCGCATAAAACAAAGGCAGCTTGAAAGAAATATTATTGTAATTTTTATGTAGAAATATTTTTCTGTCATCCTTTTGTTTAATTTTGAAAGGAAAATTATTTCAAGCTAATGGTAGGACGTGGTAAGTTCTTTGATGATTTATAGAAAAGAAGACAAATGTTAGTTGGCATTGTTTTTCTTTTCCTTTTTTAATAAATTACTGAAAAAACAATTATATTGTGATTATATAAAATCAGATTTATGTTGATATGCACATACAGGCATACATACATACATAGATATGCACATGTATTTAATTATAGCTAAACATAATTGTTTTATTCCTTGATATTAATCAAATAACTGAGATTAGTTATTACATACCATTAATAGCATAAACTTTTCTTTATGCTTTTCTGAATAGCTTGAGATATTGAATTGTTGTAAATAAGATTTAAATTTTAAGGTTGAAGGAGACTTTGCTTTATGTTGTAAGTTAGAGACAAAATAATCTTTGCTCGAGTTTATTAAGTGATTAAACGGACTAAGCAGATTTTTTCAGGTGTAATTTGACATTGAGCACTCACTCTTTCATCAAGTCATAAAATATTGTCAGGCCTATATCTCTTATAAACGTTGACTTATTCCCTTTGAATTATTTGGTATTCTTTTTATTGCAAATAAAAACACTTTTGATTTACGTTATACATGCTTAAAACACTTTATTAGTTTTTATCACACTAAACCAATCGTATACAGTACTTTATTCAGTATTTCACTTTTCTTAGACAGACAGAAAAAATATTACTTCTAATTATTTAATTAATGCATAACCTGATTTATTTTAAATTTTTAATATTAAGATTTGATTTTAAATCAAGTATTTGGTGAAATATAATCATCTAAGCTAATATGGAATTGAAAAAAAAGATAGTGTCTAACTCGCAAACGAACATTTTGTAACTAGATATCGTCGGCTTTCTTCTTCGGCCACGGTAGCGCCCTATAAGTAACTCAGCTAACTTTAAGTTTAATTTTTCGCAACTAGTGGTGGTTGATGCCTGCATTGTTTTCAATAGGACTTACTAACGATTTAAGCATTGCGATGTTTTACGTTGTAGTCAATGGTCTTATGCTGAATTACTTTTCAACTAACTTGAATATATTTGTTTATTATAAACAAAAAGAGTTTCATATTACACACAACAGTAATACAGTTAGTACTCGATGCATAGCGAAATGACTGGTGTGTTTTGTATTAGTTTATTTAAACTACAATGTTGGAGGTTCCACTGTTAACACTAATATACAGGCAACACTTTAGGCATTGTACAAAATATTGCTGTATCGCAAACAAATAGTTACCGTAAAACACTACACAATCCACTGTAAAGTAAAATATCAATGTAAGCAATATTTATATATAAAGATCAATGTATTTTTAATAAAGAATCAATTCTTACTTGACATCCAAACAGAGCATTGTATCCACTCTAGCAAGAAACCAAGGAACTGATTTATTTTATTTTATTTTGAATTTACAATAGCCAGCTGAAAGTGTGTGCTATGGAAGTAAACTGTAGATTGTCTTTATTTAAAATAATTGTTAAAACTTCTTGTTAAATTGATGTATATACAGTGGCCGACAAAAGTCTACGTACTAATGATGCAGTTTTGTTCCAAGTTCGATTTTATTAATGTAAGCAAAAAAGATACATTTTCCAACATTAACTTAAACAAGTAAGAGCACTATATTCGACTGTGCCGAATCTTTTATACCCACCACCAATTTTGTGTACATATAAAGCACAATATTTATTATTTTGTTGATCGCTATGGCATAATCTCTTTATAATAAAATATGTATCATTTTCTTTGTAGAGGGTGGTTAAATTTTAAGGGCCCATGTTGAAGGTGAACTACACCTAGACCTTAATATTGTTTTCTGCATTTCATTTGACATTTCTCAATCTCAGACTAACTCAATTTGAACAGTGAAAACATACGCAAATGAGCATCGCGTTAAAGTTATTCAGGTTTAAAGAATTGTTTTCTTGTCATAAACAGGCTTTAGGTTCAAAAAACTATTTAATTATAATTTTAAAAAACAGACACTAAAAATTGTGCACATACATAGAAGCACCTAATAGCTAAATTTAAACATGAGAATATTTAGTAAGCTGTGGACAGATGAAATGTAAGACGATATTATGAAATTAGTAGACATAAGTAATTTTGATAATACAACGCTAATGTACATATATTTTTATATATATAATTATGAAGAATATTTGGTAAAATAACTTTAGTTTTTGTGTATTTTAGCTTGTTCCTGAAGAAGAGCACCAAAGGGGCTCAAAATATTGAACAAAATTAATAAAAATATAAGGAGAAAATTTTTTTTTTCTTAAATAATATTTAATAAAAAAGAAAAGATTTTTATTTAAATAATAGAATTAAATAGTTTTTTGGACCTAGAGCCTTTCTTTAAACATTATAAGGTCGTAAGAAACGTCAACGTATTTTAATTGTTTTTCTTTGTAAGTTAATGTTGGAAAATATATTTTTTTTGCTTACATTAATAAAATAATTGAATTTGAAACAAAACTGCATCATTAGTTTTTTGTTTAACGTTTTTAGACTTCTAAAATGTCAAAAATTGTGGTCGTACGTAGACTTTTGTCGGCCACTGTATATATATATATATATATGTGTGTTTTTTGACCGGTTGGTGAACTGCTAGTTTGGTTGATGAACGAAATGCGTCTTTGCCCAAAATGCAAATGTAACACACGTGGACGCTACATGAATTTTACAAGTACACAACACGAAACGCATACATACTCAGAGATCTGCAACGAATACGCATGAAGTAAGTCAACTTGAGTCATGATTCATTATTTCGTTGATTCATACGCATTCATACTTACTGAAAAGTCTTCACTTTTAAAGGCTGTGGCACAATGAATCCGTCGTCCGTCAAATTTCAACTTTTTCATCTAACAACTAAGTTACTAACTAAATACATGTTTTCTTATGAGTGTTGTCACATTCAGTACGTCTTCGTCAACGCAAAGTACGAAAGTTGACCAACTTTTGACGTACATCGAGTTCTTTAACAACTACCATATGGGTTTGCGCAAATAGCGAAGTCAACCGGGTTTACAGCAGCTGCCGTACTTTTTTGTGATACATGAAGCGCCACAGAAGCATGCAGTTTCTTTCGGTTCAAAACTTTTTTTATATGTATATAGATTGTTTGAATTTGAAGCTATATTGACAATTTTTTAAAAAAATATTATTTTTTTTATTTATTTTTTGGTATTGTGAAGATAAATAGAAAAAATATATATAAATATTATCGACCTTCAGCCGCCGCTGTTTGTTTTCGAGTAGTCGCAGCAGTCGACAATTTAACTTGACTGATTATGATCCGTAAACACAAAGTACTGATTGTGCTAACCCCTCTCCGTCAATACGTTGATGTCAGTTGAAAAAGTTGAAGTTTGACAGACAACGGATTCATTATGCACCAGCCTTTATATTCACTTTTAAATTTAAAGTTCTTACAGTACTCATATTCAGCAACACGTATGACTCAGTTGATTGCTATTGTCGTTCACGCAAGATAAAAAGACGATCAAAAGCAAGTATGACTCACGTACTCATTGTGGAGTTGTGTGTTTTAACTAGGCTTGCAAGATTACAATTTGACATTCACCATAATAATTGTGGATTGCTGAAATAAATAGACAATTTAAATTTAACAAAATAATACAAAAACCACAACCAAAAATAAAGTGCTTGCTTTGATGTCTGTTTAAGAGATGTAGATTTTGTTTTTGCATATTATCTTTCAAATTTAAGTGAGCACCAAAAAATGCAGTTTTTTAATTTGCTGCAAAAAATTTAAACATGAAATTAAAAAACACAAAATAACTGTTATTGCTTACCTCTTATTATAGAAGCCAACCAGAACTTAGCCTAAAGGCCATAATCAGTTGCACTTATTTAAATATTAAATAGTGATACTTGCAAAAATTGTATCCTACACATTGTAAAATAGCAAATTTTCTTGCGACTAAAAAATATCTTTCACTCTCCGACATGGCAACATTGTTTATTCTTTATACCAATGAGAGCTGCTAATGTTTTTGTTGTTGAACTTGAATCACTCTATAAATTATAAGTATTTTCTTTAAAATATGAATCAACGTGGGTAGTTTTGCGAATCATATAAGTATGGGTCGGTATATATATAAGTACGACCTAGTACTCATGTTCATTGTGAGTTGTACTTAAAAATCAACGTTGCTGTGGTTATGTGTACTTCTGCTCAGTTAAATTTTAATGATTTATACGCACTTATACTCAAATTTTATGACTCACTATGAATATTGAAAAAACGACTTAAAAGCCGATCACTGATACAGACATATACGCATTTCACGTGTGAGTACATGTAAAAGCCACATTTGTATGTACTTTTCTACTATATGGCATAGTACCAGGAGTCAACAAATATTTTTTGGTTTATTTCATTTTTATTTTTATTTAATTTATTGTCTATAGATAATAATCCTTACAGACTAAAGTATGTAAAATAACAAAACAAAATTAAGGTTATATATAAAATAATATTCTATAATAATTCAACGATTTAAATATAAAATGATATTTCTTTTAACAATTTCTTTACTTTCATTAAGGCCAATAAGGTGATAATAATTATTAAAGTTTTCACATATACGGCGAAGAGGATCATTATTAGCATAGTTGGTTCTATAGTATTTTAAGTTAATAAAACGGAAATTTCGAGTTGGTCTGGTTGGAACATTAAAAGATATTTTACTTAGCAGGAATTCTGAGTCGATATCGCCTTGAATTAGGCCCAGCACAAAAGAAAAACTCAGCATTGAACGACGACTTTTTAAAGTTGGTAATTTTATAAGACAGACTCTGCTTTCGTATGAACGTAGTAAAAACGAATTCCATCCAAGGCCACGAAGACAAAATATTAAAAACTTCTTCTGTACAGACTCGATACTATCAATATGAATATTATAGCAAGGATCCCAAATAATCGATCCATATTCAAGAATAGGTCGAACTAACGATGAATATAATTGTTTCGTAATATAAGGATCTAGAAATTCCTTGCACCACCTCTTCATAAATCCAAGTACACCATTTGCTTTGTTAACAATTAAAGAAATATGGTCACGAAAATTTAATTGGTGATCAAGCAAAATACCAAGATCAAGAAAATTCAGAACTTTATCAAGTTTTATGCAATAAAATAAATCCAATTTCTTAATTCTGAAAAAGGACATATGCTTACATTTTTTTATATTCAGCTCCATTAAGTTGATTTCACACCAATTTACCAATTTGCCAATATCAGATTGAAGGAAAAGTTGATCTTCGGGATTATTAGAAGAACGAAAAATTTTGACATCATCGGCATACATCAAAACTTTAGAGTGCTGAATAACTGAAGGTAGATCGTTTATGAATAAGGTAAATAAAACAGGACCAAGGTGGCTACCTTGCGGAACACCAGAAGGAACTTTGATAGCATTAGACGTAGCACTTCCATACTTAACTTGTTGAGTTCTTAAAGACAAGTATGATCTTAACCATTTTATTGTCATATCCGTAAATCCCATTAATGACAATTTGTTAAGCAAGAGATCATGGTTTACCTTATCAAAAGCTTTACTAAAATCTGTGTAGATAGCATCAGTTTGCATATTATTTATAAAACCATCATTTATTGTAGTAGTTAGCTCCAAAATATTAGTCGTTGTAGAGCGATGTTTACAAAAACCATGTTGGCACGGTGACAAAATCGAAGAAATTTGATAGTATAAATTATCAGTTAAAATTTTTTCAAAAAGTTTGGGAATATCACTCAGCTTAGCAATGCCACGATAATTTGATATCTCAATTTTGCTTCCATTTTTAAACAACGGAATTATATACGATAATTTCCAAATCAATGGTACGTATCCTAATTTAATGGATTTGTTAAAGATAGCAGTAAGCGGGTAACATAAATTTTCTGCACAATTTTTTAGAACGCAATTTGGTATTTCATCTGGACCAGCATTAAATGAATTATTTAGTGATAATAAATTTGAAAGAGTCGTTTTATAAGTAATAAAAGAGAATTGTACACCAGATGATTGAGGTATATTAAACGGGTAAGATGTTATGTTATTATATACTTTTTTAGAGTAGGTAGTTGAAAAAAAAAAATCAGCAAACAAATTGGAAATAGAAACGTCATCATCAGCGTCATTTGATCCATATTTATAGTATTTAGGATTAACGGACGATCGCCGTTTAGAGTTCACAAATTTATAAAACGATTTAGGATTTGATCTCATTTTCGACTTCATACGGATTATATAGTTGTCGTATGCAGATTTATTTGCCAAATTGTAGTAAGAACGAGCAATACAGTATTTGGTATATTCTACAGATGATCCGGTCCTTTTATATTTCTTATATAACATGTTTTTCCTGTTTTTAATAGTTCGGAGATACTTATTATTCCAGGGTGGCTCAATATTGTTGTTTCTAATTGTAATTTTTGGGACAGTTTCAGAAATGCAGCGGCGTAGTGTTGAATAGAAGAGAGAAACAACATCATCTAAGTTTTCGATAGAGATTATACTATCCCAGTTAACGTTTGATAGCAAAGAGTTAAGCCTCTGATAGTTTGCACGAGAAAAGCAAAAAACTTTATGGGGTTTAATTTTGTTAGGAAGTAAAACAGGTAAGCTTAATAAATTAAATATTTCCAATTTTAATGTAGGATGATAACGATCTTCAGGGTAAGTAACGGGAAGTGTTTTATGTAAAAATATATCCATCGGCTGGTTGACAAATGCAAGATCAAGAAGTTTTCCATTAATATTGTTTTCATAGTTTATTTGAAAAAGTCCATAGTTTGTGAGTGAGTGAGTGAATAAATTCATTTGAAACTGTAGGAATTAGATAGTTTATTTCTGAAGATTTATTCCACGATATGTTAGGTAGATTAAAATCTCCCAAAACAATAAATAAATCAGATGGAATAGATTGTTGCAAAACAAATTCAATGGCAAAGATGTGATTATTGTATATATCCAGAGAAGAGTTTGGAGGAATGTATGAGCATGTAATATATAAATTTGTATTTCTCAGTCGAATTTTTACAGCGACAAATTCGATGTCATCGTTAAGTATAACATTGATTTCTTCACACGAAAATTGTTATGTGCGGCAATGAGCACACCTCCACCCAACTTATGTGATCGATCATGTCTGAATATTTGGTATTTTGAAGATAATATTTCGTTGTTATTAATACATTTCTTATCGTTTAACCAGGATTCAGTAAAGACAATGATGTGGTATGAAAAATCAAAACTATTTGCATAAAGAGTGGTTAATTTCGTATTAAGGCCACGGACATTTTGGTAAACAATATTAATGAGATTATCGGTAGAAAAATTATTTAGTTTTTTTTGGGTATTATTTTGAGTAGGTAAATAAACGATATCAGAACGAGAAGCATTTCTATATTCATATTCGCGTATTATAGCATTGGGTGGCCAAAACTCAGGATTGACAATAATATTAAAATATTCCTCTGGTACGATGATTTTAAAAGAAGATTTACTCCGTTTTTCCGAATAGTTGAATTTAAAAACAGATAATTCACAATCGTATCCAAGCTTTAATTTAATGTAGTCAGCAACAGCGTTAGAAGTAGTATCAGATGAAAAACGAGCAGCAAAAATTGTTTTCTTTGGAGAAATTACTTTAAGTATAACCTGGATTGTTATTTCAGTTTTTAGTTCGTTTTGCGGAAAACGATTTTAATTTAAAATAATAATTTACCATTAAAATAAAATAAAGTAAATTGAATATAAAAACTACATAAAAACAATAAGAGATATCGAAATATCTTCTTTAATGTCTTATTAGTAACATGTGAAACTGCTGGTGATTATTAATTATAATATTCTGAAATTCTAATTTGACTTCTAATTTCTCATCCGCATTTTTTTTATATATATTTAAAAACAAAAGTTGAAAAAATAACTTTTTTGCCAAAATTTATTTATTGATTTGTTTCTTTTTTTTTAACTTTTGTTAAACAATATATTTACATCGGTGTAAGTTAATATTTCTTTTACTCTAAAGATACATAATACATACCTACAATCTATTTTAAACGAGCACTTTATTCGGTTGTGTCGAATTTTTTTTACCCACCACCAATTTACTATTTTGTTATCAACTATACGAAAATTTATATGTGATGTCGGAAGGCCTTCAAAAAGTTGATTTCAACATACGCACGGACAGGCTGGCAATGCTTACTCGACAAACCTATATACATATACCCTCTTTCACTTTTGTCTGAAGGGTAGAATAAACGCTCATTCACTCATATCGCAAAAGCGGTTAATATATTTAGAACTTCAAGAAAATAAAATGATAAATTACACCATTCACCAGGTGTTTCCTTGTAGTGGAGACGTATTTAAATATTTTGTGTGCATTAGGGAGGTGGTAAAGAAAATAATGTTGATATTCCCAACTGATATGAAAAATCCCTTTATTGTAAAATAAAAACTTGGCTTTGAAAAAATACTTTAATTGTGTATGATGAAAGTGTAAAACTTAGTGTAAATCACTTATTATGGCTTAAGTTAATTTGCATAAGTTATTAAACTTCCTAAAACACTCTAAAATTGTTTTGTAAACATTAAAAGATATAGAAAAATAAATTCAATACTAGCCGAGCGGAATAATAATTTTTATAAAACCATAATTTTTTAATATATTTTTTTTTTTTATTAATAAAAAAAAAAACATTATTATATGTATACGAAATGTCATATGTTATATTTTTTTAACTAAGGCATTAGCAACACTTAAGCTCAAATATGTAAACAGCTGATAAGTGTTTCCGTAATGTCGAATCACACTATTGCCGCTATTGTTACTATATTTTATGCTCCAGACGTGTGATTTTATATCTAATGGGCTTAAAGCGCAACTGGGGAGATATTGTGCCTTTTTTCCCAATTCAGTTTAACAATTGTGTGACAACTCGATAGGCCAACATGTGTCAATAAAAATATTAGAAATGCGCTAAAATTTATTGTGATCTTGTTTTAATATGACGTTTGGTATATGTTTGGTCTACATGCACACATATACATTTACCCTGCAGATAAAGTAATTAGTATGTGTTTAGAAATATACCAAATGCTTCTTACTTTAGACTAGTTACATATATTTCTTACATCAAACTATCGATTTTAACATTAGGTTGTCATGGCAACCCAACTAGTTCATTTGTATATAGTTTTATACTAGTTTAAAAACTCGTTATTGTTAAGAGAGTGAAGAGTGAGTGAACTCACCTCACACATACTTAAAAAGTGTAAGAAGTTTAATTAGAACATTACACAGCAATCAAAGTATCAACATAATGAAACTTCTCTCGTCTCAACTGTGAGTTGAACTAGGCTCCTTCGGTTTTGAAGTTTTGCGTTCTGACCATTACATAAACACACTATTACGTTAAGTTGATATTAATAAGATTTTAAAACAAATAACTCGTTCATTTATTTTTGGAAAATTTTATAGAATCGTTACAACTAGTTATATGACTGGTTCACAACGTTACAAGTTCAATATTAAGCTAAAGAGCTATATTTAGCTACATTTACATGTATAACACCACCAGTGACGGAAACTTTATTCAACAAATTCCACTTATTATAGCTATGAAATCAAATATATATAAATTAAAAATCACTTTTTGCTTAATAAAAATTTTAACGATGAATCGCAACATTCCTTAAAAACTTAAAAATTCGTTTAACCCTTCGATCTTTTATAACCTTAGTGCCACTAAATGCACCACATGGTCTGGCCAGACCATGATTGAACAAGCTAGCCAAATCAGTAAACTAAACGAAATTTTGTACTTATTTTGTTTTCATTTAAAATAAATCTGTTTAGAAACATGATTATAATTGTAAAACATTTAAATTGATCTTTAAAACTATCATTGCAAGTATACGATTCTGTTTTTTTCTTCCGATTTTGAAGGCACATAGCTCTATTGCAGTTACCGCAGCAAAAACGAGTTTTTCTCTGAAATTTGATTGTAGTTTTGCAAATAACGCACAACAGACGGTAATTAGCTGAACTAGGTGTGAATGGTACGATTTTTACATGCTACGATTGCAGGTTGAAATTCTGGCTCTATATAAATTTTACCTCTTTATGGATAATTTGATCTGGTATTACATATACAAGATACTTTTATGTCATATATAGCTGGCCTTAATGAAATATACTGAATAAATGGTGCGCCCCACGATATAGAAATAGCTGCTCATCTACGGCGAGGCTTGCAGCCGGCGTATATGACGATTCTGAATTACCTACCAGCATTAAGTATATAACATTTATGGGTGCTGATTTACTCAATTTTTGGACGAACTCGGCGGGTGTTTGCGTTGTCGAAACGAATGAATTGTAGCAAAAGTTTAAGAAGTTTTCTTGACATTGCAGCCTTGTATATATCAGCATGATAGTTCCTTGACAGGTGTTGCAGATTTAAAAACGCCAGCAAAAATCCAAAGAAGGCATACATTTAATTTTAATTTATGAGCTCCCACTCTCCAAATTTTTGTGTTTTTGGATTTTTCGATAGATTCAGATACATTTCCAGTGCTTTGCAATTTGTTTCCCGCATTATTACAACAATACAACATATCAGGTAGCAACAGGCATTTTTCCTGCTTTGCTGAAAAATGTGTCAACACTGTTAGCATTAATTTCTTGAATATAATCATCAACAAAAATGCTTATGATTTTGATAGTTTTATTGCAAAATTAAGTGCAGGTTAAGTATTATTTTCACCATTTCTTAAAATGAATTTAAAAAGAAGTATGGGTGTTTGCAAAGTGTAACGATTAAAAAAAAAAAAAAAAATTAAAAGTTAAAAAATTACAATGTATTCTGTTCCAAAATGACTATAGACAACAGCAGTAACGTAATCCCGTCGTCGATATTGTTGGTTGAATTCCAGATAATTTGAGTGTTTGTCTGTTCTTCCTCGTATATGTGTATATGGGCTGGTCATTGTCTTTTGTGGCTGTCCTACGGGTTTGGCTGTTTGAGTCGTAGGCCAAAAATTTTAAAGATTGTTCTAAACTTTGAGGCTGATGTGACGTAGATGCGAAAATTTTTTGCAGCTGGAGTGAGTAATCTTGGTTTTATCATTTTTAGTTTTTCATCAACTTGCGACAGTCAAATTTGTATAAAACGAGTACAATTACCTGACTGCAGAGTATCTGATTGGGACAACTTTAATTGTGTCAGTTTGATACATTTGTGGCAATCCTACTTTAAGGTTGAAATATCTGTGAGCAATTTTTTAATTAATTTTAACTTAGATTTATTTATATTACAGCCACATAATAAAGTATGAAATGTTCAAGAAGATTCTAGCCCTTATTGAACAGATCTTATGGTGCTGGTATAACTTCTACGGCGCACATGAGGGTATTTTGCCAATCTAGCCGGACATTTGGTTAAAAAATAATATTTCAGAAATGTCAATGTAATTAAGCACGCAGCTCGACAGACAACAAAATTCTGCATCGTTAAGTGAATTTTCAAGACTTTTGCTTGAGATTTGTAGTTTTGGGACACTGTTAAAGTCAAGAAAGTTTAGTAAATTGACTTTTTACGGTTTTGAGAGATTTACAATATATTTTTTTGTAGCCAAACAAATAAAGACTTTACATTGATTCCTGTTTTCTGTAAAAGACTATATTAACATCTGCTTAAAATAAATTTTAGAAAAAAATTTTTTACATTGTCGTTCCGGGCAGGGGTGGGATATCGTAGGGATACATCCAATTGCCAATAACCTTATGCTGACGAAAAAGAGTGCATTTGACAAACAAAATTATAGGAAAACTTAAGAAAAGAAGAATATTTCAGAGGTAGGATTAGTTATTCTTAGGAAAACTTTTTTCTCTTTGATCCGATTTTTCTTATTTTCGAGCTTTACTAGTCCATGATTATAACACATATTTCTGATAAGTTTCATTCATATAGGAGCACTCAATAATTTTGAGGAATAAAATATATAAACTTAAAAATGTGATGTCTCTCTAGATTGGCAAAATACCCTTATGTGCGGAGGTGGTGCTAAAAGCTTTGGTCAAATAAACATAAAAATAAATCTAATTGCAGAAATGTTGTAATACATAACATTTCTTGCATAACAAATATTATACTGTCCCATGCTTATTTAATATGTCTTGTGTAAAAGTTACGCCATCTACGAAAAGCTTAACGTAAGTCGATGTCATACAAACATAACAACCCTAATAAATATTGCTTAAATACAACACTCACACAAATCTAAAATAAACATTAAAGAATATTCTGAGTTGTTAAAAAAATAAAATGGGAAAACCTTAATGAGTATTTCGAAAAATTACACCTGACTGTTGGTGTGTTAAGTGCGTGCGTGCAAAATACCTAAAATGTAGGTATATTTTTCTAAGCATGCATGCCTCTACGTGTGTCTGTGATTATCAATGTAATTTAACTTCAATTACATTTATTTTTAAAAGCATTTGATATACGAATATATTAATAAAGACATACAAAACGTACACCGAAAACGTACTGTGTAAGTAGTTTATTTTTATTTCGTTTCATTTCAAGAACAAACAAACAAAAAAAAACAATTTTTAAATCACAAACACTCTCGTACAATCTTATTTTCTGTTTTTATACCCGCCACCAAAAAAATGGTGGGGGTATATTCATTTTGTCATTCCGTTTGTAACACATCGAAATATCCATTTTAGAACCCATATATATATATTCTGAATCGGGGTTTGATTTTATGACGATCTAGCTATGTCCGTCCGTCCGTCCGTCTGTTGAAAGCACGATAGAGGTCGCACCGAAAAAGCTAAGGGGCTCAAATTTTACCAGAATCTTTCCTATAGACAAGGTTTGTTTGGTATTGAAAATGGGCTAAATCGGAATATTAGGAAAAGAGTTATAGCTCGAAAAGAAATAAAGAGTAGGTCGAAAAAACCGTGTCCTTCGAACATCGAATATAATGAAATTGTGTCCAAACGCATTAACGTAGACTCATGAAACTCCGAATATATATTTCCTGAGTAAAAACAATATGTTTTCCAGAAAATTATCTAAATCTATGCATTAGGAGAGGAGTTATCGATCAAAATGTACGAAAATTTATACCGCACAGTGTATTTTTCGGTATATTTAAAAACAAAAACGTCATAAAAGCAACAAAATTGGATGTACGACTCTGAAATTTTGCACACTTTGCTTTTCAGTAAGAGGCTTTTTTGTAACGGAAAATCGATGTGCCACGCCCACTTTTACGCCCACCTCCCATATAACGTTTTACCTAAAATTCATATAATTTCTCTATTAATAAAGATTTTGGAATAATAAAGGACGATATTGAAACACCTAAGTTGTACTCATTCGCAAAAACAACTTTGACACGCCTACTATAACGCCCACTTTTCACGTTATCTACCGTTAATAAAATTTAAAAGCTCATAAAACCGCCAAAATTAGAGGTATGATGATCAAATTTGCTACGTATATCCTTCTAATCAATGTAATTGTTGTGCCAAAATGTTTAGGTGACACGCCCACTTTAACGCCTACCTCCCATATAACGGTTTATCTTAAATTCATGTAATTTCTCTATTGACAAAGTTTTTGGGAAAATAAAGGACTATATTGAAATATCTAAGTTGTATTTAAGAGCAGAAACTTTATTGACACGCCTACTTTAACGCCCACTTTCATTAAAAGACTACATTTACAAAAGCATTTTAGTAGCATATCGAAGTTATAAAGGGTGGTTAAATTTTATGTTGAATTTAAATAAAACACAAATTATTTAGGAAATTCTTATTATTTCTTTTTGTAGTGATAATATATGTATGGTTCAATTATGTATAACAAAATATCGGCCAAATGGCCCCCCATCCTTGGCGCCACTCCTCTATCTGATTGTCCAAATTTTAATTGACAATGTTGATGCTCAATTGTTAGGCTTGATGATGATGCGAGGTTGACTGCTCTTTTGCCACACTATCGCAAAAACCAGCAGTGGTTCCCATTCAACGAACTAAGAAGGCATTCACAGTTTTTCGAACATTTTATGCAGATCTGTTTTGCAGAAATTTAAATATTTTTTACAATTCTCCCGATTGTGGACGAATTTGAACGATTATGTTGATCAAAACAATTACGAAGTGCACAAAATGCATTTTGATTTGAACGCCCATTTTTATAAAAAACCTGAATAATTTTAAAGCGTTGCTCATTTGCGTATCTTTCCACGGATCAAATTGTTCAAGTTCAAGATTGAGAAATGTCAAGTGAAATGCAGAAAACAAATTTAAAGACTAGGTGTAGTTCACCTTCAACATGAGCCCTTAAAATTTAATTACCCTCTACAAAGAAAGTGATACATATTTTATTATAAAGAGATTATTCCATAGCGATTAACAAAATAATAAATATTGTGCTTTATATGTACACAAAATTGGTGGTGGGTATAAAAGATTCGGCACAGCCGAATATAGTGCTCTTGCTTGTTTTTTATGGATATGTGTACTTAATGTATTTAATTTAATGTACCAGCACTTATGCGCACACGACACAGAAGTTCTTATGAGTGTAACAAGAAAAAGAAATTAAAATAACCAGACATCAGGATAAAAAAAGAACAAAAAAGTAAAATAAAAGTAAAATAAAAATAAATAAACAGGAAACTTCTGTCACAGCGATGATACTGTTAATAAATTACACAAGTCAGGAATATAAAATGAATTTAGCGCTAAATGAACATACAGGGCGACATACTTTTACGTTGATTAATACAATATCTTCCAAATTGTATTAAAACGAAATTAGTTTAATTGAAAATCGTGTATATAAACGTCTACATACCCGAGTGGGGTATTAAACTTAAACCAATACTCGGACGATATCGGTATTACAAACAAGAAGTACCAGGCCATAATCTGCTGAGATATAAACAAAGGAACAGGGCTGCCTACGTTTTTCCCCCATATTTTTATTACAAAAATCACTAAGTGAATGAAAAAAAATATATTTTTTTAAAAAAGAAATATATTTTTTTATATATATTTTTACACCCTACACCAGTGGTGATAAGGCTTTGGCTGCTGATATGACTTTGTCATTCCGTCTGTATATCATACATAGTTCAAGTTCGAGCTCATAAGTTTGTAAAAGCGTAGTTTTTTTTTTTAAATCTAATCAAACACTTAAATTTGCATCATATATTCAAAATTTTATTGGAATCGATAAACTAGACTTTGCCATTAACTTTTTAAAAATAACTTTATGTAATTGTTGCCCGCGGCTCCAGTTGAAATGGTCCATTTGTAAGGTCCAATTTCGCATAACTTTTTCGAGCATTTCTGCCTGTATTCCATAAATAACACGTGTTATGTTATACTCTAAAGCTTCAATCGTGTTTGTCTTATCCACATAAATAGACCAACGACTTCACACAACCCTACAAAAATAGTCAGGAGGCGTCAAATCACATGATCTTGGCGGCCAATTCACAGGGCCATTTCGAGAGATAAACTGCTCACCAAATTCATCCTTCAATATGTCCACTGTTTTACGAGCTGTGTGGCATGTGGCACCATCTTGTTGAAACCACATATCAACCAAATCCAACTCAGCAAATCGGGGCAAAAAAAAAGTATCATGGCTCGATTTCGTCTTTGAAGAAAAATAGGCCGATGATGCTACCAGCCCATAAAACACATCGGTAACTCTGGTACGGCATGTGGCTGTGGCGAATTTTGATAATAAATTTTAACGATTTGCAGTCATTGCTCGTTTGTGAGTTTTTCCATGATGAAATGGCAGAGTACACTGAACACTTTTCACTTCCACAGATGTAGTTGGGACACAATTACCAAGCAATGCTACCAGCCCGAAAAACTGAATTCATAAAAAATCACGCTTTATTTTCTGAAAGCCCATGACTGGGGTAGTCGATAAGGAAGTGCCCATCTATCCATGTGTTTGTTGACTCTACTGGTTGTACAATTCTGCATGTGACATCAATCTTTAGAAAATATCTAGAAACGAATCACTATTTAAATCCAACAAAATCAACTGATCATTAAAGGGCGTAGCAACGTGCGCCGGGCTTGGCTAGTATATAGAGAAATGTTACATGTCTTTTGGGTTATTTGTCAAAAATTGTAGAAAAGAGTCACTAATCGACAATCATTAAGAAATGTATATATGTTTTTTAAATATATCACGTTATCAAAGCTTCTTATTTAATTTTGGACATGCTTAAGAAAAACTGACAAATTAGTTTTAAACTGACTGAAATACATATATATTATGGCCGCCACTGTAATACATTTTTATATGGTTTAAGTCTTTAATTAAAAATGTACCCACTTCAAATCCGACAAAATTGTTATCAATTGAAAGGTTTTGACCAATAGAATACAGTAAATTATGATAGAGTTAAAATCCAAAATGGCATCCTCAACTAAATCGCGGATAATTTTTTTTCAACTGAAGATGGCATTTGAAATAATAAATTAAAATTGAGTATTGCATTAAATCTGATCTCTAGGACAAGCTACGCTGTGGTCACTATAGGTAAGAACAGAGTGAAGAAGGAAGTTGCCAAATTTAAAGTTATGAAGTACTTAAAGTTGGTAATTGCTATTTGGACATGTTCGTTACACTAAATTTCACAAAATTTTGCAGAACCATTTGAAACAGACTGTGATATAAACACAGAAAGGCCACTGCCCCTTGTTTTTTATAAAATTTACAAACCAATTTTTTTGTTTCGTGACAACTGAGTGACGCATCATAGGTATTAAACGAAATTGTCTACGTAGCTTAAACAATAAATTAGTGGATATATATGTAGGTCATATGTAGTAATAACAAATTTGTGATCTTTCACCCGCATTGTATTAATTAGAAGAATGCAATGAAATGCAAAATTTAAGATAGCGCTCGAAACAAAATGACGGACATATATGTATGTGTGTATATATTGTCACTTTAACATCATCAATGATACCCAACAAGGTCCAGAGTAGTAGAATACAACAAATCATTAACAAATTAATAAATCAATATGACGTTTGAAACAAAATGGCATACATAACTTAATATAAAAAAGCTAGAATATTGACCTATCTATGTTCATGATTGTGAAGTGTAAATAAGATTTGGACCGACCAAATGTAAAGCAATGTATGAAGATTTTAGTACTCAAAAAAAAAATATTAATAAATCAAATAATAGTGAAAGAGAAACTGTAGCAAAAATTGTATTACAAAACAAAATATAACAACTATGAGTAAGCAGCTTATTTTTATACCCGCCACCAAAAAAATGGTGGGGGTATATTCATTTTGTCATTCCGTTTGTAACACATCGAGATATCCATTTTAGACCCCATAAAGTATATATATTCTGAATAAGGGTTTGATTTGATGACGATCTAGCTATGTCCGTCCGTCTGTCCGTCTGTTAAAAGCACGATAGAGGTCGCACCGAAAAAGCTAGGGGGCTCAAATTTTGCCAGAATCTTTCTTATAGACAAGGTTTGTATGGTATTAAAATGGGCTAAATCGGAATATTAGGAAGAGAGTTATAGCTCGTAAAGCGAGAGTAGGTCGAAAAAACCGTGTCCTTCGAACATCGAATAAAATGGAATTGTGTCCAAACGCATTAACGTAGACTCACGAAACTTCGAATATATATTTCCTGAGTAAAAACAATATTTTTCCCCGAAAATTGTTTAAATTTATGCATTAGGAGAGGAGTTATCGATCAAAATGTACGAAAATTTATACCGCACAGTGTATTTTTCGGTATATTTAAAAACAAAAACGTCATAAAAGCAACAAAATTGAATGTACGACTCTGAAATTTTGTACACTCTGCTTTTTGGTGAGTGGCTTTTTTGTAACGGAAAATCAATGTGCCACGCCAACTTTTACGCCCACCTCCCATATAACGTTTTACCTAAAATTCATATAATTTCTCTATTAATAAAGATTTTGGAATAACAAAGGGCTATATTGAAACACCTAAATTGTACTCATTCGCAAAAATAACTTTGACACGCCTACTATAACGCCCAGTTTTCACGTTATCTACCGTTAATGAAATTTAAAAGCTCATAAAACCGCCAAAAGTAGAGGTATGATGATAAAATTTGCTACGTTTATCCCCCTAGGCAGTGTCATTACTGTGCCAGACAATTAAGGTGCCACGCCCACTTTTACGCCCACCTTCCATGTAAGGTTTTACCTACAATTCATATAATTTCTCTATTAATAAAGGTTTTGGAATAATAAAGGGCTATATTGAAACACCTCAGTTGTACTCATTCGCAAAATTAACTTTGACACGCCTGCTTTAACGCCCACTTTTCACGTTATCTACCGTTAATGAAATTTAAAAGCTCATAAAACCGCCAAAATTAGAGGTATGATGATCAAATTTGCTACATATATCCTTCTAATCAATGTAATTGCTGTGCCAAAAAGTTTAGGTGACACGCCCACTTTAACTCCTACCTCCCATATAACGGTTTATCTTAAATTCATGTTATTTCTCTATTGACAAAATTTTTGGGAAAATTAAGGACTATATTGAAATATCTAACTTTTATTTGTTAGCAGAAACTTTATTGACACGCCTACTTTAACGCCCACTTTCATTGAAAGACTACATTTACAAAAGCATTTTAGTAGCATATCGAAGTTATAAAGGGTGGTTAAATTTTAAGGGCCGATGTTGAATTTAAATAAAACACAAATTATTTAGGATATTATTATCACTCCTTTTTATAATGATAATATTTGTATGGTTCAATTATGTATTTAGCAAAATATCGGCCAAATGGCTCCCCATCCTTGGTGCCACTGCTCTATCTGATGGTCCAAATTTTCAATGACAATGTTGATGCTCAATTGTTAGGCATGATGAAGAGGCGAGGTTGACTGCTCTTTTGCCATACTATCGCAAAAACCAGCAGTGGTTCCCATTCAACGAACTAAGAAGGCATTCACAGATTTCCTAACATTTTATACAGACCTGTTTTGCAGAAATTTAAATATTTTTTACAATTCTCCCGATTGTGGACGAATTTGATTATGTTGATCAAAACAATTACGAAGTGCACAAAATGCATTTTGATTTGAACGCCCATTTTTATAAAAAACCTGATTAACTTTAAATCGTTGCTCATTTGCGTTTCTTTCCACGGATCAAATTGAATAAGTTTGAGATTGAGAAATGTTAAATGAAATGCAGAAAACAAATTTAAAGACTAGGTGTAGTTAATCTTCAACATGGGCCCTTAAAATTTAACCACCCTCTACAAAGAAAGTGATACATATTTTATTATAAAGAGATTATTCCATAGCGATTAACAAAATAATAAATATTGTGCTTTAAATGTACACAAAATTGGTGGTGGGTATGAAAGATTCGGCACGGCCGAATATAGTGCTCTTACTTGTTTTATTTGGCAAGTTCGAATAGTGCAACGGTATCATATTTTGTGGTCACTCATTTTCGTCCATAGGTAATTAAGATATAGGTTTGACAGCACTTTCCCTGGTAGATTGACCATTGCTGGAAAATATGTTTGCCGAAACTGGAAGTATCACAAAAAGGTCGCATTTTGAGATACCTATGTTCCACTTCAATTTAATTGCGACAACAATTTAGTTAGATCCAAGAGTTTTGACTTGAATATGACTTAAACCTGTTTTCTTACAAGCTACAAAATATAAGCAAGCTGAACCCTCTAGATTTGCCTATTCGCCTGGAATTTTTCAATAAAATTATTAAGAAGGTGACAATCGCTTAATAAATAATATGTCTATGTTTGATCTTAACGATCATGTAGGCAAGCAAAATTTTCAATCTATCAATCTAATCCACATATACTTCAGGAGATTAAAGTGACAGACTTCTTTGCAGAGAATGGTGTTAAAGAGACTGTTAATGGTGAGCATTGTTAACAGATGTTGTGGGAGTTTTTTTTAACACAGAACTGCGTCGAAAATGTATTCGTTTTAACAGCATTTGAATTCAGTTAGATGGAGCAACTACAGTCACAGCCAGACTGCTTATAGCGAAGCTTCAAGGAAAATTCCTTAACAAATTAATATCTAGAAAACTGCTTCTCTACTCTTCGCTTGCCAACAAGTTGGCCTGACCTAACTGCATCAGACTTTTTTATAAGGTTATGTCAAGCAAGAGGTGCACAAAACGAAACCAAGAAAATTTACTAAATGCAAGCAGTCCATTAGAAAAAAATACGGCGATATTGACTTTAACCCTTTAGGCTGCAATGAATAATATTCTGTTCTGGTCGCATGTGACTGGATGAGCATGAAGGTCACTTATGGTATTTCCGATTCAAAAACAATGATATATTATACCCTGTAGTTCCTTCAAGGAACATATTGTCTTTTTAAAAGTTATACACTAAGTATTAAGTTCTATCAATTATAAAAAAATAAAAAATAACGAAAAAAAAATTTCTTATTGCAGCACAATTGGTGCGCCACCATATAAATATGAATGCCTCCTTTCAACGTAGCAATTCTATTGTGATTTGAGCAAAAGGCATTAAATCTTTAAGATTTTAAAAGTATTTAATTTTTTTACTTGGCAAATTATGATTGTCATGCCAAGTAGAAATTCTGGTAATCACGATCTAAAAGTTCGAGAGTTGTATAATATAATTTTAAAGAAGCAGAACAAATGCATAACAATCAAAACGTTATTTGAAAACGTATATAGTTATCCGCTTAGACCTTTTCGTTAAAATTTTAAATAAAACACTTAAAATAGAATTGCATATCGGAATATTTATTATGGCTTTAAAGAACAAACATTAACATCTATTTTTACCAGTATTTCATTGAAACGCTGTTAGGTGAAGATAGTAGGGGTAAACAAATATTTCGAAGGATATAATTAAACAATAATTTTAGCGACGAAGGAATTTAAGCATAAAACATGCATGATCCAGTTTCCTATTCCGTTTATAAGTTTTACAATATTCATTTGAGACCCTATAAAATATATATATATTTTAAAGCCTTCTAGATAAAGAAATTGATTAAGTGCCCTTGTCCGTGTGTATGTTGAAATCAACTTTTTAAAGCCGCGACACTTACTGCAGACTCTTCTCTACTATCAGTATATCAGATATGCTTTCAGGAGTTCTGCTATTAAAACTCAGTTATGTGGGCACATTAGAAGATAAGCTATGAGCGACATAGCATGATTGCTCCGTTTTTACCCAAACAAAGTCAGACTTTGTAGCTCTTATAGAACTTCTTGAAACGTTTGTTACTTTTATATAAAGTATTTACTTTTGGCTAAATTTACAGAATATATTCGTTGATTAGATATCGAAATCGGCGAACAAAATTTTTTGAAAAAAAAATTTCAATTATAAGTTTAAGTTATCGGTTTTCCAAATAAGAGTTAGCCATAATTGCATCAGATTTGGTCTTGCAACTATTAGTATTTAAGGAGTTACAATTTCCATATAAGGTATGAGCAAAAACCATTATTACATCCGTTTTACCAAGAATGATTAACAACAAGAAGTTGCTGATAAGTTCTTTTGTATATATGTATTTGATATTAGAAACTGCATGAGGGATATACAGCCGAATAAAGCGTTCTTACTTGTTTTATTAATTTAAATTATTAAATATTTCTCATTAATTTAAAGGACCACCCTAATGCCGATATATTTTGAATTGTACGAAAACTCCTTGTTGGCTTCTGTTTATGTTAAAAAATTAAATTTTTAAAGAACACTGAGGTTTGGTGAGTGTTTGAAAATACTTCTTTTGATTTTGCACATCGTCCTTTGTCAATAAACAAACAGAAACACATGAAACACAGTATAAGTGACACAAATGCATTGAAATGCATTGCAAAGGTTAACCTTGTATAAATTGTATTTAAAAAATTGTATGTCTGTTTGAAACTTTTCTTTTTATTAAGGAAAACTATTCAATATCAATGCCGTTTAAAAGAGAAAAACAATTTAACATCATTTGAGTTGTAGTTTAATTTACGAACAACATTTAAAGTAATGTTTTTCATTAAAAGAGTTTTCCAATAACTTTATGCTGTAGAATACGAAAATCTTTAAATATCAAGTTTAAAGATCAAACTGGATTACTAGCAATTAAGGTTGATTATTGCTAACCATATGTGGCGAACAAGATTTTGTAAAATTTGGTTTTTTATTTAATTTTATTTGTAAAGAACACCATTTAAAAAACAACAAAATTCTTGGAGGTTTTTGAGATTTCATTTAAGAGACTTCGACCCTGTCGATGCAAATCCACCACACATCCTTAAATCTACATCTAAATATCAGTCACTCCTTACATCGAGAAAATGTGATGTGATGTTACATTGAAATTCACGATGAGCCAGCCACAGGTCGTATAAGTATTGCTCAGCAGCAGTTTGCTTTACATACCAGGGATCTGCATTACTACACATATATGGAGGTATTGTTCGTAAACATCTTTCTAGAACAGGAAATAATAGACTAATCATCTATCTATTTATATAGGAAAAAGAAAAAAAATACACAACAAAGAAATGCTTTATGGAAGATATATATTCTCGTAAGTGTCTCTTCTTATAATACGCACATAGTGCGACAAGACACCTCTATACAATGCTCTGACACACCAGAAGTTATAGATACTATCAATAACTTGAAGCAAAAGAGGGCCTCTGGAAGTGATAACGTAGTTCCAGAAATGCTTAAAGCTAATCACCAAATAAATACGCAATTGCTTCTACCACATAAAGAAAACCTTTGTTCCTCTTGTGACCAGGAATCACATTTTAAATAAACTATTAAAAACTTTGAATGCAGAGTTGTCTACGACAATGCGGTGAGTAATAATTTCGACGTGATTTTCGATGTTCAGCAGGAAGGCGTATTACTTCCTCTTTTAACAAACATCGTTCTCGAGATCATGGTATCTATTAACCGCAGAGACTCGATTCCGTTTACAAATTTGGTTGTGGTGATCATAAGCTAAGAGCAACTTTCCTAATTTCTTTATTTGATTGTGATTAAAACATATAATGCTTGCAAGCTGTCACTTTAATGTTTAAATGTGCACATTTTTATTTAATATATTAAAAAGTTAAATCTCATGTCACATTTTAAACCCAATAAAAATTACACAATAAGAACAATACCCATTAATAGCAAAGTATTAAGTCTTAAAGGCTATCATAGCTTTGCATTTGTAAATGCTTATTAATAAAGTAATATTTTTGCATAGACAACACTTTGTATGTTGCAAACATTTTCTAAATCATATTATAGTTGGTAGAAAACTATATCGGAGTTTTAATGGAGAGTAAACTAGTCACACTAAATTCGTCAATTATCCCAGATTACTTTTGGAAAAGCTTTTTATTGCACTGTCCCGCACTAGGTCTCCCCGGGGGCATGTATCCTTGGCTATTCCCAAGCCATGGAATGTTAGTACGGGGTAGGAAGTGAGACCTAAACACCTGCCTTTTTGGGGCCATAATTTGGGTTAATAAATACTCTGGTCAGGAGTGTGAATTTAAAGCTGACCAGAGACCTATCTGGTACCATGGAAACCAGTTAGCTCTTAGAACTTGTTTTGCGCTGGTTATTGGCGAGGTCTCTTCGGAGAGCACGTGACGGCTGTGGTTATCCCAAGCGGGAAACAGATTCTGGGATAGTTAATGTCAGATGCTTGACCTCAGTCAGACTTCAGACAAGCACCCTTTTTTCTGGGTGCTGTTGACATCTCAACAGAAAACAGAATGATGGTTTTAATGGCTGATACTTAAAGTGGGATAATTACACTGTGTACTCCGGGCAACCAATTATGTCTCGGGGTGCTGTTGCCTTTCAACAGAAGTAGTTACATCGTAGTCCAAGCTCTCGAACCGAGAATAAATGTAGGTAATACTGATACCTATGACATGACTGAGCGGCACAGCAAGATCACAGAGGCTCTGGTTTGGAGTCACGGACTTAACCAAGTGGTAAGACAACCGTCGAATTATAACATTACACGTCTTTGCTGCAGCCAATCAAATCACCCGCGGTCCTGCACTTGGAAAGAACAATATTTGGAGCCCGTCGACTACAAAGTCTGTGGATGGTAACAATACTAATTCTTGTTTTCAATAAATTTCTTAAATTCGGGCTTTCAAGGTAATATGTTTCATTATTTTAAAATAAAAATAAAAGATTATTTATTTCATTTTATAATCCGACGTTTCGGTGGTATTTTCCAACTTCTTCAGGGATTCATTTATTAAAATCAGTTATCCTTTAAATTTAAAATTCTTTAGAATATCACAGCTGAGTATAAAGTGGACAAACTTAGTAAATTACAAAAAAAAAAATAAAAGTATAATAAAAAAATTATCACAGCCAATTACTCAAACAATCGTTGTCATTAAACTGCCTTCTTGTTTAATTCTTGCTGAAATTACAATCTTTATAAGGCAGTCTGGGTGGCCTTCCGACGTCTCATACAAGTGTTTGTCATAATACGAGTGATTGCAAACTTAATATTTTATTATCTGAAACTACTGAAGTATTTTTCTATTCATCATTAATAAGCTCTAAAATACTACATGTTTTTGTTTATTCTGTAAGAATTTGTAAATAAATCAATAAACGCTTTTACAGTGTTTTGGTGAAAATGTGTCAAAATTTTTTTTGTCTTATTTTTAAATTTAGCGCGTACAAATATTGAATGATGCTTTAATCAGAAAATATATAGAGTAAATGTATTTACTCACACAATTCAGCACAACTTAACTTCACTGAAAATATTGCCAGAAATTTTCAGATTGATTTGTATCTGCTAAAGACCTGTGTAAAATATTCAAAAGTGATGGGTTCTATTTCTCAATAATCTCAATCACTTACTTTAGTGTAAATACAAAAAACAAAACAAAAATAGAATAATATTACTATCAGTAAAATAAACTAACAATCACTCGAATAGTTTTTCTCCACAATGAAATAAACAAACAGCAAATCATAGCAAAAACATCGAGTACAATAAAACATATGTAAAAAACGTTAAGAATATTAGACAATAGTAAATAGTTACATTTAGGGCAGTTAAAAGAGGAAACTCTTTACTATCAAAAAAATTCAAAAATGTTTTGAAATTTCTATCTTTGTTCTAGTATTCCATTCTTTTTAACTTTTATGCTTTATTTTATTTATTTATTTATTGTCTATGGATTATATATCCTTACAGACTAAAGTCAAATACAATTCACCGATTTAAATAAAAAATAATATTTCCTTTCACATTTTCTTTACCTTCAGTAAGGCCAATAAGTCGAAAATAATTATTAAAGTTTTCACATATAAGACAAAAAGCATCATTATTAACATACATAGTAGGATCTATAGTATTTAAAGTTAAGAAGGCGGAAGTTTTGAGGTGGTTTAAATAAAACATTAACAGTTATTTTACTTAAAAGAAATTCAGAATCGACATCTCCTTGGGTTAGGCTCATCAGCAATGAAAAACTCAGCATTGAACGACGATTTTTTAAAGTTGGTAAGACAGAGTTTGCTTTCATATGAAGGTAGTAAAAGGGAATTCGGTTCAAGGCCACGTGGACAAAATATTAAAAACTTCTTTTGCTTGGACTTGATACTATCAATATGAATGTTATAGTAGGGATCCCATATAATTGATCCGTGTTCTAGAACAGGTCGAACTAACAATAATATATTTATGAGCTAAGTGTTACCATTCACGAAATAAGCACTAGTTGAAAAAAAAGTTATTTGGCGGACCCTTTATAAGCTTACTATTTTAAAGTGAATGAGATTGCTTATAAGCCATTTTTCTTATGCTTGTGCAAGTCTCTAGTATCTTAACAACAACAACAAATATAAATATGTTGAAAACAGCAGAATTTTCATGATTTAAAAAAGAAATTTTAAACTCCTTTAGAAAAACATTTTGTGCCACTTTATTAAAATTCTCAACTACATGGCTGGTTACACGTATTTTTGCACTTGAGTTCCTTGTAGAAAACACGTCTACTAACAGGCAAATCACGTGTGCAGAAACAGCCACTCACCCGCATACTTCGGGTAATAACGTTTAAAGACAATAGTAGATATGCCGTTGCTATTATCATTTAAAGCACGGTGCACTATAAAATAAAAGTAAAAAATAAAATACATAGAGGTTGCCGTATCTTTTATTTATTATATTCTTTTGGTAATAGCAAAAATAAATAAATGAACTTTCGTCTTTATAAACCAAATGTGAGTTACTAATAAAATAAGAGCAAGAAAAAGCGCTACATTCGGCAGTGTCAAACTATGTATACCTTACACTGTTTTGATTTAAGATCAACTATGTTCATTTTCATAAATGGTGACATTTTTTATAACCCGGCTTAAAAGCAAAATAATTGTTTACAGTATTCTTAGGAGTTTTTTTTTCTATGCTCTACAACTTTATTTTAACTTGGACGATTTATCTCATTCAATAGCCGAAAGACGGCAGCGGGTAGATGAAAAAAATAATTTAGGACTTATTTACTTTATGGGTTCTTAAACGAACACTTTAATGTGTTACAAACCAAATAAAAAATTTAATATGTTTCCATTATTATAACATCTTTTTTTTTTGTAGTATGAAACAAGAGCTATAAACTACTGTCTAATGGAATTTATTTTGGCATGTTTTACAATATTTTCAGTGTGGTAAAAAATTAAGTAAAATATTGAGAGCAAAACATGCAGGTAGAAAAAATAAAAAATATAAAAATATAAAAAAACCGCACGTAAGCAATATTTCTACCCTGAGTTTGTACATGAATGTTTATTTAATTCTATATGAATGAACATAAAGATGGGAAGGTTAATATTTGCGCATAGCAAGCATTGATGCTGGTGGGAGGAAAAAATTTATTACACCATACCCCACCACCTAAACCAAAATTTCTTTTTTGATAAATAATAATTTTGGCAGCCATTAAACAAACAATTCGTATATTTTAATAACAGCTTAACACCTCCACAACCCCCCAAAATACGTAAGCTGCATCCGCTCCTGGCACAAAAAAAACAATTTAAGTTGTTTCACAAAATTAGTTAATAAGGCCATGAGGAAAACTTAATATAATTTGCAAAACGAACCTTCTTTTATCGATGGCGATAAATACAGTTTGTAAGCCAAATCCATTTTGACATTACAAATCGATTCCTAACAAGAATTGAAAATAAAAACATCCTAATAACACCTTATATGTTGATACCCTTTTTAAATGTCAGGTTATTTGTATAATCCAGAGTTAATACAAATGAATTAGTTAGGGTTTATGGGGAGGTTCCCATTCATTGGAACTGCTCAAAGATAAGTAATTTCATAAGGCCCTTAAAAAGTACTTTTTTAATTTTTTGCCAATACAGGCTCACTTTGAGGTTAAAATGAGAAATTTTTATCAGTATTAAACATACATCGTACATAATTTTATTATTTTTTATGCAAGAACACCTTTAAAATATAACAATTTTCAACTTTAGTTTTGTGTTAGTTGAGCTTAAGGTCAAAGAAATAAGTAAAAAAATATTTGTTTATTTATTTTCAATTTTCAATATTTCGCCTACCATCGCACATTGGGTTGAAATTGATAAAAACGGCTCTTAATTCAGGCGTTAGAGATAACACTTATTTTTTCGTTTCGTAGTATTAAATGGGTCATTAGTAGTTAATAAAAAAAACATTTTTGAAAAAAAAAATTTTTTTAAACTCAAGGGATATCCGTTTGTCTGCCCGTATGAATATTTAAATTGCTTTGCAAACTCCATTTTGAAAGATAAGTGAATGAAATTTGACGCATATGATTTTTTTAGGTTGGTACCTCAGAATACGAAAATTCAACGGAATCGGTAAGTGATTTCGCATAGCCCCCATACAAAATTTTCCGGAAATAGGCCATACTAATCGTTATTTATTAAAAAAGTTTTTATTAATATTAATATTTATAATAAATTTACATTTTATTTTTAATATTATTCATCTTCATATTCGCGGTCACTAAAATAAATATCATTGGAATTATTTTCTTCAGAAATTTTAGGTAATATTAGAAGGTCCAATACCTGCTGTGGTAACACGCTACTTTTCTTTTTGTAATGTTTGCTCATATTACTAACAATAGGATCAGACCTTATTAAAAATCTATTGAAAATATCTTCATTGTACTTTTTGCGACTGCATTTTTGTGAAAAAGGTTCTCTGTATGAGTTAAAATCTTTATTGCGAACTTCCTGCGCTTCCTCCGATAACTGACCAATAGGTAACAGTGCATGATTAATAATCTCCGAACCATGTATTATTTATGTAAAGTGGGAGACATGTTATACCATGGGTATTTTCCAACAAAGTTTCTTGCGGTCGATAAAGTAAATTTTCTTAATTTTTCAACATTAATCTGATGACCGCACGATACAGCAACTAAAATAGTGTGCAACTTTTTGATCAGTTCAACGTCGATTTTTGTAATTTTCGCTAAAATTCGGGATTTTGGAAAAAACGTCTGGCTGTATTCCCGTCATTTGAGTTTCCAAACCCTGGATTTGGCTGGTCAACTATAAGTCCGGGTTTTTGTCTGAACTCGACCTGTATTTCTGATCTGGTTTCATCACTACTTTTACATATTAGCCTATCCAATGACAAGTACATGGTAAAGTCCAATGTTATTTTACCAGTATTAGAGACGGAACTTCAGTTTGGAACTGCTGGGTAATAGTATAAAAGATAGGAATATTGATAATGAGAAAATTAACAAAAATAAACAATAACAAAACTACATACCAAGCATATGTATGTACACACTTACATGATTAATACAGTGAGTGCATTGCTAAGCATACACGAATTTTTCTTTGACGTTAAATTGAAAAACTATTGTTTTTCGGTCTTATCGCAAAAAAACCCGCAAAATGTTTTTATATGATTTGTAAGTAGACATATCATAGAAAACTAAAAACAAATTTTTTTACCCAAGCTTGTCCAAACCGAATTTGAATTTCTACTTAAAAGTGAAAAATAATTGTTTTTTAGACCAATTTTCAAAAAAAAATATTAAAAATATTTCTACAACAAAAATATTTAACTGGGATACATATTTGAGTTTCCAAATACCTGTGGTTGAAGGTTCCATTGTAAAAATATTACTTTTATGCTATAATAATATAAAAATTTTACTAAAATTTTTTTTTTTCCAATTTTTACCACTCTATTCAAAAACTTAAAAAAAGTTCAACTTTAACAACGCACAACTCGAAAAGTAAATAACATAGGAAAATGAAAAAGATAGTTAGTGGTGAAGAATTTTATTTACTATAATCTGTAATTGATTACTTTTTAAAAATATTAATTTTCAATTTTCAATTAAGAGCCACTATTGGGAATTTCAACCCAACGTGCATCGGTTAGCATCATCAGGAATCTTTAAATTATACAAAAATAAATCAACAATTAAAATAAAACAACAAATCAATGTAAATTTAACAATTGGATAATTAATTACATAAATATCTAGATACACTTACAATGAGTATAATAAATAAGCGTAAACTATCAACATTTAGTATTAAACTAATTAAATATTATTTCCCCTTGTTTATAATTTGTCTATAGTTCTGTGCACAGTTATCAATGTCACTCTTAAAGTTAATTCTCTTCTCTTTAATTTTAGCAAACAAAAATTTTAAAAATGTACTGCAATGGGTTTTACACAACCAAAGAGTTTTTCGATTTAGAATTATTTTTTATTTTTGTTCTTTGTTGTTTATAAAAAGAAAATGTTTTTACAATATGCATGAAAAATAATGTCAACGTTTCGCTTTTCAAAAATTTCACTTTAGATGATATTTTTAAGATGTAATACCGCACCACACTATATACCTAATACACTGTTCATATAATGTTACCGGATTTTGGTCATAAAGTGGCATTTAATAACAGTCGTAAGCGTAAGCAACAAAACTTACAAAGTAAACACAAAATATACCGTAAAATTTTCCAAAGAGTGGACTAGTAAAGGAATAGATAAGCGAATGCAAAAATTCAGAAAACGCATTCTGCAAATATTCTAAACTAGAAAAGCCCGGCGCGCGCTGATACGCCCCTTAATGAATAAAATGCAATCTAAATTTAAATTGAATATCAAGTGCAAAAAGCTAAAAATTATAACTTATTTTTTATGGGCGTGGCACTGCCCACTTTTCTTATTACAAAATTGTAAAGTCATAACAGCTTGATATGTGTGCAAAGTTTCTGAAAAATCGGTCCAGTGCAAATTCCTCTAAATTATAACTATTTTTATGGGTGTGGCCCTGCCCACTTTTCTAATCACGAAATTATATAGTCATGACAGCTCAATATGTGTGTGAAAAGTTTCAGAAAAATCGATCTAGTGCAAGAAGCTAAAAATGATAACTTATTTCTTATGGGCGTGGCACTGCCCACTTTTCTAATCTCGAAATTGTATAATCATGTGAACTCAATATGTGTGTTCAAAGCTTCAGAAAAATCGGTGAAGTTCAAGTAGCTGAAAACTAAAAATTTTTTTATGGGCGTGGCACTGCCCACTTTTCTTATTACGAAATTGTAAAGTCATAACAGCTTAATATGTGTGCAAAGTTTCTGAAAAATCGGTCCAGTGCAAATTCCTCTAAATTATAACTTTTTTTATGGGTGTGGCCCTGCCCACTTTTCTAATCACGAAATTATATAGTCATGACAGCTCAATATGTGTGTGAAAAGTTTCAGAAAAATCGATCTAGTGCAAGAAGCTAAAAATGATAACTTATTTCTTATGGGCGTGGCACTGCCCACTTTTCTAATCTCGAAATTGTATAATCATGTGAACTCAATATGTGTGTTCAAAGCTTCAGAAAAATCGGTGAAGTTCAAGTAGCTGAAAACTATAAATTTTTTAATGGGCGTGGCACTGCCCACTTTTCTTATTACGAAATTGTAAAGTCATAACAGCTCAATATGTGTGCAAAGTTTCTGAAAAATCGGTCCAGTGCAAATACCTCTAAATTATAACTTCTTTTATGGGCGTGGCCCTGCCCACTTTTCTTATCACGAAATTATATAGTCATGACAGCTTAATATGTGTGTGCAAAGTTTCAGAAAAATCGATTTAGTGCAAGAAGCTAAAAATGATAACTTATTTCTTATGGGCGTGGCACCGCCCACTTTTTGCCACCCATAAACACTCCCTGGAATGTGTACAACAACTTGCCAAAGTTTGAGTCCGATCGGTTTTACAGTTTCAGAGTCTATAGCTAAAACACACACACACAGAGTTTCACTTTTATATATATAGATGTAAATTTACGCTAATTTATTCAGCTGTGCCGATTTTGATGTACTCTTATAGCACAAAATTCATTATTATATTATTAACTGCAATCGCTATAATCTATATATGTGACAGCGCATAGATAAAGGGACCTAAGGGTAAAAAAAACAATTTTCACTTTTTTTTTGTTTTTTGATGTCGACAACATCTGAGCATCGAATGTGACCGATCTCATGCCCCAAAAGTGTTCCCTCCCAGAGATAAAAGTGAAATCGACGATTCTAAGCGTAAAGAAAGGGACCTAACGGTAAAATTTATTTATTTTTATTTTTTCCTCTACTAAATTAACAAATTAACTTGATTTTACGAAACTACAAAAAATTAGTTTTTTCCTTATGAACAATTTAAAAAAATAGAAAAGTCATTTAATCTTTAAAATGGCTCTCCTGAATAAAACCTGTTTTTACCCTTAGGGGTCTTTCTCTATGCGCTGTCACATATACTTAATATAATCTCTTTATACTTAAATATGTACAACTTTCTTTGTATGACTTCGATGTGCTAGTAAATTTGGTGTTTCACTGAAAATGGGCGTTAGAGTAGGCGTATCACTAGATTTTCTGCTAATAAATACAACTTGCATATATTAATATAGTCTTTAATTGTCCTTAGAGAAATAATATGAATTTATGATAAAGCCTTATGTGGGAAGTAGTCGCTAAAGTGGGCGTCTCGCATAGATTTTTCATAAGTGCAAAGCTCTTAACAAAAAAGCAAAGTTTCCAAAAATTCAGAATCATACATCGAATTTTGTCAGTTCTATTTCGTATTCTGAATATACTTTTGCATTACGAGCTATAAGTCTCTTCCTAATATTCTGATTTAGTCACAAAGCTTGTATTTAAGAAATATTCTAACGCCTAGCTATTTCCGTTCGACAGACGGATGGACATATCTAGATCGTGATAAAATGAAACCCAGACTCAGAAGATATATACTTTACGGGGTTTAAAATATATATTTCCATGTGTTACAAACGGAATGGCAAAATGAAGTATTGCTGACAGAAGCCCTTTGTCTTTCAAACTGACTAATATGGAAACTTAACAACTGGAGTCATTATTTAACATATTTTTAGCAAGACGTAATTAAATTTCTATAATTTCTGAGGATTCTGCAAACATCGATTGTCCCTCATTAAAATTGTATAGAATCAAATGCTCTAAATATTAACTCAGCTTTAAATATTACCTCAGGAAATACAATTTATTGTCATATGTCAAATTTTTGTCTTCCTGTTTACTGAGTAACTCGATTACCTGCACAACCGCATTTTAAGATTTAACTAAATATGATTAAAAATTAACTAAAAATTTTAACTCTGACAGTCAGTATTTAAGAGAAGTTATCTTTTTAACAACTTTTCTTTATATTTTAACTGATTTTCGAGAAACAATTGCTGTTGCTAATTTCCGAGTTAATGTAAAAATCAAACGTTGTTTTAAGTAGGTAGGTAGGAAAGTTGAGTGCAGAATTAAGAGACACCTCCAACGCCCACACTCGGAATCATTATGGTCCATTGTGTTCTCTTTTATAGGAGAAATAACTTAATAGATTCATCCAAATTACGGCATTCGATCACGATCGAAATTTTACTCGAACGATCGAGTTCGCTGTGCTTTTGGTATAGAGATTCTAATAAGAATTTTCAAATTTCCATCACGTTCGAATGCCGTAATTTGCCCCCAGTACTGAAACACAGAGTGAATAGAAGCAATAAGTAGTGTAGAAGAAATAAAATAAAAGTCACGTAGAATACCTATCGGGGCCTCATTGTCTGTTCACTCTCATGTCGTCGACTCCCATGATCGACTGATGTTCTCCAGTTTAAACTCCAAGGCATTACACTGATCATTGTGGAATCGTTTACTTAACTACTTAATCCTGTGGTTCTGTATTTTCGGGCAGTGACAGACGCGTTCTACAGTTTGCACCTCTTCCTCATTTCCCGGCCCTATAAAATAAATATTTTCTAGGACAATGATTAGGGGGGTCGATTGAGCAATGCCCGTCTTCCCGACTGTTCGGAATTTCAGAGACCCAAAATGTATAAAAAATCTGCGCAAATTATTTCTGCAAATATCCTGGAATGAATTGCTATTGAAATCCAGCACAATTACCCCATTACTTTCAGAGATATGAACAAATAGACAATACTTCATATTTTTCTTCCATATTTTTCTTGATTATTGACTATATCCACCTGAAAAGAAATATTGGTTAAGTCCGTTCATTTTTACGGTATTGCCTGTTAGAGGGTTAAGATCAAACATTTTAAGCCGTAGGGTTGGTTGGCTAAGGTGGTAGTTCACCGCACATGTATATATTATTTGGTATAACTTAAAGACACCCAAATATAGGCCATAGCCTCAAGGGTTTTATAAGTTTCAGCCTGATAAAATATAGCATTCTTATATGTTTCTACATATGAATACTTTATATGTTTTTCATTAAATATTCTATATTCAAACCAATAAACTAAAGGGTGTTTTTTTAGCTATTATCTTTTTGGCAACACTGGTTTAAACAGCTGACGCACGTTTCGTGTTTTTTTTCACTGTCAAACATCTTCAGTTTGGTCTATAATTTAACCATGAATCGTCTTACAAATGAACAAAATGCGTGCCCTGTTAAGAAGTTAATCGCGCGCTTCTTATCGAAAAATTGTGTTCAGCGACGAAGCCCATTTTTGGCTCAATGGGTACGTTGCGAAGCAGAATTGTCGATTTTGGAGTGGAGCTACCAATGCATCCAGAAAAAGTCACAGTTTGGTGCGGCTTATGGGCTGGTGGCATCATTGAACCATACTTCGTCAAAGATGATGAGAACCGTAACGTAACTGTGAAAGGTGAGCGCTACCGTGAGATTATATCCAACTTTTTTTTGCCCAGAATGCAAGAGCTTGACCTGCATGACATGTGATTTCAACAAGACGGTGCCACATGCCACACAGCACGCTTAACAATGGACTTATTTCGAACATTTTATTTCACGTTCGGGACTGGTCAATTGGCCGCCTAGATCGTGCGATTTAACGCCTTTAGACTATTTTTTGTTAGGTTATGTTAAAGCCCATGTCTATACACACATGCCCGCTTCAATTGACGCATTGAAAGACAACATTGAAGCAAATGCCAAAATTGGACTAAGCGGATGGACCATTTGAGGCGCAGTCACGGTCAACATTTGCATGAAATAATCTTCAAACACTAAATTATATGGACCGTACTATCGATTCAAATAAAGATTTCATGCATTTTTCTGAATTTTATGTTTTTTTTTTAACTTTTTTGTAGCTCTTAAAAAATCACGCTTTAGCAAGAAAAGCGTTAAACTATACAAATTAGTTAGTTCTATTATGCTGTTTCTGCATTAATTTAAAATAAATTAAATATCTGAATTAAAATAAATAAATAAATAAAATTTTGTAACAGTGCAAACAACGTGTTATGAATTAAGAATACTTTGTCACTGTAAGTAAAAGCTGTACTAAAATTTTCTGGCAGATATAAACCGTCTGAAGTAATAAACAATCTTTAAGATTTTTTAAATAAAACATGATAAGTGAATATTCGAGTTAAAACTTTAAACTAAACTAAAATGAAAAAAAAAACAACTTGTAAAAATTTCGTTATCTTAAGACAGCAAACGAAAAGAAACTGCGATTAAAGAAATCCAAAAGAAAATAAAAACATCAAATAGAGTAAAATACCAACTTCTTTATGATTCCAGCATCCTTTGTTGTGGTTTAGAAAATGTTTCGAAACTTTTTTCTTTCTACTAAATACTACATATTTTGAGGGTTTTTGAAAGATTTCAATGATTTTCTTCCAACTGAGGTATTATTAAGTACTTAGAAAACTTAGTGCATATTTGTGCACATAAACACACAAGTTGAGCTACATACACAATTGCTTATGAGCAATGTTTAGAATGTTGCAGAATGCATACATATACATACATGTATGAATAGGTACGTGTATATTATTTAAACTTTGTAGGATTAAAAATAAATACTTGGAATCATAATTCTATTTTGTATTTTATTACAGAGTAATTTAATTTATTGTGGTTAGTTAAGCTGTATAAACTTTAGAGAATATTCGGCCAGTAGACAACGAACAGAAGTGGTGAATATTGTTTATAATTTTAAAACAAAATTGTATGCGTAAATAGTTTAAGGTTAATTTGTTGATTGTATCAGATGCTGGAGATGTTAATTGCATTAAATAAAAAGACAACCTGATCACATTGTCATTGCGAATTGGTGAAAAATCGTGCTAAAGTGATGTCGATATAAAAGCAAAGTGATGTTATTAAGACGATTAAAGATATATTTGTATTGCACAATGGGCCTTTTAACTAATTAAATACAAGTAAATGTTCGATTTTTATAAAACCAGATGAGCGTAAATTTAGACAAAATTGACTTATTTCTGGAAATCCAACAATTCTTTATCAAACGCAGCTAAAGTGAGTAGCAGCTTTTTGTATTTTTTGACTTTGTCTTAAATACTAGCCCACCTATAGAAAATATGAAGTGTATTTGAAACTCAATATATTTTTTTAATATTTGTTTTACGTCAAGGCAAATTTTTGGAGAAGCTTTAAATCAAGAGGTCTTAAATTTCTTCGATTTACCATGTTTTTAGGAATCAACCATCAAAGCGTTAAATACCTCCAACAATAGAAGAAAATAATTCCCGAATGAACTGCTACCAAAAAAGGTATACGCGGCAATGAATGCCAAATGCCCACTACGGTAGTGAATACATTGGTTGGTTGGTTATCGTGGTAGTTCGCTGCACGCCAACAGTCAAGTAGAGTCTGTATGACTCCGTTTTGACAGGACCACATCACTCGTCAGCTTCTAGTGTATCTCAGAATAAAATCCAAGAGTAAGGGTACTAGATCCACCCCGTGGCCCTGAGATATCTCAGTAGATAATTCAGTCCAACTTCAGATATCGCAGAGAGGCCATCTAGTATATGTTCGCCCAGAAATCTGTGTCTCTTAGCCGCCAGTGCAGGACATTCGCAGAGAAAGTGGAAAACCGATTCCTCCTTCTCTCTATCCAGACAACTGCGACAATTGTCGTTCGATGGGAGTGCGAGCCGACTTGCATGTTTGCCTAACATCCAGTGACCCGTCAATATCGCCAGCAACCTTGATATGTCCCTCCGACTTCGACTGGTAAGTTGCAATGTACGTCGTGCATCAAAAGAGGGCCACGTAAGCCGTTCCACCTTACACGTGCTCAGCCCACGCCACCTGTTATCAGCCTTCCGGAGAAAGTGTCTGGAGATTCTGCACTTAATAGTGAATACATATTCTAAATAAGGTTAACCATGCCAAGCAGTTACAGAGGGTATGCTCTGTGGTTTTGTTTTTCATGTCTCAAAGCCTACAGGCCACTGCATACGACCTAGCGATTTTGTTAAAATTTTACTACTACTAACGTTACTTTTTCTAGTTTTTAAAACAGACAATATTTTAATAACCTTCTTATCCACGGTCCCCCTCGCCGGAATCCCGGTCCGGAGAGTTTTTTAGATAAGGCTTTAGACAGGCACAGACCAAATTTTTCATGGGACCATTTTCCAATAAGAGGCAAACTCAGCATCCATGTGGGAAATAATTCACCTCAAATATATCTCAAAGGTACACTACAAATAGGCTTTAGTCGAATAATTAGACGATCCACCCTATAATTTGCAAGGCGGTCGCTACGTTAATTTTCAGCGTGTTTCTAATGACTCCGAATCCGAATTTAAATTGATATCAGAGACCATAAGGAATTAAAGAACGCTTGATTAACAATGATGCAATAAACGATGACCTTAACGCTCTTGCTTATTGATTCATAGTCACTGATCACCTATTATATATTTTAGTCAAAAATATTAAAATATACATATTTATGGGCTGATTCTTGTAAAAAACCAGGCTCAAAATGTATCGGCATTCGACTGTTGCGAACAAACTCGAACTCCTTCTTTGGGTTCTCTAGAGCTATGGATTCGCTTAGTGGAGTAAATAATCTAGACACTGAAGTGTCTGACAAAACCCTTACTTCGCGGAATAGTCCTTCTATGCCTTCATATGTCTCCTAAAGTTTCTATATTTCAGTCTTCTAAAGTGGTAGATCGTGCACTTTCTATAACAGACTACTGTAACGGTGGGAGCGAATATATCCAAGATTAAGCGCATCCTATAAGCTAACTTTCTCAACATTAGGCCACCATTCATGTGAAGCATAGGTGTCGAAAGACCAGTGGACAATTTAAGTGTAAAGACCTCATTTCCTGCCAAAAAGCTTTTGGCAAGCATAAAGAATTCTAATAGCCCTTTTTTTCGGTGCTCCGGTGGACTAGTCAGTAGTGTGCTGGTCTGCTAGTTTGGGGGTTGCGGGTTCGATTCCCGCCAAAGACTCTGGACTGGTCTGCTTCTCTTTCTCTTCTAACTATTCTATTCATATGGAACGCATTAAATGCTAATTGGGCATAAGTGTATACCTGTCGTGGGGTTGGGCCTTTAGTGCTTCTCATTTTCAATTTAACCTAGCCTAAACTAGCCTACTCTTTTGCCAAAACTCAAGAGCAACACCTGGGTACTTAACACTATTAGAAACTTGGAAAAGCATACTTTCAATTCGGACTGCCTTAGTGTACAGTTCTTTCTTCTCGTAAGAGTATTAGCAGGTTCATAGATTGCCTACATTGCGAGACTGTTTGTCATCGTAGCCTGAATCCCAATTCATTCAATATCTTGAGTTATTCATCAATAATGAGAGTTAAGAAGACAGGTGACAAGACCTATCTCGAGTAGTCGAATAATTCTGACTCTCGAAGAAAGCACTTGTACAGTCCAGTTAATAATGACTGCTTGTATGCCTTTCCTCTTTATAGCTATCTCCACTGCCACGATGTGCTATTAAAATCAGTTATTAAAGGCACATAAACTAACTTTCTGCGCATTTATAACTTTTTCTTTGACAGACACTACCTAGTAAATAGTAGCCTCCGTGAATGTACTTTGTGAAGCAAAAAATTGCAGAAGTCTTAAAAATGGGCACATCACTACGCACACAAAGTAAATAAATATTAGTTTAACTAAAATCGATTTAATTGTAAATCGATTTTGTTGTAAATGTACATGGAACAAACAACTTAGTTTAAACATTTACCTTTAATGGCCAGTATACGTTGAAATGAAACTATGGGCGTGACACCTCTCAAATTAAAAATTCTTTGCATATCTTGTTGAATCCTGTTCAGTGACCCTAGAGCACGGACGTTCGTCGAGTATATCTCTCTTATTACTAAGAAAGCATTATTTTATTTTTTAATATATAATAAAAGTTAGAATAAAATATAAATATATAATTATTTACGTATGTAAGTTAAAAAAAAATAAAAAAATTATTTAAAAAAAATATTTAGAAAAATTTAAAAAAAAAATATAAAAAAACAAGTAAGAGTGCTATAGTCGGCCATGCCGAATCTTATATACCCTTCACAACGTGTAGTCAAAAAAACGTGTAGTTAAAAAAAAAAAAAATTTTTTTTTAAAAATAATTAAAAAAACAAAAAAAAAATAATAAAAAAAAAATTTTTTTGGTTCAGCTCGGATTGGATGCCACGTTTTCTCTAACCAGTATACACGTTTGTATGTTGTTGTTGTAATGTTGTTTTTGTGAAAAAAAATGGAGGTGGTCGTTGGTTTTTGCTCATATCTCAGTTGTTTATGTACCGATATCTCTGATTTTCAATACCGATCTACTCCCGAATATTTCTGATATTTTAATACCTCACCCAAGGTCCAAGCGATGTCGGTGGGCTACAAAAAGTTGATTTCAACATAGACACGGACAGACTGACAGAGCTTAATCGACTCCCCTATTCATAAGCTTTCAGAAAATATATACTTTATGGGGTCGGAAATGAAAATTGTAGAAATTTCACACGGAATGACAAACCTAGCCCCTTTTCACCCTTTTTCACTGTGTGAAGGGTATAAAAAGTTAAAGAAATAGGCATCGTCGAATCGACTATCGTTAGTTGCAACGAATGTTAAATATAATTAGTACTCTAGGGTGAAATATTAGGAAGAACAAAGTCTGTTATTTAGTGCGTAACGGTTACCATTGACCGTTTGCCTTATTTTAAAAGAAATATAAAGCAATGATTTCGATAGCCCATAAGCCGCGCCACACCTTTGGTTTTAAAATATATAATGGTAGCTCTTGGTACTTTTTGGGTTGCTCATCAGCCCAATTTTGTCGATTTTGTTTATTATCGTATCCATTCAAAAATTTACGATCAAAAACCGGATCGCGCAATATTAAGTCTCAAAATGAAACCTATAGTATTTCTTCAATAGGAGTATTACTTAACAGTTTTTTATTACAATGTTGTACTTTTACGGAAACTGAAGAGCTTGAAGCGTTAGCTAATTGCAGTTAAAAAAATTATCGGTGATTGTTACTTTTTTCAAATTTTCAATTTATTTACCTTTAAATCTGATTACAATTCTAAATAAATATTTAACAATATTAATTTTGTTGAATCATCTTAAAAGAAGCTTAAAGTACGTTATTTTCAAATAAAAACAAGCAATAAAATCGTACACTGTGACCTTGTATATGAATGTGTATACGAATATAACAAACAAATGTATATGCTCGTATATTTGAGTATATGAATTGAACTTTATCATATATTTTATCAAAATTGATTTCTCAAAAAATAAGTTCAAGTCATACAATAGCTGTCTACATTAAAAAAAGTCACACAAATATCTGTATATGTGTATGTGCAGAGACATATACATATCTGTACACATATTAGGGGACTTCCTTATAAACATGTTTTTGTGTTCATTTAATTCATTTAAGTTTATTTGTAAAACGTTAATGTATTTCATATACTTTTTATATATTGCCTTAATTGAAAGAATAATATATGCCCGGAACTGCTGTAGCTTTTGATCATCTAATAATGCAGAAATAATCAAGTTGTTTAGTGATTACATATGCCCTTACTGCATTATAGAACATAAGGAATTGATCGAAAAAATTTAAACATGTAATATTTAATAATTTAGAAACGATTGATATTAGGTATCGTTTGTTTTTTTAACGATATTATACTACATATCACAGAAAAATATAACTTTTTTAATTCTACTACTTATGAAGTCGATGATCATTGGCATAGCTTCTAATTTTTCTGGGGGAGGCAGAAAATAAAAGAATTTTTCTGGTGGGCCAAGAACTTTATAATAGTATTTTTTTTTAAATACTTCCAAAAACAAATCTGGGAGGAAATTGCACTCCCCAGAATAGTATACTTACGCCAATGTTGGTAACCCTCCCATTAGAGATTTTCTAGTTATTTCAGTCACTTTTTGAAACGGTTTAACAATCTCCCTTGAAAATCTTTGTAGGACACCTCTTTTGTGCTCTTCAATTGTGTTTTTAAAAGAGCCTTATATCTCTAAACTGGTCTTAGCCTCGTACAATTTAGCGGATTGGCCTCTCTTGGTACAAAAATTATGTTACTGTTTTGGTACCACTCCAGAGCCAAAATTATGAAAACACATCGTGCTCTCTTACAAATTGAAGAAGGCTTTTTTGCAAACATTCCTCGATGTTTATTTTGGCATTTATAAAGCTCACAAATGATTTGCTTCTTTTACCGCAGTCGCGTAAATCCTGCCATACTAAATATTCTTTAAGACGTTATGTCTGCTTATGAGTCCTAATCGTATCTTCAACATTTCCTCCAGAATTAGCAACATACAAATTTTGAACCGAAAGTCTCTAAAAATCTGACATTCATACTTCTGACGTTCGTGAATATTTTTGCTTGATATTTAATGTTAATTTAGGGGTTCTATTTTGACTTAAATTTTTGGCGCATTCCTGTCTGAACCTTTTGGCACTTTGTATGTTTTCAGGCCTGAAATAGATTTAACTTTACGTACTTAACAGTCAGGGTACTGATCAAACCGGACTGGTTTTCTACCAGATGTGGTTGGTGCCCTTTTTAATATGCTGTAAAATTTCTTGGCCTCTTCAATATAATGTAGATCTGGGGTCAATTACGGCATTCGAAAGTGATCGAAATTTGAAAATTCCGATTAGAATCTCTATACCTAAAGCACAGCGAACTCGATCATTCGCGCAAGATTTTGATCGATATGGAATGCCGTACTTTGGTCCCTGTTCTTCCTGAACCAGATCTCCTATCATCTCTCAAGTTCTCCATTTTGCTTTGTTATAATATTGGAAACAGATTGACGACAAACCTTTAATCCTTAGGTCAACTTTTTTAGGACCAATACGAATTTTTTTAAATGTTTTAATAATTTTTGGTACTTTCTTTCTTTTTTATCAAACCTACAAAAAATCAACATAGTTGTCATTAAATAAAATAGTTGACATATCTTTCAAAGATAACTAAATCAAAAGGAAATTTCAATTTCACTTCCGTAAAAAGTTAAGAGACAAAACGTGTACTTAGACTGTTTTGATTTAAGTCTAATGCAGGTGCTTTAAGGGAAATTTTTTAATTTTTTTTCGCGGTAAAACGTTTCCATAAATTCTATAGCACCATGTTGACCTTTTGTTTTGCTTGTTTATGTAAAAATCATATGGTACGTTTTTAAAGTTTCTATAACTACACTAAAGTCGTACGTTAATTAAACGGCGCGGTTACATTCCATCAACAGTCGGCTAATCAAGCCTTTAACCTTTCTGTCTGCAACCAAAAAATTTTCCTTAAACAGACAAAAAATAACATCCGGGTAGGTGTGCTATTTCGTAGTAAATTACTTCGGAAAAATACCTTTTTTTGTGGGAACATAAAATAATTTCCAGCTCATGTTATGAAAACAAACGTTTCTAATATTATTCTAGTGGCTACGTTCTCTTACGTGCTGTAATAAAGGGAAGCTGCCGAAACATCGTATGTGACAACTTTATTACAAGTTACAATTTCGGGTTTGCTTTGACGTTGGATTAGAATTTATTTACATTGAGTATAGTAAACAGAAGACAAACAATTATTTCAGCGGAAGATAAGCTGACTCATCAATCTTTTATTCAGAATCAACGAAAGTATAATAACTAGATATGTTTTTACCCGAGTATGTGCTTTGTATGGTTGAAAAGTTAGTTTCGAAAAATTTTAATAAATTTTATCCAAAAAAATTTTTTTTTAAATGATGTTCTTTTAGGTGACAAAAACAATATTTTAGAAGTACATATAAAATTTCAAGTTGATATCGCGCCAGAGAGTGAAATTGTGCTTATTTAAATTGAAAAAGCTACCATGGTAGCATAGAACTCCAATAATACTCTTTATCTTAGAGAGAATCAATTTTTAAAAATCAACTCAAAAATTCAAAAATGCTTTACTGAACAACTATAAGACCAGACATAAGTAGTTTTTCGTTATTGCCACATAAAATATTGACAGTTTATAACATTTTTTTAGAAGTTATTTTTTTTTTAAATAAACTTACAAATTTTGTTAAAATCTTTTAAATAATTGAACGCCCTAGTAAATGTATAAATATACCCACGTACTTACATATGTGTACACATGTGTGTGCAAATACTTACTAGTTACTATTGTAATATATATTCGAAATATAAAATCAGCAACAGACATCATCTGCACAATAGCAATAATAATCTAGTATTATTTTCGCAAGTGTTCTACACAACTATTGTGAGCTTTATAATCAGCAAATAAATTAAGAGACTTGATTTTTATACATTTTCAAATTGTTATTATTAGTTTTATTGTCAATTTAATTTCAATTCTCCTTTGTTGTGGTTTGGATTTCATCAATCAAGAAACAGCATTAATTTTTTTCATAAACAGAGAAAATATCGTAAAATTTATATTTAAACAATAAGAAATAATTTATTAAATAAATAAAAAAAACTTGCTGGGTAACTCGTATATATAAAAAAGGATGATATATAATATTAATGCAATTTTAATGGCGGTTTAATTAAGTGCACTGAACGTTTTTAATATTCTTGCAACAACAAAGTTCTCCACATTTTGTCGCTTTTATTACTTTTGTTAGATACTTGATATTAAAGTATATTTTATTTACTGGCTTTATGTTTTATGTTTGTTTCCTAAATAAAATTTTAAATGCTATGCTGTGAATACATATTGAATTCTGTTTGTACTTACATATCTGTGGCAAAAAGAATAATTGCTTAAGTCGACATAAGCTAAATCCGAGATAATAAAACCATTTATATCCCGCATATGCAAGCATCACTCAGGCGAATTTTTTTAAACATGAAATTTATAGCGAAAAAATTTATTGCGTATATTTTCTCAAAGAGCAATAACATTTGGAATAATAACTTATTCTAACTTTAAATTTAAATAAATATACGAAAGCTGTTGTGCTCTTTCAATAAAATAGGAGAGAAGCCATATAATAGTCTGCATTTTAAAGGAAGAAAAAAACAGATGCAGTCGTGTTTATTTGCTCATATCTTAGATTTTTAGTATCGATCTTTTTATAATTATTTCTGATATTTTCAACGACACGGGTTATGCGGATGTCGGGGGGCGTTAAAAAGTTGACTTTAACATAGTCAGACAAATAATGCTTAATCGACTGCCTTAAGCAGAGAAAAACCATGGTTACGACATGATCACGACGGTCATATAATTGTTTCTATAACAATATTTGGTTGTCGAAAACAAATAGTGATTATTTTTGTTTCATTTAATCGTATATTTTGTCACGATAATCAAGAATTTGTTTGAATTGTATCATTTAATGTTTACTTTTCGTAAAAACTTGAAAATGGTTATCATTTAAAAATAGTATGATTTAAAAAAAATAATTTGACAAACATAACATTATATTCCAAAGCATTAAAAATTACAAAAAATCATTAAATAGTAGGTGAGACAACAGTATGATTACAAATGAATCAAGCTACGATTTTTTTTTAATAATAATTTGATTTCAACTGTTCATATTCTTGCTGAATAAATTTTTATTATTTTAAAAGTTTGAGATGTCAAAAAAATTAACAAAAATTTTGAAAAATTAAAGAAAATTTTAAAATACACTCAGGTCTTTTTTTATGCGGTAGATGCGCTCCGCATATCAAAGTATTGAAAATGTACCAAATTCGCATAAAAAAGTTTTGCTTTTAATTTAATTAAAACAAAACATATTCATAAATGCAATTTTATGCGAAAAAAAAATATTTTATGTAAGTAAAACTAAAAAAGAATAAATAATTCACATAAAGTAAATCAAAATAAAATATTCAAAAGGAATAAAAATAGCATTTAAACAGTTTTTAGTTCTCCTGAGAAATAAGATTAAGCGGAATCGCTTAGCAATTGTCTGTATTTCTTATTTACCGGTTCGATGTTGATTTCATCACTAGAGGAGACAATTATATTATCATCAGATGCAACAGTTTTATTTTCATTGCTGGAGAAAATAGAATTATGCGTGATTGGCATGGGTAAGGTATTCGCACAACCTTTATCATTTTCTGTTCTCTGAAAAAATTTTGTCATTAAACTTTGCGATGCCGAATTCGCAGTTCACGATATCCTGAGAAAAGGGTTTTTAATCCATATTGAAGTTTTAATGCTCGTTCCGTATCTGGGTCCACATTAAGAATTTGGTTTTGTAATTTATTAACTGTGTTCAAAACTTCTCCAATTTGTTTCGCAGTAAACGGCGTTGCGTTAATTAAGGTACGTCAAAACATTTCTTCGTCGCCTGCTTACAAAATCTATAAGGGAAATCCCAAATTTCAAATAATCGCTGCTGGTCTTCGCATGAAACTCATTAATTAACAGAAAGCACAAACCTTAACAGAAATCTCAAAGCTTTACAGAAAGCACACATTATATGTCAAAAACTACATACCAGTGTTATCAATTATCTAAATATTTTTTTTATATGAAAAAAATTTGAATATTTAAAAACCGCATAAATTCAAATTCGCATAAAAAAAACCGCATAAAAAACACCTGAGTGTAAACGAAAAAATGTTTAAAAATATTGGTATAAAAATTGCAATTAAATTAGTAAGTACAATCAATATGTGTATGTTACAGCAAAAGACAGTAATTTGCCGTAAAAAAGCAAAGATTGTCGATTTCAATTGTAGTCATATATATGATTATTGAATGATACTTAAATTAAACATAATAATGATAACTGGTAACCATTATTATTTTTAACCATAATCATACAATTCAATCATAGTATGTTGCTCTTCGATTATGGTTAGCACAACCATATTTTTCTTTGCGTGTATATAGATATAATCTTTCACTCACTGTGAAGGATATAAAAAATAACACGCAATAACCTTTCATTTTACAATTTCATAAAGAGACAATAAACGTCCCGATGTTGGCTGCATTAAGACTACTTAAATAATTTCTTTAAAAAGTGCTTGTATTAGAAAGCAAAAATATCCATATAAACAAAAATAAGTTGCATTTTGTTAGTAATTGGTGCAAAGTTCGGCAAAACTCATACGAAAACTGACGTCAATACCAACGTTTTTATGTATAAAGTTATAGCCATTTCAGTGAACACCGATTTAAACGAATTCGAATTGATTTTTATACCCTTTACACAGTGAAAAGGGGTCATTCCGTGTGGAATTTCTACAATTTTTATTTCCGACCCCGTAAAGTATATAATTTCTGAAAGCATAGGAATAGGGGTCGACTAAGCTCTGTCTGTCTGTCCGGGTGTATGTTTTAAAATCAGCTTTTTGAAGCCCCCCGACATCACCGGGACCCGGGTAAAGTATTAAATTATCAGAAATATTCGGGAAAATCAGAAACATTGGTACATAAACAGCTGAGATATAAGCAAAAAACCACGGCCACCTCGTTTTTTTAACAAAAAACCAACATACAACAACAACATACATACATACAAACGTGGTATACTGGTTAGAGAAAACGTGGGATCGAATCCCAGCTGAGCCAAAAAAAAATTTTTTTTAAATTTTTTTTTAAATTTTTTTTTTTTTATATTTTTTTTTTATTTTTTCATTTTTTTATACCCGCCACCAAAAAAATGGTGGGGGTATATTCATTTTGTCACTCCGTTTGTAACACATCGAAATATCCTTTTTAGACCCCATAAAGTATGTATATTCTGAATCAGGGTTTGATTTGATGACGATCTAGCTATGTCCGTCCGTCTGTCCGTCTGTTGAAAGCACGATAGAGGTCGCACCGAAAAAGCTAGGGGGCTCAAATTTCTCCAGAACCTTTTTTATAGACAAGGTTTGTTTGCTATTGAAAATGGGCTAAATCGGAATATTAGGAAGACAGTTATAGCTCGAAAAGCAAGAGTAGGTCGAAAAAACCGTGTCCTTCGAACATCGAATAAAATGGAATTGTGTCCAAAAGCATTAACGTAGGCTCATGAAACTTCGAATATATATTTCCTGAATAAAAACAATATTTCTTCCCGAAAATGATCTAAATCTATGCATTAGCAGAGGAGTTATCGATCAAAATGTACGAAAATTTATACCGCACAGTGTATTTTTCGGTATATTTAAAAATAAAAACGTCATAAAAGCAACAAAATTGGATGTACGGCTCTGAAATTTTGTACACGTGACTTTTTGGTCAAATGTTTTTTTCTGACGGAAAATCACTGTGCCACGCCCACTTTTACGCCCACCTCCCATATAACGTTTTACCCAAAATTCATATAATTTCTCTATTAATATAGATTTTGGAATAATAAAGGACTATGTTGAAACATCTAGGTTATACTCATTAGCAAAAACAACTTTGACACGCCCACTTTTCACGTTATCTACCGTTAATGAAATTTAAAAGCTCATAAAACCGCCAAAATTAGAGGTATGATGATAAAATTTGCTACGTATATCCCTCTAGGCAATGATGGAAAAGAACAGATCGTAGTATTAAGTAACCATAAAAACAGTAGTGTTTTAGTGTGTAAAAAAACTGTTAAAAATAAAAGATAATTATTAAATTATACAAATACATTGAATAAAAATAATAAAAAAAAAGTAAGTAAAACAGGAGAATACATACTATATCAGCTACCAGCATTTTAGTTATTGTCTAACAATTAAAGTAACCCCTATAACCCCTGTACTATATGTTTTGATTTTAACTAAAAACAACTATTTTAATTAAAGAACATTTGTTTTTATACACAATTTTTAAAATAACTCTACTGGAACTGGCCAATTTGATTTTTATATATCTACTTAAAGCCTGTTGTCATGTATAAATAAAATAATATAAGATACTAAGATGAAAAGCTTTTGTATGCATAATACATCATGGGAACCATTTTTTTTATTTAATTGTTCTTTTTATTATTTTTTATCCTAATTTTTATATCCTTTATTTCGTACTTAAATTCTGGCATTTAATTTTAGCTGAATTCTTGAGTTGGCTATTGCTATAACAGCAAAATAATGCTTATTCTATTAATGGCTGTTAGTTTATTTGGAATGAGAGCTATTACGGTTATTACGTTGATTACTCAGCATATGTACATACATAAACACACCACCTGAGCTCAGCAATTTTATCTTCCTTTCTTTCGTTTTTATTATTTAATTTAACATTTCTACACATTAGGGAGTGTCCAGTAAATCTGTTTTACGACTTATAAAAGCCCAACTCCCATGCAAAGTGTGACATAATAATAATTTATTTGTTATTAACTCATAAGTTAATCCAAAAATTATGGTGGTCATGCAAATATATATACCACACTTTAGAATTTTGTTTGGCTTTAGGTTTTAAAAATTCAATTTTGAAAACTTTGAAAAGATTTTTTATTTCTTTATTTATTTTATTTAGATATTTCGACGTGTTTCGAAGATCATCATCAGAAATATTGAAAAATATTTTTAGATAAATTTTATATCACGTTGAAAAACAATCTGATTTATTTATAAGATACTTTATACTTGGCGTTGGTACTGAATTAGACTTTTTGGAAAAAGGGAGGATTGTCGGTTAAGAAGTAAATGTAGAAGAAGCAAATACCATTAACATTTGCATACAACACAAACCCAGAAAATAGAATACATTAAGCATTTTTATTACTTTGGATATAGGATACAATCTTAAAAAAACAGTGAAGCGATAATATAAATTTTAACTATCTGTAGACTTGTACCCGACTCGTTACTTAAGTTAATTTTTTCCACCAAGCTAATTTATATTGCATTGTAGTTCGTAGAAAATATTAAATCAACTGTTATCTAAAATGAACTAAAGTAAATGATTGAATCACCTTTAACTGTCTAAAAATCATAAAGATTTGTCAACACTCATTGTTGCACTAATAATTATGCTACTCACTTAAAACTTTCCCAGCAAAAAAAAAAAAAGATTGCACCGATCCAATGCGAATAATACTTTTCATGAGTTTTAAATCAATAGTGCAATGGAAGGCATTTTTCTTGCCTCCCTAAATCCAAAATAGTTTGTCATAAACTTACACAATTATCAATTATAATTGTGTCGTGGCGTTTGTGATTATTCTCCTTTGAAATGGATATACAGAATTTCATGAAATTTTGTGTGCATATCGGGTAGGTCTGAGAACCGGTTTAATATATTTTTTATACCCCTCAACGTCACGCTTGTATTCGCACCCCTCAGGTAGGCCAGACTGTTAGACCAATCTTCTTGAAACACGCCTACTTTAACGCCCACTTTTTTTAATTAAATATTTACATCGATATAGTTTTTAGTATCTTTCTTCAAATTTCACAAAATTTATGGTCCAGCCAATGCAGAAATAAACGTTTAAGAATCGGTCAAAACCTATTTTTAATATTGATAAATACTTGGGGTGACTCACCACACTTTTCACTTTTTCAATACATCTCCTAGCAAACTGGAAATAACGTTTGGTAATCCAATGTAATTTAGTATATATTAAAGACGTTCGATTAACATTAACCTTTACTAAAATATTTAGTTTTCTTGACAATATAATTTTATAAAAAGTCTCATAAACCAAACAAGATATCAATAAACTGGTATCATTTTTTTAATGGTTGCTGGTCAACAACAAATAATATGCTGACGACATTAACAAGAACATTGTGTGCAATCAATCCTTATAATTTTCTAGTATTATTTATTATAGTAGTATTTGGTGTCACCGACAAAAAGACTAAAAATTAAAAAAGCATCGTCGAAAATTGTAAAAAGCACTAAAAACAATGGCGAGTTGAAAAAAGGTAAGAGAGGAGGAGCGATTTTACTCACTTCTTTTCCTCTCTCCTTTAATTTGTGCATGCGAGTGTTGTATTAGCGATTCAACTGCAAGTGTTAATTTGGCCGACTAAATAAAACATGACGATTATCACAAATACTTAAAATAGACAAATTTATTGCCTGCGTAAAATCCACAGAGATATGGATTGTGACAGGAAATATGCCATAAAGACTGCAAGCCTTCTTTAACAAATGTATGCGAGTAACATGTAGAATACCCTGGACAAATACGGCCACAAACACCAAGCTCTTGAGTCTATCAAATAAAGAACCTATGCATCTCTAGTTAGCAAGACTTAAATGGCAATTAAAAGGGTACACATTCCATTAAACAACTGGAAGCAATGAGATGAAACCCTTAAGGAAGCAGATATGCAAGCCGGTCAATAAATATATTGCTCAGAATAGAACTCAAGGAAATTAGAAAATAAAAAAATATTTTAAAGAAAATCAGTTATTTAGAATAAGCTAGAATTTTTTGTAGAAGCCTTATGCTGCCAAGGGGCATAAACAAAGAAAATAAAAGCTATACAGTAGCTTTTACAAAAAGTTATTTTTTTACTCTCCCTAATAGACGTCTTTATGAACATAAAATTGTAAGAAGTACATAACATCATATGCTACTAATTTTCTGTGTTTTTTTCCCCTTCTTGCAAATGACAAAATTACTTATGTTCATAAAAGTACTTGTAATAGGACAACATCAAATTTAACTCACTTAACTAAGAAGGAGAAATAAAAAACATGTTCATTTATACGTTAATGCGTATACACATATGCATGTTTGTACTTCAAATAAAGGGTGAATTTTTTAGAACTTTGTGACTGCTGTCTTGAGATTTCTTCGTTGTGTTATGGTATATTGAATCTACTGATTGTAAAAATTTGTTTCAAAATGTTACCGCTAATAATATTTTCCATATAATCTGTAACGGTGAGGCTAGTTTTTGAAGTGAGTAAAGTAAACTAGGAATTAAAAAATCACTCAAAAAGTTGATTTTGGAAGTATCCTGCAATGCAAGAGTAAGATAAACTCGCATGCAAATTTCAAACGTTAAGAGATAATATGAATTTCAGGTCATCACGGCATAATCGTAAGCCAAGAAGTCCTCAAATTATTTAAAATTGTATCATTCTTGAATACCATCAGTACCATAAATACCTTCGAAATGTAAAATCGTATTGAAGGTTCAAAAGTAAACTCAAGGTTTGGGCGATAACAGAATTCGTCAGTAAGTGGGCAAATACTGCCGCCAGTAAGGAAACAAACATACTATGGGTTGAACCAAGTTCTGAGAAATCGAAGGAGATTCTGAAACTGAGTATGCCAACATTAAGAAGATTAACTATTGTAATAATAGGTCACACGGAATTCAGAACTCATATGGGAGTGTTGGATGATTCAATATACATATAGAGCGTGAGAAAGAGGATGAAACTTTGGAACACCACATATGCGTTTGAGCGTATTAGACACTAGAATTTGGCCGAATTTTTTAAACCGAAGAAACTCGAATTGTAAATCCCTAAAGAATTATATTAAAGAGAATGGGTCGTTGACAAAGTCACAATATTAGATAAGTTCGAATTTATGGTATTTTAATTACTTACAGCCAGGGTACACTTATACAGTTGACCCAGCTGACTATTTTTTTGTGTTCTGGAGTATGTCAAACTACATATTTAAAAAAACGATTTTAACTCCGGAAATTGTCAAACTCAATACATAAAAAAGAGAGCAAAAAATTGCTCTCTTTTACGCTATCACCTTATGTAATTACACCATGCTTAGAGCGCACAACGTTCTAATAATGGCATATATGCACACTAGTGGTTTGGGCTTCTTATAGTGCAACCTTACTCAACCTGACTACATTTGAGAACATAAATATTCTTAAAATCATCTTCCAACAGTTCTAAAATACATAAAAAAATTTCCCTGTATTTTATTTCTTATAAAATGTCTGCACTTCTAAAAAAAAATACCCTTTGCTTTTACGGCACATTAGATAAAGAAAGAAAAAAAAATAGTTCTATGAAATGAGATTTATCGACTTACATGATTTTAATGGCTAGTAACAACATTACACATAATAAAAGTGCTCATTTAAAAGCTCAGGTATCTGTTTGGTGCAAATGAAACTCCAAACAACACAAAAAATATTTTGGGGTGGTAAATTCATTTTATCTTTTCATTTGTATGTACATTTATATTTTAAGACGATCCAGTTACGTCCGTCTTAACAAACGAAGCTAGATGGATTAAACATGGTTACAGTATTTCGAATACATTAAAAATGTTTGGTATCGAAAATAGGCGAAATCGATTTATTAAAAAAGCTACGCGTTTTTATGCAAGAGTGGATCATGTAGTGTACTGCCGTGCCCAGAAAAAAGGCAGTAACATCCACTTACTGTTTTTTTTTTTTTAATTTTGATGACAATAAAGTCGTTTGATGTTTTACTACTAAATCATTAAACATTTTATTCCAGAGTAAGAGTAATTTTTCAGTTTTGTCAAATATTTAAAATTAATAACATTTCCTAACAATAAAAGCAGTAAGTTTAGGATTTATCCTAATTTTTACTCCTTTTTTTGCAGGGAACGGCTTTGTATTTCCTTTGATTTACTTAATATATAAAATGTCATGAAATCGATAGAATGTTTGTGGATATACAAAACTTTACACAGATATCGGTTGTTAATTTTTACAAAATTCAGTTGTAATTTATTACTTTTATAACATTTTAAACTTTAATTAAACTAAAAAATTAAATTCCATTATAGAAAGCTTTTACTGTTCGATATCGATTGTGCTTTAAACAGAATGATGGACGGACAGACATAGCCTTTAATTTAACCATATATGTATATGCTAACGGTCTAAGTTATTTATTATTTGTTAGTCAAGTTTCCATAGAAAATCAGTTTTATAAACTCCTTAATAATTTATTTTAATAAGGTCGTAAACTAATACTTATAGACCTTTTTCTTGAGCACATCTTTCATCAAATCAGCAAGATGTTAACATCATCATATGAATTGAGTTAGTTTTTTTTTTTTTTTTATCTTTAATAGATGTTCTTAATTCAATTTGTTCCAACAACATCAATATCTTTCAATTATTTGAGTGTCTTCACTAGAAGAAAGAAATGTAGCTGTCAAAAAACACAACCATGACTTGAAAATAATGCAAGTGTCAAAAAATATATACAATGAGCGGACTTGAAATATGCCGCATAAAATAAGATTTCTTTATAAACTTCATCGTCCAGCGAAATTTCAGCGAAATATGTATGTATTTTCCCAGCGAATTCTTTTGGAAATTGTGTAATAGGTTGCCATTATTTCATACATTACATAGTAATAAGGGGTCATTACCAACATCACTATATTAAAATACTAGGTAATGGTCTGTTGGTTCCTTCGTAAATTCTTTTTATGTGAATTTAAAACTAGCTAGTTTTCTGATTGTTAACGGAAGATGTTGATATTATGAAAACAATTATAATGACCGATTAAGCTTATTTCCATTTAAGTGTTATGTAAATAAGCAAAATTGTAGAACCTTAGAGTGTTTCAACAGCCACCTTTGCATGCATTTTGAGTGTCAGCAGACAAGATCTACTTCTTCCAAGAAGAAGGTGGCAATGCATTGACTGTAATTGCTGAGCTTTATAACGCTATGAATTTTTTGTTTCCTGTACTTAATAATACTTAAGAAATTTTTTTAAGGACACTGAAAAAAGTTATGTTCTAAGGTCTCATGCTCTACACGTCGTATCAACTGACAGTCTCTTACAGAGAATAACCAGAGTTTCTTTATTAATTTCCTTTATTCATTTAATGTCTTTCGTATTTCTATAATCTCAGCCTGGAAAACAGTGCTATAATCTGGAAGACGGAAGTCTTTACCTCGGCTTACATTTATATCACATAAGCCCATTTTAGTTCGGGTACCAGTCATCGATCCGTCGTGGGGCATTTCTCACTATAATTACTGAATCCCAAAGAGCGTTGCAAGTACTTGTTTCCACTGGCATCCCTATTTTAAATTAATGGATTTTTATGGCAAATTGTAAGTAGTGTACAACTGTACTTTAGTACTATCAATGCATTGTTTAGTAGTAAGGATTTTTGCCAGGATACTGCTAAATTTTTAAAACTTTGTGTTTTATAAAAAATATTTTGAAATATATTTTGTTAAAGCTAGTTTCAAGTATGATGTAAATTACATAGCTTCTCAAAACAGAAATGGTATAACCACAGATACAAAAACTATAACAATAATAACAAACGAAAACATTCTAAATGATAATTGTGGGTTAAACAAAAATTTAAACATTTTATTATGTTTTTTTTGTAGCCTTAAAACTTTTGTTACAAAAGTTTTCTATTTTGTTTCAAGTGCAATGAAAGTATTTCATATCAAGAAAAAGGTCTTTTTAAAGTCATATATTTATATCAAAATTTATAAATCTAATAAATTTTTTATTTTAAATCTAAAATTCGTAGAAAAGAACACCTGACTGCGCATTCTTTCTTTCGTTAAAAAATAACTTTTATAATTGAAAAAGCAAATATTTTACATCAATAGGGTGATATTAGAAGTTATCACGTCACTGACTTTTATCTTACGAAAATTAAGTTTTTGTCAATATAAATAAAAATAATAATAAAGGGTCCGCCAAATAACTTTTTTTTTAAATGCTTTATAAAAAGTGTAGCTTCGGCTGTGTGGCACGTAGCGCCGTCCTGTTGAAACCAAATCTTGCCAATATCCTCCTTTTCGAATATTCATTAATTTCTAAATTCTTTCGCAAGATTAAAATCACTTGCTTCAAACAATATTAATTTCCGTCCTTAAAATTTAAAATGGATTAATAAATAATAAATCGACGTAGGTTGTCCTTTAAAATAATTTTCCATACAAAAATATAAGCGATTTAAAGAAGGTTATTGCCTGTATTCTGTATTTCGAGTAAAATTAAACCACTCGGAATGGCCATTTTTGTGTTATTGTTTTTAATAAAAATATCATGGCCATTTCGAGTGATTTACTTTCACTCGGAATGCAGAACACAGACGTAATTAATTAATTTTTGCCACAGATATAATAGCAAACACATTTAAATGTCAAATCTTCAGTACGGTAATGACTAATCATGAATATTAAAATCAGCCATTTTTGCTCCATTTAAATTACTCAGTAAAATGAAACCTAAAGTATTTTGTTTGAAGTCTTTAACCATTTGAGTTATTTTAAAGACGTTAAAGTTCTAATTGAGATAGATGCTAATTAAAATAAAAAAGATGATATGAAAATTGTGCATAAAAAAATTGGATTGTATTTAAATTGATAATAATACTTTGTATAAATTTTTAGCAAAAGAAAATCCACTTTAATTATATAAAAGAATCATATCATTTCAGATTCTTTATTTCTTAATAGAGTAGCAGCTTGTTTTCAACATAAAGCTGACATTATTCTTTTTTAACACTTCTTCATACATACAAAATAATTTATCATTCCTTCACTTTTTCTTTAAAGCCAGCAAAAACGATTATTTTGTGGCCATATGTTTGTGTAGCATGAGCAACATATGGATTAGATTTCATGCAATTTTGTTGCAGCTTTCTTTTCAGTTTACTTTTCAATTTTTTACATTAGACTTATTGCAACTTATATTTTATACTTTATTATCCTTGAAGGGAAAATAAAGACACATCAAGAGACATTTATTTTAAAATACATATAAATTTACACAGAACTCCCTTAAGTGGATTTATTCGTATTTGACAAATAGAAAACAAAATGTTCGTTTTAAAAACATTATCTCTAAACCAATAGCCGTTGTTTCTGGTGTTCCTCAGGGAAGTCATCTTGGTCCATTGCTGTTTTCCTTGTTTGTTAATGATTTACCAAATGCTAATTAATTCTCAAACGTTATTATGTATGCTGACGACGTAAAAATATTCCTAAGTTATAATAACTACGCCGATCATACCCTCTTACAAATGGATATAGATGCTTTTAATGTATGGTGTAGATTTAATTTAATGGAGCTGAACCATGAAAAATGCAAATATATGTGTTTCTTTCGTAGATGTTACATTAAAGTTAATTGTGTTTTAAATGGTTTTACGTTAAAAAGGACTGGAATCTGTCTCCGATCTTGGAATCCTATTAGATGCTAAACTAAATTTTATTCAGCATATTTCTTTAACTGTTAATGAAGCACGTGCTGTCCTTGGATTCATAAAATATTGGGCGAAAGAGTTTACAGATCCATATATAACAATACAATTGTATATATTTATCTTGTCAGGCCTATTCTTGAGTACGGTTCAATAATTTGGGATCCAACTTACAATGTTTATATTAATAGCATTGAATCTGTGCAAAAACAGTTCCTGCTATTTTGTCTTCGTGGCTTACAGTGGAATTCGTTAAGCCTGCCGCCTTATACTAGTAGACTTGCACTAGTGAAGTTGCCTACTTTAAAAAGTCGTAGAACAATGTTAAACGTTACGTTTGTTCTAAATTTAATTAAAGGATGTATATGCTCTGATTTCCTGCTAGCGAATATCTTTTTTAATGTACCATGTCGTTCTGCACGTCGTTTTTGTCCGCTATCAGTCAAAGTTTTCAGAACGAATTATGCCAACTTCGATCCGTTTTTGAGGATTTGTACCGAGTTCAATAAACTTTATCAACATTTTGATTTTTCCTTAAATGTTAATATTGTAAAATGTAAAATTATTTTGTTTTTGAATAACTAATATTAAACATTTTGTATGTACTGCTTTTTAGTCTGTAAGGATCTAGAATCCATGGACTTAAATAAATAAATAAATAAAATAATACATTAAATGGCTTATAATTATTCTATTATACTCTACGATGTGATAATTAATCTTATGTACATGATGGAGAAGGGTATTATCAGATTCGGCTCGACCGAATATAGCACTTTTCCTTGTTTTGATTTGTTGTTGTGTGTGTTTTTTTTTGCTCTCCTTTAATAATTGAAAATCTGATTATTTGAATTTAATATTTTGAAAAGCTTTGATAAACATAAAAATTCATAGACTTTCTTCAATCAGTTTAAACATTTTTTGAATAAATTACAAAAGTACAGATAAACTGAATTGAAAGCAAACATTTCTTTGTTTTGATTAAAATAAAAGGATATCAGAGACAGATTCCATATAAACAATTTCGCGAAAGCGTGAACCACCAGATTTTTTTGTAAATGTTAAAATCTAAAGAATAAAAGTTGTGTCGCAACATTATCGCCACCATATTTTACAATTTAACGCTTAAACAGTGTTGCTAACAACTGGATTTAAAATGAATACATAAAAATAAGCTGAAGATACAAATAAAATCATAAAATAAACTGCAAATACAGTTTCTGCATGCTAATGACTTTGTTCTCGTATTATCGTTACAAACATTTTTATGTGTGTGTGTGTATGTATGTAGCAATGTTCTTAAATAAACGGCATAGATACGAATAGAAATTGTAAATTCCATTTGAACAGTACGTACGATACAAGTAAATAACTACGCATGAGATAAGATTCAGTAGATAATCTTTTCAGCAAATCCAATAGTTTTTTTCTTCTCTTCTTTTATTTCATTTTCTTAAATTGTTACATCGGAAGTGTTAAATGTAAATGTTTGTAAGAATGTACAATATTTTTTAAAGAGGTATTTGTAGTACAACTTTAAATAAGTTTTAAATTTATTTTTTATTTTTTTGGAAATATTGAGGTGTAGGCAAAATATGGCCTTAGATATCGGATGGGGCAAAAACCCTTATACCATTTTGATTGCGTGTCGTAAAACCATTTTATTTGGTGATGTGACGTTTACCTTGTTTTTTTTTTAACCACTGTGTTGTGTAGACGTTTTAATTTTATTAAGGATAAATATACGCTTCAAGAACATACACACAAAGACTAATTTCTCGATATGGCGAATTAGCATGGCCAGCCAGATCTCCGTATTAAGCTCCACCACCAATTTTTCTTATGGGGTTTTTTAAAATCAAAAATTTATGTGAATAAGCTCCACAATGGACATTTTGGTCTCCGAGTATGGGTATTGAAGGCGGCTTTTGGCATACCCGTTTCTAAAAGACATTATTCATCACGAAATTGAAGAAATTTAGCCTGAGATGTTGCAGAATGTCATGCAAAATGCCTCAAAGAGAGCCAAAAGCTGCACAGCGAATTGCGGTCACCATTTAGCTGATATAATTTGTCAACCATTATAGAGAAAATGTAAAGACCAAATAAACTTTTTATGGAAACCAAACTAACTTATCTTTCCTTTGAGCAAAGCTATAGGCAACAAGTAAGAGCACTATATTCGGCCGTGCCGAATCTTATATACCCTTCACAACGTGTAGTCATACAATAACAGTGGTTTGTGTCACCATTCATCCCATATGAAATACGTACATACATATAAAAACATACATATATAAAAACGTCCCATTGTAAAATTATAAATTCACGTACGTATATTAAAAAAAAAAAAAAATTTAAAAAAAAATTTAAAAAAAAAAAATAAAAAAAAAAATTAAAAAAAAATTATTATGTATATAATATATATAAAACAAAAAAAAAAAAATTTAAAAAAAATGTTAAAAAATTAAAAAAATTTTTTTTTGGCTCAGCTGGGATTCGATGCCACGTTTTCTCTAACCAGTATACTCGTTTGTATGTTGTTGTTGTAATGTTGTTTTTGTGAAAAAAAATCGAGGTGGTCATGGGTTTTTGCTCATATCTCAGTTGTTTATGTACCGATGTTTCTGATTTTCAATACCGATCTACTCCCGAATATTTCTGATATTTTGATACCTTACCCGGGTCCAACCTATGTCGGGGGGTTTCAAAAAGTTGATTTCAACATACACACGGACAGACGGTCAGACGGACTGACGGACAGACTGACAGACTGACAGAGCTTAATCGACTCCCCTATTCATAAGCTTTCAGAAAATATATACTCTATGGGGTCGGAAATGAAAATTGTAGAAATTTCACACGGAATGACAAACCTATATTTATATACCCTTTTTCACTGCGTGAAGGGTATAATAAAAATGGTAGCGGGACTTTGGCGTCACCCGTTATTACTTTAAGTTTCAATTACATTTTTGGAAAAATTTAAAACTAAGTAAAACACTGATGTAATATTATCAGCAATTTTAATAATGTTTTTTTCTTTATTCGAAGCTACTTATGTACAAATGTATAAGTATGTGTAAATGAGAAATTTTCTCGCATGGGAGATCTGAAGTCATCACAAATTTTTTTATTATTTTTTTTTTTCAGATTATAAAATATACGAAATGATTCTTTTTTATAATAATTATGGCAAATAATGTCACCCTAATGACTTCTATTTTTAACTTTGAAATGATAGGCTCGTACATCTTCTAAAACATCGTTCAAAATTTCTGACTGTAGCGCTCGAATTTTTGCCTTGAGTTTAAAGATAGCTTCGGGTTTATTCCTTCGAGAAATCCCAAAGAAATTGGTATAGCAAAAACGCTGGCCAATTAATTTTGCTATTTCTAGAAATTATAGATCCAGCTAAATCCTCATGGCAGGCCTGTTTTCAAGAGCAAGAAGTCAAAATTTTCTACCGACACCGCTATCTATTTAAGGCTACAACGCTTTCGAATTATTTTTCGAAAAACTAAAGCCCAATAACATTTTTAGATGTAATGTCACACCTACTGTACCAACCTATTGTGGTCCAATTAGCACTAGTTAATGTTTAATCGTCCTGCTTATTCACAAAAACATTCTAATGAAAATGAGCTTCATCTTAATCAGATTTTCAATAAAATTGATTTTGTTTTTGGATGTTTAAATTTAACTGCAAAATTTAAATGTTGCCGATGATTTATAGGTTTGAATTCTTACATCACCTCCTAAGCCTAAATCTTTTTCTAAAATGCTCCGCAGTCATGTACTAGCTATCCATCCCTAAATAGAATACTTTTTAGTATATGTCTCTGATATTTCGTTAACATATTCCTCTACACGTTCAACATTTTCAGCAGTGTGAAACTTGGTCTACCGTTTTGAGGATAAACTCGGTAGCATGTTAATGGCAACAGTAAACTCAGCAACGAATCATTGCTTCAAAATGTGAAATTCTGACTTTAACCCTAACGCTCCTGAGACGGGTACCCCGGTACCCGAACGTACTTTAAAGTTGAATTTTACTTAAACAAAATTAAATACAAATTTGAGGTTCAGCAAGTTCTTTTAGATAAAGATTTTATATAGTTCTTTTCCATCCAAATTACTCTTAGTTTATTTGGGTTGGTGCTGGAGCCACCCAAAGTCAAGTAGTCCGTTCCCTCCTGATAAGGGTACCCGGGTACCTCTAAACATCTATTTACATTTTGTATTAAAAAAGTAAAAACTTAGAATTTTCATATGTTTTATTGGTTATTCAGAAAAATAATTATTTTACATTAAACCATGTGTTTGTAAAAAAAACTTTTTACTAGTAATGTTGCAAATAAGAATAATGAAAAATTAAATTTAGGCAGCGTGGAGTAATAATTTTGCACATTGGCCGTTTACAACCAATGCATATTTTGCGATCAGATTTTGGATCAGAAGTCACGCAAAAGTAGCAGCCACCATTAAGTTGCAACAGTCCCGTTTTATCCCGCTTATTTGTATCCGATGGTGCAGCATGCTTGCAGGCTTCTATGGGTATGGTTTTAATTGTTATAAACTCGATAGCTACCCCGACGTTAGCGTATCGTGTTATTCGATTATCATTACCTCTTTAGTTCATATTTATAGTTGCTAACTCCATGCCAAGTGAAGTCAAAAATCCCCGGCGAGAGCATCGATTTTTTGACGTTTGGATCGAAAGTAGATAATACACAAAATGCACCTAACGCAGCCAAGACAATTATTTCAAAAAAGGAAACAGCCAATAGCCATGTATATGTTTTTTCTTTGGTGCTATATTTATACACCATCTAACATCAAATCCGCCTTCTGTTTTATTGTAGAAGTCAATTATTTCCTATTTTTCATTTAAAGCTCTCCTCGAGTATAATACAATGTTGAAGGAAAGAAAACACTATTCATAGTATTGGTCACAACTGACAATAACGTCAACCAATATCGCCGGTTAGGCTTAGACATAGCCATGTTGTAATGTAGGCTTTGTTTTGTGGAAGAATACTGATGAGTCTTATTGTAGCCGAATGACCAAAGAGAGTGAAGTACAGTAAAAAAAATAAGTATAAACATCAACCAGATCTATAACGATTATTTCTCCTAGGCTTACATGTCACTGACCACCAGGCTTGTTTGTGTAAATATTTCTATTCCAAGAACAGCTATTGGCTGTGTTACATTACCAAATTTTTAAATTCTATATTTAGCTGGTTTTGAGGGAATATATTGAGTAAATATATTTCTGCCTCTAAATGGAAAAAACGGTTTCTATACTGTCACATTTTCACCTGGAAAATAGTTTATGCTTAGATTTTGCATCACTATATTCTAAATATCTCAGATATCAGCAGCTTTTTCTATTTGAGTGGGTGAAAATCATGTAAACACATTGTCAAAACGTATTACGCTTCTTAATGATACTTTGTGTAAAAGGTGATTATAATTTCCTCAAAGATTGGAGGAAAATCATCACTGACATCATTAATAACATTCCAATAAAAGCATCAATTATTTTCATGGAAATTAAACCAAACTAGCCAGGTTTAAATTTTAAGTATTAGATATCTGCAGATTGAAGTCTAATGCTATTTTATTGCCTTTTTTGTTGCTATGTCTCATGATTTCAATTTTTATATTTTCTGATAAAAATATATCGAATAATAAAGACTCCCATGATATGTTTTCCCTTATTTTAGGGCTGTCAGATCGTTCGAATACCCAAGTGGACGACGTTTACCCTACACAGAAAAAATTTATATTTAAATGCATAGGGGTACCCGGGTATCCTTGTCAGGCGTCTTCGTATATAAATGTTATCAGTATGGTTAGGGTTAAAGTGTCAAAGAGATTACCTTTGCGTTAAAATAATTTGATCGCCGATTTAGGTAATAACATTCTCTTATTCTGGTTCTTTGTTCGCTTGTCAATATCTTCATTTTTAATGCTCTAGTGTAACGGATATTTTTTAATTTTCGCAGCACGTTACTAATAACTTTAAAGAGATACTGGGCTTTATATCTTTCGAAAGTAGTTGTTGACACGACCTCCTTAGTATTGAAATGGCTTATTTGGGGATCTATGAAAGTGACAGTCTTAAAGCTTGCTCTGTAAAAGGGCTTTCATACGATGAATAAATGCAACACACCGTGATACCGAGAATCTCTTCTTTGCTATTAGTGTTGAATAGTGGGAGTGCTACCTGCCTTAAAATCTATATATATCATCGCATGAATGGGTGGTATGAAGAAAATATTATTTAAATAAAATTTGTTTTTAAATAACCTGTTTATTGATGTGTTTAGCCCAACTAAAATTTAAAGAGAAAGAATTATAGACGATGTTTTTAATGCTGATTTTCGACTAGTTAATATGTACAAGTGCTAAAGCCATAACTACTGTTTTCATTTTTATTCTTTACTCTTCATTTCTATTTTTTAATTTAATTAAAATAAACAATCACAACTACGTTACTACCATCATCATTTTATCTACACACAAAAGTCCTTCATAAAATGTAGTTGTATATGACTGCTGGAATGAAAACTTAAATTTTCGTTGGATGAAAATAATTTTTGTATAATAAACAAAAAGGAGTTTTAAATTTTTTTGTCTTCTAAAGGGCTTTACTTTGGCTCTACAGGAGAAACGGAAACAAAAACAAATTTTAAGTTTTTCAAAAAAGGAACTGTTAATGTAAATAAAAATAAAAAAAGTTGGGTACAAAATATGGTTCAACAAAATTAAATATTTTACAGTTAAGCAGACATTGTGCTTAAACGACAACAAATTTGCATTAAAACATCATTTATATGAAGGCAGTAGAGAATGAGATAAAGTTAAAGCTTAACCACAGGAATCTTAGTTTAACACTGAATCTTATCTACAACTAAATTGATATTGTCCAATCAAAGTAATTGCTTGGCTAAATGATAAAACAAGTTAATAGAATATTAAGACTGTACGTTGATTAAATTTAAAATAACTAAAGTGGGTAAGAATATTTCATAATGTTGTACTTTAGGTACTTTAGGTATACCCTTTTAATAAAAAAATCGATATTTCGTAGAAACTATTTTGTCCTACTTTATTTCATGACTTCACATAATAATAAAGTCAACACATTTAAAATTAACTTATTAAAGAAAAACAGGGTTTCAACTTGATTTTAGCAAATAACAGTTAAAATTGCGTTACAGCAATTCGGATAAAAGTATTTTAATAGTTTTCACATGGGAAAAGGGTATATATAGGTTTGTCTTTCCGCGAGAAATTTCTATAATTTTCATTTCCGACCCTATAAAGTATACATTTTCTGAAAGCGTGTGTATGTTCACAACTTTTTGATGCCGTGAGACATCGCCTAGATTTGTGTAAGGTAGCAAAATATCAGATATAATTGGGAGCAAATTGGTATTGGAAAGCAGCACAATCTCCCAATAATTTTATGAGATATGAGGAACTAAATTCGACCGCCTCTATTTTTTCCCTTTATTTTTACCACAAAAATTCAAATTGTTCAGCACAATGATAATTTATTAAAGCAGTTGTTATTGTTTGTAGATTTCGTATACCTTTAAAGATATTCGTGAACAATTTTGGACAAATTGGACACTAATCGACAAAGTTATAGGCAAAAATTTAATATCTTAAATATATAAATTTTTTCAAGCTCTTAAATAATTTTTGAACATGCTTAAGGTACCTAATTACAAGCCGTGATCTCAAAAATTATTTTTAAGAAAATAACCAACTGAGATATAAGCATCAAAAAGCAACTTCTTTGGTGTTTTTTCTAATATTTACCAATAGAAATCTATATTTTTCAAATTCTGTACAATCCAGAGAACCAATATCGATATAAAATGAAAGTGTTCAAGTGGTATGGAAAAAATCCAAGATGGTGTCCTAGATTATATGGCGAATATATGAGTCAAGTATTAATAGTTACGTCTGTGTCTACTCTAACTCCCATAATATTGGTATCAAATAAGCCAGTATAATGTAGTTAACTGTTAAAAAATAGAGTAAAATTCAAGATGGCGTCGGAGACAAGATGGTGGAAAATTTTTTTTTAACCCAATCAACATGGGTATCAAATAAAAGAGCTTGACTAGTAGAATACAATTAGCTATGCAAAAATTCCAAATCAAAGATGGCGTCGGAAACAATAAATAAAAAGTCATATTACATGAAATCTAAGATCTAGGCTAACCTACGATGTGTTCATTACACATATATACATGACGGTGAAGGGTATTATCAATTCGGCACGGCGGAATATAGCACTCTTGTTTTTATTAATTTATATATTTATTTATATATTAATAATATTCACACAAATATTTTTTGGTTTGCTGAAAATACTTGGTTCTTGTTTAATGAACTAGTGCCAAATTTCATTGAAAAAAAATCTACTACTTAGGACAAAAAATCCAGATCTCTCAATATATTTCTAATGGATCCTAAGGTATTCCAAATTTGGCATAGTATGGTAGGTAGGTAGGTAAGGCTGGTGCAAAGTTACCCTCACACCTTCACTCGGATACCATTACGGTCCATCGTGACGCCTTAATAGAGAGAATAATAGAATAGGAATAGGAGAGAAAGAGAAGCAGACAATTCCAGAGTCTCCGGCGGGAATCGAACCCGCAACCCCCAAACAACTGACTTGTCCTTTACCGACCAGTCGACAGGGGCACTGTATACACGCTAAAATTTTCGCATCTAATACGCCCAAACGCAGGATAATGACAAATGTAACGCTATATATTCAAGTCTTCTTTCTCGCATGCTCAACATGCCATTTTATCTAATCGACCCATGCGAGCTTAATGAGTTCTAATCTCTATGTGACCTGTCATTACACTAGTTAATCTTCATAGTGTTGGTCTGCTCAATTTCAGAATCTTCTTCGATTTCTAGAGATTTCCGTAATCTCATAGTATGTTAGTCACTTTACCGACATTAGTATTTTGCCATTTGCTGACATGTTCCTACCGGGTGTTTTTTTCAGTGGTATAGAACTTCGAATTGAAATAAAGCACAAGGAAATAGCTTAATGACCATCAATTTGGCTTTATTGGAAGGATAATTTTATGCCATTAATGTTTAAATATGATTTCAGGCATGTGGCCGCCGCGGCTGGCTCGAATAAAGCCAATTCTACAGGTCCAATTTTTAACCACTTTTTTGAGCATATGGGGCCGTATGTCGGCAATAACGCCACGAATGTTGGCTTCCAATTCCCCTAACGTTTCTGGTTTGTTGGCGTAGACGAGCGACTTCACATATCCCTAAAGAAAATAATCCAATGGTGTCAAATCACACGATCTTGGTGGCCAATTGACAGGTCCATTCCGCGAAATTATGCGCTCATCGAATGTTTCCTTCAATAAATCGATTGTGGCGTGCGCTGTGTGGCATGTAGCGCCGTCTTGTTGGAACCACAACTCATCCACATTCATGCCATTTAATTCGGGAACAAAATAGTCGGTTATCATGGCTCTATACCGGTCTCCATTAACGGTAACTGCCTCTCCAGCATTATTTCGGAAGAAGTATGGCCCAATGACTCCACCAGCCCATAGAGCACACCAAACAGTCAGTTTTTGTGGATGTAATGGCGTCTCAAGGGTCTCATGTGGATTCTCTTCACTCCAAATGCGGCAATTTTGCTTGTTGACGTAGCCATTCAACCAAAAATGAGCCTCATCACTGAACAAAAACTGAAAAAAAAACTTCGCGAACTGAACCGTTATTTTCGAAATAAGTTTGCACGATTTGCAAGCGTTGTTCTTTTGTCAACCTGTTCATGATGAAATGGCAAACCAAACTGAACATAAATGACATTAGAGTTGCCAGATTTGACCACAAAATGCCAGTTTTATCTCTATTCGAAAAACAAACCTGTAAAAAAAACACCCGGTACATCGTACAGCGGATAATTTGACCCAAAATCTTGGAAAAAAAATAGTTTTTGCACTAACAATAAAAATGTTTTTTTTTTAATGACGTTCAATAAAGAAAATATTATGGCAAAAACTGAATACCTAGTTAAAACAAATAAATAAATATCAGGTGATTCATTGGCTGTCAAAGTTGAAATTTGCACACAACGTGTAATTCTAATATATAAAATTCTAGTGTCCTGGTGTTTGTGATTAAACTCCTCCGAAATGGCTCGACCGATTTTCTTAAAATTTTGCGTGCACATCGGGTAGTTCTGAGAATCGGTCAACATCTATTTTTTATACCCCTCAACGCCACGCCTCTTTTCACGCCCCCTCAAGTAGGCCATACTTCTTGACGGCTCTTATTGAAATTTTCACATATTAATAACCAAGACTCTGGTATGATTAAGAGAAAATTTTTTTTTATCACGCCTACTTTAATAATGTACTTGCATGGATATAGTTTTTAGTATTTTTCTTTATATTGTACTCAATTTTTAGTCTAGCCAATGCAGAAATAAACGTTTGGAAATCGGTCAACATCTATTTTTGATACTCCTCAATATTTAGGGTGACTCACCCCAAGGGACAATTTGTGCCTCACATATATAACGTAACGACTTCTATGAAATTTTTAACTAATATAGAATTGCGTACCGTAGAACAGACATGATTTACGTCTTTTTAATATACTCAGAGTTAGTTTGTTCCTTTAATTGAACTAAAAAAAATTTTTCTTGTAATAATTTATATGGCAAAGCGACGTTTGCCGGGTCAGCTAGCTTTGATTTAAATTAAAACGTTCCTTTATCAGTTTTTTAACAAAAAGAAGGAAATAGTCCATAATATCTATAGTGAAGAGAGACGATAGTATGTAATTAAAAGATATCAAAATATTTTGGTGGACGTTTTTGCTTTTGTTGACAAAACGTGTTTTTCTAACTTAACCGTAAATAAATGCCTTTTTATACCCGCCACCAAAAAAATGGTGGGGGTATATTCATTTTGTCATTCCGTTTGTAACACATCGAAATATACATTTTAGACCCCATAAAGTATATATATTCTGAATCAGGGTTTGATTTGATGACGATCTAGCTATGTCCGTCCGTCTGTCCATCTGTCCGTCTGTTGAAAGCACGATAGAGGTCGCACCGAAAAAGCTAGGGGGCTCAAATTTTGCCAGAATCTTTCTTATAGACAAGGTTTGTTTGGTATTGAAAATGGGCTAAATCGGAATATTTGGAAGAGAGTTATAGCTCGAAAAGCAGGAGTAGGTCGAAAAAACCGTGTCCTTCGAACATCGAATAAAATGGAATTGTGTCCAAACGCATTAACGTAGACTCATGAAACTTCGAATATATATTTCCTGAGTAAAAACAATATTTTTCCTAAAAAATTGTCTAAATCTATGCATTAGGAGAGGAGTTATCGATCAAAATGTACGAAAATTTATACCGCACAGTGTATTTTTCGGTTTATTTAAAAACAAAAACGTCATAAAAGCAACAAAATCGGATGTACGACTCTGAAATTTTGCACACTCTGCTTTTTGATGAAACGCTTTTTTGTAACGGAAAATCAATGTGCCACGCCCACTTTTACGCCCACCTCCCATATAACGTTTTAACTAAAATTCATATAATTTCTCTATTGATAAAGATTTTGGAATAATAAAGGGCTATATTGAAACACCTGGGTTGTACTCATTCGCAAAAATAACTTTGACACGCCTACTATAACGCCCACTTTTCACGTTATCTACTGTTAATGAAGTTTAAATTTAAAAAACCGACAAAATTAGAGGTATGATGATCAAATTTGCTACGTATATCCTTCTAAGCAATGTAATTGTTGTACTATTTATTAGCAGAAACTTTATTGACACTCCTACTTTAACGCCCACTTTTACTAAAAGACTAAATTTACGAAAACATTTTACTATCATATCGAAGTTATAAAGGGTGTTTAAATTTTAGGGACCGATGTTGAATTTAAATAAAACACAAATTATTTAGGATATTATTATTATTTCTTTTTGTAATTATAATATTTGTATGGTTCAATTATGTATTTAACAAAATATCGGCCAAATGCACCCCCCCAATCCTTGGCACCACTCGTCTATCTGATGGTCCAAATTTTCAATGACAATGTTGATGCTCAATGATGCTCTATCGCAAAAACCATCAGTGGTTCCCATTCAACGAACTAAGATGGCATTCACAGATGTTTTCACATTTTATACAGACCTGTTTTGCAGAAATTTAAATATTTTTTACAATTCTCCCGATTGTGGACGAATTTTAACGATTATGCTGACCAAAAGAATTACGAAGTGCACAAAATGCATTTTGATTTGAACGCCAATTTTTATGAAAAACCTGAATAACTTTAAAGCGTTGCTCATTTGCGTATCTTTCTACGGATCAAATTGAGTAAGTTTAAGATTGAGAATTGTCAAGTGAAATGCAGAAAACAAATTTTAAGACTAGGTGTAGTTCACCTTCAACATGGGCCCTTAAATTTTAACCACCCTATACAAAGAAAGTGATACATATTTTATTATAAAGAGATTATTCCATAGCGATTAACAAAATAATAAATATTGTGCTTTAAATATACACCAAATTGGTGGTGGGTATAAAAGATTCGGCACAGCCGAATATAGTGCTCTTACTTGTTCCAAATAATAATGTTGACCGCGGACTGCACTGTTTTTCCTTGATGAAAAGTGTTAAGAAAAGAACTCCGATTTGACTTTTTTTATTTATTGTTTCGGTTTATGATTTACATTATTTTTTTCAGACATCCTTGGCTTAAAATAAAGTTAACTTTTTAATGTTTGGATTTGTGAAGAGAATAACGGCAAAAAATTGTTGCTGTTTACATTTTTATTACAACTGAAATTGATTTAAATAATATTTTTAAACAAGATTTGGCTTTGTTAAAGTAAAAGTTGTAAAATTTTTGTAGAAATTTATCGTTAAGGTGGCAAAAGGCCTACGAAAAAATTAACAACTTTTTCAAGCAGATTTTGTTGACAAGACTTATACGTCATTTTTTTTATCGCCCTTGCGTATTTTCTTCGTGCCGAAATTAAAAAAAAAATATCTCGAAAACGAACAAATGTTTTCGGGACATTTAGTTTTTAATTTTTTTCATATCATGGCAACCCTAAAAATAGTCACTATTACAAAAATATAAAAAAAAAAAAAAAAAACAGCTGTGTGTGCTCATGAAAAAACTTGTCCAAATTTCAGCCACATCGGTCCAAAACCTTAGCTAAAATTAATTTTGGCCTTAAAAGTAGTACAAATTGACTACTGTGCTTCGCCAAAAATTACTCTTATGCTGAATATAATTATTCTTTTATTATCCTTTTGGTAGCGTCACCCTAATGAATAATGAAATATACTTACATTCAAATTAAACTTAACATATAAAATAAAATACATTGTGTTTGCGCATTTAAATTCTAAAAAAAAAAATATACAACACCAACTGTGTGGTATAAAGGCAAAACAAAAACAAATATATATAATAAGTAAGCCACGAATGAACAATTGCCAAATGAATAGGTTTTCGCCATAACATGTACTTGACTAAGAAAAAACTGAATAAACAGCAAAAATACTTTGTAAATAAGAAATAATACGAGTAAAAAACGGAAACGGATGTGGTTGTTTTATACGTTTATGAACATTCATTTATACTTGAGCTTGAATGCCGGAAAAATCCTGTTGTTATGATTACTTAACAAGCATTTATTTAAGGTTTTTTATAAATTTATATGGTTTTTTATTTATTTTCTTTAACATATTTAAAATAACACACACTACAACAATATTACTCTCATTAAAATTGACGGGGTCATAAAGCACGAGTTTGTGATGAAAAAGAAAATCGGATTGTTATAATGCCAAAAGAAGATTATTATTTCGCATATTTTCACTATCACTCTTATACAGGACAAATAAATGTTTGAACTAATTATACATATTTTATGCTTGCCTAACCATGCCTAATCGAATTAAAAATAAGAATAATAGACACCGGTGGCTCTTTTTATTATTCATAAATGAGCAGTTGCTGAGAGAAACGGAAACAAGTATAAGTTTTTTAATTAAATATCTGGCAACTTACAGTGGTCTGCAGTAAAAATTGCCTTTAAATAAAAATATGTGAAATATAGAGATTTCAACGGGCTAAATTTAAATCCGTTTTCAGTTTTTTTCTACCGTGCCCAGATTTCATTTATGGGCATGTCTTACATTACGCTCGGAATAAGACGGCTTAGCTGATACATTTTATTAAACCTTGAGAATTATTCATTCGATTTCGATTAACCCTCTAAAAATAAAATTTTCTTTAAGTCAGTTTAACATTTTCTTTATATTTTTGATTATTTAATTATTTAATTTTTTTAATTTAATTATTTTAGATATAATATTTTTTAAAAGTTGATTTCAACCAACACATGGACAGGTATAGTTCAATCGACTCCCCTCATAATAATTTTTTGACAAGGCTACATATTAGGGTGATCGATTCGGTTTTACAACCGGTGGAAAACCCGGTTTTTTCCTCTTTCAGCTGGCGTTTTTTTTCTAAATGTTGATTTTTCGAATATCGAATACACTGGCTTTTTTATCTGAAAAAGCCGGTTTTTTATTTTTTTATGATTGTTTTCATATATCTTTGTAACCAATCGTACCATAGTATATTTAGTATGCGAAAAGTTTCAAAATAAATAAAAACCATTAAATATTCTTCCATAATATTGTAAGAAATTTATTTGTTGTTAAAAAAACAAATGTAATCTAAGTAAACTAATTGAGCTTAAATATTATTTTTTTATAAGATATAAACATAAAGTTAAAAGTTAAAGGTAATTGAAGCACAAACTTAGCTGATAGATCACTTTGAGGTAAAAAGTGTAGTTACAATAAAGAAAAACCAATAATGTCTCATTCCAGATCCTAATTTTTATTAATGGCATTGAGTGTCTGTCAACTTAAATTTCAATTAAACCATCGAACAAACTATTTTATGCCTATATTTGTATGTCTGTCTGGGGTATAATTAAGAATTTTTAAAATTAATTTTTTTTTTCTCCCTAGCCTTTAAAATGTGTTTCAAATTACAGAAATCATTTCAAACAAAATACATTAGTTCATATTAGTTTAAGAAATCTATTTAACATTTAAAAAATGTACAGAAGGAGATACAAAAATTTATACCAGCTTTATAAAAAGTCTTATTTATTTATGTATAAATTCAACTAATTAAAACCAAATGGCTCAACTGCATTCATGTCAGTTATAACGTAATTGTGCAGCCAAACGTATATAAACTGTAAAAATGTCATATAAAAATATAATTTTTATTATAATCTTTTTTTTACAATATTTTTTAATTTTTTCTTTAAATATTATATTTTAACTCTAATTTCAAACTATTTAAAAACCGGTTTCTTAAAAATGTGGAATAACCGATCACCCTACTACATATACCCTGGGCACCCCAGGTAAATAGAAAAAAAACATTTTTATGTTTGCTTTAAATTTTGGTAACTTCTGCATTTCTTTGTAGTTAATTAATAAAAATTAACATAAAGTACGTCATTTTTAAAGTCGACTACTTTATTGCTTATAAGGGAGCTACGAGCATAAGAGAAATGGCTTACAAGCAATCGCGTTTAATTTGAAATGGTGTGGGTATATTGCTCTCTTAGTGTAGAATACATACTGGCAAAAATATGTATTTTGCTTTGCCATAAAAATATTGAAAAATAAGCTTGTTGGAATAAAATAAAGCTGAATCAAAAAAAAAAAAAAAAGATAAACTATAGAATTAAAACTGCAATAGAACAATAAAACTGAAATAGAGCATTCAAACCTTATTTTAATAGTAGACCTAGATCAAGGAGACCTTAAAATTTTTGTGCATGGTTTTCAGATGTTTTGTATAAGAAATCGGCATATATTTAGACACCCTTTACAAACACTGAATTTCTCACTAAACATTCTTATTACAATATAATGTGTAAAATGTACTAAAAAACACTTCCCCACACCTTACCATAGCTGGGATTTGTGGTACAATTGTACCCAAGTTAGTACAATCGCAAGTCTAGTGGAACACTCAATATATTTTTGGTACAATTTTCTCTTTCAAATTAATATATTTTTTATTTTTACTTTTGCTTAAGTCAGTATTTATTGATTTAGTCTGGCTAAAGAACATTTTTAAATTTCTTACGCAAATATTTAATTTAATTGTGATAAAAAAAACTAATTACTTCATAAAAAAATTAAGTGGCCTTCAGCCAGAAAAGTACATAAAATATTTGTATAAAAAATTTGTAAATTTTCGTTACTATTTATTAAATTATTATTCATTAAATCATTTTATCTTAAATTATTAATATTTTCAAATATGTACGATGGTCAATAATCATAGTCTTACACTAAAATCGGTTTTTTATAAACGACTGGCTAATGAAAATATTTTATTTTCAATCTTGCTCTTGAAGATAAAAATAAAGTCAGCAAAAAGTCAGTTAAACCAACATTGGTATCACGTAAAATATTTGCAACTTTTTAAATAGAAAGGTTAGACAGAACATGTTTACTGTCATGTGTTAGTTTGACAATTATTGCAATTAATGTTTTCTAGCAGAAGAAGTCAAGTGATAGGGAAGCTGATTTGAACAATTTGATTGTTTGCAAAAACATGACTTTAAAAAAAAAACAGCTGATTTTAGGGTTTTAACTACCTATTAACAGCTTTACTTCGTATTAAATTAATTAAAATTAAAGTGCATTTCCTTGCGTATTTTAAATTCTTATTTGTTCTAAATTAAAAGTTATCTTTTGAGAAAATGTTAAATTTATAGATTTTAAAGTGTCTTATAATAATAAACCCTTCACAGTAAGTGTATAGGTTTGTCATTCCATTTTTCATTTCCGACCCCATAAAGTATATTTTTTCTTAAAGGTTATGAATAGGGAGTCAACTAAGTATTGTTCGTTTGTCAGTCTGTATGTTAAAATCAACTATTTCAAGCTCACAGACATTTTCAAGACCCGTGTAAGGTAGCAAAATATCAAACATATTTAGGAACAGATCGGTGTTTAAAGTCAGACAAATCGCTTTATAAACAACTAAGATATGATGAACAAACCTAGACCACCTCGGCTTTTTACATCAATACAAACTGGATGAACGTAGGTTCGAATCCCAGTTAAGACAAACAAAAAAACATTTTTTTTTATTTTTTTAATACATACATAAACTCAGATTATAATTTAACAATAGGATGTTTGGAAGCGTAAGTAAGGGCCATAATTTCAAGCATTTAAAATATAAATAGATCTATAGTTTTGTTTCTGCTAGTTGTTGTTGTGTGTGTATTGAAAAAATATGATAAATTTTTATTTGCAATTTTTTTTTTTGGTTGTTTGCAAAACTTTGATACAATAAATTCTTGTTTGGTACAATTTTGCTATTGATTTGGTACAATTTTAAAATATCTGAATTGCAAAAGTGCTACTTACAATTTAGCATCGAAACCCATTATTTTAACATGGCGACGTCATTGGAGGCAAGTAGTTACACGCTCGCTTACTCGCTTACAAATAGGGATTCGAATTTCGAATAACTATTTGCTTATTACTTGCTTATAAATAAGGACTTGAATAAATACTTATTTTTATAGCAATAAATAAGCATTTGATTTAAATAACTTAAATAATATATTAATACTATTGACTTACAGAAGTTTGGTTTGATTATTCTGCGTTATATTGCAATTCAAAAAACAGTGAAAATCTATACGTCATCACTTTTTTAATGAAATGCTTTGGCGCTGTTGTCAAAACAATTATTACTTATACCCTAAGTGTATTAAACCAAATGAGAATTAACAAGTAAGAGCACTATATTCGGCTGTGCCGAATCTTTTATACCCACCACCAATTTTGTGTACATTTAAAGCACAATAATTATTATTTTGTTAATCGCTTGGAATAATCTCTTTATAATAAAATATACATCACTTTCTTTGTAGAGGGTGGTTAAATTTATAATTTAAAACAGAGGCCGAATTACGGCACTCGAACGTGATCGAAATTTGAAAACTCTTATTAGAATCTCTATACCTAAAGCACAGCGTACTCGATTGTTCGAGTAAAATTTCGGTCGATATCGATGGCCGTAATTCGGCCCCAGGTCCGTATAAAATGTTAGAGCATCTATGAATGCCTTTTTAATTCGTTAAATGAGAAGCATTCCTGTTTTTCACGATAGTGTGGCAAAAAAACAGTCTACTTCGACTCATCATCGTGTCAAACAATTGAGCATCAGCAATGTTATTGAAAATTTGGACTATCGGATCGAGGTGTGCCGTTGAGGTCGCGGGGGCCATTTGGCCGATATTTTGTTCCACACATAATTGAACCATACAAACATTATCATTAAAAAAGAAATGATAATAATTTCCTAAATAATTTGTGTTTTATTCAAAATCAACATCGGCCCTTAAAATTAACCCACCCTTTATAACTTCGATATGCTGGTAAAATGTTTTCGTAAATTAAGTTTTTCAGTGAAAATGGGCTTTAAAGTAAGCGTGTTTATAAAATTTCTGCTAATAAATACAACTTAGATATTTCAATATAATCCGTAATTCTTCCAAAATATTTATTCATTGAGAAATTATATGAATTTGAGATAAGGCATTATATAGGATGTGGGCGTAAGAGTGGGCATGTCACCTAAATTTTCTGGCATAACAAAAACATTGACTAGAAGGATTTCCGTAGCAAATTTTATCATCATAACTCTAATTTTGTCGGTTTTTTAAATTTAAACTTCATTAACAGTAGATAACGTGAAAAGTGGGCGTTATAATAGGTGTGTCGAAGTTATTTATGCTAATAAATACAACTTATAAATTTCAATAAAGTCCTTTATTATTCGATTTATAGAGAAATTATAAGAATTTGAGAGCAAACGTTGTATGGGAGGTTGGCGTGTCACATTTATTTACCGTCAGAATAAAGCTTTTGACCAAAAAGCAATTCCTGCAAAATTTCAGAATCGTATATCTAATTTTGCCACTCTTAATAGGTTTAAAATTTTGAACATACTGAAAAATACACTGCGCGGTATAAATTTTCGTACATTTTGATCTCTAACTCCCTTCCTAATGCATGCATTTAGGCAATTTTTGGGTAGATATATTGTTTTTGCTCAGGTAGTTTATATTTGGAGTTTCATGACTTATACGTAGATGCTGGTGGACACAACTCCATTTTATTCGATGTTGGAAGGACATGGTTCTTTCGACCTACTCTTGCATTACGAGCTATAACTTTCTTCCTTATATTCCGATTTAGCCAATTTTCTATTCCAAACAAACCTTGTCTATAAGAAAGATTCTGGCAAAATTTGAGCCCCCTAGCTTTTTCGGTGCGACCTCTATCGTGCTTTCAACAGACGGACAGACGGACGGACATAGCTAGATCGTCATCAAATCAAACCCCGATTCAGAATATATATACTTTATGGGGTCTAAAATGGATATTTCGATGTGTTACAAACGGAATGACAAAATGAATATACCCCCACCATTTTTTTGGTGGCGGGTATAAAAAAGTTTTGTATTTTAATGGCTTCTAGCAAATTTCGCAATATTAATAGTATTGGCAAATGCATAAAAAATAATTACTTATGTTTAACGTTACAAATTAAGTCATTTATAAAACACATCTAAGTAGGCCAAACACTATGCAATAGTCCAAGGCGAATTCACATCAGGTGAACCCTTTACCCCAGCTGTTCATCAGCTGTGAACGAAGTTTAAGACCAGAATGTCAAAATTTTTGTTTTTATGGTTGTTCAAAATGCACACAAGCGCATGGTTGTTTGTGTTTAGTCAGAAAATTTTTGACAGTTTGATTCAAATATACAAAACAAAATATATGTAGTTTAGTGCTTTTGTAAGGAAGAGATCACCTGATTTAATTCGCCTTGCAATTGTCGTTAAAAAGTATGTTGTTTTGTAAGAGCAAGTCATTACGTAGTTTTTGCTGGCATAACATTAATTAACTCTTTAAGGCCATGACTGACAATCCTACAAAGTCGTGCGATTATGTCAAATAAAAATCTGATAGTTTTCTGTCCTACATGAAAAAATCGCAACAAAATGTGTTATTGGATGCCACACTGTCATACTTGCTTAGAAAAAGCAACTCTGATCGCACAGACTCTATTATTTTATGCAAATTTTCAAAAGATTATCAAATCGGACACACATGTCAAAAAATCTGTCACACATGTGCACTTTATGTCCACACTATCACACTTTCTGAACACACATACAATTTTTGACATATCGAACGACTAAATCTGATAGTCAGTCATGGCCTTTAGTAACTACATTGACATTTTGTCAGTTGTTTTGTGTATTCCAGTGTTGCCCAAAATTAATTAATTATAATAAAACAAAATAACTGTATTTTAAGCGTTTATCAAAAAATCGATCTTTTTAAGCGAATATCGTTAATTTGATCATTTTGAGGCAAATAATTTAGAAATTGCCGAGAAATTACCAATTATAGCAAGCCTGATTCTGTAATGAGATGAGTTCACATATACTAAAAATATCACTTATAAAAAACTATTTTCTCTTTAAACTGTCCTAATTGTAGATGTTTAGTAAGACTGTTGTTCGATATTTTTAAAATTTTTCTACTCTATTTGAAAACACAAACACCAGATTAAAGTTTTGTTATTAATGTCTACACTGAAATGTAAGTATTGGAAGTAGTGTGAAATAGAACATAAACCCTTAAGAACATTTTACGTAGCACCTTATTAATTACTACATTCACTTGAGTTTGGCTTTAAAAGCTGCACATCATTTTCTATTGTGTTAACTTTTATAAGTCTCCAAAAAATTATGTTCATTTCTAATTTAATGAGATTTTCCATACAACAAATGCACTTTAAAAATTACACTGTACTGCAATTGGAATTTGTTTAATAGTAAGAAAATTTGTAATTATATAAACAATTACTTGTATATTATATCTATCATTCGATAACATCATAATTAATTACAGTAATTATATAGTTGGATTTGATTTAAGCAGAAATTTACACGTGTTATTGGTTACGTATATTTCCTCAAACATTTGACTATTGTGAACCTAACTTTACAAGTATCATGTGTGCCTGTATATTTTTTCAACAAATTAAATACAAACAATCAAATTATGCCTGCTTATTATAAAAAACGTACACATTTCATTATAGTCCTAAAATGTTAAAGTGCTACAAGAACGAATTTTTATTTTATTATTTTTTTTTAATTTTTGGTTTCCTACCTACCTGCCTTTGATTAGATTAAAAAAAAAATTAATTAAAAAATTGTTTTTATAAGTCTTCTCATAATTATTTTTTTTCTCTTTTCTATATTTTCAAAGGAAACCAAAGTAAAATGAAGAGAACACTGTAGAAATATTATGAACTTACTTGAAATGGTAGGTAAAATTTTCGTAACCAAAGAATGGCACCGTGTATGTCAACATCCAAATATTACCACCACCACAATCGTAGTATGGCTTCGACCATCTGCCATCTTCATATTTTACGGCCAGCGTGTCATCTTCGATGCGTTCGTCGGTCTTATTGGAATACAAATGAAATGCTGAAAAGGAAAAATAAAAACGAAAGACATTAATTTTTCAAAATCTGTTATGGAAATTGAGATTTCAAAGTGACAATTAACTCTATTAGTAAAAATAGCTTTTTAATGTGAAAGTAAGAAATTATTTGCACCATTGCAGAACAGATAAAGGTCGGAGACTTAAACTAAAATTAAAAAAAGTATTATTATTATTAAAGAAATGTTTTCCCACTCTAATACATACATAATTTGGTTAAAAAAAGGAAATAAAACTTCTCAGCTGTAATTTTTGTTATTAATCCCAACTATATATTTCTTCTTGCTTTATATAAATTACGTCTATAACGATCTACTTGCTTAAAAACTAGCGTACAACTGAATAAAATTAAAATTTATTTCACTCTTTGTAGTGAGTTTTATCGCAAAAAGACCTAAATAGAGTTGTTATTACATCCATCGATTTTAAGATAAGTACCCCAAAAATAGTTCTCAAATATATACATATGTAAGCTAGTACTGAGGCAGACTTCTATTTCGGCTATTTCGGGTCTCTTTTCAAGTACTTACCCTACTCACTACTTTTGTGGCCACCGAATGGTGTCCTTTCATATACTGAGTCTGGCGCTACAGCTGACGTTTGCTCCAATCTATAAAACGATTTAACACTGCCGACAATCCTAATCGAATAGTCCTTTGTTATCGCGCAGGCTGTTTCTCAGACTAAGGTCTCTCATTGCATCGATACTTAATCTGTATGCTCACTGAAATCGCAGTATCCCATCATTATTGATTTGCAACCTTTTGAGATGATATTATTAGTTATGCATTATAAGAGGCACATGAGCACTATACGAAGTTGTCTTTAAGTGGCTTCCTCCGTTTAGTTTTGCATGAATGTAGAACATACCCTTCGAAAGACTTTTGTCCCAAACAACCCATCACCCAGAGAAATTCTGAATTCTGGTCTACAGAATGTAGCTGTATATCTCATCTTCACTACTTCGTCCGCAGCTTCATTCCTAGCTATTATAACGTGTGCCTGATCCTACATTAGGGTCATTTTATTTGTACAATCTTCAGAATTCATTAAAGCATCAAAAAGTAGTTATCATACATCTGCAAAGAGAATTTTCTTTCATAAAATGCGATAATCTAACGCGTACAGCGGACTAGGTTTTTCTGACTGATAGACGGGTATGGACTTCCCTATAATCAAGGTGCAGGATAGGATCACCTTAAGCGAGTTTATGTCCGACCGTCCATAAAGAAAATATCAGTAAAGCTACTAATGTCATTCTCCAAGGGATGTAGCCTTTTGACCACTTTCGACTCGACTAATGCATTCGATATTTAAGTCTTGCAATTTTTTTTTTCATAAGCCACAGAATTTTCTTATTTATGTCCTAAATCTTATCTAAAGCGTTACCACGTGTTATAGCTTTGCATTTCAATCGCAGATCTAGCAGCCATATCCTCTATAAGTAAGACCAACAGTAGTAATCTAAGCATTGCCTTCATTGCTAGCGTAGGTTTGATACATATCGCACCACATATACCCACGCAAGGAGTACTCCAAATCCTATCCAGCTTTTGCCTATTGATCGCCTGATAGGTCCTCGATCATCAGGCAACAAACGCGTAAGTGCTCGTTGATCCCACCATCACCATGAAGTTCGGTGTACAGCATTAGGCGAGAGTACCCGCTTTTAACCGAAAACTAATTTACTTTGATGTAAAATCCTCCTCGCCTTCCGTATCATTGTCCCAGCATGACAATTTAAGGTTAATTTCGTATCCAGCGTTACCAAATAGGTGACGTGCCAACGATAATCTATTATAAGCTCTCTGGTTCTGGTTCTGGTTAGTTAAGCTTTAACTACAATTGGATGTTGGTAGATTTCGTACTAACTCAATGTTATATGAAATACATAAATCAATTAGAACAAATAATTCTATATTTCAAATTTCAATAAATACTGAGTTAAATAGTTGATATTTACACACAACATTTGTAGCTCTGATCAAAAGAGTGCTGATGATGAAACCGTAGCTGGTTTCGAAAATGCATTCCACTCAGCTAGTATCGGATGACTAACTTTTCCTAGATATTCTGTCATTATCACATAGAACTTATAGCCTAATATAAAAATATAATACAATTCGTTGAGTTTACTTACTACTTGTCTAAGCTAACTCGGTATAGAATTAATAAAATATTACGGCTAAATAAAAAATGTTCTTTTTCTATTTCCAATTTTTAGTTCTGCCCAAATTTTTTGCATAAAATTTCTTAATAAAAAATCAAAATAATAATTTGGTTATTTCTGGTGTAATAGTTCTTTTCGGGATTAAATTGATAATTTTTAGTAAATTTCGAAACCAAACTAAGAGCCATTTTGCGTTTTTTATTTTGGACTCATTTTATATGGGGGCATATTACGTAGGGTCTTTTTAAACTATCTTGTGTTCTTTAGGTATCTAACATATTAAGATAAAATGGAATGTAATTAATATATTATGATTATATAGGATTATTATATGATCTTGTGTGGTCATAATCTTATAATTGTATTATATTTTAAGCAAACATGGATTGCCTTTATGCAACCATTATATATAACTACAATATTAATTGGATAATTATCCAATCATAGTATGGTGCTATTTGATTATGATCACCACAACTATGTTTCTTCTTTGAGTGCATAATTTTAAAATTAAATATAACATCCATAGTTTTTCATTGTCTAGTGCAGACTAAAAACCGGTGGTAACTTTAAGTTTCTGCTATTGAAATCAATAACTTTATTTCATTTTGACGAAAAACGGGAAGAAATCAAGTTCTGAGCAGGCTTAATAGTATAACAAGTATATTCATTATTGTCATGTGGCAGGCGACCCACAAATAAATGTTGTTTATCCGAACTTTGTATGCAAATTTAAATTTATTTTTCTGTAACAACACCTCAGACATAAATTTGTTTACCAAAAGCACCTCATGGTTGGCAATTAGCTTCAGGTTATTAAATGTTTATGCATGAACACAAATGTGATTAAATATAAATTTTTTTAAAGGTATTTAATTATGTATATATAAAACACATACACATATATCTGCATACGTATGTGTTTAAAAAAAAATTATTGTATTTAAGTAAATTTTCAATTTGAATCGCTTTAAAGTCGTTAGCTTACATTGATTAATTTTTTTTGAGAGAGGCGTATGAAGCGAAAAAGCATACTATGCATCTAATTCATTTACTCATTTACAGATGTATATCATTACTGTGTATTTACAAAGGGCGGTATTAAGACCTGTAGCACTGTAAAACTAACTACCATACTAAGACTTTGTAAAATCATCATGCAAAGACTTACACCATAACATTATTTACAAATCGTGGAAATTTATTTCTAAAATTAGCGCTCTGTTCACCAAACTTATGAAGCACTCCGTCAAGTTTATGGTGCGCGTAATCGTCTATCTGAACAGTTATTACGCATTAGTAAGCAATTATTCATGATCACATTTTATTGTTTTACATATAATTAATAATAATGGCGTCGCAATATGCCATACAGCGCTTTCGATCATTACTTTGTTGAGCCAAACGTTTGATAACCGAATTATTTTAGGAAATGGACCTGTAAATTAACCACCTCATTTGCGTGATTTGACACGTTTGGACTATCTATTGAAGGGATACATCATATCTGTAGTCTATGCTGATAAACTTATAACAATTGATCATTTAGAAGCCAATCATTCGACACACTGTTGATGAAATAAGGGTGTGCTCAAAAAAATTATGCAAGATCGGACTGCCAGCAGGGCATTCATAGGGCACAGCCACAAATCACAAAATTTTTAAGCTTATAAGTTATGGACATTCTATTGATTTTGTTGTGTTTCTATAAACATTCTACACAGACAAAATAAAAACGCAGATATTCAGGGTGTCTCAGTAAAAATACACTTTTAAATTTCACAATAGAAACGCTTAGTTTTGAAATAGTTTTATTACTTTTATTGTAAAAGAATACATGTTCGCATTAAATGCAGAATGAAATAACTTTTAAAAGGCCCCCCCATTGCTCTTAAAGAAGACCATTACTCTCCGCATGAAATTTTCAATGACTTTCTTATAGAGACGAAGCTGTATCTCACCGAATAAAAAACTCATCTGAGCGTCGGATTTGAGCTCTGAAATTCGCAAAAGATTTCTTCCTGGGAACTCCAGGTTTTATAAGACCCCAAGACGAAAATCGCATGACGTTAAATTTCATAATCTTAGTATCCAGCTAATAAGAATTTCTTAATACTTATTCTGGAAATCGTTGCTGTAAAAAATGGATTACTTCATGCTCGCTGTGGCAGATGCCACCGCATTGCTGATACCACATGTTGTCCAGATTCATGCATGTTCCAGTATCGAATACCCTTTACAGATACTGCAATTTCGGTCCCATCTTAAACACAAAACAACCAATTATTCCGCTTGAACAAAATCCGTGCCAGTCAGTTGCTTATAGTTCGTTCATTTGTTTCTTATGGATGGCATGAGGACTTTCATTGCCTCAAATTTGACAAATTTTCTGTATTAACGAATATATTCAAATGGAAATGTGCTTACTTGGAGAAGATGTCCTTTATCAAAAAACTGGTATTGATCTGTATTTTCTTCATTATCCATTGAACGAATTGTCTGCTGGCTTCAGCTCTTGAATCTTGTACTCGTGAAGGTAGAGGTCACAGTGTTTTGAGAAACTCTAGATTGTTAAGAACGATGTCGATTTTAACAGGAATGTTTTAAATAGCCTGACTGATACGTTAACGCAGTCCATAACTAACAAATTTCTTGAAAGTGTTTGCTAACTTTTCGATTAGTTGGCACTTTCTCGCCTAGTTCCTCGAAGTTTTTGAGCGGTGTCAGCATAACTTTCAAAATTTTTTTTTTTATTAAATTTTCACATCCAAAGCGAGTTGTTCGTAAAAGCTCCATTTTAAAAAATCGAAACAATCATATATGACAGCTGTCAAATTTCAGATTTGCCACTTATGCATAAAATAATTACCCTAAACTCAAAAAGCGCATTCTTATTGAGACACACTTTAGTTAAATTTGGGAATTTGCATACAGTGGGCGTGTTACACTTATATTCCACCCAGCTAGTTTAAAATGAATATGGAAACACCGAGGCTGGTAATAAATTGAACATTTTGACGGCATTACAAATATACGTTTAGCAAAAAATTAATTTTTATTTTTGGAAGATAAAATATCTGAAATTTCTTCTAAAAACAAAACAGAAAAAACTCCTTAAGATTATAAAATACTGTTTTAAAGACATTATCTTTAATAATGTGTTTGTGGTTTTAGATTTTTAATTTTCTGTTTTGGTTTCTGTTTTGGATTTCCAAGTTTTCAATTATTTTATACATACATATATATACACACACACACACTCATACAAACATATTTGGACGAAAGGAAGAAACAAACAGCATGTTAACTATGGCATATTGAATCAGAAGATAAGACGATAAGAAATAGAATAAAAGAAACGTCATTATCATACATTTTAATAATCTGCAAAATAAAAACAAACAAAAAAAATAAAGAAGAATAGTATTAAAGGGAACTATTAAGTTTTGTATTTACACCAGAGTCACGTTAATACCCTGCAGATAACGCGACTAGTCCATTCACTCGTATAAAGTATACACCGTAGTGGACTAATCAAAAGATCATCCAATTGTATAAGAAATCGTGGTCGATTTAACATTACAATGTCTTAGGGCTGGACCAAATAACCCATCGGAGAAGTCTTAAAACTACTCTTTGTCACTACTCGATGAGGCACCTACATGACCACTATACACGTCTTGACTACAATATATGTAATCGTTAAAACAGAAACACTTGTGGTTTAACTACAATTTCTTGTTTAAAAATGATATGGTTCATGACTGCATTCCATAGGACCATGTTGTGAATAGTCCATTTAGCTAAAATATACCACGTAGTCCAATATTATCTGCAGGGTATGTCTGGCGCATATTTTTTATGCTGTAGATACGTAAATAATCAATTTTTCTGTTAAATTCAAAGAGAGTTTCGATAGAAGAATATGTAGTCAATTAAATTTTTAGTTTATTTCCGCCAGAATCTTTCAATCCTTTAAAATTTCTACGAATCATTTAGAAAACAAAAAGGAAAGAATTGGAGGAGGTGTATTGGTATCTCCCAAATAAAAAATAAATTTTATGTAAAAAAGCAAAACTCTGACAACTATTCCTATATTCGAACCAAAAATTATTAGGATTGGAACTTGAGGGAGGGGTACCTCTTATACTTTGTGTCTACAACCAAAAAATTTCGGTTAAACATACAACCATTATACCCGGGAATGTTGTATACTTTGCAAGGATATTTGTTCAGATGAAACCATTTTTGTTATTATGACTTATTCTGCATTAAATTAGACCGCAAGAGACGCCACAATTTGGTCGAATCAACCACCTGAACTACGTAGAATTTGGTCACATAATATTTTCCGATCTTCAAGTACTGGGCCAACTTCTAAGTCAGCATATATAAGTATTATAAAAATGTTCAAATTAATAATGTCTGAAGAAATATGTGGAAATAGAAAAGCAAATCAGTGTTACGAATAAAGCCAAAATGAAAACCCCAAAACACCAACGCGTGTTTGGAAACCTCTTCAAGAGTTTTCTTTTCAGAGTTTGATGCCTATATTGCAATTCTAATTTGGTCCATACAACTGATTTAAGGAAAACTAATTCCCATTCTTCGTATCGTGCTTGGATGGACCTTCAACGTTTTTGGTCTACAAGCTGCTACTTCAGATTTGATAATGATAGTACTTACAAGTAGCAGCCATATTTGACATTTTTCTGATGCTGAATAGAAACCTACAGAACAACTATGTGGCAGGAGCCAACATAACTGTTGATGAGCAACTTTATCCCTTTCGTGGTGGTACAGGATTCACTCAGTATATTCCTTCAAAACCTGCGAAATACGGAATAAAGGTTTGGTGAGATTGCGATTCTCTTACATCTTTTCCACTCAGTGGAAAGATATATACTGGCTTGGATCCTTCTGGAGAAAGGGAAAAAAATCAGGGTGAACGAGTAGTCAAAGATTTGTGTTGCAACCGTTTTCGTGGAAGTAAACGAAACATCGTCTGTGACAACTTTTTTACAAGTTAAAATTTGGCCTCTTCTCTGATGTTGAACTATAACTTGTCTATCTTGGGCACCGTGAACAAAAGTCGAACATTTTTTTTGGTTGAATTTTCTAATCCCCAAGGTAGAGAAGTAAAGTCTTCAGTCTTTGGATTTAGCAACCACATTAGTATATGCTCATATATCCCGAAAAAAAAGAAAACAAATCGGTTGTGATACTATCTAGATCATATTATAATACCGAGGTTGGAGGTGAAAAAAAGGAGCCAGTAATGATTCTGGATTATAATAAAAGCAGAGATGGAATTGACAACATGGATAAATGTCTGTGCGAATATACGACAAAGAGAACAAACAGATGGCCCTTAGCGTTTTTATACCCTTCACCTGTGGTGCACAAGGGTATATATAGTTTTGTCATTCCGTTTGTAATTTCTACAATTTTCATTTCCGACCCCATAAAGTATATATTTTCTGAAAGCTTATAAATAGAGGAGTCGACTAAGCCCTGACCGTCTGTCCGTCTGTGTGTTGATTGAAATAAACTTTTAGAAGCAACTATATGTTACTCAGATCTGTATATGGTATCAATCTCTTGGAAATATCCAGGAATTAATCGCTATTGAAATTCAGCACAATCGCCCCATAACTTTCTGAGATATGTGCAAAAAACCACGACCACCTCGTTTTTTTACACAGTTACAACTACAACATACATATATACTGTATAAAGTAAACGCGACATCGAATTCCAGCTAAACCAAAAAAATAGTATTGTATTTTATTTAATATATTATTTTTATTTTATTACTTTTTTTAATTTTTTTTAAAAAAAATTTTAAAAAATTTTTTACAATTTTTTTTATTTATTTTTTTAAATATTTTTTTGTAATTTTTTTATCATTTTTTTTTCTTATTTTTGATATATTTTTTTTGCAATTTTTTTGTTTTTTTGGTATGGTTTTTACATGTATGTATCTACGTATTTTATATGAATGGTGATACAAACAATTGTTATTGCATGACTACACGTTGTGAAGGGTATATAAGATTCGGTACGGCCGAATATAGCGCTGTTACTTGTTTTATAATATTATTGACGTGGCTGCATTTGAAACTTTTGTCATCTATATGGAAAATAATCCTAACCTTAAGTCCTGAGAAGAAATCCGAAGAAGACGCAATTCAGAGCCGCTCAGAAAATCATAAAATTATGAGACATTTTTCATCTCCCAGTGGAATTGAATGCATGTTTGGCCAAACAGTAAAGTCTTATAATTTTACTGAACCAGTACGTGTTCAAACAAGAACGCTACATGTGTGAAAAGAGGAGATCAACCAGAAAATTCTGCAAGGTTTGTAAAAAACAATTGGTGTTCAGCATTCGAAGGATGTAATTTTTCGTCATCTATGTGAAAACTAGAAAAAAAAAATCGACACAAAAAAACAATATAACTGTTTATACGTATAAATGTTTATTCAATGTACACACAAACAAACTTGTGATTTTAAAATATTTTTATTTACGTGTGTAACTTTTTAATATTGTTACATTTATACCTTTTATAAATGTTGGCTTATTTCCTTTAAATAAACTTTGAGTTCTTTTATTGCAACCAGAAACAGTTGAAATTCGTTATAACATTAAGAGCACTTTATTTATTTAAATACACTCAGATTGTAAAAAATTGAATACTTAATTTGTTCAGTTTTGTATGAATAATAATAAAAATGTTTTATTTTTTAAAATATTTGAAAGTTTTCAATAACAGTATTTGAAAGTTTACATTGATTGTTTCATTTTCGTAAAACAAGTACATTTTACACAAGTGGATCTAACATTTCCCCCCCTCGTGAATCAATTTGATTCACACTTAATAAGGCGAGCTTTGATGACGGACGTCGAAGAACTCCATTTTTTGTTTTTAAATCTACAAATCGAATTTGACCATCCTTTGCCGGGTATGTTTTTAAAACAATGCCTTTAAGCCATTTGTGGCGAGGTAGAGTAGAATCACAAATCAAAACAACATCATTTATTTTCAATGGTTCTGCTTCTTCTAGCCATTTTGATCTGCATAACAATTGTGGTAAATATTCTTTAATCCATCTTTTCCACAGATGATCTTTTATATTTTGGACGATACGCCACTGTTTACGTAAGCAAATTTCTGAATTTGTAAAATTTCTTGTTTGAGTTGAATTTAAACATCCGATCAGGAAATGATTCGGTGTTAACGGTTCCTCGTCTTTCGATGATATTGGTATTTCTGTGAGTGGCCTAGAATTTACGACATTCTCGGCTTCAATAAGAACGCTTCTTAATGTTTCAACTCTTGGTGCTACATCTTTTAATATTTTTTGCAAAAGTCGTTTTACTACACGAATTAATCGTTCCCAACAGCCTCCAGAACTTGGGTTTATAGGACAATTGAATATCCATTCAATATTTCGTTTTATTGCCTCATTGTTTATTTCGTCAATGTTTAAAAGCTGATCTTCACTCTTCAACAATTTTTGAGCACATAAAAAATTTGTTCCATTATCACTTCTAATTCGAACTGGTGTTCCTCGGCGATTAATAAAATTTCTTAAACAAATTATAAACGCATCTGTTGAAAGATTTTCAGCAACTTCGATATGTACGGCACGTATTGTAAGACAAGTGAATATAACAGCCCACCGCTTTTCTCTTCGCCGTCCAATAGTTACATTGAATGGTCCAAATAAGTCAACTCCAGTATAAGAAAAAGGTCGAACATGTGGAGTGTAACGATCTAATGGCAACTCACCCATTCGCGGTTGTTTTGGTTGTACTAAATCATTCTTACAGACAAAGCAATTGCGAATAACATTCCTTATAACTGATTTGATATGTGGTATCCAAAATTTTTGTCTTACTTCATTTAGAGTCAACGAGATATTTTGATGGTAATTCTTATCATGATAAAATTTTATAATTAATTCAGAAACACGATGTTTTTGAGGAAGAATGATAGGTTTTCTGGCATCAAAAGGTATATAAGTGGCTTCGGTTAGACGACTATTAATTCTTAATAGACCATCTGAATACATAACTGGAATCAGTGCGTAAATTGGACTACATTTTGATATCTTTTGTCCATTTCTCAGATAATTGACTTCTTTTGGAAACTCCTCTTCCTGAACCAGACGACATATTAATTTCTCAGCTTTGTCAAGTTCTACTACAGATAGTTGCATTGATCTACCATATTCATGGTTTACAAATCGATTTACCCAGGCAACTGTCCTTTTTAATTTTAAATACGATGAAAACCTGTCGTATTCGAAAATCTGACAAGTCCTTTTGTTAACTAAAAGGTTTGGCTTTATTTCATCTTCTAAGCTATGGCTTGGTATATTTATTAAAGATTTAGGCCAATCACTTTCATCACCTCTCAAGAAAGAAGGGCCCACAATCCACTTGCTTTGGGAATCAATCTTTGGCGGATATATTGTTCGTGTTCCAGCGTCTGCTGTGTTGAGTTGAGTAGGGACCCACTTCCACTGTTCAGGCTTTGTATGTCTTAATATTTCCGCAATTCTATGACTTACGTATGCTTTAAAACGACGTTCTGTGGAATAAATCCAACGCAAAACGGTTTGGGAATCAGACCAGAAATGATATGAAGATATTTTGACCTCAAGGTTTTGTATAATTGACTTGAACAATCTTACACCTAAAACTGAAGCTTGAAGCTCAAGACGAGGTATACTCACAAGCTTTTTTGAAGCACAACGTATTTTTCCAATAACAAAAGAGACATCTACTTCATCATCATAAGCAATCCTGAGATAACAAACGGCAGCAAAGGCTTCTTGACTGGCATCCACAAATATATGAAGTTGAATGTTATCACTATGGAATAAGTTTAACGACAAACATCGGGGAATTTTAAACTCTTTAACTTGATTAAATTTGCCCCACCAAGATTGCCAACGTTTATGAAGTTTATCAGGAATGGAATCATCCCAATTTATATTTGTTTTCCATGTTTCTTGAACTAACGTTTTTGGATATAATAAAAAGTCGGCAATCATGCCAAAGGGATCAAAAATTGACATAGTTATTTTAAGCAGTTCCCTTTTTGTTGGGACTCGAGATTGGTCTAATACTGCAGGTGACAAGCAGTGAAACTGAGTTTGGAAAATAAATACGTCTTCTTCTTTTTTCCAATACATTCCTAAAATTTTATCTGCAGATGCTTGCTTTTCCATATTTACTGAAGTAAGAGCGTCGGATGAAGCATTGTTCATAAAATATTCAACTTGCTTACTGTTAGAGACAAAACCTCTTAACTCAAAACCACCTTCAGAGTGAATATAAACTACTTCTTGACAAAGTCTCACTGCCTCTTCTTCACTGTTGAAACTACAAACGAAATCGTCTACATAATGTTTTTCTATGACAGCAGCACATGCTTCAGGAAATTTTTTAGAAAATTGTAAGGCATTTAAATTTTTTATATATTTTGCACAACAAGGTGAACAAATTGCCCCAAATATCATTGATTCCATTGCATAATATTGTATTAGCTTCTTTGGATCGCCATTTCTCCAAAGGAATCTCTGTGAATGTTGATCTTTCGGCCGTATTTTAATTTGAGAAAACATTTCTCTTATATCAGCTGCGACACCTATCGATCCTTGCCTGAATTTCATTAAGATTCCAATTAATGGCTTAGCTTGCTCTGGACCTTTAACTAGTGAAGTATTTAATGACACATCACCCACTTTTGCAGCTGCATCAAACACAATACGAAGTTTGTCAGGTTTGTACGGAGATTCTACCCCGAAATGAGGCAAGTACCAAATAGGTACAGATGAATCATTAATTTCCTCTTTAGTTAATTTGCGAGCATATCCTTTATCTAGATACTTATCTATTTCCTTTATATATTTTACTGCAAATTGTGGATCTTGAGACATCTTTTTTTCTACAACTAAAAGTCGCCTTTTTGCCATTTCAAAACTCGATGGCAACTGGGGTGGATATTTTTTCCACAAAAGACCAATTTCGAATTTGTTACCAATTTTTCTAGTTGTATTTTCTATAATTTCTTTTGCTTTTATGTTTTCATCTGAAAGCAGGACCTCAGCATTCGAAGTGGTACCAAAATTTTCATTCTCAATAAATTTCTCAACTATGTTGTGTATGTCGTTGTCATTTATACACATTACTGTGGATGTAGGAGGCGTAAGATAATTTGTTGGTCCATAAATTATCCACCCAAGCTTAGTTTCTGCTGCAATTAGGCTAACATCTTTACATTCTTTAACGTGAGAAGCTACACCAAGATGAGAATTATCTAGGCCAAGTAATATTACTGGAGAAACGTTATAATAATCTTGAAGAGGTAATGAATGCAGCTCGCTATATCTAGATTTGTTGAAATTCTGAGTTGGTAAGTTCAAATTCGGAATTGTGTGGACATTTTTTAGGGTATATCTGGACATATTTTCTTGTACACCTTTGATTTCAAAGTGAACCTTACGTGATTTTTCGGTTACTATTTTATCACCATACCATTGCAGAGTTAGAGGGTATGGTTTTCCCTTGACACTTAGTTGATTTGCAGTTTTCTCATCAATTAAGGATATGGATGAGCCCTCATCAAACATTGCGTAAACCTTAAAACAACCAGCTGGGCCATAAATGATTACAGGAAAAATCTTAAAAAGTATACTTGCCTGTTGCGTCCTACAATTTAATATTGGTTGCAACGACTGAGAGTTTTCATGGTTTCGTAACGATAATATTTCTAAAGCAGGTCTGTTTGAACAATGGAGCATTTTATGATGGTTTTTTCTACAATCATCTATACCACAAGTCTTCTTATTGCGACATGAGGCGGTTCCATGACCTTTGTGCAAACAACTGAAGCAAAGTTTCAACTGTTTTACCTTCTCCCATCGGGTTGGTAAAATCATATTTTCAAATTCTTTACATTTTGTAATATTATGATCATTTTTGCAAATTACACATTGCACTTTTTTTGTTTTGTCTATAACCATTATTTGCTTTGCCTGAATGGCTTGCGACGAACTAATTGGCATAAGACTGACAACTCTAGCCATATCACTTATCCATTCAGAAAAATCAGTTATAGTCGGATAGGGTTTGATTCTCATAGCAAAACGAGCCCAATCAAACTGCTTATCTGCTGGAAGTTTATTGACTAACTCTTCCAGCAATGTGGTGTTCATAAGGTGGTGGGTGCAGTTTGAGGAATTGAGAAAGGTAACAACATTTCTTACCTTTGTAGAAAATTCAATAAATTGGCTTAACTTCTTATTGTTAATTGCAGGAAATTGCTGTATTTTTATCAATTGCGACCGAACTAAAATATCTGGTCTGCCATAACGAAATTCTAATTCTTCAATCACCTTTGGAACACTATCAGGATATATTAACATTGAAATTACCGCTTCCCTTGCTTCACCATGTATACATTTCTGCAAACGCATTAAATTTTGACGGTTGCTATATTTATACATATTTGTTGTTTCTCTAAAATTAGTTATGAATAATGGCCAATCTTCAGCAACTCCAGAAAATTGAGGCAAATCATATAATTTATGGGCTGGATCACAATAGACTAAAGGAATCTCTTGAGGCAGCACTGAATCATGGGGAATATTTCCACTATTAAGGGGCACATTTACATTATTTAGGGGCGCATTTCCCCTGTTTTCAATTAGTTCATGAGGCACATTTCCACTATTTAGGGGCACACTTCCCATATTTCCATTCCCTCCTGGAATCTCTGGCTCTTGCTGTTGTTGACGAGCACACATTTGACTCCTAAGAAATGTAATTTCATTACGACTGTCTGCTACTGACTTAGTTAGCTCTTGGAGACATGTCAAAAATTCGGCAAATTGACTTTGACTGACGGGTTCTTCTCCAGCATCTATTATTGTAGTATTGAGATCTTCTGCAGATCCAACCTGGCTTCTTAAATCGTATCGCTTAGCCATTTAGAATAACTGATCTACACGGGACGGGATGGCGTTAAATATTTAAATTCAGCAAATTATAAATTTACGCGAACAAACTTCCTTGTATAAAAATACTTGGAAAATGAAAACTTGTAAAAAATTGAATACTTAATTTGTTCAGTTTTGTATGAATAATAATAAAAATGTTTTATTTTTTAAAATATTTGAAAGTTTTCAATAACAGTATTTGAAAGTTTACATTGATTGTTTCATTTTCGTAAAACAAGTACATTTTACACAAGTGGATCTAACACAGATATTGTTTTTATATCACTTTACTTATTACACTTATGGTTATACACTTTTATTATCAAACTCACTTTGATACACACTTTACAAGCTCTATTGTAATACTGATTATGTTAGCTGTGTTGTTCGGCTATTCATAGTAACATAGTGGTGCTCGGTAATGTTCGACAAAGTTCTCGTATGTACATTCTAGTACATTCGAAAACCGTTACATTTAAATTAAGACGTTAAGTAATATGTTTCTTTAGATGTTGAAAACCTATATTTAAGTCATATAAAAACCTACCCAAGTTGGTGGTTGTAGACATAAAGGTTATACAAATGAAATACCTTCTACAATAGTTATATAATAATCAAAAATCGTATTAATTTTTTAAATTTAAAAATTTTCAATTCATAACAAAAATAACAAACCGCTTAGATTTAATAAAATATCTATGTATTAAACAAAGTGACACCACATACTCCCTTTCGAGATAAGAAAATATATTGTCGTAGCTAGATGGATGAGATTGGTAAAAATGCTGGTTCCCATTTACAGATGTTAAGTTAATAATATTTACTATATCGTTTCAAAACCAAAACACATTTAGAAACGAAAAATTAAAAATGAATAGTATAAAATTTGGTTCTGTAGCGGAAGAACAGTGTGTAACATCGTTACCTAAACAAAGAAAGTTGAAGTCTACTCTTTTTAAAATGAACTTGCACTCGCAGGTGTAAACAGCAAGGCAAATTGCAAGAGATTTGACAATTTCAAAGAAATTTTCTCTAAGAATACGTGCATAATACTTGCATGCCACTACTTGCACGTGTAAATGAAGGGCAAGCTACGCTGTGGTCACTACACCTATGTACCTAATGGTGAAGATTATTATCAGTGTCGTCACTGTCGAATCACTGCACTTTTAAAGATTCCCACCAACAGATTTGTAAGCAGTCCGGACTTCGTTCCCTTACCGTATTGCATCTTAAATTGTTTGCACACGAAACCACAACAAACTGCTTATTATTTCAGCACTAAAAAATATGATACGAAGTAATTTTAGTAGTATTCTACTTTATTACAGGCTGTTGCCTTTTCCGTTAAGATGGAGTTACATACCATCCGTTCATACGTTGTTGCCATTGATACTTTTTTACCTTTTTCATACTTTTTCGTTTCTAAAATTCAAGTTACACAAAATGCATTTTATGCATCAACTTTTTTGTTTGAATCAGCTGTTGTATTTATATTTTTATCAAGTAAAAACAATTTTGCTAAAATGGAAAGTGAAATTGACATTTTAAGGGAATTTATGGAATTCATTGACTTTATGTACATGATATTTTATGCTACAAGGGCGTACAAAAAGCTCGAAAATAACACGAGCATCAATAAGCTTCTGCTCCATTGTACTTGTTTTCGTTAAATATTAAACAAACAGAGATGACACTCAGCACATAACAGTTATCGATTAATAGAATAAAAATTTTGGTAATAAAAAAAATTATACATAAAATTAGTTTTTATGTATTTTTTTGTTAAAAGTAATTGTAAACTTTATTTCGAATGCTTTTTCTTTTATTAAAAACATTTTTTAATACAAGCAAATTAAAAAAGAAAATCCATTACACAATCAGATTTATCGATAACATCGACAAAAAAATATTATTTGTCATCCATGGCTATCAACAACAGCTGACATTTTTTCACCTTTTCTGCGAAGGATACAAATATAGAAAGTAAAAGACAAGACAAGAACAAAGACAAATTAAAATTGATTTGAAATATTTTTGTAAAATTTAATTGAATGAGGTTTCGTATTGTCGTATTACCGGAGACCCCAATACAACCAAATATAAATTATTTGTTTTTAAATAAACTTCACTTGTGGTGCCAAGGATATATTTACCATTGTCATTCTGTTTATTATTTTTATACCCGCCACCAAAAAAATGGTGGGGGTATATTCATTTTGTCATTCCGTTTGTAACACATCGAAATATCCATTTTAGACCCCATAAAGTATATATATTCTGAATCAGGGTTTGATTTGATGACGATCTAGCTATGTCCGTCTGTCCGTCTGTTGAAAGCACGATAGAGGTCGCACCGAAACAGCTAGGGGGCTCAAATTTTGCCAGAATCTTTCTTATAGACAAGGTTTGTTTGGTATTGAAAATGGGCTAAATCGGAATATTAGGAAGAGAGTTATAGCTCGTAAAGCAAGAGTAGGTCGAAAAAACCGCGTCCGTCGAACATCGAATAAAATGGAATTGTGTCCAAACGCATTAACGTATCGTCATGAAACTTTAAATATATACTTCCTGAGCAAAAACAATATTTCTCCATAAAAATTGTTTAAATGTATGCATTAGGAAGGGAGTTGTAGATCAAAATGTACGAAAATTCATACCGCGCAGTGTATTTTTAAGTATATTCAAAATTTTAAACCTAATAAAACCGCCAAAATTAGAGGTATGATGATAAAATTTGCTACGTATATCCCCCTAGGTAATGTTATTACTGTGCAAAAAAAATTAAGGTGCCACGCCTACTTTTGCGCCCACCTCCCATATAACGTTTTAACTAAAATTCATATAATTTCTCTATCAACAAAGATTTTGGAATAATAAAGGGCTATATTGAAATATCTAAATTGAACTAATTAGCAAAAATAACTTTGACACGCCTACTATAACTCCCACTTTTCACGTTATCTACCGTTAATGAAATTTAAAAGCTCATAAAACCAACAAAATTAGAGGTATGATGATAAAATTTGCTACGTATATCCTTCTAGACAATATCATTATTATGCCGGAAAATTAACGTGACATGCCTACTTTAAGGCCCACCTGCCATACAACGTTTTATCTTAAACTCGTATAATTTATCTATGAATACAGATTTTGGAATAATAAAGGACTATATTGAAACATCTAAGTTGCATTCATTAGTAGAAACAACTTCAACACGCCTACTTTAACGCCCACTTTAATTGAGCGGCTATATTTACGAAAACATTTTACTAGCATATCGAACTTATACAAAGAAAGTGATACATATTTTAGTATAAAGAGATTATTGCATAGCGATTACTGTTAATAACAAAGAAATACATTTTGTGCTATAAATTGGGTTATTTCCCAGAAATTCGACTTATTTAATCTACCCGACTTCCCGGGATTTTTTTTCGGGATCCCGGGAAATAAAAAAGGTGGCTACGAGTCGAAAGGAGATGTTTATATTGTTTATATTGAAATTGAATTCTAGTGATTTTATTTTTGATCTTATAGCTGAAGTATCTGTATTTTTCTTTTTGTGCTCATATTTGATCTCGTATCTAGAGAATAATATTTTTTTCAATAAAAAATATTTTTACTTAATTTATATTTAAAATTCAAGTTTTTTTTTTATTAATTTTTATAGTTTTGAAGTGTTTCTTCTACATTATAAACTATTTTATGCTTGTTAAAAAAAGTTTTTTATTAATTATTAATTAATACAATTCTCCCGATTGTGGACGAATTTGAACGATTATGTTGACCAAAAGAGTCACGAAGTGCACAAGGTGCACGAAATGCATTTTAATTTAAACGCTCATTTTATAATAAGCCTGAATAGCTTTAACGCATAAACAATTTTATGATTTTATAAAAAGTTTATTTTTTAATTAAAAATAAATTTACTTTTTATTTGTTTTGATGCGGGATCCTGGGAATTTAAAAAATAAATCTCGCATTCTCGGAAAACAAAAATTTTCGGGAAAAAAACCCTAGCTATAAAAGAACGAAAAATTGGTGGTGGGTATAAAAGATTCGGCACAGCCGAATATAATGCTCTTACTTGTTTCAATATTCATATTCTGAAATCTTATGACTATGAGAGTCGACTAAGTAATATCCCTCTGTCCGTGTTTTAGTTAAAATCGCATGTTGCACAGATCTGTATGCGGTATCAAATGTTTGAATATATCCGAAAATAAATATTTTTTGAAATTCAGCTCAACCGCCCCATAACTTTCTAGGATATGAGGAAATAAATATAACTGCCTCCCTTTTTTTCATGTTTTTACAATTAAAATTTAAATTTTTCAGCTCTTTTGTAATTTATAGACATATGTGCTACCGTTTTTAGACATGAAAAGCCTCTGGGAATTTTCATGAAATTTGTTCAAACAAAACGGTGGATAAATTTTGTTCTCAGTTCCAAAAAAATGGGCATGACTAGTAGAATTCTGTTAAATATGACGAAATTCCAAAACCATATATGGCTCCGAAAATTATAAAAAATTTTGTTATTATTTAGTATGAAAACAAGGCTAAGATCGAAATGTTTACTATACGTTTGTGTATAATGGTTATGGTTAGATTCGGCACGGCCGACTATACCATTTTTACTTGTTTAATAACTTCAAAGTGTTCTATTTTTAATGTTAAAAAATTTTCTATTAAAAAGTTTTTCATCCCTGGCAAAAACAAATCTAATTATCTATTATATTTTATTTAAAATGTGATAGTATAGACACAAAATTTAATGAACAACTTTTCAATTAAATTTTTTTTCTCGGCAATCAGATAAAAAATCCTTTAAATTTGCCTTGACAAAATTCAATGAAAAACTAAAGACTTGTAGAAAAGTCTAAAACCACATTAAAGGACAACAGAAGTAAACAGTTAGTAAATTACATACATACGAACATATTTTTATAATTAGCAGTGTCTTCAGGACTTTTAAATAAAAAAAAAGATAAATCGATCAAGAAACCCGTTAGGAAGAGGTTAAATTGCATCAAACTAAGGCAAAGAAAAAAGAACAATTTAATTATAAAAACAGTTAAGGTCCGCAAATTTAACAAAAAGCCATATTAAAAAAAAAGACCAGAAAATGCGTCTTACTGTCATTCCATTTTTTTTTTTGTTTCTTTTGTTATTTTTACTCATTATGTTAAAGCTGCTAAACAATATTTAGGTTGTTCACGGTAGGCTGGAGCGACTTTGTCAACAAAAAGAAAGTGAACTGAAAAAAAGGAAAAATTTTACTCTACTCACACCCCAGTGTTTAAAAATTGTGTATCTGGTTATCTGTATAAACATATTTAAAAGCCAATTATTTGTCTCTTTTTATGTTGACTTAGGCATTTAGGCTTATTTTTAATTTTTAATTTTATAATCAGCCAACCGTGAGCAACCCAATTTTTGTGCCATAAATATTTGAATTTCAATGTTTATTTAAAACAATATTTGTTGAATCATTATCATTCAAGATGATTTCTAATTTTCTCTTAATGAAATACAATTTTTTTTTATCAGGGATAGTAAAAGAATCTCTTGAAATCACCTTATTGTTTAGAAAATTTTCGGCAAAAAATCGATATTATCAACTGGCAAAATCGGGACATAATCTGCTGAGATATAAACAAAGAAACACGACTGCCTCTGTTTTTATTTTTTTTTATTTTGATTTTTATCACAAAACTAAACAAAATGGATGATACCGGTAAAAAAATTGAAAAAAAAAATATTTATAAACATATTTTTACTACATCAAGTTCTCAATGAGTCGAATAATTTTTTTGCAAGCTCTAGTCTTAAAAATATTCAAAACAAACCAAGCAAATTGGTTTGAATCAACTAAACTCAATATGGGTACCATATGAAACACAAATAACTTTTTTATTTTTTAACATGATTTATTTTTTCTCTTTGTAGATTATAACTGAACTCTTGGAAATTTAAAGTGAATATATACAGTCAACAACAACGCATTGAAGTTATCTATTTCTATTATTCTTCTCAATGATTAATTGTTCTCCGGGACTTCTTACAGAACAATGACCGACAAATTTTTGCGGCCAATGGTGGAGCAGTATCCTTATTTTTGGTTTCAATAAGATGGAGCCACTGCGCATACTGCTAGGCAAACTATGGGCATGCTGCGTGAAATTTTTGGTGAACGCATAATTTCAAAAAATTCAATTACCTTGGTCTCCTCGTTCACCAGATATAACAGCGCCCGATTTTTTTTTATGGGATTATTTAAAAGACAAAGTGTATGTTAACAAACCACAGACTCTTAGACAACTAAAGCAGAATATTCGAGACAAAATACGGCGCCTGCAATCAGAAACATTACGCCGTGTAATGCAAAATGCGCTGAAAAAAGCCAATGCCTGTATCGAGCAATATGATGGTCATTTGTCTGATGTCATATATCACACATAGTCACTTAAAATTTCCATAAAATGTATTAAACATATAAAAATAAATTATTTAAAAAAAATCTTTATTACGAGAGTTATACGTGTTTAACATCACTAGGTCTTACTTGAGCCACCCATTATTAAAAATTTCAAATCTGTGATAGCCGTCACTGGAAAAGGGCGTACCAAAATTTTAAATATGAGTGAAATGTATGCCCCCATTGTCGTTCACAACACCAAATATTTTGGGCTTGTATTTTTTACACTGCGACTACGGTTTACATCATCAGATAATCATCGTATAATTCATAGAATAATAAATGTACCAACAACGAGCAATTGTCTGGCGGCGAGATTAAAATGCCGTTCGCAGTCACTTTTCAGGAACATTATAATGGAGTTTTTGTGGCCTTAACTGGATGGTACATGGTTTCAGTAAAATGATACTAATTGCCAGGTCATGCATGAAATGAAACTTTTTATTGTAGCAACGATTTTTAGAACAATTTATTTCAAGTAATGCTGCGTGCGATTTTTTTCTCTAGAGCCACGACCTCGGCGGCATACTTCCATTCGAGGGTCCAAATTTTCGATGTCGCTGAGGCATAATTAAGGTTCTATGCCGTTAATGTGCCGAATTGTCTCATCCATTAATTCATAATTTCTTCTTTCAAATCACATGATATTGGTGGCCAATTAGCATTGCCACCACGTGAGATTACACGGCCATTGAACTTGTTGCCCAAAAAAGCCATTGTTTCGTTAGCTGTGTAGCAAGTTGCACCGTCCTATATCTTACACTTCGGGCCATAAAAATTTCGTTATTATTTCAGGATGGCGAGCACCATTTGCAGTAATTGCCTGACCGGCCTCATTATCCTGAATAACTTTAACGCGTTGCTTGATTGTGTATCTTTCCATGGTTCAAATTGAGTTAGTCTAAAATTGATAAATGTCAAAAGAAATGCAGAAAAAGACGTTTTGGTGTGGTTCACATTCAACATCGGCCCTTTAAATGTAACCACCCTTTATTTTATTGCACACATAATCGAAAATGTCTTCTTTACAATCCATTCAGATATCACAACTATCTCAAAAAATACCTGATTTTATTTTAGAATGAAAAAGTGTATTTTTACTGAGACACCTTTTAGTAGAATATAATACAGTATGAATAAAATTAAAAGCCATGACGGCGTTTAAAACAAAATGGGAAGCTACAAGCTACAATTATGCAAAACGTGATCTGCATTCGTGTTTATATATTTACTCAAGCTTTGCTTTATCTACGATTTAGTTTATGTCAATGAGGTTTTTTTGGATGTCCTTTGGATGTCAAATGTACTTGGGCGGCAGCACTACTAATATTTTTGTTAAAAAATCCATCTGTGTTTTTAAGGAACAAAGAACTATAGTATTATAATATTTCAGGTTAACAGAAAAGACCTCAGGCTTTTTTATAACTACCTAACTTGTTGCTAAAGAAAAAGTTTGCAAAATTTTTTAACGAGCACACAGTTTCAACTACTTACTAGTGAATGTATTAGAGCGTTTGGAAAAAAATTTATTCTTATACATATTGGTTTATTAGCAAAAACACAGATTTATGCTTGCCCTGCTGTATAAAATATATTCTGATGTTTAATGTTTTCTTTAAAGCTATTTGAGCAAAATAATTTCTATAAATAAGGTTTTTATACCCTTTACACAGCGAAAACGCGTATATATAGGTTTGTCATTCCGTGTGAAATTTCTACAATTTTCATTTCCGACCCCATAAAGTATATATTTTCTGAAAGCTTATGAATAGGGGAGTCGATTAACCTATGTCAGTATGTCCACGTGTTGGTTGAAATCAACTTTTAGAAGCAACTATATGTTTCTCAGATCTGTGTATAGTATCAATCTCTTGGAAATATCGAGGAATGAATCGCTATTGAAATTCAGCACAATCGCCCCATAACTTTCTGAGGTATGAGCAAAAAACCACAACCACCTAGTTGTGAAGGGTATTAAAGATTTGGCACGGCTGAATATAGCGCTCTTACTTGTTTTTGATTAATATTTACTACCCAGAATCGATTTATGTGGTTTAAATTTGTGCACATTTATTGAAGTGTTTTATATTATGCATTTTAATTTGTTTCTGTTCGTACAAATTCTAAGCAACATAAAATTTATTTAGTTTAAAATAAGAAACTGCATATTCTAAATATTTAAATTTAAATTGAGTTATTAATTAAAACCCAAATTAAAGCCACAAATGGACCATAAATATTTATCGAAAGTTTAATCTAACTTTTACAGCGTCAAAATAAACAACAATATTTACACATGTTAAATATGTATTGAGACACGTAGCTGTATGCCAGTGTTGCCAAAATTAAGTTTCTTGATACTTTTTAGAGCGTAGGGAAAATCGGACAGATTTTTTTTTATTAGCTAAATACATGTTTATTTTTATACTGCATTATTTATGAAACAAATGCAAACAATTTTTGTCAAAACAGACAAATCCCGATAATTCGTACCCCGATAAATCGTAATTCCCGATAATTCGTAATAAACTGTCGGTCCCTTGAAAAAATCTCGTTAATTCGTAAAATTTCCATACATTTTGGTCCCCTCGCAAATTCGTAATTTTTTTCAAATAAAATCCTATTATAAATCGTAACTGTTTGCTAACTGCCACTTATAATTCGTAATAAAAACAAGAGAAACATGGAAAGAATGCTAAAAGCTAACAATATAGAAAGTGATCCCGTCGACGATGATGGCGAAGTTCCCTTAATGACGAATAAAGATGCAAAAGTGGCAAATAATAAATTGAGATTTTATGTCTCGAATCAAACTATGGACGACGAAATTTTTAAATCCTTCACAAAAATAGAAAATACAAATGCAAATCACTCATTTTTTTTAAATAAATTTTAGATAATGTAAATATGTATGTACATTATGTATTTTAAGTTAAGAAAATTAATTTCTCAGTTTTATATCTATATATTTGTTTTTTGTTTGCTATTAAAATTACACGTATTTTACGCTAAGTAAATGAATTTGCTATTTTATTTTGTGTATTAATTTACAATATTTTTTATTTTATTTTTAAAAATTGTTTTTTATGTTTCTTTTTATAGTTTTAGTTAATAAATTGAAAAACCCCGTTAATTCGTATTTATTTTATTTTAACCCCGTTAAATCGAAACCCCGCTAAATCGAAAACCCCTATACTTCGTTAGAAATGGCTGGTCCCTTGCGATAACGAATTATCGGGATTTGACTGTAATACTTTAAGGAAAACGTTTACAACAATTTGTTTTCCCAAATATATGTATAATAAATTTAATTATTTAGATTATTTAGGTAATTCAAAATAGACTTCTATTGATTAATGATTCAATCCTTGTGATATTACTTCGACTACATCAGCTAATGTATAATGTTGAGATGTTAATACTGTCTTTAAAGAGAGTTTTACAAAATTCTTATCAACCTGATTCTGGTGGTATACAAAGCTGCATTTTCAGGCCGATTATCTTCACTTCCATCAAAGCACCAGCATTTTGCTGCTCAGGTACAATTAGTTATGACTAGTGTAATTCAGGACGTTACGACCTTTAATACAATTGTGCCATTCATAGAGAGCAATGTACTAGAAAAGGTTCACGAGATCATTATTTATCCCCCAGCAATGAACTTGTACGAAATCTTAAGGGAGAAACTTATTTTTACATTTTCTGACTCGGATTAAGTCGAATTATTTGATAGAAAATCTTTAGAATTATTAAGTCAGGTGCTTTCTTTAGGTAAAGTATATGAAGAACTTTGAATGCAACAACAACCATCTTAAATGCAAGCCATTTTGTCTGATAGTGAAGACCACTAAGAGAAACCTGTTAGATCAAATTTGTGATTGTTCGGATAAAGAGATCATCGTAGTTTTTTCTGAACATAATTCGTGTCAGTAACTTCGATAATATTAAACATCTATTGGAGTGGTTTTGCAGGGAAAATAATTCTTTCAGTCGAAACTGAAGCAAGAGCAAATTAACAGATAATCACAGTACTCTTAAATCAGATTTAAAGAAACAAATATCACATAGATTTTGAGAAGGTCTACACACAAAAATCTAATGGAACTGACGTCCTTCATCAATAGAGGATTTTGTAATGGCAGCTAAACTGATATAGTCTATTTATTAAGTTATGGTTGGGTTAATACCTAAGGATTTCCGTATAACGTTTTAAAATGAATTAGAACTTATTTAAAGGATCAGAGACAAGGTGTCTCTTATAATGACTGCTTATTAAAGTATATTGAATTAACCTTTGGTGTTCCACAGGGTAGTCATCGAGGCCCCATCTTATTTTTATTGCTTATAAACGATCTTCGAATCCAAAGGCATTTCAATAGAGCAATATTTTAATGTTTGATGATGATGATGTAAACCTTTCTTCAAGGATCACAAATTATGCGGACAGCTTTTGTCTCCAAAGCTTATGCTTATGGAATTCAATTTAACAAAAAGCAAGTTTATGATTTTCTGCAGATATTCACCCTTTTTAAATGGCTCTAAATTAAAAATTCTTGACTCGTTTTCGGATTTTGAAATTCTCTTTGATGTAAAAATAAATTTCATCCCACATATAAAAATGATAGTGAATGAAGCTAATGGGGTATTAAATTTTCGAAAGTCTTCGCCTAAGGCTTTGAATGATTCTTGTGTAACAAAAAAATTATTTACGTCATTGGTAAAACCTTTACTTATATATGGATTAGTAATTTGGGATACCCAATATCATGTGTATATTGAAAAACTTAAATCAGTTGAAAAACAGTTTTTGCTGTATAAACTTACCGTCATATAGGACTCACTGTGACTTGAATGTTAAAAAGCCGAAGAATTGTTTTATAGACGAGATTTATACAATGCGTGTATTTTTGAAAAAAATATACTGGCATCACTGCTGTACACAAACATGTATCTAGTATACATGAATATATAACGGGTACTTTTTCAAGAGAAGAAATTCTAATTGGAATTTAACTTTTAACACTTCTATCTGTGACAGTAAAATTGAGAACTTTCAGTTATTTTGAGGTAAGTTTATTGTGGAAATTACTGATGAATGTGATATAGATATTAAGTATTGTTTAAGATTATTTTAAAAATCGTGTTTTATTTGAGCAGTGTTACCCTGAGCGATATTTACAATATTCTGCTCAGCGTTCGAAGTTAGAGAAATTTAAATGGAATTTTTCATCAAAAACATGTTGATTTTGTGACTTAAGGAACATTTTCTAAATGTTTTGCCATCGAACAATGTTTTTGTTGTTCCAACAGGACAGTACAACATGACAGATATCACATCAAACATTCGACCTTCTAAAGGAAATGTGCGTATTGCAATCTCATTTTTTATTTAAATGATCTAGCAAATTGGCCACTTAGAATATGAGATTTAATGAGATTGAGTTATTTTCTCTGGGGCTTATGCCAATTAAACCAATATTTTTGGAATACATGAAAGACCATATTATGGGGACCCTTAACGAGATAAGGTCTAAAATGATTAATAAATTTTCAAAAGTTGAACTTCCAGAATGTACTGCATTCAATACAGCCATACTCCTCACATGCCCAAAATTATATCTAAACATTAATGTCATTAAAATATCTGTTAAATAAAGTAATTTTATTGAATATTAAAGGCCTATTAGACACGCATACTTGTCTTAAGACATGTACGATGGCATACCAAATCTCACTGTGTTTTAGCATGTATGTCGAGTATGTTAGACATGTATGTTGATTTTCAAAAATTTTTGAAAACCTGAGTCTGTCGCATACCAACATAATCGTCTAATAGCGTGTCTGTCATACTTCATAAAAAAATTCATTCAAATTTTTGCCGCTGCTGTGTGCATATCGCAAATTTAAAAAAATATCTCTCAAATATTATTTCCTGGAAAAAGTTTATTGAGAAATATAAAAGCTTCCCACAATTGTGGCAAATAAAATCAAATCTGTACCACAACAAACAATTAAAAATTAATGCATACAATGCATTAAAAGAAAAATTAAGTGAAATAGAAAAAAATGCAGCTATTGACAACATTCCGCTTCATTGCCATGTTTTCGCTTCAAAAATTTCTGTGTAATGAAGTAGCCGTCATCGTTCGACAGTGTAATAGCTAAACCCAAAGTATACCATCACACATGTCTTAAGACATGTATGCGTGTCTAATAGGCCTTTTAAAAACAATTTTTTGTGTTTAGTTTTCAATTGAATTAGTGTACTTCTTATAATATATATATATATATATATGTTCCTCTAACTCCCACTGGAGCATAGGGCGCCAATAATTGCAGATCTCCATATGACTCGGTTTTGAGAAATAGACCTTAATTCGTTCCAAGATACACCCAGTTGATTCATTTCGGATTCTGTTGAACGTCTCCATGTTATACGTGGCCTACCACTTTCTCTACCATCTTGATGAAATGGGTTCCATCTAAGAGCTTGCTTGGATACATTATCATCATTTCGACGAAGAGCGTGTCCAATCCACTGCCATTTCCGTTTACGTATCTCAGTTGCTACTTCCATTTGCCTTGCCTTTAGTAACAGCTCGGCATTCGTTATTGTTTGAGGCCAAAAGATACGTAATATCCTTCTTAGGCAGCGGTTGACAAATGTTTGCAGGCGTTTTGTGATGCTTTTGGTGACTTTCCAGGTTGTACACCCATATAATAGGACGGACTTGACATTTGCCTCAAAAATTCGAAGTTTAGTGGATTGACAAATTTTATTACTTTGCCATACTGGGGCTAGTATGCCAAAAGACGCTCTTGCCTTTTTAATTCTAGCATCAACATCAAGTTCGGACCCTCCATTAGGTGAGATTTCACATCCAAGATAACAAAATTGTTCACATGCATCAAAAGTTTGGTTATTGATGGTCATTGGAACTGCTGTTGTACCAACACTTAGTGTTTTCGTTTTGCCAGCGTTAATTTTGAGTCCTGTGTATTGCAGTTTTTCTTGCAGTTTTTTAGTTGTGTGTCTAAGGTCATTAAGATTATGCGAAAGTAAGCAGATATCGTCAGCATAGGCCAGGTAATTAAGATATTGGTTATTGATTTTCCATTGTATTCCTTGTCTTTTATTCTCAATACTATTGAGAACATCTTCCATAACGACAAGAAACAAAAAAGGTGATAATATGCAGCCCTGACGGACTCCGCTTTCTACCACGAACGGATCAGAAAGTTTTCCCTTATGGAGAACAAAGCATTTTGCACGGTTATAGCTTTCCTTTATAAGAGCTATTATATTTTCGGGTATATTTCTCTTTCGCAGGGCGGACCAAATACATTCTCGATTAATTGAATAATTTGTCACATAAATTAGGTTTGAAGTTTCCGCAATAATTATGACAAATTTGTTAAATAAAGAGAAATTGCGATATAGTTTTCACAAAATTTAATGATGATTTCTATATATCGATATCGAATGCCGTAATTCGGCCCTATGGTATCTGTTTCCCATCTGCGAAAATGCAAAATGAAAATCTTGTACATAAATGTAAATGGTGCCACCGTACCTTTTATTGTACAAAAATTTAAATTTACAGAATAGGAATTGAGCCTCTGGTCTTAGACAATATTTCTTTGTTGTTTTCTAAAATAATTATTTTAATGTGTTACAAACGCAACGAGAAAATGAATAAACCACTACATAAATGTTTGACTTGTCATGGGTATAAAATAAATAAATATTAAAAAAATATATACTTTTAACTTAATTCCCAATGGCATTTTGATTGAACTTCAGATGATTTCTTTAATTTTAAAGGTTATAATATGAAGAATTCAAGGAAAAGGTACAACTTCTTTTGAAATTCAAACTAAAAGTGTTAGTGAATCAATTTTGTTGCCGCAACAGCTTGTAGCATATTTTTTTGCTGCCTTTTTTTGTGACTGTGATTGTGATTTTTCATCTTTATTGTGTACCATGTTTCATTCTATTAATACAACAACCTGTAATAAATGACCTTTTTGTGGACAAATGAGTAAAAGATGAAATACAAAAGGAAAGAAAAAGGATGAAATTCCAACCTGAGTAGGGATAAAAGAAAAATGTAATTTTTATTTCTTATTTCTTTACCTGTAATTTTTTACCTCTTGTAAATTTTAAATTTATTTAATTCAGGGGTGAGAGTAACCGGACTTGTTAGTTTGTTTGTTATTTTAACAATATTGATTAATAGTATACATACATACATATTTAGGATTTTTACTTTCTTCATTTTACAACCGTTAATATAGAACAAAAAATATATAATCTCTGTAAAGATTGTTAAGAAACTTTTATGGTTTCCTTTAGGGTCAGCGTATAATTGTACAATTCTGAATTTTTGTCTATAAACCTCATGCTTTAGTTTTACAAAACTAGATAAATCGGTTATGAAGAGTTAAATCGAACAGATGCAAATATTCAAGTTTTTACGCAAATTCATAAAAAGATAGTTAAAGAGTGTTAATGAAATTTGTCAAGCATATAGGATGCCGCCGGTATAATAATATGGTGGTAAATACAGTTAGCAGTGGACAGAATGAAAATCTCTTAGATGAAAAGGAGGGGCCCAGTTGGCATGTTGAGCGCTCCATGTGGGAGACGGAATTCCCACACAAAAATCATAATCAAAATTTTCCAATAAATATCAGACTAGCCCTAGAGCTCAGTCCCCTCAATGTAATTACTTATGGATTTCTAGTTCGAGTTCCCCAGGCACTCCAAATCTGGCATAGTATCCGCTGTAAAATTCTCGCGTCTAATATGCCCAAACGCAGGACAATGACAGAGATAGTGTATCAAAGTCTCTTACTCTTCCTCGCATGTTCTACATGTCGTTTCCTCAGACAATTTCATGCGAGCTAGATGAGTTCTCAACTCCGTATGACCTGTGATCACACTGGTTAGTCTCCTAAGTGTTGGTCTACTTATGGCCGTAATTTCCAGGAATAGATAACTATCAGTGTGTAGATATCTATGGTGTAAAAAAATAATAGTAATTTCTACCCCTAGGTAAGACATATCGGATAGGTAATCTATGGTGTATCCTACACTGTAGATTCTGGTTGGTTATTTTTTTAGGTAAATTTTTTTTTGAAAAAATGTCAAATTATTTCTGAAAAAACTTAAACAAAATATTAAAATAAATAAAAAAATAATTGTTTAATAAACGAAAAAAAAAAAAAAAACGATGAATTCAGAATTAGATGAGCTGAAAAGCTTACAATATTTGCTGAAATTGAATTCGCAAAGAGGACCACATAATTTCAGAGAAAGAATGCATCATTTTGAAATATGGAATGAATCCGAGTTTCTGAAAAGATTTTGTCTTTCAAAGAATAGTGCAAAAATGGTTTTACAAAAAATTTAATCAAAACTGTCTCATAAAGTAGAAAGGTAAGTTTTTGTATATAAATTAACATTCAAACAAAAGTTCTAAAAAATATTTGCATTTTAGAAAAACGAACATTTCGCCAAGCCATCAATTGTTGCTAACTCTACGATTTTACGCATCTGGTAGTTTCCAAATAGCTATAGCTGATTTCGGAGGAATTCATCAAACAACACCTCTGATTTTCTTTGGTTGCTAGCTGCGTCTGTTTTTTTTTGTTTCTAAAACACTTCTATGTTGATGTAGCAAATTGATTAATGTGGTTTTCTCACCATTCGTAATATTTGGGCCGCGTTTATTCTCCTTTCCAGACATTTTTTTAATATAAAATTAAAATTATGTGAAAACCCGTATAACTTTTAAAACGAAAATATATATTTGTTAAATATTTTTGACATATAATATAACGTCAAACGTTATTGTTGCCATATTTTTTTACAAATGTCGTCGGTGCATACACGTAGGTAAATTAAACGTTTAAATTACCGAAGTAATTTTACCGGCTAGATAAAGATATCTATTAGGTAGTTACACCAGTAGTTGAAATTACGGCCATTAATCTCAGAATTTCCTTTGATTTCCCCAGATTTGGTTCACCCCATAGTATTTTTGTCACTTAACCGACATCACTGCCTTGCCACTTTCTGGCATGTTCCTCCGTCGCCCAACATATAAGTTCATCCTTAAATGATTCTGAGATTAAGTAGACCAGCACTTAGGAGAAAATCACTTATATAAATTTAAAAACAAATATATTGTAAATGCCCTTACTTATGAATGTAAGAAGAAAAAAAAAACAAGTAAGAGCGCTATATTCGGCCGTGCCGAACCTTATATACACTTCACAACGTGTAGTCATGTAATAACAATAGTTTAATCAACTCCCTTATTCATAAAGTTTCCGAAAATATGTACTTTATGGGGTCGGAAATGAAAATTGTAGAAATTTCACACGGAATGACAAACCTATATATACCCTTTTTCACTGTGTGAAGGGTATAAAAACGCAAAAAACGTAGTATATTTATGACTGCATATTAATTTAAATTCATTCAAAACACTCACCTTTGAGATATTGTTCATTACGTGCTATAACTTTTTCAGCATTTTTTCGCGCTTGAAAAAACCATTCAGACGTATTGCCCAAATAATGATATTCCATGGCTAAGTCCTTAGCTAAAATTGCACCCAAATTGGGTGGCGGCAAACGATAGGCAAATGGACAAAACAAGCCCGGCTGGGAGGGATGCTCATTCCAATCGAAACAATTGCCAGCAGCAAAAATATCATCATCGAATTCGACCATTGATAAAACTGAAGCATGCAATAGATTAACATCATCCTGGGCTGCTGCTGAAGTCATTTTGAAAATTCTGCGAAAAAAAAATAAAATAAACCAATATTTACAATTTCATCGTACAAATATAGGTAAACAAACAAAAACAGTTGACATACATACATACATATGTATGTACATATAATTGGTTTTCCTCATACCATTTTTTTACAGTTTGGTGAAAAAAAAAATATTTATTGAGGTGCTAACAAAACATTGCAAAATCAATATGTGCATTAATTTACAGTGAATTTGAATTATAATTTATAAAACAAGTTTAGAAGTATAAACTTTGTAGCATAACCATACCGTTAACATTAGCGTTTTTCCCAGTTCAATTTCTAATTCATTTAACTTTGTAATTATAGAAAAAAATTTTATATAAAATTTATCTTGTTAATAACTTTAAATTCAAGTAAAAAGGTTTTAATGATGTAAAGGGTGGTTAAATTCTAAGGGCCGATGTTGATTTTGAATAAAACACAAATAAGGAAAAATTATTGTTAGTTCTTTTTATAATGATAATATTGGTAGGGTTCAATTATGTATGGAACAAAATATAGGCCAAGGGCGGCATACCTTCATCCGATGCTCCAAAATTTCAATAACAATGTCGATGTTTAATTGTTGGGCACGAAGGTTGACTGCTCTTTTGCGAAAAACAGCAATGTTTCCCATTCAACGAACTAAGAAGGCATTCACAGATATTTTCACATTTCACATTGACGTTGAAGGGTAATATTATTATTATTAAGTAAATAAGTAAGTAAGTAGTATGTAAGTAAGTAAGTAAGTAAGTAAGTAAGTAAGTAAGTAAGTAAGTAAGTAAGTAAGTAAGTAAGTAAGTAAGTAAGTAAGTAAGTAAGTAAGTAAGTAAGTAAGTAAGTAAGTAAGTAAGTAAGTAAGTAAGTAAGTAAGTAAGTAAGTAAGTAAGTAAGTAAGTAAGTAAGTAAGTAAGTAAGTAAGTAAGTAAGTAAGTAAGTAAGTAAGTAAGTAAGTAAGTAAGTAAGTAAGTAAGTAAGTAAGTAAGTAAGTAAGTAAGTAAGTAAGTAAGTAAGTAAGTAAGTAAGTAAGTAAGTAAGTAAGTAAGTAAGTAAGTAAGTAAGTAAGTAAGTAAGTAAGGAAGTAAGTAAGTAAGTATGTAAGTAAGTAAGTAAGTAAGTAAGTAAGTAAGTAAGTAAGTAAGTAAGTAAGTAAGTAAGTAAGTAAGTAAGTAAGTAAGTAAGTAAGTAAGTAAGTAAGTAAGTAAGTAAGTAAGTAAGTAAGTAAGTAAGTAAGTAAGTAAGTAAGTAAGTAAGTAAGTAAGTAAGTAAGTAAGTAAGTAAGTAAGTAAGTAAGTAAGTAAGTAAGTAAGTAAGTAAGTAAGTAAGTAAGTAAGTAAATAAGTAAGTAAGTAAGTAAGTTAGTAAGTAAGTAAGTAAGTAAGTAAGTAAGTAAGTAAGTAAGTAAGTAAGTAAGTAAGTAAGTAAGTAAGTAAGTAAGTAAGTAAGTAAGTAAGTAAGTAAGTAAGTAAGTAAGTAAGTAAGTAAGTAAGTAAGTAAGTAAGTAAGTATTTAGTGAATCGCATAATCGTTTGTCCAAACAACAATAAGTGTCGATAAATTTAACAATTGTCAGATCGTTAAAAGATAGTGAATCCCACTGTTGGTATAAATCGCAAGCGACTTTTTGCTTTAGCATGGCACCACAGGTATCAGTTATATAACTTTAGCTTAACCTTAAAACTTGAAAGAATTATAATTTGATGCTTAAGATTATATCTGTTGCATTTTTAGTTTATGGCAATTTTTTAGAGTACCAAGACATAATTACTTAATTTTTCGCACAGACTTAAACAAGATAGAAATTTCGCTTAATTAAACCCATTCCATCAAAATACGCAAAACTTATAAACGTAACAGTAATGTTACAACATTTTCATGCATATCGCGAGTTTAATAAAACAATAATATTATTTTGTTATGGTTCTTTGTTTTCGAAATATTGCGTTAATAGATTTCCATATATTAATTCCCTTTAAACTGGTAAAGAACTTTAGTCAACGTTCACAAGTTATGGGACTCATAAGTAACTGTAAAACATGTGACACCAATTGCCCGCAGGGAATGAGTATGTGTTAAGTGTCGTTTGAATTGTTTAACGATGATGAGAATGATGATGTTTTTGAGAGTGGCCAAGTGCTTTTAATTGTCTGCATATTATAGTGCAATATTTTTCTCCTTTGTTGCCTTTATTTTTTCCACACTGCCACACTTGCACACAAACTACTGGGAAAAATTTCTCATTCATTCAGCAACATTCGGTGCAGAATGAAGGATATAAGAGTTACTAAAAAATCAACCACGGTGTTTGCAATGAAACGTGTTGGCAGTAAGTCAAGTGTACGGTGGATCAGAGTTAAAGAATTAAGAAATTAATTTGACATTTATAGTGCGGTGGAACACAAAGAGTTATTTGAACTAACAAACTGTCTTTTAACCTGGTAAACATATATTTGATCGGATAAGCAACTACACTGCATTAGAAGATATAAAACACTACCAATAACTTAAAAAATAAAACTAAAACATCAGCGTTAAGTTGTATTATATTGACCAAACAACTATGGTAGGTAAATTTCAAGAAATCATATATATCACATATCACTACACTACACCTCATATGAAGCTTGAATTAATACAAGGTAAAATTTATTCCCTTACACAGAAAAGTTAAAGTTAAAAATGTATTCATTAATTGACTAATTAAGTTATTCTTAATTTCGAATTATATTTTTAATAAACTTAAATAACTTTTTTAATTGATATTAAATTTTATCGAAAGACTTAGAGATTCTGTCAGTTTTTTGATACCCACCGCTAATTTTGTATACTTTACTAGCACAAAATTTATTATTTTGTTATAAACAGTAATCGCTATGGAATATTCTATTTATATTAAAATATGTCGTCGCTGCTCTGATGGAATCGGTTATGTGACAGTTTTGAAATTCACCAAACCGTTTAAGTATATCTTGATTGGTTCAGAAATAAGCAGTATGTGTAAGCTTTATACTGTAAAGTAACAATATAGAATGCGTTTTTTACTCTCCTGAAAACTCAATAAAAAACACATACATAAATAAATTTGTTAGAGCAACGACGATGTATCATTTTCTTTGTGTAACTTCGATTTTCTATTAAAGTATTGTCGTAAATTTAGTTAGAATTGTTGTATTTTTACGGTTACGAAAGAGCAGAATTTTACAGATAAGATAAAATAAAATTAGTTTTTGTGTGGGCATGGCTCTTCCCACTTTCTGAATAATATCAGTTTTTTTTTGAATTTCACTTAGATAATCCTTTCTAGATTTCTTTTCTTTTTGTAATTTTAGTCCATAATAATAATAATAATAATAATAAAAATATAAAATTGAGAAAAAGTTTTATATCTAAGGTCGGCGTTAGAGTGGGCGTGCGACCGTAATTATTCGTTATTATAAGTCTTATGAGCAAGAAGCAATGTTTGCAACAATTCAGGATCGTTCTGAAAATAATTTTGTCAGTTTTATTACGTTTCAAATATACAAAAAAAAAAAAAACACTGTGTTATATAAACTCTTGCACATTTTGATCTATTACTCCTATCGTAATGAATAGATTTGAGCAATTATCCGAAAAGATTTTTTCTACTCAGGAAATATACTTTTGAAATTTTATTGCTCTACATCAATGCGTTTAGACACAGTCGCATTTTATTCGATGTAGGAAGGATTTGGTCTTTTTGACCTACACTTGCATTACGAGCTAGAACTGTATTCCTAATACACGGATTTAGCCCATTTTTAATATAAAATAAAACTTGTGTATGAGAATGAATCTGGCAAAATTTATCCCCCTATCTATTTCGGTTCGAGCTCTACGTGCTTTCAACAGACAGACAGATGGACGGACATATCTAGACCTAAAATGAAACCAGGACTCAGAAAATATATGTATACCTTATGGGATATAAAAAGAGTATGACAAAAGGAATATACTCCACTCCATTTTTTGGTATGTTAAGTATATATCTATATAAATAAAAATAAGTCGCATTATGTTAGTAATTGATGTTGTCTGGAATGCGTGAACCGATGTATAAAGGGTATCAGTATGTGTATTGGTTAATGAGTTATAACCATTTTAGTGAACACTGCATTCATTTCGAAATATTTGATTTAAGTAAATGAATTCGAAATTATTTTTTTATTTTCTTTTTTGCACCGCGAAGTGTGCAGGGGGTTCGCTAGTTAAATATAAATATATAAAAAAGTGTTCTAGTTTCTTTTCGGTTTATTTTATTTATAATGATAATTCTATAAATTTTTATTAATTTTTTAATACTGTTTTAATTGATATAATTCGCAGTATATTTTTAATTAAAAATATAAATTTTCGTTTAATAAATTGTATCATTTTGATATTTGGATCAAAATCAAATAAAATTTTAATTAATAGTATTAATTTTGTAATTGAAATTTGTGTGTTTTTTCTGTGTTAGTGACAGACAGTTGCTAGAAAAATGCTGTGCGTTTTCATACTGCATGATACAAAGCCGACAAGTGACTACATCCGACCTTCCGCTTTTACTTTAATGGTTTTGAAGTCATAACTTAACAGTATGTAGTACAGATGACATATCTTTTAAATGTGATTTTTTTATTCTTTAATAACTTAAATGTCATTTGTAAATTTTATATATTTTTTTCATTTTATTTCTTACTATTTTCATAATTTTGTTCAGCACGGCATTTGCAAGAAGTGTTATTTACGTATTCATCAAGATAACAAAGAACATTTATTATCATTCCCACTGTACGCCAGAAGTAATGATGACACTGGAAAATTATGTAGTTAATAAAGCCGTTTTGTTCGTGGCTGGACACTTGATCACGTGGCAGATGAAAGACTATTTCTTGCATTTTGTGATTCAACATTGCAGAGTGTACAATATTTATCTTCACTTTGCTTTATGTTTTAAATGTTATGACCTTTGGTCAGCAATTATTTGTAAGTGCAGTTATTGTTTTTAACTTTTTTTTTTTTTTTTTTTTGTAGAAAGTAAAGGAATAACAAGAAAATAGCAATTGGCAACATTAAAAATTTTCGTCTGTCATCATTGTTAATGAAAATCCGCAGAAATGCTAACAGCATACAATCTACATTTTTTTCAAACACCCCTTGGGGAAAAGCTAGTAGTAGTTACAGTAAAAACCATTCACTATGAAAAGAAACACGTTTAAATGCATCTTGTACGTGAATGAGAAACAATGAAAAATAGTGTCAAGTTGAAGGAAGCTGAATATTAAAATACTCTAAAGTTAAAAGCGAGTAGATAAAAGGATGCACAATTTTGTTGTTTTTAAGTTAAAAAAAAAATATTTTTATTAAGTAGATAAAGACAAGAATAATTTTATGTTTCTGCTCTTCTGTGATGTACAACAGCTCCATTAAAATTATCTTGATTATGTTCTCGAAAGCTGGTCATCGGTTGTTGTTAAAATTTTTATTCTACTTAAAGTTTCTTTTACCTTCAACAATTTTCTATATACAAACACATAACTAAACATTAAATTTTATTTTTGTTGTTTTTTAATTAACTTGTTTTCTTCTTTTCATGTTTTAATGACGTCTATCTGAAGTAATGCTTGTCAAGGCAAACGTACAAAAGGGAAAGCGCTAAAAGTATACTGATTTCGTAGAATAAGTAGCAAAACTTATATTAATTTTTAAATATAGCTTAGCGACTTACAAATCTACTTTAATATTAATTTGTTAGCATATTTTTTTTTTATTATTTTCAATTACTTTTGTCAAGAAATTATGCAAATGTACTGGAAGAAGCAAGCAATTTATATAAATTTTATAAGAATTTAGATTAAAAGGCAGTTAAAAACCAGTGGTGCATATGATTATTATTAATTCTTGTTTAGCATGAATACTTTAATGTACAGAGTGAGGAAAAAGTCAGCATTAGTTGTAACTTAATAACTTTTCTCTTATATTTTTTTTTTCAGATAATAAAATATGTGACAGCGCATAGAGAAAGGGACCTAAGGGTAAAAAAAACAATTTTCACTTTTTTTTTTTTATGAGACCGATCCTATGCCCCAAAATTGTTCCCTCCCAGAAATATGCGGGTTTTATAAAAGTGAAGTCGACAATTCTAAGCGCAAATAGAAAGGGACCTAACGATAAAATTTATTTATTTTAATTTTTTCTCCTACTAAATTAACAAAATAACTTGATTTTACGAAACTACAAAAAATTAATTTTTTTCCTTATGAACAATTTAAAAAAATAGAAAAATCATTTAATCTTTAAAATGGCTCTCCTGAACAAAACCTGTTTTTATCCTTAGGTCCATTTCTCTATGCGCTGTCACATATACGAAATGGATTTTATTCTTACACTGAGTATGAAAAATAATATCACCAATATGACTCCCATTTTCATCTTTGCAATGATAAACTTTAAGAAAATTTTTCATAATACTGTTGCGGTCAAATTTCTGTGCTTTTGGACTACTTTTACAAATCTCTGATCTATGTATGATAATAAGCCGGCAAAGATTGATTATTTTAAATACAATAAGTCGACACACTATTGACGAAATAAAATCACATAGAACTTATAGCCTAATATAAAGATATAATACAAATTAAAAACAGTTCAAATGTAATACTTTAAAAATACAACAAACACTGGGCTTGGTGTAAAAATAAAAACATTGTTCAACTAATACCATCTTGTTTAGAATACATGTGACTTATAATGCAACTGCATAATTGCAAAAATTGCTTTAGCGACATCTGTGGATCTGTAGTTAAAGGCAACCATTAATTACTTGTGGTAATGACGTGCAAAAAGAATACAGGAAAAACAGATGTTGGTAAATTTCGTACTAACTCAATGTTATATGAAAGACATAAATCAATTAGAACAAATAATTCTATGTTTCAATTTTCAATAAAATACTGAGTTAAATAGTTGATATTTACAAATAACATTTGTAGTTCTGGTCAAAAGAGTGCTGATGATGAAACCGTAGGTGGTTTTGAAAATGCATTCCACTCAGCTAGTATCGGATAACTAACTTTTCCTAGATATTCTGTCATTATCACATAGAACTTATAGCCTAATATAAAGATATAATACAAATTAAAAACAGTTCAAATGTAATACTTTAAAAATACAAAATCGGCTATGTTTAAAAAAGTACTGTAAAATTGGACCGCTGTCATAAGGCGCAGTCGTTGAGCCCATATGCCAGATATTATTTTTAAATATTAAACGCCATAAAATTGGCGAGCTAAAAATGCCAAAATTGTATTCATTTTATTTTTGTGTTTTATTTGTAAACTAGCAGACCTGGCCTGCCTTGATAGATCAATAAATTTATCTTTCTACGTACTATTATATAGAAAAGGTAAGTTTCTTAGGGATATTTGGTTTTCATATGATGTGAGTATTCCATACAAATCAAACAGTCGCTTGTCGCTTATACAGAATTCTCTTATACCTAACGTACTATACATAGAAAAAAATAAGTATGAATTTCAATTACAAAATTACTATTAATGAAAATTAATGAATGCTTTAGTCATCAAAATAATACCATTAATTAAATGAAAATTAATATTTTAATTAAAATTATATTGAAAAAATATTAATAAAAACAGAATTGAAAAAATAATTAAAATTCCTAGAATTTTGAAAAAATTATTTAAATCAAATTAATCACTCCTATGATTGAAATATGGGATTAATTTAATTAAAGTATTTATTTTATTTAAATATTAAAATAACCCGAAAAAGATATAGACAATTTTTTATATATATATTTATTTTTAACATATTCTTAACATACATCAAACATATTCTTAACATATTCTTAACATACATCCTAGATCGAGGAACTTAAAAAATTTTGATCTAACGAGGGAAAGAATTTAAATATTTACAAACATATTAAAGTTAGCAGCTATCAGAATATGTCGGAATATTGACTGCAGTCTCATCTGCAATCAATTTAAAGTGCTTTATTACTTTCATTAGGATCAAATCTTTGCTTTAAAATGAATTAAATTGAGATTGTTGAAAAATTTAAAATTTTAGGTGTTATTATTGATTATAGATAAGTATTTTCTTCTCATTTTGGTGCAGGAAAAAATGTTTGGTATTTTACGTAGATTGATTATATGTTAGAGAGAGATTAGCTCATGCATTATTAATCCCTATTGTCTTATATGGACTGGAGGTCGTTTCTGGTACAAGTTCTACAAATTTATTAAAACTCAAACGAATTTTAACATTATTGTTCAGTTAAATTAAAACAGCCGACAGGACTGTCCCTGCAGGCTGTGTCAGAGACACGACCATTAAGTTTAACGTAGAATACGCCATCCGATAACACAGAAAACAGCTTTGTTATTTTGCTTACTTGACATCACTTTAATTTAACATAAAAATGTATGAATTAATTTTTTCATATATTTTTTATAATTATATATCCATGTTAAATTCAAATTCACATTTAACATTTTATTTCACTTAAATACTAAGTAAATATGCGAAATTTTAATATTTCATCAATCAAAATAACAGCCGAAGTTTTGTGTCCACACTGAAACTGCAGCATAGTTTGTGTTCACGCTACAAACTCAAACACTCAACCAAACACCACACATATGTTTGAGTGTGTGTGTTTAAACAATTTTCATTTGAGAAATTTAAATATTAGGAAGATATCAACCAATATGAAATGTATATCAAACGAAAGATAACATCTTCATTTACCTACAAAAAAAATTTAAAAAAAGTTATTTCAATGAAATAAAGATAACAACAATAACAATCTGACTTGACTCCCTATACCGTAAGGTAAGACGTATTCTACGCCAAAAAAATTTTTGGCATTCAGGAATCTGAATTTATTCTGGCTTTATGAAAAATGTTATTCCCTCAGCACTTTGTAAGACTTAAATTTTTTCGCGATCAATTAGAAATATACAAATTATCATTCCTTAAATATCATACCACGTTTTTGAAGTGCCATTTCTCGTTCGTATTGCTCGATGTTTCAATAATTTACCTACTAACTTGAAAAACTTCTCGCTCTCAGTAAATGTTTATCGTGGTAAATTATTTAATTATTTATCGAATTTATAGGGTTGGCTGCTGTTGTTGGACCATGTTTTTGTTAATTTTTATACCCTTCACACAGTGAAAAAGGGTATATATAGGTTTGTCATTCCGTGTGAAATTTCTACAATTTTCATTTGCGACCCCATAAAGTATTTATTTTCTGAAAACTTATGAATAGGGGAGTAGATTAAGCTCTGTCAGTCTGTCCGTATGACCGTCTGTTTTTGTGTATGTTGAAATCAACTTTTTGAAGCTCCCCGTCATTGCTTGGTATTAAAATATCAGAAATATTTAGCAGTATATCGGTATTGAAAATCAGAAACATCGGTACATAAACAACTGAGATATGAGCAAAAACCCACGACCACCTCGTTTTTTTCACAAAAACAACATTACAACAACAACATACATACATACAAACGTGTATAATGGTTACAGAAAACGTGGCATCGAATCCCAGCTGAGCCAAAAAAATTTTTTTTTATTTTTTTTTTTATTTATTATTTAATATATGATTTATAATTTTACTATTTTTTTTTTATTTTTTTTTTTAAATATTTTTTTTTATTTTTTTTCTGTTTTATAATTATTATATATATTTTAATTATTTAAAAAAACATATAGCGCTCTTACTTGTTTTTATTTGTTTTATTTTTTTTTTAATCTTCTTTTTCATTTTTTTTTTTAATTTTTTTTTTTTTTTTATTATTTTTTTTTTTTTTTAATTTTTTGTTATTTTTTTTTTAATTGGTTTTTTTTTGAACATACATACGTAAATTTATAATTTTATAATGGGATGTTTTTATATATGTATGTTTTTTATATGTATGTACGTATTTCATATGGGATGAATGGTGATACAAACTACTGTTATTGCATGACTACACGTTGTGAAGGGTATATAAGATTCGGCACGGCCGAATATAGCGCTCTTACTTGTTTTATCTTACTTTAATATTTAGTTTATTATAACGGCAGGGGAGCGAAGGGGGATTACATTGAATTAAAGAATTAGAAAAGTAAATTATTTTATGATTTATATTTTTTCCACTAATTTTTTTTTTTTTTTTGATTACTGATGTAAGTAGTTTTAAGTTTAGCTGTAATTACTATGTAATATTTTTTTTTTTTGCCTTTTGGCTAGATTTTCTTACATTTTTTTTCAATATACTTTTTCAACTGACAGACATCTCAAAGTTTCTTCAAAAAATTTAATATCATTAAAAAAATTTATTTAAATTTATAAAAAATATATGTAATTCAAATTTCAAAATAAATCAATTAGTGAATTAATTTACAAAATTTTTACTATAATTTTTTTCTGTGTAGTTTAAAAATTATCTGTGACCTAATTATCAATTTAGTTTTTTGCGCTTCAGGGATTATTCAAAAAAACTAGTCCAATCGGTCTTGCCGTTGACTTTTTATGGAAGATGCCACGCCCACTTTAAAATTTAAAAAGGTTATTTTAAATAGAAAAATAGCCAAACCGGCCTTGGCATTTTCTGGATATGCCAGATAAACTGTTGATTTTGTATAGGAGGTGCCATGTCCACTTTAAATTGTAAGAAAAACTGTCCGTAAAAACCTTACTTGAGCTTGAAGGAAATTGTATGAACAAATAAGCCAAATCGATCAGTCCGATATGTGGATATACCGCAAAATCTGTTGGTTTAGGGAGTACGACGCCCACTTTAAATTTTGAGTTAAACTGTATTTGAGAACCTTAAGCAAATTGGTATGAATGTACGTGAGAATAGAATCTAAAGCAGTGATTAAAAAACTATAAAAATTGAATATGAAATTTCGAAGAAAACTCATAATATACAAACATACAAAGACACATCTCCTCTTTATAATATTAGTATATATAAAGTTCTATACCATTTAAAACACTCTATATACGCCTATGCACCTTGAAGGATTTTTAAATTAATTTTCTTTACAATTCGCACACGCCCCTTTTACAAAGCTTTTTGTATTAAAAAATGCAAGCATTTTAAATTTGTTATCTACTAATTAATACCAAAACTATAATGTGTTTTAAAATTTTGTTAAATTATTTTGTGTGGTTCAATTTCTTTTTTATTGGTCTATTTAAGCATGTTTGCCATAACTTTCACCTAACTTTAAAATTAAGGGCACTTTTCTACTCATCTGGCATTAATTTATTTAAAGTAAAGTACCAAAATTGTCTTGAAAGTCTAAAACCGTAATGTAACCAAAAACTTTAAGAAAATATATATTAAAAATAGAGATAATTTTGCTAGATTTATTTAAAAACAGTAAAATTGTATTGCTTTTCCACAACAGCAAAAGTAATAAAAAAAAGGTCGACTTTTGTTGCTGACAATTTCACTACGTAGTGCACTGTCCAAAACGAATTCTAAAATTCGTATTCAAACATTTAAAATTCAATTTGATGTTCGTTTTGTTTTTAACATCTTAAATATTCAAAAGCATAAATTCCACGCATTGCCAATCGTCCTCATTTAAATTCATACAATAATTTGCTAACATTGAAATACTCGTTTTATATTCAAACAAAACGTAGAGAGAACATAAATGATTTGCATTTTCTGTTACCATTTTCATTGTATTTTATTATATTTTTCACATCCGGGTAAGACAGAGATTATATGCACTTAGCATTTAGATTATTTTATTTTTAGTTCAGCAAATTTTCTAAAAAAAAAATTTAGTGAAAGCTGCTATAATTGGACGAAAACTTTTTGTGTAATGAGTTTCGATAAATCATAAGATTACAGCAGTAATTAAATACATTTTTCAGAATGGCAAGTTGCAATTGCGTTGAGTTTCCATAACAATTCATTCCCAAATATATCAAAAATATTTATGTCACGTTTAAGACTATGCAACATGGGCTTCTGACTAAAACACGGACCAACGAACTTCTTTCAAAATTGTAGGTATAAAAGCTATAAAGATGTAAAAGGAAAGTGAACGCCTTTTGTAACCAAAACAAATTAATGTCACTGTTTTGGTTTTGGGAGCTTTCACTATAGTATTGATGTACTTACGAACTTCAGCATTAACATTCCTTTAAAATTTACTAAAAACACTGTAATGACATTAATGTAGCGATTGAGAGTAAACATGACAAATTAGCAACAAAACAAAATTATAAAATAACGCTGATGTTATAGTTAGTTTTACTTGTTCTGCATACACATACATACTAATGAATATTAGAAAGGAAATAAATTAACGAAACTTCTTCAAATTTTTTAAAAAGTTATATTTGACCAAATAAAAAAGAAACATATGTATGCTTATTGTTGTTATTATACCTGCCACCAAAAAGAATCGAAATATCCATTTAAGACCCCATAAAGTGTATATATTATGAATCGGGGTTTGATTTTATGACGATCTAGCTATGTCCATCCGTCTGTCCGTCTGTTAAAAGCACGATAGAGGTCGCACCGAAAAAGCTAAGGGCTTTCTTATAGACAAGGTTTGTTTGGTATTAAAAACGGGCTAAATCGGAATATTAGGAAGAGAGTTGTAGCTCGTAAAGCAAGAGTAGGTCGAAAAAACCGTGTCCTTCGAACATCGAATAAAATGGAATTGTGCCCAAACGCATCAACGTAGCCTCATGAAACTTCGAATATATATTTCCTGAGTAAAAACAATATATTTCCCTGAAAATTATCTAAATCTATGCATTAGAAAAGGAGTTATCGATCAAAATGTACGAAAATTTATACCGCACAGTGTATTTTTCCGTATATTTAAAAACAAAAACGTCATAAAAGCAACAAAATTGTATGTACGACTCTGAAATTTTTCGAACATGGCTTTTTGGTCAAATGCTTTGTTCTTACGAAAACTAAATGTGACACGCCTACTTTAACGGCTACCTCCCATATAACTGCTTATCTCAAACTTATATAATTTCTCTATGAATAAAGATTTTTGAAAAATAAAAGACCATATTGAAATATATAAGTTGCATTCGTTAGTAGAAACAACTTCAACACGCCTACTTTAACGCCCACTTTCATTAAAAGACTAAATTTACAAAAACGTTTTACTAGCATATCGAAGTTATACAAAGAAAGTGATACATATTTTAGTATAAAGAGATTATTGCATAGCGATTACTGTTAATAACAAACAAATACATTTTGTGCTATAAATTGGGTTATTTCCCGGGAATTTGAGTTGTTTAATCTTTCCGATTTCCCGAGAAATAAAAAAGGTGGCTACGATTCGAAAGTAGATGGTTATAGTGTTTATAATGAAATTGAATTTTAATGATTTAATTTTTGATCTCATAGCTGAAGTACCTGTATTTTTGTTTTTTTTGTGCTCATATTTGATCTTGTATCTAGAGAATAATATTTTTTTTCAATAAAAAATATTTTTGCTCAATTTATATTTTAAATTCAAGTTTCTTTATTGATTTTTATATTTAGTTTTACATTGTAAACTATTTTATGCTTTTTAATTAAAAATAAATTTACTTTTTATTTGCGGGATCCCGGTTTTTTAAAAAATAAATCTCGCATTTCCGGGAAATAAATAAATAAATAGTGCTCTTACTTGTTTTTATAAAGTTTGTTTGCAATCATGGTACAATAATAACTAGGTAATCTCGAAGCGCCAGCTGATAATTTTTTTATTTGTTTGTTTCGTTATATGATCTGTCAAATCACACACATAACCAGTTATATTTTGCTGCTATCTGTTTGACAGTTCTCATCACATAAAGTATTTTGTGGCCATCTGTATATTATTGTAACATGTGAATTTTAGTATTCTGGAGTTATTATTAAACAAAATTTCTGATGTGAGAAAATGTATAGAAATTTTCTTAAAATGGGATAACTACTCAAGTCAAAAATTTCTATTAGAATATATATTATAAGAAGGTTGGTTTAAATAAAAAATAATTATATATTGATGAGTAGAAGATAAAAGGTATTTACAAAAGGATGCAACTTTTAACATAAGTGTGTTTATTAATAATGAAAATTGGTAAAAATTAACTGATAATTTATAACAAAAATGTATCATAAATAAATATTATTTTAGAAAAAAAAAATATTTTTTTATTTAGAAAATTATTCCAGCAATATCCATTGTAATAACTAAATCCTTAAGTATTTTTAAGTGAACCTTAATTGTACATTTTTGAAATTAACTATTAATGTTTAAGGGCTATTAAGAATGTTCTTTTATCTCTTATATTCTTTTATCTTCTTGTTTTATATATTCTAAAATTCAATTAAATACAAAAATGTGAAATTCTTGAAACAGCAAATAATTGAAAATCCGGCCGAACTATAAGAAATCAGCAAAACTTCAAAGATGCAAAATAATATGTAATTTACTACCATTTCATAATAATAATAGAGAAACGTTGCCTAAAGCTACAAACACTTCCGTTTCCATTAACATTGCATTGAGAAAATAGCTTTTATTTGCTTTTGAGTACTTAAATAGAAATTAGTTCAGGGAAAAGCTAATTTTCAGAAAACTAGTGTTTAAAGTACGAAGATAAACAAAACTGAATATTTACTTACGTTTTGTTTTCCACTGTACTCACTAAAATATGTATATATGTATATCCAAAGATTTATCAGCGCCTCAAGCGTTACTTTTTTAAATGTCTTTTTTAGCTGTTATGTCTAGTATTCCGTACAATTTTTTATACGAACTTTTTCCAAAATCCATGTGAAAAATTCTCAAGAAATACATATGGAATAATGTTGCCTAATCAGTACTCTGTTTATAACTTAAAAAACACATGAAATGTTTCTGTCAACCTTCAAGCAACATTTTATTTCGTTTACAATTATAATAAAGGGTGTTTTTTTAAGCCCGATAGAACTTGAAATTGTAAAAAATAACACAAAAAATTAAATTGTAATCAAAATTTTTTTTTTATTCGAATGATCAATACGTGACATTAACATTTGAAAATGATTTCGGGCATATGGGCACCGCGGCTGTTCTTGACGAAGCGCATTCTGGACGTCCAATTTTGGGCCACTTTTTCGAGCACTGCTGGCCGTATGTCACGAATAACACGAACAATGCTGGCCTCCAAGGCGTCAATTGTTGCTGGTTTATCAGCATAAACCAGTGACTTTACGTAGCCCCACAGGAAATAATCGAGAGGTGTCAAATCGCACGACCTTGGAGGCCAATTGACAGGTCGCCAAATTTTGATTTCAATAAGTCGATGGTTGCGTTCGCCGTATGGCACGTAGCGCCATCCTGTTGAAACCACATCTCCTCCGGATCAATGTCATCCATATTTTCAAACAAAAAATCATTGATCATGGTGCGGTAACGATCTCCATTGACCGTAACGCGAGCTCCGGCCTCATTTTTGAAGAAATAAGGTCCGATGATGCCACCAGCGTGAAAACCGCACCAAACGGTACATTTTTCTGGATGTAATGGAGTCTGTAGGGTCTCTTGTGGATTGGTCTCGCTCCATATGCGGCAATTTTGCTTATTAACAAACCCGTTAAGCCAAAAATGCGCCTCATCGCTGAACACAATTTTGCGATAAAACAACGGACGTCCAGAATGCGCTTCGTCAAGAACAGCCGCGGTGCCCATATGCCCGAAATCATTTTCAAATGTTAATGTCACGTATTGATCTTTCGAATAAAAAAAATTTTTGATTACAATTTAATTTTTTGTGTTATTTTTTACAATTTCAAGTTCTATCGGGCTTTAAAAAACACCCTTTAGTTCACAGTTTTTTCGAACAAAATTTAAAGCAGGGGCAAGGCATATTAATTCCTCAAGTAATTGCAGTTCACAGAAAGTTTTTTGTTTATATTTTCTATATATGAAGTTTGACATTTGAATTAAATGAGAGAGGAGAAAAAATTGTTTTTTAACTATAGACTTTGACAGCTGAAATTTAAAATAAGTGAAGAAAAAAATAATCAACTGACGAAGCAAGACTACCTAATAAATAAATGTGCCTTGAGCAGGAGCTGATATTTTTTTTTTGTTCCAATTAAAATTTAATTTTTGTGTGTCGAATTCTAACTAACTAAAGTTGCTCAACATATTTCACAAATTGAAATAGGATACCAGGCTTTAAGCTGAAATGACATACGAGCGTCTACGTTGTGGCATGAAGAATAATTTTTTTTTGTTTAATAAAACCCACTTAAAAAAAATTAAAATGGAGATCTATATAGATTCACCTGAAAATAATTAAAACGGTATTACTTTTCAAAAAAAAAAAAAAAACCAAAAAAGGAACAATTTAATAACACGTTAGCTAAACGTGCAAAGGTCGTAAGTACATTTTTTTAAATTTTAGAGGACAGAGAAAAAACTTTTCAGTTCTTTTCCTTTAAAGATTATTGAAATCTTTAAATACAGTTACGTGTTTATTGTTCTTGCTCTTTCATTGAAGCAGAAAATATATGGAAAAAATAATTTCTCGAGCAACTGCAGCAATTTTTGTGGACTTACGACTTTTTCTGTTTTCAATTGTGAACTTGTTTGTGGACTTACGACTTTTTCTGTGTGTGTGTTTTTTTTATATTGTTTTAATAAAAATATTAATACAAATAATAAAATTTTTCATTGTTTTTAAAATAGTAAACAAATAATAACTAACATAAACATTAATTACACAGTCTTATTTCATTGCTTTTTAACAAATTACAAAGTACAAAAAAGAAAAATTCTACAAATTCAAGATCAGAACACTTATTAAGGTAAATAGGAAGATATAAAATTATTCATGAGGTAAATCGTCATAAAATTTATGGTGACTCTTTTTTAAAGTTGACATTAAAAATTGCAAATCTTGATATTTTCAGTTTGTTATTTTTCTTCTATTCTGGTGAAGTTGTTGCAAGTTGGAACAATACATTGCCAATATATTTTTATTTAGTTTTTGAGGTAGATTTTGCCACTTGCTTGGAAATCTTATTTTATAATTTATTTGACCATTTGGGATATATTGGATGCCACGAATATCTGTCACTTTATAATCGCCTTTACCTTGGCCAGGGCGAATATTTTTGTAATATTGAACATCAGAAAATCTTTTAAAAAATTAGTGTTCCAAATACATAACGTCGTATGGTTCCTTTAACTATTTAAATGTACTCACTGGGGACATCTATATTTCTTTTTTTATGGCACGTTCAATTGTGGAATGAACACTGTCTGCTTCCATTTGTGTGTGGCCAAATACTAGAATCTTTTGCTCAATGACAATATTACGCTTGACAGCTACATTTAGTAAGGCATTACTCATGACAGTGTTCCGATTTTGATAATTACAACCATCACTATAAAAAATTATTTTAACAGGGTTTTTATTTTCATTAAGAAAATTGAAAATAAATTCAAAGGCACACTAAATTGAAAAAATTGCAAACAGTAAGTGATAGTTTTATAATCGTTTCTGTTTTTCGTTAAAGATCTATCAGGCTTTCAACAGACAACTATACGAACAGATTATCGACGTGTCAGACGGACATCGCTAAGTCCTTTAATTTGATGAGACTTAAAAAGAATAGTATATTTGTAAGTGTGTCTGACTATTTGATCTCAATATCATTCATTAAAATTGATACTTTGACTGACATTTTCAATATGTAATTTTTTAATGGACTTACGACCTTTTCTTTTGTTACATTTGGACTTACGACTTTTGCACATCACTGCAAAACAACAACTAAAAATGACATATCTAAAATTTTTCTTTTTGTAAATAATGTACTCCAACCTGTTAAACATTTCTGCATCAAAATCTCAATTTCGAAAAAATATGGACTTACGACCTTTGCACGTTTAGCTAACGAACAGTTGTTTTGCAGTCAACTTTACTACCTAAACTCGGAATTTAGTTTTGTGAGGCTTTGAAGCCATATTACGTCATGCTCATACGGTGATACAAACTATAAGGTTTGCTCTCTGAATCACGATGACGAACCTTAGTGTCCAGACGATTTTTCTCGTTTCTTTTCTTTTACATTTTAAAATTCTTCCTTTTTTTAACCCTTCGTCTGACGCATGAGCCTGGCCAGACGTTTTTCACTTGGAAGCGTTATTTTAATATATTTAACACTTAGTAAGAGATTTAAAATGTTAGGTATCCTTCTAAAGTTTAGTGGGCTATAAACACTAAGAAAAAAATCCTGGAAAGGATATGAAAGGACTCTTATTCGAATATTGTACTGCACAAATCGTATTTATAACACTTATGGTCTGGCTAGACCCATATATATTTTTTTTATAAAAAATGCTTTATTATTGAATTCTTTTGGCCATTTTCAATTAATTTTAAGTTTAAATATCTATATATTTTTATTGGAGAACGATGTTCGACAAGAGTTTTTTATGTTAATTGTCAAATAAAATATTTTTCTTTCATATTGAAAACCGAATGAAAAACATTCTTATTGATAGTCATCTATAGAAAGTCCCTAACTCGTACTTTTCAGAAAAATTGAATTTTTCAGTGATTGCAATACATAACGACACAAAAATTTAATGCAGTAGTATGAAAAAAAACACTCATACAAACAAGTAAGAGTGCTATATTCGGCCGAGTCGAATCTTATATACCCTTTACAACGTGTAGCCATGCAATAACAATAGTTTGTATCACCATTCATCTTATATAAAATAAAAAACATACATTTATAAAAACATCCCATTGCAAAATTATAAATTGAGTTTAGGTATGTGTTTCCAAAAAAAAATTACAAAAAAAATAAAAAAATATATATTAAAAACAAAAACAACAATAAAAAAATTTCAAAAAAAATAAAAAAAATATAAAAAAAATTAAAATTAAAATAAAAATATAAATAATACATAATATAAAAATAAAAAAAAATGTTTTGGCTCAACTGGGATGTGATGCCAGGATTACTTTTACCAGTATATGTGACAGCGCATAGAGAAAGGGACCTAAGGGTAAAAACAAGTTTTGTTCAGGAGAGCCATTTTAAAGATTAAATGATTTTTCTATTTTTTGAAATTGTTCCTGAGGCAAAAAATAAATTTTTTTTGTTTCGTAAAATCAAGTTATTTTGTTAATTTAGTAGGGGAAAAATGAAAATAAACAAATTTTACCGTTAGGTCCCTTTCCTATTTGCGCTTAGAATCGTCGACTTCACTTTTATAAAACGCGCATATCTCTGGGAGGAAACACTTTTGGGGCATGGGATCGGTCTCATTCGATGCTCAAATGTTGTCCACATAAAAAAAAGTGAAAATTTTTTTTTTTACCCTTAGGTCCCTTTCTCTATGTGCTGTCACATATATGAATGTTGTTGTTGTAATTGTAAAAAAAAACGAGGTGGTCGTGGTTTTTTGCTCCTATCTCAAAAAGTTATGGGGCGATTGTGCTGAATAGCGATTCATTCCCGGATATTTCCAAAAGATTGATACCATCCACAGGTCTAAGGAACATATGGTTGCTTTTAAAAGTTGATTTCAACCAACACACGGACAGACTGACAGACGGACAGGGCTTAATCAACTCCTCTAATCATAGGCTTTCAGAAAATATAAACTTCTTGGAGTCAGAAATGAAAATTGTGGGAATTACAAACCTATATACACCCTTGTGCACCAGAGGTATAAAAATGGTTTATTTTCTATTGTTTTGAGCGTCATGAGCGGTGAGAGAACAACTCAACTGAGTTTGATTGCTAGGGTTGACAAATTATATTTTATTTTTAATTGTATCGATAATTATGCTTGTATTTTGTATTTATTTGCTTACTCATAAAAAAAGTTTTAGAAAATAGGAAATGCTTTTGTAAAAATGTTTAAAATTATTGGCAAGAATAAAATTTAATGATTTAAAAATATTTTCATGAAAATTTTCGATCAAAGACAAAGAAAAAAACTTGCTTATGCTGTAAGGATATATGTTATAGTTTTCAAGATGATTGAGTTTTGATTTCTTTTTTGCTTTCGACACATACATATGTGGTTTCTTTACGAAATGCAACAAAGGGTTTTTTAAAATGTTTTGAATTTTCTGATTGCAAAAAGTGTTAAATAAAATTTCTATCGTGATAACAGCTATAAGGCTCAGGGCTTAAAGAATATTGTAACAAGTAGCAATCTTTTATATCCTGAAAAAATCACTGCTTGGTGTGGCTTACTTACAGAAGAACTCATGGGCCTATTTGTCTTTGAATGCAAAACCGGTGCCGGTGAATGCCGAAATATTCGTAATATTTTTATTGCTCACGCCAGTGCGTAAAATTATCATTTTGTCAGCATTTTGGTTATTTAATAAAATTTGTTGTTGTTGAGTTTTATTTTTAAAAAAATTTCCAAACGTCTTTAAAACACACTCTTTATAATTTAGGCGTAAACTGTGTTACAACAAACGACTTGCTTATTTAAATTTAAGATAAATTATAATGATTTTTTAATTGACAATTCGTTTATCCTATATGATTACATCCATATTTATGTACATCTGCTTAATTTTGTGTCTATTCAGCACGGTAGGAAAATAATAGGTAACAACAGTCTCATGAGAGGTGAGATAATTCATTTGCTAAGAAAAAGATTTTTAATACAAACCTGAAGGAAGTTTTTATATTTATGCTAACGAGAATTTCCGACTTCTTAGCTTGATGCCTTGTATGCTTATATCGGCTTGCTGAATACAAACCATATGCTTATTATAATTTTTGACTTGTCGCTCGTGTTTTGGTTTAATCACTGTTTAATCGGCATCAATTTATAGGTGCGAGTATAGTCTAAAATCCTCTTCAAACGGTGACATTTTTTTTAAACTTCAGATCAGGAAATTTTAACTCTAATTAGATCATCACATAAAAATGGGTCTTTGTGCTATTGCTGTCAATGATCTCTCTGCACTGTGCATAGTTTCTCTGAGTTATTTCTTATGTCAGCTTAACATGCAAATATTGAATGAGCTGCAAAAACATTGTTATTTACTAAACGACTGTTTTATTTAACGACGACTGTGTTAAGCTTGTTCAATTGTTTAATTACTCTTTTTCCCGAGGACATGCTTAACATTATATTATATTCACGAGTAATGGTTGTCAAATTTGTTTAGATATGGAAATACCTTATGCTTTCGTGTTACTCTTTCTTTATTTCTTACCAATCCTCAGTTGGCAGCTGTTACAATTTACATTTTTCTTTCTTTTGGCAATACCTTGCCTAACAATGAACGTCAAGTTTCAATGTTGGGTATATTCTACTCAAAGCCTAATTGAAGCCCAAATGCTAAAATACTAGAAAATACATTAAAAAACAAATAATAATATAGACCGTTTGTAATTTTCAATACTAATTTGAATATAAAGTGGATATTTTCTACCGCCATTTCCCTGCTGCTACTACAGGAATATAAAATAGAGACTCGTTTGCGCACCCATACAATTGTGCGTTACTACAAACTGCCTAAAACACGACTGGAATAAGGAATGTTTTGAAGAGGGGTTCTTTAATTAAATATCAAAGTATCAAACTGTGTTTGTTCTAGCGGTGGTTAAAATCTAAATAAATGTTAATTACTATTCGAGAACTTGAGAAATTTTTATTTTTTTGCCTACAAAAAACACATTTTATACGAGCAGGATGTACTAAATATGATGTGAAATTACTTTGGCATATTGGAGTATTAAAAAAAGCTTTTGATCCTATACCTTTATACCTACTTCATCTAGGTATTATGAATTTTCCTCTTTCTTCTAAGTAAAATGTGCATTTGTAGTTCTTGTTTCAATACAAAAAAAGGAGGTAAATATTAAAAGCATTTAAGCGGAAGCAATAATAAAAGAAAAGAATCTCGTGAAAATGTAATATAAACCCTAACATAAAACAAACGGCAACGGATAATATTAAAAGTTTATTAAATTATAATATTACACAAACTCCGCACGTCTGTCTTTTATTACTTCATAATGTTACTACATTAACTAATAAGAGAGCTGACCGACTACGATTCAATCATTTTACATCCTTAAGGAATATTAAATAAATTTACTGGCAATATATTCGCTACTTCGCTAGCGCATTTCTTAACTATTTATTGAATAAGCCAGTTCTTTTTTTTAATACTAAGTTTTTGTCGTTAAATATATGAAATAGTATTTCTCTTATAAAATTTATTTAGAAAAATAAAAAGTACTGTACGGGGACATTTCTTCTATCTTAGACAAGATGAATGCTTCTCAATCTTACAATATATAATTCAGGAAATGAAAATTCAATATCCTATAACCTAAGTGCCACTAAATGCACCACATGGTCTGGCCAGACCACGATTGAACAACCCAGCCAAATCAGTAAACTAAACGAAATTTCGTACTTATTTTGTTTTCATTCAAAATAAATCTGTCTAGAAACATGATGGCATATGATAATTGTAAGACATTTAAATTAATCTTAAAAAAAAATCATTGCAAGTATACGGTTCTGTTTTTCTTTGCGATTTTGAAGGCACATAGCTCTATTGCAGTTACTGCAGCAAAAACGAGTTTTTCTCTGAAATTTGATTGTAGTTTTGCAAATAACGCACAACAGACGGTAATTAGCTGAACTAGATGTGAATGGTACCATTTGTACATGCTTTGATTGCAGGTTGGAATTTTGGCTCTGTATAAATTTTACCTTTTTAGGGATAATATGATCTGCCATTACATATACATGATAATTTTATGTCATATTTAGCTGGCTTTGGTGAAATATACTGCATAAATGGTACGCCCCACGATATAGAAACAGCTGCTCATCTACGGTGAGGCTTGCAGCCGGCGTATATATCGATTCTAAATTATTTACCAGCATTCAAAATATATAACATTTAGTGGTGCTGATTTACTCAATTTTTGACGAACTTGGCGGGGGTTTGCGTTGTCGAAACGAATGAACCGTAGCAAAAGTTTAAGAAGTTCTCTTGACATTGCAGCCTTATATATATCATGGAGATAAGGCGCCAATAGTTCCTTGACAGGTGCTGCACATTAAAAAACGCCAGCAAGAATTCAAAGAAGGCATACATTTAATTTTAATTTATGAGCTCCCACTTTCCAAGTTTTTTTTGGATTTTCTTAATAGGCTCAAATACATTTTCTGTGATTTGCGATTCATTAATATTTATTTATTTATTATAATAAATATAAAAGTTATGATAACTATGTCTGATGTGAAAATTTCCTTAATTATTTTGTAGCGAGTTTGGTAGAAGCTTTTGTGATGCTCCAGTTTTCGTGCTGGAAAATGTGTCAACACGGTCAACATCAATTTCTTGAATATCATCATCAACAAAAATGCTTATGATTTTGATAGTGTTCTTGCAAAATTAAGTGCAGGTTTCTATGCGTACAGAAAGCAAACGCAATAATCCTTCGCTGCTTTTATACTTATGGTCCAGTCAGACCATGAGGTGCACTTTTCGAACTTTTTCATATATATTAAAAATTTTGCTACAAAAAAAGATATTGCATATGAATTCAAATATGGTCTGGCCAGACCATGTAGGATATCTAAGGGTTAAAAATAACATACGTAACATTTTGTTCTTCAAACTTCCCATCACTTTGACTGTCTCACCTCGCATTAATAATTTCTAATTTTAAAAATTCTAGCTTCAAAAACGCAGAAAATACAAAAAGTTCCATAAAAATGCAAAAAGCATCTCTTAACTCCAAAAACAAAAAATTTTCAGCTTCACCTCAAATTAATAGTCACTAATTTCTTAATTCTAGCTTCAAAAATGCAGAAAATATAAAAAGTACCATAACAGTTCAAAAAAGTACCTTCTTGATTGACCAAATAATTTTAGTCTCACCACGGATCAATAGCCACTAACTTCAAAAATCTAACTTAATATATGCGACCTTCTCCGAGAAAAGGGATCTGGTGTGTAGTAAAGTTTTGCGAAAAACGCATTTAAAGTATCATAATGCATTTTTACTGTGAACACAACTTCAGTTGGCAGATGCGATTTGGTATGGTTAGTTGTGATTGGGTGCCGACTTTGGTGACGTCATGCCTATGTGGTGACGTATTTTGATCACTTTTAGTGTAACAATGCCTTTGCTATTGTTGTTGCTCTGTTTGTTATAATCTCGATACTTGATTCTTAAGCCGCCAGTGACCGATGCAACAACTTTTTTATGGAGTATTTAAATTTTTATCAGAAATCTAACTCACTTCATCTTATTCTACACCCTTTTAGGCACCAGAATCCAATCTTAAGTCCAAACTCGTTTTAAGATACACTAGGACCATTTTCTCGGAGAAGGGCACATATGTGGAAAATACAAAAAGTACCAAGAAATTTAAAAAAGTACATTTTGGGTCGTCCATATAACTCAAACCTCAATTTGAATGAAAATCTATATATAAAATTCTATATTCGTAATAAGGAAAATACAAATCACTTTAAGTTTCTATTTAACAATAAAATATTAAATTAGAAAAAGTAAATACTTCGCTTTTTTGCATAAAAATAAATAAGTTTTAAAAAGTACCAAATTGTTTTCCCAAATTTCCCCTTTTTACCCTGTTATAAATGTGTTTAATTTTTTTACTAAATTACATAGTTTTTTATGCCTGGTGAAATCCCTTTTACGTTTTTTTCCAAATCGGCCCTATAATTCGAAATTATTAAAATTTTCCCTTTTGGGTACAATTTTTGTAACCCTAAAAGTTTCTTTTAAATAAATATCCATATTCTATTTGGCGATAATAATTACCAAATTATGTCCTATTGAATAATAAAAGAATGTATTTTTGAAGTACCAAGAAAAGGGACAATTTTTCCGCTGATTAAGTAAAACAGTTACAAAGGGTACTTAAACAGTACCAAATTATAGTCTTTAACCCTTTTTCCCCTAAGGGGTTAAAAATAAAAAAAGAGATCAACCGCCTATCAGCTTCTCTTTTGAGTAAACTTTATGTGTGTGAAGATAAATTTGAAATTTGAAACCCTAGACACAAACCTAATAAGTTAACAGAGCTATGTTAACTACTTAACAGAACTAATGTTATTACTCTAAATTTAGTTGTTTTTTATAATTAAAGATATTTTTATATAGGAATATTCAAAAAAAAAAAAAAAAAAAACTGAATTTATAGAACACACCTCTGAAGCAAGCAATGATTAAAAATATTTAATATAACATTTTTTAGGTGAAAATAATAACACATTTATAAAGAGTGATTTTTGAATAAAATATTTACATTTTTTCGAATATACAAAGTTGGCACACAATACCACTATGTGGAAAGTATAGCCAGAGGCCATTACTACCACACTATGGAAGTGGAATTCCTGAATTGATTTTGTGAAGTTTTTAAAAAATTATTGAAAATTTCTTTTTTCTGTGAGGGATTTTGGTCATTGTGGGCAAATATGGAGATGGCACGCAACACCACTATATGGAAAGTATAGCCAGGGGCCATTGCTACCACATTGTGGAAGTGGAATTCCTGAATTGATTTTGTGAAGTTTTTAAAAAATTATTGAAACTTGATATTTTTTCATATGAAATTTCTGTAAGGGATTTTGGTCATTGTGGGCAAATATGGAGACGGCACGCAATACCACTATATGGAAAGCATAGCCAAGGGCCATTACTACCACACTATGGATGTGGAATTCCTGAATTGATTTTGTGAAGTTTTTAAAAAATTATTGAAAATTGATATTTTTTCATATGAAATTTCTGTGAGGGATTTTGGTCATTGTGGGCAAATATGGAGACGGCACGCAATACCACTATATGAAAAGTATAGCCAAAGGCCATTGCTACCACATTATGGAAGTGGAATTCCTGAATTGATTTTGTGAAGTTTTTAAAAAATTATTGAAAATTGATATTTTTTCATATGAAATTTCTGTGAGGGATTTTGGTCATTGTGGGCAAATATGGAGACGGCACGCAATACCACTATATGGAAAGTATAGCCAAAGGCCATTGCTACCACATTATGGAAGTGGAATTCCTGAATTGATTTTGTGAAGTTTTTAAAAAATTATTGAAAATTGATATTTTTTCATATGAAATTTCTGTGAGGGATTTTGGTCATTGTGGGCAAATATGGAGACGGCACGCAATACCACTATATGGAAAGTATAGCCAAAGGCCATTGCTACCACATTATGGATGTGGAATTCCTGAATTGATTTTGTGAAGTTTTTAAAAAAATATTGAAAATTTGATTTCTCATATGAAATTTCTGTGAGGGATTTTGGTCATTGTGGGCAAATATGGAGACGGCACGCAATACCACTATATAGAAGGTATAGCCAGGGGCCATTACTACCACACTATGGAAGTGGAATTCCTGAATTGATTTTGTGAAGTTTTTAAAAAATTATTGAAAATTTGATTTCTCATATGAAATTTCTGTGAGGGATTTAGGTCATTGTGGGCAAATATGGAGACGGCACGCAATACCACTATATGGAAAGCATAGCCAGGGGCCATTGCTACCACACTATGGAAGTGGAATTCCTGAATTGATTTTGTGAAGTTTTAAAAAAATGTTTGAAAATTTGATTTCTCATATGAAATTTCTGTGAGGGATTTAGGTCATTGTGGGCAAATATGGAGACGGCACGCAATACCACTATATGGAAAGCATAGCCAGCGGACATTGCTACCACACTATGGAAGTGGAATTCCTGAATTGATTTTGTGAAGTTTTAAAAAAATGTTTGAAAATTTTATTTCTCATATGAAATTTCTGTGAGGGATTTTGGTCATTGTGGGCAAATATGGAGACGGCACGCAACACCACTATATAGAAAGTATAGCCAGGGGCCATTGCTAGCACACTATGGATGTGGAATTCCTGAATTGATTTTGTGAAGTTTTTAAAAAATTATTGAAAATTAATATTTTTTCATATGAAATTTCTGTGAGGGATTTTGGTCATTGTGGGCAAATATGGAGACGGCACGCAATACCACTATATGGAAAGTATAGCCAGAGGCCATTGCTACCACATTATGGAAGTGGAATTCCTAAATTGATTTTGTGAAGTTTTTAAAAAATTATTGAAAATTGATATTTTTTCATATGAAATTTCTGTGAGGGATTTTGGTCATTGTGGGCAAATATCGAGACGGCACGCAATACCACTATATGGAGAGTATAGCCAAAGGCCATTGCTACCACAATATGGAAGTGGAATTCCTGAATTGATTTTGTGAAGTTTTTAAAAAATTATTGAAAATTGATATTTTGTCATATGAAATTTCTGTGAGGGATTTTGGTCATTGTGGGCAAATATGGAGACGGCACGCAATACCACTATAAAAAAAGTATAGCCAAAGGCCATTGCTACCACATTATGGAAGTGGAATTCCTGAATTGATTTTGTGAAGTTTTTAAAAAATTATTGAAAATTGATATTTTTTCATATGAAATTTCTGTGAGGGATTTTGGTCATTGTGGGCAAATATGGAGACGGCACGCAATACCACTATATGGAAAGTATAGCCAAAGGCCATTGCTACCACATTATGGAAGTGGAATTCCTGAATTGATTTTGTGAAGTTTTTAAAAAATTATTGAAAATTGATATTTTTTCATATGAAATTTCTGTGAGGGATTTTGGTCATTGTGGGCAAATATGGAGACGGCACGCAATACCACTATATGGAAAGTATAGCCAAAGGCCATTGCTACCACATTATGGAAGTGGAATTCCTGAATTGATTTTGTGAAGTTTTTAAAAAATTATTGAAAATTTCTTTTTTCTGTGAGGGATTTTGGTCATTGTGGGCAAATATGGAGATGGCACGCAACACCACTATATGGAAAGTATAGCCAGGGGCCATTGCTACCACATTGTGGAAGTGGAATTCCTGAATTGATTTTGTGAAGTTTTTAAAAAATTATTGAAACTTGATATTTTTTCATATGAAATTTCTGTGAGGGATTTTGGTCATTGTGGGCAAATATGGAGACGGCACGCAATACCACTATATGGAAAGTATAGCCAAAGGCCATTGCTACCACATTATGGAAGTGGAATTCCTGAATTGATTTTGTGAAGTTTTTAAAAAATTATTGAAAATTTCTTTTTTCTGTGAGGGATTTTGGTCATTGTGGGCAAATATGGAGACGGCACGCAATACCACTATATGAAAAGCATAGCCAAGGGCCATTACTACCACACTATGGATGTGGAATTCCTGAATTGATTTTGTGAAGTTTTTAAAAAATTATTGAAAATTGATATTTTTTCATATGAAATTTCTGTGAGGGATTTTGGTCATTGTGGGCAAATATGGAGACGGCACGCAATACCACTATAAAAAAAGTATAGCCAAAGGCCATTGCTACCACATTATGGAAGTGGAATTCCTGAATTGATTTTGTGAAGTTTTTAAAAAATTATTGAAAATTGATATTTTTTCATATGAAATTTCTGTGAGGGATTTTGGTCATTGTGGGCAAATATGGAGACGGCACGCAATACCACTATATGGAAAGTATAGCCAAAGGCCATTGCTACCACATTATGGAAGTGGAATTCCTGAATTGATTTTGTGAAGTTTTTAAAAAATTATTGAAAATTTCTTTTTTCTGTGAGGGATTTTGGTCATTGTGGGCAAATATGGAGACGGCACGCAATACCACTATATGAAAAGCATAGCCAAGGGCCATTACTACCACACTATGGATGTGGAATTCCTGAATTGATTTTGTGAAGTTTTTAAAAAATTATTGAAAATTGATATTTTTTCATATGAAATTTCTGTGAGGGATTTTGGTCATTGTGGGCAAATATGGAGACGGCACGCAATACCACTATATGGAAAGTATAGCCAAAGGCCATTGCTACCACATTATGGAAGTGGAATTCCTGAATTGATTTTGTGAAGTTTTTAAAAAATTATTGAAAATTGATATTTTTTCATATGAAATTTCTGTGAGGGATTTTGGTCATTGTGGGCAAATATGGAGACGGCACGCAATACCACTATATGGAAAGTATAGCCAAAGGCCATTGCTACCACATTATGGAAGTGGAATTCCTGAATTGATTTTGTGAAGTTTTTAAAAAATTATTGAAAATTTCTTTTTTCTGTGAGGGATTTTGGTCATTGTGGGCAAATATGGAGACGGCACGCAATACCACTATATGAAAAGCATAGCCAAGGGCCATTACTACCACACTATGGATGTGGAATTCCTGAATTGATTTTGTGAAGTTTTTAAAAAATTATTGAAAATTGATATTTTTTCATATGAAATTTCTGTGAGGGATTTTGGTCATTGTGGGCAAATATGGAGACGGCACGCAATACCACTATAAAAAAAGTATAGCCAAAGGCCATTGCTACCACATTATGGAAGTGGAATTCCTGAATTGATTTTGTGAAGTTTTTAAAAAATTATTGAAAATTGATATTTTTTCATATGTAATTTCTGTGAGGGATTTTGGTCATTGTGGGCAAATATGGAGACGGCACGCAATACCACTATATGGAAAGTATAGCCAAAGGCCATTGCTACCACATTATGGAAGTGGAATTCCTGAATTGATTTTGTGAAGTTTTTAAAAAATTATTGAAAATTGATATTTTTTCATATGAAATTTCTGTGAGGGATTTTGGTCATTGTGGGCAAATATGGAGACGGCACGCAACACCACTATATAGAAAGTATAGCAAGGGGCCATTGCTAGCACACCATGGATGTGGAATTCCTGAATTGATTTTGTGAAGTTTTTAAAAAATTATTGAAAATTAATATTTTTTCATATGAAATTTCTGTGAGGGATTTTGGTCATTGTGGGCAAATATGGAGACGGCACGCAATACCACTATATGGAAAGTATAGCCAGAGGCCATTGCTACCACATTATGGAAGTGGATTTCCTAAATTGATTTTGTGAAGTTTTTAAAAAATTATTGAAAATTGATATTTTTTCATATGAAATTTCTGTGAGGGATTTTGGTCATTGTGGGCAAATATGGAGACGGCACGCAATACCACTATATGGAAAGCATAGCCAAGGTCCATTACTACAACAGCATGGATGTGAAATTCCTGAATTGATTTTGTGAAGTTTTAAAAAAATGTTTGAAAATTTTATTTCTCATATGAAATTTCTGTGAGGGATTTTGGTCATTGTGGGAAAATATGGAAAATATCAATTTTCAATCATTTTTTAAAAACTTCACAAAATCAATTCAGGAATTCCACATCCATAGTGTGCTAGCAATGGCCTCTGGCTATACTTTTCATATAGTGGTGTTGCGTGCCGTCTCCATATTTGCCCACAATGACCAAAATCCCTCACAGAAATTTCATATGAGAAATAAAATTTTCAAACATTTTTTTAAAACTTCACAAAATCAATTCAGGAATTTCACATCCATGCTGTTGTAGTAATGGACCTTGGCTATGCTTTCCATATAGTGGTATTGCGTGCCGTCTCCATATTTGCCCACAATGACCAAAATCCCTCACAGAAATTTCAAATGAAAAAATATCAATTTTCAATAATTTTTTAAAAACTTCACAAAATCAATTCAGGAATTCCACTTCCACAATGTGGTAGCAATGGCCCCTGGCTATACTTTCCATATAGTGGTGTTGCGTGCCGTCTCCATATTTGCCCACAATGACCAAAATCCCTCACAGAAATTTCATATGAGATATAAAATTTTCAAACATTTTTTTAAAACTTCACAAAATCAATTCAGGAATTCCACTTCCATAATGTGGTAGCAATGGCCTCTGGCTATACTTTCCATATAGTGGTGTTGCGTGCCGTCTCCATATTTGCCCACAATGACCAAAATCCCTCACAGAAATTTCATATGAAAAAATATCAATTTTCAATAATTTTTTAAAAACTTCACAAAATCAATTCAGGAATTCCACTTCCACAATGTGGTAGCAATGGCCCCTGGCTATACTTTCCATATAGTGGTATTGCGTGCCGTCTCCATATTTGCCCACAATGACCAAAATCCCTCACAGAAATTTCATATGAGAAATAAAATTTTCAAACATTTTTTTAAAACTTCACAAAATCAATTCAGGAATTTCACATCCATGGTGTGGTAGTAATGGACCTTGGCTATGCTTTCCATATAGTGGTATTGCGTGCCGTCTCCATATTTGCCCACAATGACCAAAATCCCTCACAGAAATTTCATATGAAAAAATATCAATTTTCAATAATTTTTTAAAAACTTCACAAAATCAATTTAGGAATTCCACTTCCATAATGTGGTAGCAATGGCCTCTGGCTATACTTTCCATATAGTGGTATTGCGTGCCGTTTCCATATTTGCCCACAATGACCAAAATCCCTCACAGAAATTTCATATGAAAAAATATTAATTTTCAATAATTTTTTAAAAACTTCACAAAATCAATTCAGGAATTCCACATCCATGGTGTGCTAGCAATGGCCCCTTGCTATACTTTCTATATAGTGGTGTTGCGTGTCGTCTCCATATTTGCCCACAATGACCAAAATCCCTCACAGAAATTTCATATGAAAAAATATCAATTTTCAATCATTTTTTAAAAACTTCACAAAATCAATTCAGGAATTCCACATCCATAGTGTGCTAGCAATGGCCTCTGGCTATACTTTCCATATAGTGGTATTGCGTGCCGTCTCCATATTTGCCCACAATGACCAAAATCCCTCACAGAAATTTCATATGAGAAATAAAATTTTCAAACATTTTTTTAAAACTTCACAAAATCAATTCAGGAATTCCACTTCCATACTGTGGTAGTAATGGCCTCTGGCTATACTTTTCATATAGTGGTGTTGCGTGCCGTCTCCATATTTGCCCACAATGACCAAAATCCCTCACAGAAATTTCAAATGAAAAAATATCAATTTTCAATAATTTTTTAAAAACTTCACAAAATCAATTCAGGAATTCCACTTCCATAATGTGGTAGCAATGGCCTCTGGCTATACTTTCCATATAGTGGTGTTGCGTGCCGTCTCCATATTTGCCCACAATGACCAAAATCCCTCACAGAAATTTCATATGAGAAATAAAATTTTCAAACATTTTTTTAAAACTTCACAAAATCAATTCAGGAATTCCACTTCCATACTGTGGTAGCAATGGCCTCTGGCTATACTTTCCATATAGTGGTGTTGCGTGCCGTCTCCATATTTTCCCACAATGACCAAAATCCCTCACAGAAATTTCATATGAGAAATAAAATTTTCAAACATTTTTTTAAAACTTCACAAAATCAATTCAGGAATTCCACTTCCATACTGTGGTAGTAATGGCCTCTGGCTATACTTTGCATATAGTGGTGTTGCGTGCCGTCTCCATATTTGCCCACAATGACCAAAATCCCTCACAGAAATTTCATATGAGAAATAAAATTTTCAAACATTTTTTTAAAACTTCACAAAATCAATTCAGGAATTTCACATCCATGGTGTGGTAGTAATGGACCTTGGCTATGCTTTCCATATAGTGGTATTGCGTGCCGTCTCCATATTTGCCCACAATGACCAAAATCCCTCACAGAAATTTCATATGAAAAAATATCAATTTTCAATAATTTTTTAAAAACTTCACAAAATCAATTTAGGAATTCCACTTCCATAATGTGGTAGCAATGGCCTCTGGCTATACTTTCCATATAGTGGTATTGCGTGCCGTCTCCATATTTGCCCACAATGACCAAAATCCCTCACAGAAATTTCATATGAAAAAATATTAATTTTCAATAATTTTTTAAAAACTTCACAAAATCAATTCAGGAATTCCACATCCATGGTGTGCTAGCAATGGCCCCTTGCTATACTTTCTATATAGTGGTGTTGCGTGCCGTCTCCATATTTGCCCACAATGACCAAAATCCCTCACAGAAATTTCATATGAAAAAATATCAATTTTCAATAATTTTTTAAAAACTTCACAAAATCAATTCAGGAATTCCTATTCCATAGTGTGGTAGTAATGGCCTCTGGCTATACTTTTCATATAGTGGTATTGCGTGCCGTCTCCATATTTTCCCACAATGACCAAAATCCCTCACAGAAATTTCATATGAGAAATAAAATTTTCAAACATTTTTTTAAAACTTCACAAAATCAATTCAGGAATTCCACTTCCATACTGTGGTAGTAATGGCCTCTGGCTATACTTTTCATATAGTGGTGTTGCGTGCCGTCTCCATATTTGCCCACAATGACCAAAATCCCTCACAGAAATTTCATATGAGAAATAAAATTTTCAAACATTTTTTTAAAACTTCACAAAATCAATTCAGGAATTTCACATCCATGGTGTGGTAGTAATGGACCTTGGCTATGCTTTCCATATAGTGGCATTGCGTGCCGTCTCCATATTTGCCCACAATGACCAAAATCCCTCACAGAAATTTCATATGAAAAAATATCAATTTTCAATAATTTTTTAAAAACTTCACAAAATCAATTTAGGAATTCCACTTCCATAATGTGGTAGCAATGGCCTCTGGCTATACTTTCCATATAGTGGTATTGCGTGCCGTCTCCATATTTGCCCACAATGACCAAAATCCCTCACAGAAATTTCATATGAAAAAATATCAATTTTCAATAATTTTTTAAAAACTTCACAAAATCAATTTAGGAATTCCACTTCCATAATGTGGTAGCAATGGCCTCTGGCTATACTTTCCATATAGTGGTATTGCGTGCCGTCTCCATATTTGCCCACAATGACCGAAATCCCTCTCAGAAATTTTATATGAAAAAATATTAATTTTCAATAATTTTTTAAAAACTTCACAAAATCAATTCAGGAATTCCACATCCATGGTGTGCTAGCAATGGCCCCTTGCTATACTTTCTATATAGTGGTGTTGCGTGCCGTCTCCATATTTGCCCACAATGACCAAAATCCCTCACAGAAATTTCATATGAAAAAATATCAATTTTCAATAATTTTTTAAAAACTTCACAAAATCAATTCAGGAATTCCACTTCCATAGTGTGGTAGTAATGGCCTCTGGCTATACTTTCCATATAGTGGTGTTGCGTGCCGTCTCCATATTTGCCCACAATGACCAAAATCCCTCACAGAAATTTCATATGAAAAAATATAGATTTTCAATAATTTTTTAAAAACTTCACAAAATCAATTCAGGAATTCCACTTCAATAATGTGGTAGCAATGGCCTCTGGCTATACTTTCCATATAGTGGTGTTGCGTGCCGTCTCCATATTTGCCCACAATGACCAAAATCCCTCACAGAAATTTCATATGAAAAAATATCAATTTTCAATAATTTTTTAAAAACTTCACAAAATCAATTTAGGAATTCCACTTCCATAATGTGGTAGCAATGGCCTCTGGCTATACTTTCCATATAGTGGTATTGCGTGCCGTCTCCATATTTGCCCACAATGACCAAAATCCCTCACAGAAATTTCATATGAAAAAATATTAATTTTCAATAATTTTTTAAAAACTTCACAAAATCAATTCAGGAATTCCACATCCATGGTGTGCTAGCAATGGCCCCTTGCTATACTTTCTATATAGTGGTGTTGCGTGTCGTCTCCATATTTGCCCACAATGACCAAAATCCCTCACAGAAATTTCATATGAAAAAATATCAATTTTCAATCATTTTTTAAAAACTTCACAAAATCAATTCAGGAATTCCACATCCATAGTGTGCTAGCAATGGCCTCTGGCTATACTTTCCATATAGTGGTATTGCGTGCCGTCTCCATATTTGCCCACAATGACCAAAATCCCTCACAGAAATTTCATATGAGAAATAAAATTTTCAAACATTTTTTTAAAACTTCACAAAATCAATTCAGGAATTCCACTTCCATACTGTGGTAGTAATGGCCTCTGGCTATACTTTTCATATAGTGGTGTTGCGTGCCGTCTCCATATTTGCCCACAATGACCAAAATCCCTCACAGAAATTTCAAATGAAAAAATATCAATTTTCAATAATTTTTTAAAAACTTCACAAAATCAATTCAGGAATTCCACTTCCATAGTGTGGTAGTAATGGCCTCTGGCTATACTTTCCATATAGTGGTGTTGCGTGCCGTCTCCATATTTGCCCACAATGACCAAAATCCCTCACAGAAATTTCATATGAAAAAATATCAATTTTCAATAATTTTTTAAAAACTTCACAAAATCAATTCAGGAATTCCACTTCCATAATGTGGTAGCAATGGCCTCTGGCTATACTTTGCATATAGTGGTATTGCGTGCCGTCTCCATATTTGCCCACAATGACCAAAATCCCTCACAGAAATTTCATATGAAAAAATATCAATTTTCAATAATTTTTTAAAAACTTCACAAAATCAATTCAGGAATTCCACATCCATGGTGTGCTAGCAATGGCCCCTTGCTATACTTTCTATATAGTGGTGTTGCGTGCCGTCTCCATATTTGCCCACAATGACCAAAATCCCTCACAGAAATTTCATATGAAAAAATATCAATTTTCAATAATTTTTTAAAAACTTCACAAAATCAATTCAGGAATTCCTATTCCATAGTGTGGTAGTAATGGCCTCTGGCTATACTTTTCATATAGTGGTATTGCGTGCCGTCTCCATATTTTCCCACAATGACCAAAATCCCTCACAGAAATTTCATATGAGAAATAAAATTTTCAAACATTTTTTTAAAACTTCACAAAATCAATTCAGGAATTCCACTTCCATACTGTGGTAGTAATGGCCTCTGGCTATACTTTTCATATAGTGGTGTTGCGTGCCGTCTCCATATTTGCCCACAATGACCAAAATCCCTCACAGAAATTTCATATGAGAAATAAAATTTTCAAACATTTTTTTAAAACTTCACAAAATCAATTCAGGAATTTCACATCCATGGTGTGGTAGTAATGGACCTTGGCTATGCTTTCCATATAGTGGTATTGCGTGCCGTCTCCATATTTGCCCACAATGACCAAAATCCCTCACAGAAATTTCATATGAAAAAATATCAATTTTCAATAATTTTTTAAAAACTTCACAAAATCAATTTAGGAATTCCACTTCCATAATGTGGTAGCAATGGCCTCTGGCTATACTTTCCATATAGTGGTATTGCGTGCCGTCTCCATATTTGCCCACAATGACCAAAATCCCTCACAGAAATTTCATATGAAAAAATATCAATTTTCAATAATTTTTTAAAAACTTCACAAAATCAATTTAGGAATTCCACTTCCATAATGTGGTAGCAATGGCCTCTGGCTATACTTTCCATATAGTGGTATTGCGTGCCGTCTCCATATTTGCCCACAATGACCAAAATCCCTCACAGAAATTTCATATGAAAAAATATTAATTTTCAATAATTTTTTAAAAACTTCACAAAATCAATTCAGGAATTCCACATCCATGGTGTGCTAGCAATGGCCCCTTGCTATACTTTCTATATAGTGGTGTTGCGTGCCGTCTCCATATTTGCCCACAATGACCAAAATCCCTCACAGAAATTTCATATGAAAAAATATCAATTTTCAATAATTTTTTAAAAACTTCACAAAATCAATTCAGGAATTCCACTTCCATAGTGTGGTAGTAATGGCCTCTGGCTATACTTTCCATATAGTGGTGTTGCGTGCCGTCTCCATATTTGCCCACAATGACCAAAATCCCTCACAGAAATTTCATATGAAAAAATATAGATTTTCAATAATTTTTTAAAAACTTCACAAAATCAATTCAGGAATTCCACTTCAATAATGTGGTAGCAATGGCCTCTGGCTATACTTTCCATATAGTGGTGTTGCGTGCCGTCTCCATATTTGCCCACAATGACCAAAATCCCTCACAGAAATTTCATATGAAAAAATATCAATTTTCAATAATTTTTTAAAAACTTCACAAAATCAATTCAGGAATTCCACTTCCATAGTGTGGTAGTAATGGCCCTTGGCTATGCTTTTCATATAGTGGTATTGCGTGCCGTCTCCATATTTTCCCACATTGACCAAAATCCCTCACAGAAATTTCATATGAAAAAATATCAATTTTCAATAATTTTTTAAAAACTTCACAAAATCAATTCAGGAATTCCACTTCCATAGTGTGGTAGTAATGGCCCTTGGCTATGCTTTTCATATAGTGGTATTGCGTGCCGTCTCCATATTTTCCCACATTGACCAAAATCCCTCACAGAAATTTCATATGAAAAAATATCAATTTTCAATAATTTTTTAAAAACTTCACAAAATCAATTCAGGAATTCCACTTCCATAGTGTGGTAGCAATGGCCCCTGGCTATGCTTTCCATATAGTGGTATTGCGTGCCGTCTCCATATTTGCCCACAATGACCTAAATCCCTCACAGAAATTTCATATGAGAAATCAAAGTTTCAATAATTTTTTAAAAACTTCACAAAATCAATTCAGGAATTCCACTTCCATAGTGTGGTAGAAATGGCCCCTGGCTATACCTTCTATATAGTGGTATTGCGTGCCGTCTCCATATTTGCCCACAATGACCAAAATCCCTCACAGAAATTTCATATGAGAAATCAAATTTTCAATATTTTTTTAAAAACTTCACAAAATCAATTCAGGAATTCCACATCCATAATGTGGTAGCAATGGCCTTTGGCTATACTTTCCATATAGTGGTATTGCGTGCCGTCTCCATATTTGCCCACAATGACCAAAATCCCTCACAGAAATTTCATATGAAAAAATATCAATTTTCAATAATTTTTTAAAAACTTCACAAAATCAATTCAGGAATTCCACTTCCATAATGTGGTAGCAATGGCCTTTGGCTATACTTTCCATATAGTGGTATTGCGTGCCGTCTCCATATTTGCCCACAATGACCAAAATCCCTCACAGAAATTTCATATGAAAAAATATCAATTTTCAATAATTTTTTAAAAACTTCACAAAATCAATTCAGGAATTCCACTTCCATAGTGTGGTAGTAATGGCCCTTGGCTATGCTTTTCATATAGTGGTATTGCGTGCCGTCTCCATATTTTCCCACATTGACCAAAATCCCTCACAGAAATTTCATATGAAAAAATATCAATTTTCAATAATTTTTTAAAAACTTCACAAAATCAATTCAGGAATTCCACTTCCATAGTGTGGTAGTAATGGCCCTTGGCTATGCTTTTCATATAGTGGTATTGCGTGCCGTCTCCATATTTTCCCACATTGACCAAAATCCCTCACAGAAATTTCATATGAAAAAATATCAATTTTCAATAATTTTTTAAAAACTTCACAAAATCAATTCAGGAATTCCACTTCCATAGTGTGGTAGCAATGGCCCCTGGCTATGCTTTCCATATAGTGGTATTGCGTGCCGTCTCCATATTTGCCCACAATGACCAAAATCCCTCACAGAAATTTCATATGAAAAAATATCAAGTTTCAATAATTTTTTAAAAACTTCACAAAATCAATTCAGGAATTCCACTTCCACAATGTGGTAGCAATGGCCCCTGGCTATACTTTCCATATAGTGGTGTTGCGTGCCATCTCCATATTTGCCCACAATGACCAAAATCCCTCACAGAAAAAAGAAATTTTCAATAATTTTTTAAAAACTTCACAAAATCAATTCAGGAATTCCACTTCCATAGTGTGGTAGTAATGGCCTCTGGCTATACTTTCCATATAGTGGTGTTGCGTGCCATCTCCATATTTGCCCACAATGACCAAAATCCCTCACAGAAAAAAGAAATTTTCAATAATTTTTTAAAAACTTCACAAAATCAATTCAGGAATTCCACTTCCATAGTGTGGTAGTAATGGCCCTTGGCTATGCTTTTCATATAGTGGTATTGCGTGCCGTCTCCATATTTGCCCACAATGACCAAAATCCCTCACAGAAATTTCATATGAAAAAATATCAATTTTCAATAATTTTTTAAAAACTTCACAAAATCAATTCAGGAATTCCACTTACATAGTGTGGTAGTAATAGCCTCTGGCTATACTTTCCATATAGTGGTGTTGCGTGCCATCTCCATATTTGCCCACAATGACCAAAATCCCTCACAGAAAAAAGAAATTTTCAATAATTTTTTAAAAACTTCACAAAATCAATTCAGGAATTCCACTTCCATAGTGTGGTAGTAATGGCCCCTGGCTATACCTTCTATATAGTGGTATTGCGTGCCGTCTCCATATTTGCCCACAATGACCAAAATCCCTCACAGAAATTTCATATGAGAAATCAAATTTTCAATATTTTTTTAAAAACTTCACAAAATCAATTCAGGAATTCCACATCCATAATGTGGTAGCAATGGCCTTTGGCTATACTTTCCATATAGTGGTATTGCGTGCCGTCTCCATATTTGCCCACAATGACCAAAATCCCTCACAGAAATTTCATATGAAAAAATATCAATTTTCAATAATTTTTTAAAAACTTCACAAAATCAATTCAGGAATTCCACTTCCATAATGTGGTAGCAATGGCCTTTGGCTATACTTTCCATATAGTGGTATTGCGTGCCGTCTCCATATTTGCCCACAATGACCAAAATCCCTCACAGAAATTTCATATGAAAAAATATCAATTTTCAATAATTTTTTAAAAACTTCACAAAATCAATTCATGAATTCCACTTCCATAATGTGGTAGCAATGGCCTTTGGCTATACTTTCCATATAGTGGTATTGCGTGCCGTCTCCATATTTGCCCACAATGACCAAAATCCCTCACAGAAATTTCATATGAAAAAATATCAATTTTCAATAATTTTTTAAAAACTTCACAAAATCAATTCAGGAATTCCACTTCCATAGTGTGGTAGTAATGGCCCTTGGCTATGCTTTCCATATAGTGGTATTGCGTGCCGTCTCCATATTTGCCCACAATGACCAAAATCCCTCACAGAAATTTCATATGAAAAAATATCAAGTTTCAATAATTTTTTAAAAACTTCACAAAATCAATTCAGGAATTCCACTTCCACTATGTGGTAGCAATGGCCCCTGGCTATACTTTCCATATAGTGGTGTTGCGTGCCATCTCCATATTTGCCCACAATGACCAAAATCCCTCACAGAAAAAAGAAATTTTCAATAATTTTTTAAAAACTTCACAAAATCAATTCAGGAATTCCACTTCCATAGTGTGGTAGTAATGGCCCTTGGCTATGCTTTTCATATAGTGGTATTGCGTGCCGTCTCCATATTTGCCCACAATGACCAAAATCCCTCACAGAAATTTCATATGAAAAAATATCAATTTTCAATAATTTTTTAAAAACTTCACAAAATCAATTCAGGAATTCCACTTCCATAGTGTGGTAGTAATAGCCTCTGGCTATACTTTCCATATAGTGGTGTTGCGTGCCGTCTCCATATTTGCCCACAATGACCAAAATCCCTCACAGAAATTTCATATGAAAAAATATCAATTTTCAATAATTTTTTAAAAACTTCACAAAATCAATTCAGGAATTCCACTTCAATAATGTGGTAGCAATGGCCTCTGGCTATACTTTCCATATAGTGGTGTTGCGTGCCGTCTCCATATTTGCCCACAATGACCAAAATCCCTCACAGAAATTTCATATGAAAAAATATCAATTTTCAATAATTTTTTAAAAACTTCACAAAATCAATTCAGGAATTCCACTTCCATAGTGTGGTAGTAATGGCCCTTGGCTATGCTTTTCATATAGTGGTATTGCGTGCCGTCTCCATATTTTCCCACATTGACCAAAATCCCTCACAGAAATTTCATATGAAAAAATATCAATTTTCAATAATTTTTTAAAAACTTCACAAAATCAATTCAGGAATTCCACTTCCATAAAGTGGTAGCAATAGCCTCTGGCTATTCTTTCCACATAGTGGTATTGTGTGCCAACTTTTTATATTCGAAAAAACATAAATATTTTATTCAAAAATCACTCTTTATAAAGGTGTTATTATTTTCACCTAAAAAATGTTATATTAAATATTTTTAATCATTGCTTGCTTCAGAGGTGTGTTCTATAAATTCAGTTTTTTTTTTTTTTTTTTTTGAATATTCCTATATAAAAATATCTTTAATTATAAAAAACAACTAAATTTAGAGTAATAACATTAGTTCTGTTAAGTAGTTAACATAGCTCTGTTAACTTATTAGGTTTGTGTCTAGGGTTTCAAATTTCAAATTTATCTTCACACACATGTAAACTTTTATGTTAATCTATATTGTTTTTATTTAAGCAAATAAAAGTTTGCAGATTTTACCCTTAGAGTTCGAGTTTCAAAAAATCCCTTGTTAGTAGAGTTTAACATCACTATTTGAATATCATTTCTTTGACTTTTGAGTTTGTTTTGTGTGGCTAAATTCTTTCTATTAAGTTTTAATTTAATTCGAACATCTAAAACTTAGTTATTGTCAACATTTGCAACTGACAATTGATACAAGGTGAGACTAAATATGTTATGGGCGACGAAAAAGGTGCTTTTTTTTTGAATTTTTATGGTACTTTTTGTATATTCTACGTTTATAGAATTGTAAAATACAGGACTATTGCTTCCAGGTGAGACTAAAAGTGTTTTGGGTGACCAAAAAGATTCTGTTTTAAATTTTTATTGTACACTTTGTGTGTTATACGTTTATGAAGAATTTTGAATTAGTAATTTTAAAGCTGAATTCCAACTCTGAGTGTAATGGACCACAAAAAATTCTCAATTTTATGGAATTTTTTTTTGTTGCAGTTTTTATATTATTTATACATAGAATTCTAAAAGTAGGTACTAATAATCCAAGTTAACTTTGATGATTATAGTAAAGTACAAAATGTCATTTTTATTATTTTTATAGTAATTTTTCCATTTTGTGGATTTAAAATATTTTATTTATTTATTTATTTATTTTATTTATTTTATTTATTTTATTTATTTTATTTATTTTATTTATTTTATTTATTTTATTTATTTTATTTATTTTATTTAATTACTATATCTCCGATATATCCTCATTGTACTGTTTTTATAAAATTAATCAGATAAGCAAATTTTCATAATTTCAACCAGATAACATTCATGGTAAATATTAATTTTTTCTGAAATAGTTTTGCAGTTTTATGTTTAAGTCGATTTTTGTGAGACGGTCTTCTATAGTAACTGCGAGTAATCATAATTTTTGTGAGGCTATATTCCTTTAATTTGAAAAAGCATTTTTACAGTTTTGTGAGTTGTATATCCCATGCCACTAGGGTCAACTAAAAGGCCGTTCCTGTTTAGTTTGAATTAAATTCGAACATCCAAAACCTAGTTATAAATGATAAAGTGCCAACATTGGTGAGGCATTTGTATGACGACTAGGCATGAACTAAAATTCTAAATAGTTATTTATACCAAAATCAATTGAAACGTATTAATTGTATATTGTAGCGAGCTGTTTTGCAAGAACAAAGAAATTTCTAAATATTATTACAGCTGTAACCCACTCATAAATTAAAATAAGAAAATAAAGATGTACAAAGTATATAATTTTCATTATCTTGAATGTTATTTAAAAAAAAAAATTTTAATTCATGCTTTAATATTTTTAGAAGTTTTTAAAGAATTTAAACAATTTTCGTTACCCTCAGATACCAATTTATCGCTTTTCGTAATAGATTTAGAGCGCTTGAACAACCCAAAAGTCAAATAGTGCTTCTTTTTTCAATTCGTACCTTGAAATTTACAGCTTAGTAAGTGAAAATTTAAGTATTAACCAAACACAATGCTCGGAACAAATTTAAAGATCGCCAGTTTTCCGATGAAATATGTTGTAAGGAAAATGTAACGTAACTAATATGTATTACAAAAAAAAAAAAAAAACAATTTTTAAATTATTAATTTTGCGAATAATTATTTGATCAAACATTTTAGGCAATTACGAAAAATTTATAAAACTACAAAATTTTACCTTAATATATTCATAGATTTCAATACAATATTAAACATTTGAAAGGGTATCCAAATTTAAAGTAACAAAGGTCAATGGAAACAGCTAGAAGGAAATTATCCGAAGCTTTTTATAACAGAAAATATATGATTGAGATGTAAAGAATATGTGGTTTCAAAGGATAGTGCCACTTGTCACATATCAAGAGAAACAATTGATCTTTTGAAAGGAAAGTTTGAAAATCGCATTATTTCTCGCAGAGGGCTAGAAATTAACCATCAAGATCATGCTACTAGACACCTTTAGTGTACAGCAATAATCCGACGATAGTTCAAGAGCTTAAAAACAAAACTATCGAGCAGATTTCAACCAGCGAGAATAGTTTACTAAGAACGAGATTGAGAATTTTGGTAAAAGATTTAGAGCTTGCCGAACCAGACGACTTGACCATCATATTTTTTCATTTCTAATCGGAACGTATTTTTTAATAAACAGAAAAAAAAATATATTTTGAGCATCTAAAACAAAATTTTTTTTAACACATTAAAATGATACCTTAAGATATTTAGTATTTTTATTTTTGATCTGTTATTTAATAAAACCAATAACAAAAATTAACCCTTAACCCGTGTGCTAAATTCACAAAAATTCTGCAAAACAACAGAAATATTACAGAAGAAGAAAGTAACAAACATATGGGTGTGCATATGACAAATACGTACAGAACATTTAAGGCATTTAATTTTCTATGTGAATGAAAACTTTCTTTTTTTGATTTAACTTTTGGCTTTCGATTGAACAAGCAAGTTATGTGTTACATCTGTGGCAACAAGTAATAACATCTCTTATATAAAAAGGTAACGTGGCCGCACAACCCAAACGCAAAAAGCTAAAGAAATTCAATTTAGACAGAGCGTTCTTTTTTATGTACATATTTAGGAAATTTTGGAAATCCAAACTTTAAAAGAGTAAAAAAGTGTGTAATCGATACTTGTTTATATTGTCAACTAAAAATGGTATGGGTTAACTTGAGAAGGTATTGTAATCTACAAAAAAATAGGCTGACAAGTGTCTGGCTCTTTTTTGAATTTCGATTTTTTTTTGTGTAAAAATGTTAAAAAACTGCATTCTGCTACTATTTTGGTTACCTGTGTAACTTCCATACTCATAAACATAAAAACAGAATTCAAATTGTATTTCAAAATATCAAAAAGATTTCGGCACCGTTTAAAACTTTAAAAAATTTTTTTGAGGGGTAAAATATCCCGTCTTGGCATTTTAAAAAAATTTTCTTATAATTCAAGTAGAGATACATTTTTCAATAGCCTTTTTTTGACAGATCACGTGTAAGTCGTGTCATGCTGTAATGTTATTTTTGTTTAGTATTGTTTGGCATTTCATAATGGAAAGACTTACGCCTAAACATACAAGAAAGGGTCTGAGGCTGCATTCTGCGGACCGGAACCCAGAACTGCTATGGGCAATGGGTTAGTGTGGGTGAAGATCTTTCAATGGGTGAACTCTATGAACTTGCAAAGGTGGATCGAGGGAACCACATGTAGACAGGCTCGTATGGTGCTCTGGTAGCCAGTTGGCAGGGGTGCAATGAAGATACTCGGTTTTAATCGGAGTACGATGGACTGGATCACTGTGTTGATTACAGGACATGGGAACTTCAAATATCATCTGAAGAGGATGCAGATCGTGGATGATGATATTTGTAGTATGTGCCTGAAGGATGCCGAGACGGAAGCGCATGTAGTATGCGAGTGTCCGGCGATGGCGAGCGGAAGATTAAGGATCACAGGCAAGCACACATTAAGTGTGAGTGCGATGGGGAACCTTAGTCTGAGAGAGATGCTGGCGATTGCAAAGGACTGTGCGATGAAGATTGTCGACAATCACCAGTCGGCAGTATGAAATCGTTTTCCTAGTCCGGAGCAAACGACGTTTGTGGCGCGGGACTCAGTGATTGAAGGTATACTGATCGGTGGACACGAAATCACTGAGAAGCGAAGGGGGTCGAAAAGGGACCCATGATAGTAGTGGTCTGCATCGATATTCCCCCTATATGTGTTATAATAATATGCAAAAAGGTGTAGATTAAAAACATGCTATTAAAATATTTTATTGTTTAATAAATATTTAAAAGTTTTAAACTTTGAATTTGTGCACTAATATGAGAAACACAAAAAGGCACTTGTTCCCATTTTTATGGTACATTTTATGGTACTATCTATTTAACCGAGCTGATATTGAAAATGTTGTAGTTGACCAAAAAGTTACTTTACGCATTTTTGTGGTACTTTGTGCATTTTCCGCGTTCATGATGCTAAAACTAATTGACTGAGGTGAGGCTGAAAATGTTATAGGCGAAGGAAAAGATATTTTTTGCATTCCTGAGGCAAGATTTGTGTAATTAGAGACTATTTATTTCAATTGAGAATGAAAATGATATAGACGATACAAAAGGTAAGTTTTCCTTATTCTTTGTAGTTTTATGTTTTATACGTTTGTAAACGTAGATTTCTTCAATACGATTACCTCTGAAAGATCCAAGGTAAGACTTTGAATAGTATGAGCGATACAAAAATACCTTTTCGCATTTTATGGTACTTTTTTATTATTCTTATTTGTGAATAAATAGAATTCTGAAATTGGGTAATATTAATCCAAGTTGAGTTTAAAAAATGTAGTCATTTAATAAATCTAAAATTTAGAAACTACGTGCTAAGTGCTGAAATTTGCCAATATATAAGATGATATGGGAAATAAAAAAAACTTAATCTTAATTATTAAGTTGATTACTAAATATACAGTGAACGCTCAGAAACGTGAACATCTAGTAACATGAACTACCCAAAAACATGAACATTTTCTTTATTACATTGACTACTCTAAAACGAGATCAACGGCTGAAGGCTCTAAAACGTGAACTTTTATCGAACGTTAAAATTCAATTTTGTAAGCTTATTTAAGATATTTGCGATTCCCCGCAGAAGAATTTCGTAGTTTGTTTGTTGTAAACAACTTTTGTTGCATGATAAATAGCTTAAGTATTAATGCGGTAGTTCTACTGGAAGCATCTCTCTGTGCTGACTATACATATAAGTATATAAATAATATAAACAAGTGAAAATATGTCCAATAAAACCCCAGACGTATTAAATCTTCAAGAAAAGTTAGATATTTTAGAGCTTTTACGCAAAGGTTCATCTGTAACTGGTTTGTGGAATAAGTATTATGTCGCCAAATCGACGATTTGTTCAATAAGAAACAATAAAGATGCAATTTCGAAATGCGTTAATAATACATTTTCGGGTCCTGAAAAACGGAAAACACTGCATACTTTGGAGCTCCCAAAAATAGCAAAATCTCTGTACAAATGGTTTACCCAACTTCGAAATAAAAACCTACCGGTTAGCCGCGTTATGATTAAAAGGAAGCTATTGAGTTGCACAATCAAATTAAGGAATATAACCATGCTAAACCTCTATTTTGGATGAATTCAATAAATAATTGAGAAATAATTATCTTAAAAACCCTTTAGCAAACCATAGTAGCTATGTAGTACATTAAAGTATGGCAGAAACTTACAAAAAGTGGAATTAAAACATGTTTCATAGATGAAAATAACGTACATACTTTATTCTAAATTAAATAAAGGAGACTGAAATATGATTTAGAAAAAATGCAATCTAAAACGTGAACAAAATTGAAAACCGGAATACACTTGGTAAAAATTAGTTCACATTTCTGCGAGTTTACTGTAAATAATAAATAGTTCACCGCTTTGTCTTTTTTCCTAATTAATTATAGAAACTAGTTTTCATCTATTTAAACGAATAGTAATTTAGTTATTTAAAAAAGAACTTCAGTTTTAAAAAAATTGTAACAACTGCGCCAGCAAGCTACTAGATATGTGGCTAGTAGCTTGTAAAGTAAATAACGAAAATGCAAAAATGAATTTATGCAACATTTTACTGCCTAATGCAAAAACATTCGTTCTAAATGTCTACATTAATTCGAAATAAAGTATCATTAACCAATGACACATCAGTTTATTTTTATCTAAGTTCTGTGCACTTATTTCAATGGAGTTTCATTCATTAATAAACTCACATAAACACATAATCACCAATGACACCCTGATATTGTAATCATTAGTATTTTACTGTTGTGTAACCACTTCATCATCCGTTAAACCCCTGCAAAATTACTTGTCATGTTTTTTCTTCTTTTTTTTCCTGGGTATGGCCGTATGAAATATTATAATTTTTGTATTGCAATTACCTTTGCTTGCTATTTGGATTATAATTATCACATTTCACAAATAATTTCTATATGTAAAGAAAGAAGAGACACTTTAGTAAACAACAAAACAATTTAAAAAACAGTTTTTCTCAAAACAAGATTTTTTGATATAATCTATTATTACGCATTGCCACAGCTATTTGCATGACGCTAAATATATAAATATCTTCAATTATAAAATGTTAAGTAAGTGTTTTACCACAGAGTTAACAACACAATAAAATCGCAATCATAAAAAATGTTATATCAAGTCAACGTTGTATTTCATATAATCTTATGTAAAAACATTTTTTTGGCAACCGCATTTGTATGTACGAAATAAAGATAAAAATATAAAGCCAATCACAATCGCAATCACTCAAAAACACATGTAGAATAAAGTAAATGGAAAACAAGTAAGAGTGCTACATTCGGCCATATCGAATCTTCTATACCTTTCACAACGTGTAGTCATGCAATAACAATTGTATCAAAATTCATCTCATTAATATGAAACACGTACATACATAAGTTAATGTTTTATTGTCATTATAAAGACTTTATCAGCTCAAAAACATCCATTTTTAAAATTTTTTTTTGTCTTAAATGGGAATCCAGTATGTATTGGTGTAAAAAGACGAGTTGGTCTAGGTTTTTTTTTATCATATCTCAGCTGTATATAAAGCGATTTTTCTGATTTTCAATACCGATTTGCTCCCGAATATTTCCGAAATGTTGATTTCAACGTACAGGCGGACAGATAAACAAGGCTTTGTTGACTCCCATATTCATAAGCTTTCAGAAACTATATACTTTATGGGGTCGGAAATGAAAATTGTAGAAATTTCACACGGAATGACAAACCTATAAATACTTTTACACTTACTGTGAAGGGAGGGTATAAAAATATCACAATTGTTTGTGCAAACATACAAAAAATACACAAATATTACACACTTTATGCATCGCTTTTATAGATTCATAAATATAGACATACCCTTCACACAATTTCTAACCGGAAAAAATAAAGAAAAAAGTAAGAGTGTCATATTCGGCCGTGGCAAATATAAAAACACTCTTCATCATAATATACCTAAATGTTATTGCAATATCATAGCGTAGCCTTGATTTCATATTTATTGTTATACGCCATTTTGCTTTATTTTTTTTTTGACACCATCTTTGATTTTGTATTTTTTAAAAGTTAATTGTTTGTAACTAGTCAAGGCCATACACTTGCTAATGTTAGCTTTACATTATCTAAGTGCTCATCTGATCTCAAAAACTGCTTTAAGTCTAGACATTAACGACCCTATTCATAACAAAAAGTTTGCCACAGTTTATACACTACGTACAACTATAACTAGAATGCCGATTTATCTTGGCAGATCGTTGGCACAGAGTTTATTCATAAGAAACTTTTATCCATCAGCCAACTTTTCATAAATTAACTCTGAAATTGCAAGATACTCCTCAAAAATGCAACCATTATTTGTACATCATCCCTGATTTGACATTTTTTGTTTTTCCATTATTATTAACATCTTTTAAAATGGAAAACTGAATTAAAAAAATAAAACAACAATATAATTGTTTACAAAAATGGAAAAGCAAGGCAAGGTATGTAAATTGGGAACAGGATGAAAAGATAGGTGAAACAAGTAAAAGCGCTATATTCGGCCGTGCCGAATCTTATATACCCTTCACAACGTGTAGTCATGCAATAACAGTAAATTCACGTATGTATGTTAAAAAAAACAAAAAAAAATAAAAAATAAAAAAAAAATTTAAAAAAAAAAATTATTATATACATATATAATATATATAAAACAAAAAAAAAATTAAAAAAAAAAATTAAAAAAAAAAAAATAAAAAAAAATAATAATAAAAATATATATAATATATTAAATAAAAAATAAAAAAAAATAAAAAAAAATTAAAAAAAAAAATTTTAAAAAAATGTAAAAAAAAATTTTTTTGCCTCAGCTGGGATTCGATGCCACGTTTTCTCTAACCAGTATACACGTTTGTATGTATGTATGTTGTTGTTGTAATGTTGTTTTTATGAAAAGAAAATCGAGGTGGTCGTGGGTTTTTGCTCATATCTCAGTTGTTTATGTACCGATGTTTCTGATTTTCAATACCGATCTACTCCCGAATATTTCTGATATTTTAATACCTTACCCGGGTCCAACCTATGTCGGGGGGCTTCAAAAAGTTGATTTCAACATACACACGGACAGACGGTCAGACGGACAGACGGACAGACGGACAGACGGTCAGGGCTTAATCGACTCCTCTATTCATAAGCTTTCAGAAAATATATACTTTATGGGGTCGGAAATGAAAATTGTAGAAATTTCACACGGAATGACAAACCTATATATACCCTTTTTCACTGTGTGAAGGGTATAAAAATAGCGGTTATGTAAAACAAAAACACAGAACAGCTGTTTTTTATAAGTTGGCAAACGTTTGGCAGCTCGTTAGCCAGAGTTTGGCATGTGTGTTATGAATAAACTTTATGCTAACTTTATGTCAACTTTTTGCTATGAATAAGGTCGTCAATTTTTTAATTTTATTATCTAGGATTGCTTCCTACAAGTATATTTTCAATTTAATCCAGGAGAGCTTTACACTAATGTTTAATAACTCATCTCACATAAAAAATCAGATAGTCTGAAGGCAGCTTAAGGGATTTAAAAGTAAAATTATCCATCATTCTCTTTCAGACGCCATCTGTACATTGTACATGATTGAACACTTTATCATATCTGGTTGTATTTTACTATTGAAGTCCTCTTGACATCAACAATGTTGGGGAGTAATTATTATATTTGACCCCTATATCAGTCATTTAGTTAAGGACCACATCTTAAATTGAAAATTTGTCATAATTTACTGTATTGTAATGATCAAACCCTTTCATCTGTTATTAATACTGTGGTGGTTGAAGGGGGTATATTTTTAATAACTAGATTTGATTTGAGAACTTTATTGAACACCATTTCGAAGTAGCGGACATAATGAGTTTCAAAATTTGTATAGTGTATTACATTCTGCTCAGTAAGCCTCTTTTATTTGGCACCCCTGCCGATGCTCTTTTATTAGGTAGTCGAGAAACTAAAAAAAATCAACCACACTGAAGCAGCTGTGTTTTGGTGCTTATATCTCAGATAGTTTCGAAACGATTTATTAGTTGTTTCAGCGATACTTTTCAAGAATACGATTTTTTACGTGTCTTAAAATATTAAGGAGCTTCAGTAATTTATATATATTTTCTAAGTAATGTTTGCCAAAATACCACTGTAGTGGTATTTCATATCTGAAATAAAGGATGGCTAAATTTTAGGGGCCGATGTTGATTTTGAATAAAACACAAATTATTTAGGAGAATATTATCATTTCTTTTTATAATGATAATACTTGTATGGTTCAATTATGTATGGAACAAGATATAGGCCAAATGGCCGCAGTGACTTCGGCGGCACACCTCCATCCGATGGTCCAAATTTTCTATGACAATGTTGATGTTCAATTGTTGGGCACGATGATGAGTCGAGGTTGAATGCTCTTTTGCCACACTATCACGACAGCAATGTTTTCCGTTCAACGAACTAAGAAGGCATTCAAAGATGTTTTCATATTTCATACAGACCTGTTTTGCTGAAATTTAAATATTTTTCACAATTCTCCCGATTGTGGACGAATTTGAACGATTGTGTTGACCAAAAGAATTACGAAGTGTACGAAATACATTTTGATTTGAATGCCCATTCTCATAATAAGCCTGAATAACTTTAAGGTGTTGCATGGTTCAAATTGAGTTAATCTGAAATTGAGAAATGTTAAATGAAATGCAGAAAAAAAACTTAACGTTTAGGTGTGGTTCATATTCAACAAAGGCTAACTAACTTTTCCTAGATATTCTGTCATTATCACATAGAACTTATAGCCTAATATAAAAATATAATACAAATTAAAAAGAATAGTTCAAATGTAATACTTTAAAAATACAAAGGCTCTTAAAATTTAACCAACCTTTAGTAACAATGGTACCTACAAATTATCCGAGAGCTGGAGAACGTTAATTTTTATTGGAAAAAAACATCGACAGCTGTGTTTATTTACCAATATCTTAAAAAGTTGTAAAGCAATGGGGCTGGATTCCAATAATGATTCAATACTGAATATTTCCAAAAGATTCATACTTTATACAGATCTGTGCAATATGTGGAGACTGCTAAATAGACAGACGGACATTGCTCAGATGATTCCCTTATTCACAAACGCCAAGAAAAACCATGGGTGGGACATGATCGCGACGGTCATATTTTAGTTTCTATAACAATATTTGGTTGTCGAAAACAAGTAATAGTTATTTTTGTTTCATTTGATCATATATTTTGTCACGATAATCAAGCATTTGTTTGAATTGTCCCATTTAATATGTACTTTTCGTAAAAATTTCAAAATGGTTATCATTTAAAAATAGTATGATTTAAAAAAATTAATCCAAAAGAATTACATTATATTCAGAAGCATTAAAAATTACAAAAAATCATTAAATAATAGGTGAGACAACAGTATGATTACAAATTAATCAAGCTATGATTTTTTAATAATAATTTGATTTCAAATGTTCTTCTTCTTTCTGAATAAATTTTTATTATTTTAAAAGTTTGAAGTGTCAAAAAAATTTTGAAAAATTTACAAATAAACGAGAAAATGTAAAAAATATTGGTATAAAAATTCCAATTAAATTGGTAAGTACAATCAATATGTGTATGTCACAGCAAAAGACAATAATTTGCCGTAAAAATCAAAGATTGTCGATTTCAATTGTAGTTATATGATTTTTGAATGATACTTTAATTAAACATAATAATGATAACTGGTAACCACTATATGTTTTAACCATATTCAGACAATTCAATCATAGTATGTTGCTCTTAGGTTATGGTTACCACAACCATATATTTTCTTTGCGTGTAGGCTTTCATAAATAACATACGTTATGGGTACGGAAACTTATATTGTAGAAATTGGTGAAGGGTATAAAAAAATACTTGTGTTGTTACTGCAATCCAAGCGATCGCTTTGAGTGGAGATTTTCCGTGTAATTTGTTGTTGTTGCAACAATAAAAGACATGTACACATATTCAATCAAAACGATCGTTCTTTAACTAAAAACACCACATACTTCCAACGATTTGAAGATCATAGAACATGATATCATTTGCTTGCCCAAATAGTGTTATCGCTCAAAAGAGACCATTTAGTGACTTACTTATATTCAAATGTAGTGCGATTGTCCTATAATCAGTTTTTCTTTAATCAAAATCTAACATTTGATATACAGTAGTCGTGTTGTATTTTTATATATTTGATTCTAACTAATAGGTAACTGTTTCTGATATTTTGATATTAATGCAATACAATTTTACGAACAAAAAACTAATATTTGAAATTGATGTATTCTTTTTTTTATCAACAACTTATCACTTCTTTTCAACCTGAATCTTTTACTTGCTGGCAGGGTATATGCATGAGTAAATCTTTCTCTACATATATTTATTCAAATATATTTGAGCTGTTAATTTTGAAATCGTTATAAGTCCTCTTTTTTAAAAATGTGTTGTGTACACATTTTCCATCCGTATTTATGATTTAAAGCAATTAAATGAAATTTGCCAAAAAATATATTTTTTGAAGTTAAATGAGTCGCCCAGCATGTTATTTTAATTAAAGCCTCTTTCGTTTCGAAATTATTATTAATTATTATTTCAGTATACACTGAGTTTCATCAGATATTACTAGATTATTAAAAACATATTAAAAAGGAAACGTATTTTTTATGCTGATTTAATGGTGAGAAGTAGTTTTCCAGATTTTTATTAGTTTTCTTTCGCAAGTCATACGGTTTGGTTTTTGTTTCTTATACAAATTTATACAGCGTGAGTATTGTAGTGCTTATTAATCGTTAATCACTTGCTATTTTAATTATTTATGTACAAATAAGGGGACTCCTTAGCAAGTCTATCTTAACTATAACGATAAATTCCCTTATCAATATATTTTATTTTTTATTAAAAAGTGTGCCATTTGAACAAGTTAGCCGAATTCGTTAGCGAGATTAAGCTAAGCGTAACCGTAATATTGATTTATGGCAATATTAAGGCGGAACTGTGAAAAATTACAAATAAGGTTTACATAATGTATTCTGAAAATATATTTACGCCAAAAATTTAAATTTTACTAGCTGGGCCCGGTCCGCGTGGCTGTCCCCAAAATTTTTCTTTTATTTTGAACTGCCCATAGAGCAGTGGCGTATGTTGTAGATAAAATCAAAATCGCTATGGTATAATTTCTTTATACTAAAATATGTATCACTTTTTTATATAACTTCGATATGTTACAAGAATATTTTCGTAACTTAAGTCTTTCTATGAAAGTGGAAAGTGGGCGTGTCACCTTCATTTTAAGCCATAAAAATGACATTGACTAGAGAGCTATATGTAAATTTCATTATCATACCTCTAATTTGATCAGTTTTATGAGCTTTTTAATTTCACTAACAGTAGATTACGTAAAAAGTGGGCGTTAAAGTAGCCGTGTTGAAGTAGTTTCTGCTAATAAACAACTCAGAATTCAATAAAGAGTCCCTTATTCTTCTAAAATCTATATTCATAGAGAATTTTTATGAATTTTAAATAAAGCGTTATATGACAGGTGGGCATAAAAGTGGACGTGTCTCATTAATTTTTCGTAAGCACAAAGTCTCTGACAAAAAAGAAATGTTTGAAAAATTGCATAGAATTACGTTTTAAATTTTGAATACTTTTTTTACTCAGGAAATATACATTTAAAGTTTCATGGCTCTACGTTAATGTGTTTGGACATAATTGCATTTTATTCGATGTTAGAAGGACAGGGTTTTTTTGATCTACTTTTGAATTACGAGCTATAACTCTCTTTCTAGAATTCCGATTTAGCCCATTTCCAATGCCAAACAGACCTTGTGTATAAGAAATATTCTGGCAAAATTTGAGCCACCTAGATCTTTCTGTTTGACCTCTATCGTGCTTTCAACTGACGGACAGACGGATGGACATAGCTAGATCGTCATAAAATTAAACCCCGATTCAGAAAAGATATACTTTATGGGATCTAAAATGGATATTTTGATGTGTTACAAACGGAATGACAAAATGAATATACCCCTACCGTTTTTTTGGCGGAGGGTATAATAAGAATATATGAATATTTCTGAATCACATTATTAATTATTAATATTTATTTGGTTGTTGGGTTTAAGCTGGTTTATATGTATTTCACTGGTGCTTATGCCAGATCATCAGTAAACCTTTACCCAAATCCTTGAAAAAGTTTAAAATGTTATAAGTTATATTTTGAAATTCTCATTATAAAATGAGAATTCAAAAATAAAACAAAAAACTATAAAAAACTTCTTCAAAAACCCAACCAACAATTTTTCAATTTTAATTTATTTTATTTTTCTAAACCAGCTTATTTTTATAAACCAGCTTAAACCCAACAACCAAATAAATATTATTGAAAAATTAAGGGAGCATATCCCGAATAATTTAGTAAATATTATTAATTATTATTAAAAAAAAGTACACTTAAGTTAATTGTTTAATACCTTAACCAAAATCTTATTTTACATCCCTGCAATAGTAAATGAATTCAGGGAGAATTCAACAGATCTTGACATTATGCTTCCCCTGTGAACTGGACTTATAATGTCACCTGTATGAATTCGAATTATTTGAAGTTAAGTAAATATCTTTGATATTTTTAGTTTATATAAATCATTGTTTTATTTATCAAGCTAAAAATTTCAGTTTTTGATATAAATAATTCAATTTTATTCCAATATTTCGCTACCAAATTGGGTAGCTTTTTCCTGGAGATATTTAAAATTTAAAATTTTTTTTTTAAATCAATTTAAATGTTAAGCCTTCTCGATACAACAATAAATTGACTTACACCATTTTCAAATACAAAAGCTTGTATATTTTGATGCATAACAAAAACATTTTACGTATTCTTTTCCAAAAGTTATGTGATTATGAATGAGTAGTATTATGATAAAAAAACAATAACAACAACAGCAACAAAGAAGGTAAAAAGAGCACCCCCAGTGATGGGGTGTGTCAGTTCTGATAACAATTGTGTAATGCCAAAGTATAACTAAAGAATAGTATACATACATATAAACATATGTATTTATGTGTGCACACATACATAGAGCAACAGTGTAAAATTTTGTTTGAAATCAATAGAGAATGTTTTTAGCAGTTCTTATTTACGCTCTAGAAATAGTGATAAAAGCAATGATTTCATTTATAGTATTTTATGTTTATAAGAAATTGATAACATTTTATTTTATATTCACCTTTTTCAGGAAAATAATTTTTTAACCAGCTAAAACTGAACCGAGTTATTGGTCTTAGGGCAATTATTGGAACTTGGCTTTAAAGTTTATGTTAGTTAAAAATAACTTAAAGTGACCTTTAAATATTTTTCTTTATTACATCCTACCTGTAAAATAAATTTTTTTATGGCAATGCAATGGAAAATACCGACAAAACGAAGTAAATTTAGTAATTTTTTAATTACAATAGAAAATTTATATTTTCAAATTTTTACTTTTTATTGTAAGTAAAATTATTAATATATTAAGGGTTTATTCATAAAAAAAATTAAATGTACTTGAAATCTATTTTATAAATTTTTTGTATGAAAAATTTTAAATAAAATATAATAAAAAAATATTTAAAATTTTATGAACCATCGTTTCAGGAAAGTAAATATTATCAGTCACTATTTAGTTGCAAAAAAAAAAAAAAAAAAATTAAAACTTTAATTCATAAATCTTACGTTAAAAATTTAAAGTAAGATGAACTTTTCTTTAGTTCATCGGTTAAAGTAGAGTTTACAAAAAGCTAGTTATCGGCACGGAAATATCCTAATTTTATTAATTAACTAGCTAATACGCGGTGTGCTTCGCCACCCCCATCGTAATGGAATGAAAATTTTATAGTTCAAAAATACATTTATTTTGCAAGTGCCACGCTTACTATTACTAAATCAACCATTTCTTATTCAAATAATCATATAGACGTCAAAGTGTCTCTTGCTTCCCAGATATACGAATTTTTGTATTTAATTCATATGACAGGTGCCACGCCCACTATTACTAAAGCATCCATTTCTTATCAAAATAGTCATATAGATGTCATGTCATATTTAATACTTATTCTTTAATAGGGGTGGCACCCCGCCCACTTACAATTTCAAACCAAAGTATAGCCTATAGTTCCTTCCAGACATACAGAAAGAAAGCCGTTTAACCGTCTATAAAGCACAAACAAACATACAAACATATAAACATACAAACACACATTGATTTTTATATATATAGATTATAATAGTACAGGGTGGGACAAAAGTCGCGAAGGGATTTGAAAAATTAATAACTTTTCTAATTAAATTTTTTTTTTTATTTTTCTTTTTAGGACTTGTAAAATACATCTGGGAGATTAATGATGGAAGGTTACAACGTTATCCAGCGAACTAAAATCATAGAACCTTATTTTGAACATCATCGATCAATAATTCAAACTCAACGAGCCTATCGTCGTAATTTTAATGTGTGGAATTCACCATCCGAACCAATGATTTGACGCTCAGTGACACGTTTTCAACAAGGCTCGGCAAAAATACAGTAAATGTACAGTATGGTGCGCAATTACGTCCCAAAGAATTATTGGACCATTCTTTTTCGAAGATAACGATGGAAATGGTGTAACGATATATGGCGAGCGATATCGAGATATGGTCCAAAACTTTTTAAGGCCAGCTTTTTCTGACAATCGAGAGATGTGGTTCCAACAAGATTTGGCCACTGCACACACTGCTCGAGCCACTATGCATCTCATAAGACAGATTTTTGACGAACGTTTAATTTCAAAAATTCAGCATTCAATTGGCCTGCCCGTTCGCCGGACTTAACAGCACCATATTATTTCCTTTGGGGATATTAGAAAGAGAAGGTGTATATCAATAAACCCAGAACACTTGCACAGCTCAAAGAGAATATTCGAGCCGAAATAAGAGCGTTACAGCCAGATACTCTGACTCGTGTCATGGAAAATGCTATTAAAAGAGCTCAACTTTGCGAGGCTGAAAATGGTGCTCACTTACGTGACGTAATCTTTCACTCCTAAATTTAAAAAATCTACCAATATCATATTTTATTATTTTGTAAAAAAAAATAAAATTAAAAATTAAAAAAATTATAACTGTTTTAAACCCCTTCGCGACTTTTGCCCCACCCTGTAGTTCTACTAATAAGCATTAAAAATATTTAAACTGTTTTCAGTTTACCAAACATTTGTTTTTAAAAGAACATGGCTTTTAAAGAATGCCAAAATTTTTTCAATTAAATACTTTCTACTGGATTCTGAAATTTGAAAAAAAATCACATAAGACTTACAAAATTTATTAAAATATTTATTTAGGGCCACAAACTAACGCCTGAGATTTACAGATAATTTCATGTAAATACTGGCCGCATTCTTGAACTACAATTATGTCACACGCTTACCAGCATTTGGACGGTACTTCACCAATGGTAGTTGTAAGATTTCTTCAAGGATTGGAACTGTGACTGGCTTATTTCCTCACGTATTCCTACAAAATATATTGTAATAGGCACAAGTTGCATAATCTTGATGGTTCCAAAACGTAAGATTAAAATATTAAAGATGATATTTTAATTAAATAAAATATGAATTTTAAACAAGAAAGATTACTATTTTCGGCTGTGCCGAATCTTTTATACCCACCACCAACCTGATGCACTTTTATAAATGGCACAGAATTTATTATTTTGTTATTAATATTAATCGCTAAAATATGTATCACTTTCTTTGTATAACTTCGATATGCTGGTAAAATGTTTTCGTAAATTAAGTCTTTCAATGAAAAAGAGCATTGAAGCAGGCGTGTAGATATAGTTTCTGATAATAAATACAACTTAGATATTTCAATATAGTCCTTTATTCCTCAAAAATCTTTATTCATAGAGAAATTATATGAATTTAAGATAAAGCATTATATGGGAGCTATGCGTTAAAGTGGGCGTGTCACCTTCATTTTCGGACATAATGACATTGATTAGAAAGTCATGTGTGCGAAATTTCATCAGCATACCTCTAATTCTGTCGGTTTTATGAGCATTTAAATTTCATTGACAGTAGATTACGTGAAAAGTGGGCGTTAACGTAGGCATGTCAAAATAGTTTATGCCAATAAACTCAACTCAGATATTGCAACATAGAGTCCTTAATTCTTCCAAAATCTTTTTTCATAGAGAAATAATTTGAATTTGAGATAAAGCGTTATATGGGAAGTGGGAGTGTCTATCTATTTTTCATTTGTAAAATGTACTTGAGCAAAAATAAATGTCTGCAAAATTTCAGAATCATACATCTAGTTTTGTCAGTTTTATTAAATTTTAAATTTAGAATATACCGAAAAATATACTGCGCGGTATAAATTTTCGTACATTTTGATTTTAACTCCTTTATTGTTGCATGGATTTAAGCAATTTTCAGGGAAAAAATATCTTTTTTTTATCAGAAAATAAATACTCAAAGTTTCATGACTGTATATAAATGCGTTTGAACACAATTGCAGTTTATTTGATGTTGGAAGGACATGTTGTTTTGACCTGCTACGGACGGATAAAGCTAAATCGTCATAAAATTAAGCCCCGATTCAGAAAATATATACTTTATGGGATCTAAAATGGATATTTCGATGTATTATAAACGGAATGACAAGATTAATAAACCCCCATCATTATTAGAGTGATATTCAAACAATAGTGCCAATTTCGTACCATAGGAAGCAAATCCATCCATCCATCCACAATTTTAGCCTGCGTAAAGTATTGGGCTCTTGTAAAACGGTAATTAAAAACCGATTTTAAGCCTAAGTGAACCATCACGTCCAAAAAGGTAAAGGAAGCAATTAAAAAATTGTTAATGGGAGGATTTTCGGGAAAAGTGTTGTATAATGAATTTGTCCAACATTCGAATAAATAAACGTATTTTTTGGAAATTTTTCAATTGAGCAATTCAAGTTTTATTAGTCAGAGTAATTATTATTTAGTCAGAGTAATTCCCCTACAATACTTAGTTTTTTCACAAAAATCTTATTAAAATCGATTTTTAATTATGCTGTTATTGTGTGCGGTTATAATAAAAAAATTAGAATTCCTGTGTTTTGTTAATTTCAGCTGCATCCTTGTTAAAAAAAAAAAAAAAAAAAAAAAAAACACATCATATCAGCAAAAAATAACTGATTTTTCTTAAGTGAAATAATTGATTTTCCAGCGTGAAAAAATATTTTTTGTGTGTTCTATGTGTAAATGATGAAGAATATTTAAGATCCAAAAGAAGTTGTTTTCTACCGATAGCCTTTTTCTAAAGAACTATTACAAAAATTTGTTATGATATATATAAAACTTAAAAAAATTCAAGAATATTTTTTGAATTGATTGTAGTCAAATTGAAGAAAGTTCTACAAAAATTATTCCGTATTTCTTTAGAAATACGAGTCTCACAATTTGCATATGTATATTGCTTATCTACGTACACCATTAAGTAGATCTATGAAATACCTTACTTAAGGCAATAAAAATTCTTATTTGTGGTTTATATGGCTTTTTTTATGGCATCTTTTGTTTTTGTGTTGGATTTAAATAAAAAAATTTTACTTATACAAACACATTCACTTGTATTTGTAACTTTTAGTGTTTGAACATATATTTACTACTTAAAGTTTCTATCTATTCACATGAGTACATACGAACAATAAAAATAATCATAAACTTCTCTAGAAACAATAAAACTTGTTGTACACTGAGAGTGTAAAATTTACGCGAAACTAAAAAAATAGTCATATCGACTATACAACATAAAACTTTATTTTATTTACACTAGTTATAGTTTATACATAAAAGTGATATATGTGCATATGTATATGTATCAGAGATCTGCAACGAATACGCATGAAATAAGTCAACTTGAATCGTGATTCATTATTTCGTTGATTTATACGCATTCATACTTATTGAAAAGTCTTCACAACTTATACTCACTTTTAAGTTTAAGGTACTTATAGTACTCATATTCAGCAACACGTATGACTCATTGGATTTCTATTGTCTTTCACGCAAGATAAAAAGACGATCAAAAGCAAGTATGACTCGCGTACTCATTATAAATTTGTATGTTTTAACTAGGCTTGCGAGATTACAATTTGATCTTCACCATAATAATTGTGGATTGTTAAAAAAAATAGACAATTTAATTTAACAAAGTAATACAAAAACAAGAAGCAAAAATAAAGTGCTTGCTTCTATGTCTGTTTAAGAGATTTAGATTATGCGTATTATCTTTCAAATTTAAGTGATCACCTAAAAACGCAGTTTTTTAATTTGCTGCAAAAAGTTTAAACATAAAAATAAAAAAAAACAAAATAACCAAAACCAAAACTTAGCCTAAAGGCCATAATCAGTTGCACTTATTTAAAAATTAGATAGTGATACTTGCAAAAATTGTATCTTACACATTGTAAAATTGCAAATTTTCTTGCGGCCAAAAAATATCTTACACTCTCCGACCTGCCAACATTGTGTGTTTGTTCTTCATACAAATGAGAGCTGTTAATGTGTTTGTTGTTGAATCAACTTGAATCACTCTATGAAGTATAAGTATTTTCCTAAATATATGAATCAACGTGGGTATTTTTGCGAATCATATAAGTATGGGACGGTATAAGTATAAGTACGACTTATACCGTCGAACATGAGTACTAGTTCATTGTGACTTTTACTTATAACTCTACGTTGTTGTGGGTATGCGTACGTCAGCTCAGTTAAATTTCAATGATTTATTTGCATTTATACTCAAATTTTATGACTCACTATGAATGTTGAAAAAACGACTCAAAGCCGATCCCTGATATGTATAACCTTACTTAGTAGACACTAATTCGACTATTCTATTAAAAGGGGTTAGTTTTACATCAACTTAATGTGTTAATTTAAAAATCTAAACAAATGTTAATATATCGATGCCTTACTTCCTCAACCCATAGCTGCCAGATAAAATAGGGGCAAAATCGTCTAATTTGGAGAAAAAAATCGTCAAAATCGTCAAATAGTTTACTCAAATCGTCATAAAAACGTCAAAATAAAAAAACGCATTTTTCAGAACAAAACATTTTTTATTTAATGCATAACATAACAAACTTTTTAAATCCAGAGAGATCAATGGTTTTATTAGACCCTTTTAAGTTAAGAACATGACAGTAAATATAATACAATTTAGAATTAATTTCGAAAAATAAATATTAATATGTATATAAATACAAAAAATAATAAATATGGAATTGGCTGCATCTAATTCAGACTAATTGACAAATAATTATAATCATTTCTTTCTAAAGCTTCTACCGATTAAGTTAGCTTTAGGCAAGCGTAAGACGAGCACAACGTTAAAATAAACTACATCGTTTCGCTTTTTAGCCCATAAACTTATTTCTGAATCTGCAAACCAGTCTTCCTTAATTTTCTTCTTCTTGTTCGTTACCTGTGAAAAACACCATTAAAATTACATTTTAGCTACTACAAAGTTTTGTATAAAAAATGGATGAAATTTCTACTTACAGAGGAAGAGCTGCTAGAATTTTCATCATCTTGGTTTTCTATTGAAAATATAATGTTTGATTTTTAAGGTTTTAATGTATAATTAAAAAGAACTTACCATTTTCTTTAAGTATTTAAGCATATTAATTTGTCACTTAAATAATTTAAATAAATTTACTTAAAAAACTAAAATTGTTTAAAACGCATTTCCAAATTTATATTTGTTCGTGTTGTAGGTATCAGTTGATAATATATGGGATATACTATCCACTTTGTATATACTATGTACAAAGTGGAAAAATTACCCACACAAACACATTAAATAATGATCGATGTATCTCTTTCACTCTGTTCTATTATTAATAACATAAAAAACCGTTACAAATTATTTTTATTTAGTTTAAGGTTGATATAAAAGTAATGAAAAATGTTGCAAACTTGAATTCTTGAAAATCGTCAAAAACATAGCATAAATCGTCAAATCGTCAACACTTAATTTTAGCACGTAAAATCGTCAAAATGACGATAAATCGTCAAATCTGGCAGCTATGCCTCAACCTCGTATCTTAAAAAATAAAATTTTTCAGGAGAGAAAAAAAAAACGGTTCATCTTTTTATACTTCGGTGTTTGGTTAAAAGTTTAAATGCAATTATTAAGGAATTGATTGTATTTATGTATATTAGTAGTAATAATATACTAAGCATTTTTAGTTAAAGCATAAAACAATCGTTTGATATGGAAAAGTCAAAACCGTATTTTTTAAGTTACGAGGTTGAGGAAATAAGGCATCGATATGGTTAATTTTAAACTTTATAAAAACATTTTATTTATATTTTTTCAACACAAATAAATATAATATAAGTGTAAAGTATTTATTTAGTATGATTTAGAAGAAATATATATTGTTATGATTTTGTATTACATATATAATTGCCGACATTAAATAAAACATTTATCAAATTACATCGTAAATTATAATCAAACAAAGTAGTATACCTTCCTGGCGTACACCCTGTACTTAAGTACTTGCTAAGATGCTATATGCGGACAACTCTTTAATAGATTTACTTCTATTTCTTATGTTGAAGATCGAAGGAAAATGAGTAGATGTGACCTTGTTTAGTTTTAGTTTTCAAGTGCTTTAATTAATAAAGTTTCTTTAAATAAAAATACTTTAATCATTGTTATCTTTTCATACGATTTAACTGTGGTGCCAAGAGTATATATAATTTTGTCATTGCTTTAATAATTCCTACAATATTGATTTACGACCCCATAAAGTCTATATTATCTGCAGGTTTATGACTAGCGGAATCGATTGAGCCATGTCCATTTGTCCCTATGTTGGGTAAAATCAACTTCTACAGGCAACCACATGTTGCACATGCCGGTTTGTAGTCTCACTATTTTGTAAATGTCCGGAAATAAATGGCTGTTTAAATTCATTACAATCACATTACAACTTTCTGAGGTGTGAGGAAATAGGCACCACACCTCTGTTTTTCCAATATCTTGGCCATAAAAATTAATATATTAAGATAATTTCTTCTGAACAACCGACACAGTCAATGCGAATATCAATTGAAAGTGTTTGACTAGGGGAATTTTTGTTTTAAAAATGAAAATCCATAAGGGCCTCCACTACAAAATGGCGTACATTTAATTTATATAAAGGGTCCGCCAAATAATTTTTTTGTTTAAATTGCTATAAAAAAAATAGTGTGGCTTCGGCTGTGTTACGTGACACACAGCCGAATGTTCTGTTAAAATCAAATGTTGCCAATATCCTCCTTTTCAATTTTTGTGAACAAAAATTCGTTTAACACTCCTTGCTCATTTTCGGAGAAAAATTACCAAATTATGCTTCTGGACCAAAATCCGTAACAAGCAGTGACTCGTTTTGGGTGTATCGGCTTTTCAATGTATGCGTGTGGGTTTTCTGTGTCCCAAATGCGACAATTTTGCTTGTTTACATACCCGCCAAGATCAAAATGAGCTTCATCTGAAAAGATGATTTTTTTTGGCAAAATCGGCCAAAGTAATGTCGCAATATTTCCTAGCGTTGTTCAAGCGTATACACTGTCAAATCAGACATGAGCTAGGTGTTACCATTCACGAAATAAGCACTAGTTGGTTAAAAAAAACGTTAGATGGCGGACTCTTTATACTACAAAAAAAAAATTTTAGTGTAGACAGTTTTTTTTAATTTCATACGGTTTACAAATATATTCACAACTTGCGCCAATAAATTTTGACCCTTGTTACTATAAAACTAAATATCAATGTATTTCACAAAATAATTTTATGATTCATATGGGATAATTCATGTTTCATCTATGTGTCTAATTTTCTATCTGTAAAAATCACTCTCATGTCCAAAATACTAATCCCTTTTTAATGAAAGCAATCGAAAAGTTTTATTGTTCGTCGAGGTTTTGAGGAAATGTTAAAGAGCAAGAGCTAAAATAATTTAAGACAACAGATGACTACTTAAATCTTTTTTTAATGATATTTTACTTGATTTACCCTCCATCAACACAAGTTGTAAATGAGGGTAAATACTGAAGAGCTGCACAAGCATAAGAAAAATTCCTTACAAGCAATCTCATTAAATTTTAAGTAGTGTGTTTATATAACTCTCTCATTATAAAACCCATACATATATACGAACTTTAAAAATGTGGGTTTTGCTTAAGGAATCAAAGTCGAAATAGAATAACGTTGGAATAAAATAAAGCTGAATCAAAAGAAACATGAAATATAGCACTAAAACTGAAAAATATTCTTGAAAACATGTTTGCACGTTTCGATAGTAAACCCACACCTAAGACTTAAAATTTTCAGAAATCAGATGAAAGAAATAGAAAGTGTTTTCTCTTTAAATTGCCTTAAATGTTATTATTTGGAAACATTTCTCTTTAATATTTTTTACGTTTTTCGTATGCCTTCAATCGTACTCGATGTTTTTGATTTCGCTTCTTGTTTTAATATTCTATTTTGTTTGAAAGCAAAAATACCAACAAAACCGTAGACAAAAACTTTGTAAGTGATGGCTGATTTATTTAAGTGAGAGTACTGTTTTCTTATTTTTGTTTTGTTATTTAAGTTAACACTTAATTATAGTGACTGGAAATGGTGTGAATTAAAACAAATAACTTTAAAAACAGTTTTCGTAGCGAGCGTTTACTTAAGCGGCACATGCATAAGAAAAATAGTGTACAAGCAATCTCATTAAGTTTAAAATAGTGTGTGCTTATTACTATCTAATTAAAAAATACATACTTTTAAAAATATGTGTTGTGTTTTAGAATCAAAACATTCAAAAAAAGAACAAGAGTGGAATAAAACAACTTTGAAGATGAAATAAAACACTAAAACTGAAATAGAACTTTCAAAACATGTTTAAATGTGTTGGCGTCTGCCATGTGTTTATGTTTCTGTGTCTCGCATAAATCACACTACGTAAAGATTGGCTGGTGTAAATTCACCCACAAGTGTGGTGAGTCGGCGCTTGGTGAACGCCTGTAAAAAGGTTGCATATCTTAGATATTCTATTGTAAAACTTCAAACTAAAGAAACGCCAACATTAGTGCAACTTCAAAAAAGAAAATAATTTTAATAAAAAAGTGAAAAACCATAGAAAACAATTGAACCACTTGACAATATAACAAGAGAAAAACTAAAAAATAAAATAAAAACTCAAATATAACGAAAATCGAAAAGTGAAATGTTTATTTAATGGAGAAGAGCTCTTGAGCAACAAGTTGTATTATACCAACATACAGAGATACCCTATCCTAACCTGGACACAAGCGATCGAAGTAAATAAAATGTTTTGATTTTAGACACAGGACAAAGAAATTATAAAAACATAAAGACTTTTAATGTTCTGCAATGAGATGAGCTCACATCTAGTGAAAAGAATCTCTTATAAGAAATTGTTTTCGCTTTAAACTGTCCTAAAGGAAATGATAGTAACTCTGCTGCATAATATTTTCAAAATTTTTTCTAAAAAAATATTGTTTTGTGCTTGAATCTTTGCTTTGATTTATCGTTTCTTTATTTCATTTTGGTGTTTTGTTTTAATATTTTTTTATGTTTGAAAACACAAACACCAACAAATCTACATAGATGATTGATTAGTTTTAGTGAGGGTACTTTTGTGTTATGTATGTTTTATTTGTATCCAAACTAAAATATTGTAAATGGAAGTATGTAGTACGAAATAGAATATAAAACTTTTAAAACATTTTGCACAGTCCTTTAGTATAAACTCCTTATACAACTCAAACAAAAAAATATTTATAAAATATGAGACGTGTTTATATCTTGTATTATTTTAAATCGATAATTATAATTATGCTCGTCTTCCCCTCTCTGCTAAATATCTTTTTTCTGTTCTAATACTCCAACCAAAATTTGAGAAAATTCATTTAAGATGTTTATATTTAAACTCACCACAACTACCAACCTTAAATATGCAATTTTTATGTACAACAAAAAAAATATTTATGTAAGACCCGAATAATTATTTATTTATATTGTTAGTAAATACTTATAAACTTTAAAGTCGAATTATATTAAAAAACATCCAAACTATACAAAACATAGTTTGGTATTGAAAATAAGTTGATGCAACCAAATACAGACATTTTTAGATTAATTTTTAAAATATCACACAAAATGTAAAGGTATGTATGTCATTCCGTTTGTAATTTAAACTAAAATTTTCTGATTCCTAATAAAGGGATGTTAAATTTTAAGGGCCGCTTTTGAATAAAACACAAATTATTACAATTCTCCCGATTGTGGATGAATTCGAACGATTATGTTGACCAAAAGAAACACGAAGTGCACGAAATGCATTTTGATTTGAACGCCCATTTTCATAATAAGCCTGAATAATTTTAACGCATTGCTCGATTGTGTATCTTTCCATGCTTCAAAGTGAGTTAGTCTGAAATTGATAAATGTCAAATGAAATACAGAAAAAACTACACGTTTAGGTGTGATTCACATTCAACATCAGCCCCCACATATACTTCCAACTTTTTTATAGTTTCAAATTAAAAAATATGCTTTAGAAAATTTCGCTATTAAAAATCAGCTACTTATGTGGGCATATAACGAGCTGAGATATAAGCGAAACAACAAGATTACAAATTTTTTTTTCAAATAAAGTCAACTCCTATGAAGTTCATTGAAACGTTTTTTACATGTATATAAAACATTTACCTTTGGCAAGATTTACAAGAAATATTGGTTCATTGGATTAATTATCGACAAAAATAAAGACAAAAAAAATGTTTTGGAATTAAAAGTTCATGTAGCTAGCGGTGGCTAATATATGTGTATATGATGTGTGAAAGGTTTATATGATTTTAAATCCTGATTTATATATAAATCCTGATAGAATATAACAGAAGTTCTAAATATCATTTAATAATATTTTGTCAACATATTTTTGGTATTTGAAAACTTGTTTTTGTTAAATTTTAATTTAACAAAGATATTTGTATGTCATCTATTTACGTGGAAGCCTAATTTAAAATTTTATTTTATGTATGAAAATCATTATGGATCCACTAAAAGAAAAACCATGGTTACGACTTAGTAACGGTTATTTTTATATTGTTTTATCATTTATTTCTTTACAATAAACAACTGTTTGATTAAATTTCATCATTTAATGTCTATTTTTCATGAAAACTTCGATATGGTTGTCCCTTGGAAATAAAATGATTTACAAAATTATGATGACAATACAGTATGATGTATTCAAAGCATTTAAAAATGCAAAAAATCATTAAATAATAGGTGAAACAAGGTAATCATAAAATGTAATTTTAATACCCTTCACACAGTGAAAAAGGGTATATATAGGTTTGTCATTCCGTGTGAAATTTCTACAATTTTCATTTCCGACCCCATAAAGTATATATTTTCTGAAAGCTTATGAATAGGGGAGTCGATTAGGCTCTGTCAGTCTGTCCGTCTGTCCGTCTGACCGTCTGTCCGTGTGTATGTTGAAATCAACTTTTTGAATCCCCCCGATATTGCATGGACCCGGGTGAGGTATAACAATATCAGAAATATTCGGGAGTAGATCCGTATTGAAAATCAGAAACATCGGTTCGTAAACAACTGAGATATGAGCAAAAACCCACGACCACCTCGATTTTTTTCCACAAAAACAACATTACAACAACAACATACATACATACAAACGTGTATACTGGTTAGAGAAAACGTGGCATCGAATCCCAGCTGAGCCAAAAAAAAAAATTATTTTTATTTTTTTATATTTTTTTTAATTTTTTTTTATTTTTTTTTATTTTTTATTTAATATATTATATATATTTTTATTATTATTATTTTTTAATTTTTTTTTATCATTTTTTTTTTGTTTTATATTTATTATATATATTTTAATTATTTTTTTTACATTTTTTTAAATTTTTTTTTAATTTTTTTTAATTTTTTTTTTATTTTTTTTAAATTTTTTTTTAACATACATACGTGTTTTTTGTATATATGTACGTATTTCATATGGGATGAATGGTGATACAAACTACTGTTATTGCATGGCTACACGTTGTGAAGGGTACATAAGATTCGGCATGGCCGAATAAAGCGCTCTTACTTGTTAATAATAAATTGTGTTAATACGTTTAAGTAGAGTCATTATAACAAATAGCAAAAATCAGTAATTTGCTTAGGGAACAGCAAATATTGTCGATTTAATTTGTAATTATTATATTAGAATTACATTATACTTCAAATAATCATAATAATTATAACTGACAACCATACTATGCTTAAACCACAACCATACAATTCAATCATAGCATGTCGCTCTTAGATTATGATTACCACAACCAGATTTTTTCTCTGCTTGTCTAAAAAAAACTCATTATGGCATTCGCTTTTTCACACATTAAAATATTTATTTGCGACACGACAAACAATAAATTTTTTGTGTCTTGAGGTCAAATAACGGCATTCGTACACAATCAACATTTGTAAACTCCGATTATAATCTTTATACCAAAAGTGTAGACAATTCGAACAATTAGACATAGAAATTTTACTTCAACGTAAGATTTCGCTGTGTTTTTATTTCTGGTATTACTTTAGGATGATATAATTCGCATTGTGACTGATTATCTTATCGTCTAACTTTTAATATTTTTTTGTATGCCCTTTAGAGGACATTGTAAAAGGGTATATATAGCTTTGTCATTCCGCTTGTAATTTCTACAATATTCATTTCCAAATATAATGAATAAAATAGTCGAGCTCTAATCGGTAAAGTTATAGGCAAAAACTTTAAAATGTAGCTCCTTCAACCCCCACAATATTGATATCAAATGAAAGCGGTTTACCAGTAGAATATAGTTAATTACTAAAAATGTAAAATCCAAAATAACGTTTAAAACAAAATGGCGGAAAATTTTTCTCAATCCTATCAATATGGGTATTAAATAAAAGGGCCGAAGATGGCGTCGGAAATAATAAAGAAACCTGGTGTATAACATGAATAATGATGGATTATACCAATGTAAATGATTGTGATTATAAGATTATAGCACTTTAACTTGTTTAATTTATTACTGAAATAAGAGCTTCAGATATCGGTGGGATAATTTAATGTCTCACAGTGATTTCTTTTCACTTTTGTAGAAATGCTGTAAGTTAAAGTCAAAGATCTAATCTCGTAAACTGATCAGATGAGTTTAACGAATTATCAAATAATAAGTTGTCAGTAGTAAATGAAAAAAATTTTGTGTAATCGATCATGTAAATTTCTTGAACGTTGCGTTCAGAACAATGAAAATTAGTTTTTAATATGAAAAATATGAAATTATAATCGGAATATTATTCATTTATTTTGCTTTGATTTAAAGTTTTACGAGTTTTATTCGACATACTTTATGTTTCTTGAGAACAGCACTATTTAAACCATTAACGGAGACATCTTTATTAAAATGAATACTCAATCAACAAAAAAAAAAAAGAAAACGTTTTTTTAAGGCTTTCACAGAGCAGAGAAAAAGCTTGTTTTATTAACACACACACAGAAGTAGCCGCTATAAACAAGAATCAGAATATATATATTTTATGGGGTCTCAAATGAATGTACCTTTTACACTCTCTTATGAAGGATATAAAAAAAACAATTTACTACTTTATTCGTATTATTTGTAGTGTTAAATGGGGCTTGACCGGCTAAAATTTTTTTACTTTTCGAATAGTTTCAGTTTAAATACTAAATTGTTTTAGTTTCTAAACTTGAAAAGTAAATCACAATTTGTTACCTTAAATTTATGGCCCTTTAACATTTTCATGGTTGTTTTGTGTTAAATGTGAGGTTGACAACAAGTTCACTAACTCTTCCTACTTAGTGGTTGACATTGAATTCAATGACAACATTATTTATTGCTTCTGCTAGACTAGGTGTTCGTTGTTGTTGCTGTTGTTTTGGTTGTGTCTTGGCTGTCATGTATCATTTGTTCGCAAATGAGCAACAGAATGTGAAATAAAACTAAGAAGTAATACTGTCATTTTATGTTGTGTTTTTTTTTCTTAATTTTTTCTTTTCTTCCACTTTCTAGATGAAAAAACTTGTACTTTTAAGGAAAAGTTTTATTTTTGCACAAGTGTTTGAACTATAGAGTAAATATTTGTATCTGTAAGAACGTTTCTATAACTATTTATTCTGTAAACATTTATTGCCCCCTTTCGTTAACAAGGAGTTTCTGGGCTGACAAATGATAACTGTCAAGTATGTATATGTTTTAATATTTCGGTAACAATGTTAATCTTTATAGCACAAAGATTTGTTGAAATGCGAAAATAGTTTAACATTATGATTGTAATATTTGAACTTTTTTACATTGATTTTATCTTAATGAAGACAGAATTAAGCCAACTAAGCCAAAATAACAATATCCTTCCTATATCGAAAAAAATGTTATTGTGTCTTAACGTACCAACGTAAAGTGATAAAATTTCGTATATATATTTCCCGATAAAAAAAAATTGTTCCTGAAAATTTCTTAAATCTATTCATTATGAAAGGAGTTATAAATCAAAATGTACGAAAATTTATACCGCACAGTGTCCTTTTCAATCTTTTTACAATTTAAAACGTAATAAGTCTGTCACAATTGATGTACATAAGATTCTGAAAATTTTCAGATATTTCTTTTTGCTTCAAGTATTTGGAATAACGGAAAAGAAGGTGACACGCCCACCTACCATAAAACCTTTAATTGTATATCAATATAATTTGTCTAAACACAAAGATTTTCGAATAATAATAATATCTAAGTTAAGCTTATTAGTATTAACTACTTTGATACTCCCACTTTAACGTCCACTTACTAAATAACGTGTTGCCGTTTGATTCACATAATCTTTTTTAGGGACAGAGATTATGAAATAGTAAAGGTCTTTTTATAAACAACATCTTAGTTAAGTTCATTACAGAAATTACTTTGACACGCCTACTTTTTATATAGTTTACAATTAAGGAAACTTCAAAGCCCATAAAAAGCGACATAACTGGATGTATGAAAATAAAATTTCGCATATATCTAGCTTTCAGCTCAATGTATTTATTATCCCATAATAAAGTCAAGGTGACACGCCCACTTTACCGCCCATTTTCCATATAACAAGATGCCGTTAATTTATACAATTTCCTAATGGACAAAGATTTTAAAAGACTTAATATTTTGAAATAACTAATTTGAAATTATTAGCAGAAACTGCTTTGACACGCCTACTTTAACGTCCTCTTTTCACATAATTTACTGATAATAAAATTTAAAAGCTCATGAAACCATTAGAATTATATGTATTAGATAATAGAATTTCTCACATATAGGCATCTCCACGTCATCGTTAGTGACATTTCAATGCCTTACTTCCTCAGCCTCGTATCTTACAAAATAAAATTTTTCACGAGAGAAAAAAAACGGTTCATCTTTTCATACTTCGGTGTTTGGTTAAAAGTTTAAATGCAATTATTAAGGAATTGATTGTATTTATGTATATTAGTTGTAATAATATACTAATATTTTTTAGTTAAAGCGTGAAACATTCGTTTGATATGAAAAAGTCAAAACCGTATTTTTTTAGTTACGAGGTTGAGGAAGTAAGGCATCGATTTGTATTTAATTAGTATATATATATAGTATATAATTAGTGGAGTAATTTTTGCAAAAGTAACAGTAACTGAAACAAAATAAGATCTTTATGTTCCATTCAAAGGGTACTTCATTAAAAAAAAATTAATTATATTCGAATCATTGTTGTCTAAAATATCCAGAAAAAAAGAATATATCGTACGTGACATAAAACAGAAGTGATTTTGAGGTATATATGGAAATATGAAAAAATCTACGAATCTTGGGAGGTATTTTTTAGTTCTTTACACTAAAATAAATATTTTTCGTTCAAAATCAATCATACTTAATAGAAAACAATCTTTAAATGATTTTATAATAAATTGAATTTAATATCGTTCGTCACATATCGTACGTGACAGATTTTTCTCTAATAGTATTCTTAGGTAATAAAATTTATATTATGTTAAGAAAAAATTTAAATTCTTACTTAGGTGCTCTTGCGACTGTTCAAATATGCATGACGGAGACAAATAATGTTTTGCACTACGTACGTGACATTAGAATAACATCCAAGGGAAATCAAAAAATATTGCTAACTGGACTTTATATTTTCTTTTTTCTTATGGATCTGGTTAATTTTTGCTTTTACCGTATTTTTTAGGAATATTTACACTTAAAATTTATTTTTACAATTTAGTCGCTAAAAAAAAAATAGTTGATTGCAATTCTTTAAAATAAGGCAAAGAGATAATCACATTAAACTCTTATTATTGCTCTTAAAATAATTTAATAGGCTCTTAATAACTGCGTTAAGTAAAATTTTAGTGTTTTTATCAATAAACTTATATTGAAAAACATTCAAGAGTTTTTATTTTTACAGCCGTGGTTGACATATTCTTGGAATTTCCCATATTGGTTTCTAATAAACTTTATTTTATTATTTTTTTTTTTGTGCTTTAAATTCATATTTTTTTTGTATGGACAAGAGTTTTGTAAAAAAAACTATCATGTGTTATCTATGTGAAATTCAAACATTAATTATATTATTTAAAAAGCAGGAGGTGGAATGCCGACACAAAGTGTAATGATCTTTTGACAACCTCTGGCTACCAAATACTGCTCTTCTTCAACATTGCATCACCCTTAATATAGAAATACTTAAGGTTTTATTGTAAGAATAAATTTAAGATAATCAATTAATAGTAAATCAAAGTTACACAAGGAGAGTGATATATATTTTGGTATAAAAATATTATTCCACAGTTATGACTGTTAATAACAAAATAATAAATTCTGTGCTTTAGAAGTACATACAATTGGTGGTGGGTATCAAAAGTTCGGCACAGCTGAATATAGTGTGCTTACGTGTTTTTGTTTTTTGTACTTTACCTTTGACAAACATTAAAAAGTAGGACGGAAAATACTTTACTTTGTTTACTTTTGTTTACTCTGTGCTGCATAATACTTAAGTTTGCAACTTAAGTTGCATAAAGTGAGAAGAAAACATCCAACTTAGCTGTTGAAAACTTTGCTCAGCTAAGTTTTTCTTGTTTGTGTGTGTGTGGGCTGTGCTCTGTTATTAGTTGTTGTTTACTTTAGTTCTGCATCCCTTTTTTTCGTTTATTTTCCAAGTGGTTGAAATGTCAGTTTAGTAAATTATTAACTTAGAGCGCAGGAAGCAAAACAGAAGTTTGATGCTCGAAGAAAAACTTGTATCTATGACAACGGTATGATATAGGAAGCACTTGTTATTTAAATGATGTCTATAACTGTAAACACTTACACACTTTATGAGAAATAAAGGATAAATATTTATGAATTTTCATGTTGTTTAATGAATCTGTATTACTTTGTATGTATACACTTATTCTCTTATGCTAAATTGTTAAATATTGCCTCAGTTCTTGGGTAGCTTAAAAAGATTTAAAGCATCAGTTTGCACCTGCTGCTACAAACTTATACATATGCCATAGATAACAGTTGTTGAAGTTTTCTCATTAAGAGAGTTAAGTTTTCTTTTTGAGATTTTAAACAGTTTTTGCTGGAAACAAATTTTAAAGAAACAGATATATATCAAAAATTTATGTAAGTTTGGCTAAAGACAAGTATTGATATGAGAAGAGAAAGTAAATAAATAAAAATCATCAGCAAACATCTGTTAACGCAATGATTTTAAATAAAATTTAATTTTAAATTAATAATTAACAAGAGCGTGGGGTGTAATTGTTATTAAAGAACTTTTATTTGATTTGGAATAGAAATATTTAAGAAACTTTTAAAGACAAATAAAAATCAAGTTTTATTTTCTGATATTTAGACTCTAAATATTACTTCTTTAATGGAATACAGGCGGGGATCCAGCTTAAGCTTTTGGGGTTGGGGAATGTATAACTGAAAAAAAAATATATTGAATAGTTCAATCAAAATAAATATTTATTAAACAACAACGAACAAAAAACTAAATAAAAAGTTTTCTGACATAAAGTTTAACAAAAATACTATTATATAAGAAATTTGTGGTTTCCTGTTACAGCAAATTTATTAAGCACAACTTCTGAATCAACTTCGATTTGGTTGTTAGTATATAACATGGCCTGTCCTCTGTCATGGTTGATCTCAGCCATGTTTTAATGCGACCGTAGCATTACTTACAGTCATTGAAACAAAAACGGTAAAAATTTGTCTTAAATTTGGATAATTAGCTGGGTTACATATAATTAAAACATCTACCACATTTTCTGGAGGTTCTTAACAGATCTTCCATTTCTGCTGCCAACGCAAGAGTTCAGCTTCAAGTTTAGATTTTAGTGTTCCTATATCGTGTTTCTTCGTACTTAAACAAATCGTCTACAAGGAGTGGACTTAAATTGGTTAAGTTAAATGAATAATATTTAATGCTTTTTTGGCAGAAGTTAAGGGATGTTTAATAAATATAGAACATATTTTGCAAAACGTATTTTTAAGTCCTGTAAAACAGAATTAATAAAGAAAATGTATTTCTCTATGCCGTAGTACACTTCCAAAAGGTGGTTAAATTTTAAGGGCCGATGTTAAATTTCCACCTTAACCTTAACCATACTGATAACATTTATATACTTACGTAGATTCCTGACAAGGGTACCCGGGTACCCGTATACACTTATTATTACGTTTTTTTAAATCTGTCATAAAAATTCTACGCGTTATGTTTTAAAATGTGGAATCACCTCTGTTTATTATTTATATGTTATATCCAACTTTAATGTGGGTAAGCGTCATTTTGATTATATTTTTGAACTGAAAAATAAAGCGACATTTTAGCCTTAAAATTGAAACCTACCGAGTTTCGTTTGATTTTAATGGAAAAACTTGATGCTTTTATTGGGTTTTTATGATTGTAAATAGTGGCACCAATGACCCTCCTTTCATTCTTTGCGGAAATTGTAGTCACCTTTTGTACAAAGCATCATTAAAACCCAACAGATTTCAGCAAATAATAATACGTTTCGACAATGTAATGACAAGATCCTCACGCTCAAACAGAAAAAGCTGCTGATATCTGAGATATTTGGAATATGCTGACGCATAATCTACGCTTAAACTATTTTCCAGATAAAAATGTGACATTATTTCCATTTGGAGGCAAATATATATACTCAATGTAATCCCTCAAAACCAGCTGGATACGGTATTAAAATATTTTGGTTATGTATATACATATAGAGACAATAGCTATTCTTTGAATGGAAATAAAGGGTATTTTTTTAAGCCCGATAGAACTTGAAATTGTAAAAAATAACACAAAAAATTAAATTGTAATCAAAATTTTTTTTTTATTCGAAAGATCAATACGTGACATTAACATTTGAAAATGATTTCGGGCATATGGGCACCGCGGCTGTTCTTGACGAAGCGCATTCTGGACGTCCAATTTTGGGCCACTTTTTCGAGCACTGCTGGCCGTATGTCACGAATAACACGAACAATGCTGGCCTCCAAGGCGTCAATTGTTGCTGGTTTATCAGCATAAACCAGTGACTTCACGTAGCCCCACAGGAAATAATCGAGAGGTGTCAAATCGCACGACCTTGGAGGCCAATTGACAGGTCGCCAAATTTTGATTTCAATAAGTCGATGGTTGCGTTCGCCGTATGGCACGTAGCGCCATCCTGTTGAAACCACATCTCCTCCGGATCAATGTCATCTATATTTTCAAACAAAAAATCATTGATCATGGTGCGGTAACGATCTCCATTGACCGTAACGCGAGCTCCGGAATCATTTTTGAAGAAATAAGGTCCGATGATGCCACCAGCGTGAAAACCGCACCAAACGGTGCATTTTTCTGGATGTAATGGAGTCTGTAGGGTCTCTTGTGGATTGGTTTCGCTCCATATGCGGCAATTTTGCTTATTAACAAACCCGTTATGCCAAAAATGCGCCTCATCGCTGAACACAATTTTGTGATAAAACAACGGACGTCCAGAATGCGCTTCGTCAAGAACAGCCGCGGTGCCCATATGCCCGAAATCATTTTCAAATGTTAATGTCACGTATTGATCTTTCGAATTAAAAAAAAAATTTTGATTACAATTTAATTTTTTGTGTTATTTTTTACAATTTCAAGTTCTATCGGGCTTAAAAAAACACCCTTTATTTACACAGACAAGCCACCCGTTGGTCTGCGACAGGTAAGCGTAGGAGAAAACATCGTTCTAGATCTGGCTGATTTTGGTACGCCCCGATATACTTTCAAAGAAAATGAAATTATTGTGTCAGTTGTGACCAAAAATATGAAGAATGCCTTATTTCTGTCAATAGTTGACAATGGACTTCAAAGCAGAATGTGGAGTTGATGTTAAATAGTTAATTTTTTTTTAAATGATTGACGTGGCAGCATTAGGTGCATCTTGTGTATTCTCTAGTTTTTATACAAACGCAAAAAAAAACATAGCCTTTATGATATTCTTGACGGCACTTGACGGTGTGGAGTTAACAACTAGAAATATGAACAAAAGAGATAATGTCAATGGAATAACACGGTAAGCTAACGTCCTGGCAGCTCTTATGACAAATAAAACCATACATATAGAAGTTTGCAAGAATTCTGCAAGCCCACCGGACACAAATAGAAGGCATATAACGGGACGGTTGCCACTAAAGGGTCGCTGCTATTTTTGTGTGACTACTGATCTAAAATCTGATCGAAACTCACGCAAAATATGCGATGGCTGTAAACGGCGAATCTGCAACATGCATAGCAAAATTATTACTTCAATTTAATTTTTTAATTTAATTTTTTTTATTGCAGTAAACTTAATTTTTTATTGTTCTTGTATGCAACATTATTAGTACAAAGTTTTTTTTTTGCAAGTTCAAGGTTTGATGTAAAATAATTATTTTTCTGAATAACAAAAAAAAAAACATGTAAATATACTAATATTTTTACTTTTTTCATACAAAATGTAAATAGATATTAAGGAGTAACCGGATACCCTTATCAGGAGGGAAAGGACTACTTGACTTCGGGTAGCTCCAGAGCCAACCCAAATAAGCTGAGAGTAATTTAGATGGGAAAAAAATAAATAAAATATTTATCTAAAGGAACTTGCGAAATCTCAAATTTGTATTAAATTTTATTTCAGTTAAATTCAATTTTAAAGTACACTCGGGTACCGGGATACCCGAGTTAGGAGGGTTAGGGCTAACTCGTCATCGTACCCAACAATTGCAATTGACTCAAGAACTAAAGCCCCTTGACCATTGCAAACGTCGTCAATGGTAAGAATAGTGTCAAGAAATGGCAACCGTGGACGATCAATTTTTTAATAAAATCATCTTTAGTGATGAGGCATATTTTTACCTCAGTGGATTCGTCAATAAGCAGAATTGCCGCATTTGGGTAATCGAAGAGTAATTGTCAAAAAACTAATGCACCTACAAACAGTGACTGTTTAATGCTCGGCGCACAATTGGGACGAACGACGAATTTCGCCCAACACGACGAACTCTTCGGTAAAGATTCGTTGTGCAAATTCGTCGTGTGAAGCACAACAACGACGAAAAACTGACATCTTTTATAGTTGATAAAATTGTTTAGTGTTTGTGCAAAGAAAAAACAAAAATTTTCGAAGAATTTAATTTTTTGTGAAACTCAACAAAACAATAAATATAATTTCTGTAATAATAAAAACTTATTTACGTATAAGCAAACGTTTGCAAAGAATGTCGTGGGTTGATGCATTAAACAATAACAAAAATTTTGTTTGTGTATAACAGCTAATAGTGTGACCATATGAAAAAAAGATCACTTAATAAACTTAAACATTTGAAAAAACACAAATAAAAACAAATTTTTGTACTTAACTTTTTTATCCTTATTTTAAATATTTTAAAATAAAAAATAAAACAATTATTAAAGTAAAAACTATCTTTATTTTCTTAAAAAGTTGTTCGTCGTTCGCCGGCGTAAGAAATATACATAAATCTAATGCAGAGATCGCCGCGTATAGCGAACTTCGACTGACGCCACAATTGTATGCATTCTCATATATACAAATGTGTTTTATTTTTGATGACGAATATTCGTGACGAAAAATTCGTCGTTCGTCCCAATTGTGCGCCTAGCATAATGCGGTTTATGGGCTGGTGGCATCATTGGGAAATTTTTAAACTAAATTAATACTGAAAGTAAGGTATTTTTACAATAGTATATGCTATAAGTAAAAAAGCAATTATTAAGAAGTTTCTCGTTTTCTATGAGAATCACTGAAAGCTCTCTATTGAAAATATATTTATAAAATATTTTCGTAAAGTCAGAAATGTTACTTCGCAACACAAGTTTAGTGATCTGTTTAGAGACGATAAACAGCAATAAATATTTGATTTTTAGAGAAAGTCTTGATTCTCGAAACTTGTAGCAATGGTTTTTTTACCTCTTTTCCTTTATTTTTGATATGTGGCTGTATGTTCTTTTTGCTTAAGATGCATGTGTATGTATACAAACATAAATTTTGTTTTATTTTCATAGTGTTAAAAAATGTACAATGTCTGGTAATCAATAATAGATACGAGAGTAAAATTATTATGTTTGTTTGCTTTTTGTGTAAAACTTTATGCACATCATACATACGTATACAATGGTTATCTGCTGTCATGTTTGTTTTTTATTCAAGGAGGCAAACATTTTTCTTTACATTCGTTTTTTTCCAGTTTTCCCCAACTAAAAAACATTTTGATAAATAGAGAGTGATATAACGGTGTTTTGGTTCAAAAAAAAATTATCTGGCTTAAATTGTTTTAATAAATCGAGTTTCTTTTTAGTAAATCTGGGCAATTTGTTTAAATCGCTTTGCAACTTAAATTTATTATACAATTTCAAACCAAAAGTCCTTACGAACAAAGTAAGCTTACGCTGCCAAACACATTAGAGTGATTGGTTCACATTTACTTCAATCTAATCAATAACACATTTACTCAAATTGATAATTTGTTTAAGTGAAACTTTAAATTTATTCAGATGTGTTGCGTTATGTAAGACATATATCATCTTCTTTTTGTTCAAATGCAATACATTACCTGGCCAAATCTAATAAACTACAAACAAAAGTTTATCAAACTGAAGTGCAGTTGTAAAACAATACGTTGGGTATAATAAGCAATACGTAGAATATGTACATTATTAAAATCGATTTCAATAGCAATGACGTTGCAGACATGGATGGTTGAAAATCAAGAAATGGCTAATTTAAATATTATCAATAATAATTCATATAAGTATATGTGTGCCCAGAATTTAACGATAACTACAAAATGGCGGATAACACATATATGTATGTATATGTGAAGAGGAGCTTTGCATTATTTCATGATAGTGTTTAAATTTGACTCCAGATATTTTTTTATAGCAATATCTTTTCATGTGCCATTTAAGTCATTAAGATTTAATGATTTATTTTATATATCTACTAATAGAACTAATTATGTAATAAATAAGCCAATTGTACGTGGTTTAAGTATTTAAAAAAAATAAATATTAATTTTTATTTAGACTGTTCTATAATTGCTTATAATTTTAAGTTGTGTTGAGAAAATAAGATTTATTAACAATATTGTTAAATATATTAGACTAGAAAGGCCCGGCGCGCGTTGCTACGCCACTTAACAATCAAAATGCATTCTGAATTTTAATTGAATATCAAGTGCAAAAACCTAAAAGTTATAATTTTTTATGGGCGTGGCACTGCCCACTTTTCTAAACACGAAATTGTAAAATAATAACAGCTCAATATGTGTGCAAAGTTTTAGAAAAATGGGTCTGGTGCAAGTACCTCAAAATTATAACTTTTTTTTATGGGCGTGACCCTGCCCACTTTTCTAATCACGAAATTATATAGTTATGACAGCTCGATATGTGTGCAAAGTTTCAGAAAAATCGGTCAAGTGCAAGTAGCTAAAACACATAACTAATTTTTATCGGCGTGTCCCCGCCCACTTTTTTCCACCCATAAACACCCCCTGGTATGTGTCCAACAACAGTTTCGGAGTCTATAGCTAACACACACATACAGAGTTTCACTTTTATATATATAGATTGCTAGCCTGTAGAGATTTTCCATTTTGGCTAAATAAATAAATAAATCTAGTATTTAAAAAAGTACCCACTTCTAACCTCTCATTATTAGTATAAAACAAGTAAGAGCGCTATATTCGGCCGTGCCGAATCTTATATACCCTTCACAACGTGTACTCATGCAATAACTGTAGTTTGTGTCACCTTTCATCCCATATGAAATACGTACATACATATAAAAACATCTCACTGTAAAATTATAAATTCACGTATGTATGTTAAAAAAAACAAAAAAAGAAAATAAAAATAAAAAAAAATTTAAAAAAAAAAATTTTTTTAAAAAAATTTTAACAAAAATTTAAAAAAAAATTAAAAAAAAATTAAAAAAAAAAATTATTATATATATAATATATATAATTACTATATATAATCTATATATCCGCCATTGTAGTTAAGCCGCCATCTTAGATTTTTTATTTTTTCATAGTTGTGCAGGTGGAGCCCTTTCATTATACCCTTCTCACAGTGAAAAAGGGTATATATAGGTTTGTTATTCCGTGTGAAATTTCTACAATTTTGATTTCCGACCCCATAAAGTATATATTTTCTGAAAGCTTATGAATAGGGGAGTCGATTAAGCTCTGTCAGTTTATCAGTCTGTCCGTCTGACCGTCTGTCTGTGTGTATGTTGAAATCAACTTTTTGAAGCCACCCGACATCGCTTGGACCCGGGTATTAAAATATCAGAAATATTCGTGAGTAGTATTGAAAATCAGAAACATCGGTACATAAACAACTGAGATATGAGCAAAAACCCACGACCACCTCGATTTTTTTTCACAAAAACAACATTACAACAACAACATACATACATACAAACGTGTATACTGGTTAGAGAAAACGTGGCATCGAATCCCAGCTGAGCCAAAAAAAAAATTTTTTATATATATTTTTTAAATTTTTTTTTTTTATTTTTTATTTAATATATTATTTATATTTTTTTTTTTAAATTTATTTTTTATTTTTTTTTGTTTTATATTAATTATATATATTTTAATTATTTAAAAAAAAAAATTTTTTTTTAATTTTTTTTAAATTTTTTTTAAATTTTTTTTTTATTTTTTTTTATATTTTTTTTTAACATACAAACGTAAATTTATAATTTTACAATGGGATGTTTTTATATATGTATATTTTTTATATGTACATACGTATTTCATATGGGATGAATGGTGATACAAACTACTGTTATTGCATGACTAGACGTTGTGAAGGGTATATAAAATTCGGCATGGCCGAATATAGCGCTCTTACTTGTTTTTTATTTTTTTTCATATGATAGTGCTAAAAAAATTCTAAATTAACACGCCAATAATGAAAAAACAAGTAAGATTCGGTGGTGCAGAATCTGATAATACCATTCACCTTCACTTTGTAGCTTATCATAGACTAAATACTTAATACTTTTCGTCATTTTGCTTTATTATTTTCTACGCAATTTTTGGTTTTAAATTTTAACAAAGTTAGTTGCTTTCGACAGGTAAAGCCTTTTCATTTGATGTGGTTATGAAACAAGTTTTTCGCATTTTTTTTTTTTTTAAATTAACAATCTTGGATTGTAATCTTTAATAGTTTACTATATTTTACTAGTCAAGCCAGAACACCTAAGCAGTTGTATTTTGGTGCTTATATCTCAGTTATTTTCAAGCCGATTTGTCAGTTTTTATCGGCAGTAGTTTTTCATATTCTGGCCTATACTTTGCAGTTTTAAGAGTATTCAAAAATGTATTATTACCTTTAGTGAACTGATATATGTTAAACATAAACATTATTAAAATTTTGTTTTGTCTATAACTTTGACGATTAGTGAGCATATCGGCCAAAGAGTTTTCACGAATAGCCTTAGAGTTTTATCATGTCTAAAGACATAAGCAAACGTGCTAATGTTTTAATCTAGGGCTAAGAATTTTTAATGGTTAAAAAAAACAGAGGCAGTGATGTTAATTTGCTCATATCGCAGAAAGTTATGGGTCAATTGTGCTGGATTTCAATAACGATTCATTCCCGTATAAATTTCAACCAATACTTGGATACATATATATGTATATTAGGGGTACAACCAAAATAAGGCCCCATCACCACGATGTAGCCGATGTTGTGCTGAAACCGAAAAATATTTCCTCAGATCATTTCGGAACGAAAACATTCCGCGTCGAAGCCGATTTCTGAAAGCTCTTAAAGATTTTTTTTTTATTTTTTTTAGAAATTTTTTATTTTTTTTCAAAATTTTTTATTTTATAATTATTTAACTATTTAGATTTCTTAATGTAATTGTATGATTATAATTGAATTTATACAGAATATTATTTAATATTTAATGAAAATAATTTATTTATCATTAAATGAATTAATAAAAAAAAATGTTTAATGATATTTATTTGGTTGTTGGGTTTAAGCTGGTTTATATGCATTTCACTGGTGCTTATGCCAGATCATTAGTAAACATTTTACCCAAATTCTTGAAAAAGTTTAAAATGTTATAAGTTATATTTTCTAATTCTCATTAACAAAATGAGAATTCAAAAATAAAACAAAAAACTATAAAAAACTTTTTCAAAAACCCAACCAACAATTTTTCAATTTTAATTTATTTTATTTTTCTAATCCTTTTAATGAGAAGATGCAGTTCTTATTCTTTTTTTCTGCGCTACATGGTAAGGATAGGGCCATTTAGGTCAATCTCTCTTTAAACCTCTACTAGTCAAAAATAACTTTTTTTTTAAGATGGAACCAACCAAGGCGAATTCATAATCAGGTGGTGTTGACCACGCAGTTGATCTACTTTTTTATTTGCAAAAATGATGATTGAATTGTCAAATATTATTTATGTTTACATAGATTACTCCTTCCCGCGCAAAAAAACACAAACAAAAACCATGTAGTTTTTGACACATCGACAGTCGAAAGCAACAATAAAAAAACCATAAATTCGCCTTGGAACCAACATAGAACTTAATAGAACAAAACTTTATTAATAGCATTAGGATAGGCCACATTTTTATCGAACTTATCACAACATCATTTAAATAAAATTTAAGTCACACATAAGTGTAGGCATATGTACATCCACATATATTTATAAGCATAAAACTGTATGAAAATGTAAATGTGATGGCGTTTTTTTCTCCCGAATATTTTTAGCATGTAACACATGCTTCTTAAGTACTTGAGACTCAATTAAGTAAATTTGTTATTTTTTTTCTCTTTTGTTTTTGTATTGCTTATATTTATGCAAATAATATTAAACACAAGGTACCTTTTACATACGGTAACATTGTTTAGCTTTTCTGTTTTATTTACATTTGAGTAAATGTTTATGCTTTAAAATAAACTCAAACATTACTCATGCTCATTATTTTGGGATAATCTTGTTAGATTGACAGAGCAGCTAATAAACAAAAGAATAATAATAATAAGCAAAAGAGGAGCACATTTAAGAGAAGCGTGTGCGTGTATAAGGGCGTATGCTTGTGTGTATCTGATTTTAGGTGTATTGTATGTAACTTGCTTTGTTTTTATTTTCCTTCCACCATGTAAATTTTAGGAGGAAAGTTCTATTTTGTTTTCTTATTTGCCATAAAGATATAAAAAGAATTTGTTTTTTATATTTATTAATTCATACCCACTCACTTGACGTCAATGTACTGTAGTTAAGCCAAACAAAATGTAAACTTTACTATTTATAAAGTATTATTTGTATAAATGTATGTATTTGAATTTATGGGACACTCAATAAGACTCCTTGATGGCATCACAGTTCATTTTGGTTTATATAAGTGTCAAAATTAAATTGAATTGAAATTGTCACAAGTATATTAAATGATTTTAAAGTTCTTACTTTCAGTTGACATGTATTCTGGGAATGTTTTAATGTCTACCATTCGAGATTCCAACTAATATATGTAAGTAGGTTATGATTATTATTGTTAAGGTGCTGTATTCCGCAGTGCTGAGTATATAAAGTACTTAACATATTATGAAAAAGAAAAAAAAAAAATACAGTCACACAGATAGAAACACTTATTTTGTTCAAAATAAACAAAACAATAAAAACAAATATATAAACTAAACAATTTGCATTTTGTAAACAAACCTCAAAATATCTCACTCACTTACTACGTGTTTATTAACACACAAATGGCAACACAGATGTTTTTATATGTGCGACGTAAAAGCAAGGGATATTTTTTTTAATTAAACAAAAAAAATTTTGCATTATTTTGGCCCATGTGAATGTATCTTTTAGTTTAAGAAGATTTTTTGTAATTTTTAAAAATTAGATTATAAGTATGTAGAAAATTAGATAATAAATAACACACTTAAAAAAAGCTCGAAAGAAAATCTTTGAACGCAACTGCTGAAATTGTTGAAAGTGAATTCAACAGTTTAAACAGTTCTGAGAAACTGGTCATTGAGTCAAAGTTTGTCCAATAGTTGCTAGATACATAAAGGGGGCTATAAATAAAGATCATACAAATACAGGCGTTGAAATTCGTATAACATTAGAAAACTACCACAATAGCAATGTGCATGCGGAAACAGCTCGTAGTGATTTAAAAAAAAAAAAATATTTTTGTAATAGGTAAGAGTCTTAAATTCAGCCATGCCGCATCTAAAAATACTCTTCACCGTCAGATACTTAGGTATAGTGACCATATCGCAGCTTAGCTTAAAATTCAAATTAAATAAGGAGTGTATCGAAAAAAATTTGTTGTTGCATTAAGTTAAATAAAACTCAAATTGTGCAATAAATAATTTTTCTTTTTGTTACGTTAGCCTTTTAATATATATGGCAGATACTATTATTTTAAAACTCATTAATTTTTAATTGTTATTACGATCACAATAAACTGCGAAAAAAAAGTACGTGAAATATAATTAAAACTTTTCAAAAAAGTTCGTCATAAACTTTTAAATAAATAGCAAAACCTATGAAAGTCCAAGGTTCAAGGGATATTGGTAAGGTAAAAGAAGTCAAGCGAGAATCATCATGCTGATCATATATTCCTTCAGAAGGACATAGATGCTTTTTATTCTTGGTGTAATCTTAACCTAATGGAGCTGAATCCTGAAAAATGCAAATACATGTGTTTCTTTCGTAGATGCCATATTAACGTATATTATGTCTTTAACGGTCATACTCTGGACAGACTTAAAACTGTCTCCGACCTTGGAATTTTACTAGATAATAAACTAAATTTTATTCAACATATCTTTGTTACTGTTAACAAATCACGTGCAGTACTTGGATTCAAAAAACGCTCGTCGAAGAAGTTTAAGGACCCATACATAACGAAACAATTATATACTTCCCTGGTCAGGCCTATTCTTGAGTATGGTTCAATAATTTGGGATCCAACGTATAATGTTTACAACAATAACATTGAATCTGTACAAATATAATTCCTGTTATGTTGTCTTCGAGGCCTAAACTGGAATCCGTTAAACATGCCGCCTTACACAAGTAGACTCTCTCTAATCTCTTATAAAGCTGCCAACGCTAAAAAGTCGAAAAACATTGCTAAATGTCGCGTTTGTTCTTAACTTAATAAAGGGAAATGTGTGCTCTGATTTCTTGATTTCCAATATCTCTTTTAATGTACCATCTCGTTCTACACGTTATTTTTATTCAGAAGAAATTATGCCAGCTCTGATCCGTTTTTAAAAATTTCTACTGAATTTAATAAATTTTATAAGTATGTTGATTTTTCTTTTAATGTTAATATTATAAAGTCCAAAATAATTTTCATCTTGAATAACTGAAAGTATGTAAATATTTGTACCGTGTAAAAGTCTGTAAGTATTTTGAATCCATAGACCTAAATAAGTAAATAAATAAACTGTTTCGAAGAGCACCTAATACTTCTATCAGACAAGCAGCGTGTACGGTAAAATGCTGTAATAGTTTTGTCCTAAGAGCCAAAGATTATGCTGGGCTGAAGACATTCAAAGTTCAGAAAGTTCCAGATCGCAATTCGGTAAATAATTTAGAAGCGGAAAAACAAACAAACAAATTGAAAGCAGATTTTATAAAAAAGTACATTTGTTGTGTGATGGATGACGAAACATACTTACATACTGGCAGACTTTTCTCAACTTCCCGGCCAAGATTTTTATGTTGCTGATGAAAGAGGTAATGTTCAGGAAGAGTTCCGGATAAAAAAACAAACAAAATTCCCTAAGAAATTTCGAAGCCAAGCATTTGTAACAACAGGCACGATAAACACATATTTTTATATCACGGAGTGCTTTACCCTTTTTGGAGAGAGCACCTAGTGCTTACGTAATTTTGGCCTGATTTGGCATCATGTCACTATGGAAAAAATGGAACTTAAGTGGTATTCAAAGAATAATGCTATTTTTGTACCACAAGAGGCAAATTCATCTAACTATCCAGAATTTAAGCCTCTGGAAAGGTACTGGGCTCTTGTAAAAAAAGGAATTGAAGAACACAGGAAAGGTGTCCCAGAACATGTCCGATTTTAAGTGTAGCACCTCCTCCTAAAAGGTATCAGAAGCAACTGTTAAATGTTTAATGGAAGGACTTCCAAAAAAAGTCGATAATTTTATAAATACGAAATAATAAATTAAGATTTCAATGTTAAATAAATTTGCAAAATATGCCAATACATGCAACTACAAATTTTATTCGTTACACTCCTTATTATCATTTTTCTTTAAAATTTCCGATGCCATTTTTGATTTTAAATTTCTGTATATTTAATTGTTTTCTAGTCAAGCCCTTTCATTTGATACCCATATTGATGGGGTTAAGAAAAAAAAATTTCCGATATTTTATTTCGGTCATCATCTTGGATATTAACCTTTTCATTGTATACTGTATTCTATTTGTTAAGCCCTTTAATAATCTCAGAAAGTTATGAGGCTATCGTGCTGGATTTCAATGCGGATTCATTATAGGATATTTCCAAAAGGTTGACACCATTCACAGATCTGAGTAACATATTTGGGCTCCTGAAAGTTGATTTCAAACAGCACACGGACAGATGGGCAGACAGACATGGCTCAAACGACTCCCCTGGTTAGACCCTTTTAGAGAATATATACTTTATGAGGTGGGAAATGAATTTTGTATAAATTTCAAACGGAATGACAAAGCTATACATACCCTTGGCACCACTGGTGAAGGGTATAAAAAGCGTACCAAGAAAAAAACTTTTATAATCGAAATCAGCAAAAGAAATCAACGGATTTTGTACTTAAGCATTTAAACAAATCAACAGATTTCTGGCCCAATCTGATATTTAGCGATGTGAGTAAGTTGTATATATGCAGTTGTGATGGAAAGCAACAAATTTTGTGCAAACCAAACAAAGAACTGAAACCAAAAAATCTCATAAAAACTGAAGAGCATGACGGTCATTCAGTAATGTTTTGGGGCTGTATGTCGGCGCATAAAAAAAGGAGTACTGAGATTTGTGGAAACAACTATGAACCACAGTTTGAAAGAATCCGCAATCAAACTGGGTCTAAAAGGCGTTTGGTATACCCGAGGGGGGATTTGTACGCCTTTGATATCATTAATCAATATATATTTTAGACCGTTCTAGCAGGACGATACAGGATCTATTAAACAAATGATTTCAAAAAAATATCTTTTAACTGGCGACCTCATGTTCATATGATTTGAAGCCATTAAAGTATTTTCTCTGGGAATATGTAAAAACACGGTTATAGAGACTGAAACCAGGAGCAATTGGTCACTTAAAAGTGAATATTCGATGCGTTGTTGTCTGATTCACTACAAAGTATAAGTGAAATTTAAAACGTTAGTTTGCGCCATGTAAGCACACGTAACGGCTTCATGTCCAAAATCATATTTAAGCATAAATGTTATACAAATTTTAAAGGCGTTTTTCGCTTTTTTAATTAAATTTAAACACATCGGATTTTACAAGAAAAATCACCGTAAATATACCATTAGTTCTTGCAATTGCTCATTTTTGATAAGCTTTTAATATTTAATGGTTAAAAAAACACTTACCTCGTAAGCATATTGGCACGATTTACTGCAACCTCCGCTTCAACACGAAAACGATCCTGTGCGTAACGGTCGACAACGCCCTCACCCAAATTTAATGACGTTCCAGCCTCACAGTTCGAACCGAGCGAATGTTGTGTTTCGACAATCTGTAGAAACTTCGTTACTACGTCGCGACCATGCATTAAATCACGGCGATTACTGCGCGAAATTTCATCCCAATCGTAAGTTTCTTCGGAATTAGCAGCATCGACGACACCCTCGAGAAAATGATTGGTGTCATCATCACTAGCCAATTCTGAAGTGCCTTCTGTCTCTGTGTCAGTATCCGAGTCAGTTTCATCTAAACTACTTAAAGGAAAACCATAATCTGTATCGCTGCCATCATCAACAGCATCCATGACAGCCTCATCCACTATTGGATCATTTGAAGAAGAAGAGGAAGCAGCATCTTTCACAAAATCGTAGGAATTATTAAAATTATTTTCCTCTTTGTCAAAGAAATTGACAGATTGATGATTTCCAAATTGTATAACAGTTTGACTAGTTGCTACTAAGGTCTTAGGGGAATGGCCATCGGTAGAAAAAGTAAAATTAAAAGGAATTTCCGTTGTGGAAGATGCATTAATTAGCAGGGAGTCTTCAGTGTAGTTGTGTATAAGATTTGCAGTGGCCAGCTGTTCCGTGTCATTATCATCCAAGTCCACATTATTGTCAATCTCTTTGATGTAGATTGCAGAAAAGTTCTTGAACTGTTTGTTGTTATTGCCATACAATGCCGGTTGGAGGGTTGTGACATCATACATTTCATCCATGTCATTATAATCAGGATCTGAATCGGACTCAATCTCATCATCGACATTATTTTTAGAATTATTCTCATCATTTTGATAGAAAGCATCAGACAAATTATCGTCGTTATCAACATCTAGTTCTTCACTACCATCATCTTTATCGAGTACATTTGACAAATCGCTAGCATTTTCACTATCATTTGTATCAATGTCATTTGTAACCATTTCAGCATCATCTTTATTTACCAACACCTCCCCATCCTGCTTGCCTACTTGTGAACTTATATCGACTTCTCCACTTGTAACAGTTGCTGTTTGGTGTGGTTGTAGTTCTTTTTGTTGACTATCAAGTGCTGCTAATGGAATTTTATTTGCATTCTTCCACTGTGTTTGTTGTTGTAGTTGTTCGGCTTCCAGTAAACTACGATGATGGTTTTTGTTCAAATGACTACCATTTGTATTAAATTTATCAATATTCAATCGTCGCAAGTTCTCCACAATTTTCTTTTTATGCAATTTCCGTATTTTGTGGGTGACAGCTTTCATTGTTGTGGTGGGTACTAGGGCAGAAGGTGTCAAATGATCTGTTGCCAATGTGACCAAAAACATATTACGAATATTGCTCTCAATGCTAATGCTGGCAACGTTTTCATTATTCAAATGTCTTGTTAGATTGTTAAAAACATCCATGTCACCAGCATTAACATGAAAGTTTGCATTTAATTGTGAGTTTGCATTAGGCGATGTCGGCATATTATTAAGTTTTGAAAACTGAAAATTAGATGAAAATTCTTTTAATGCAGGTTTTGCAATCAATGCATTTTGTTGTTCATCCTCAGCAATAGTACCAGCTGCAATGTCAGCTTTTTGTTCACTAATTTCTTTATGTGGCAAATTGAAATCTTTATTCTCTGAAATTGCTTCATATAAAATTCTTTCTTTTTGCTTTGCATTGTACGATTGTTGCAGTAGTGGTTCTTTTTCAGTTGTGGTTGAATGTCTTCGTTGTTTGGAGCGTTCATGACGTATATTTAAAACATCTATAGAACCTGATATTTGGCCATCCCTACTCACATCCCTCAGCTTGAGCTTATGTTGTTTTTCCGTATTATAAATAGAACTAAAACTATTGTCGGCTGTACTAAACTTTACATTAATTCCATTAAATATTAGCATAATTTTTGCCAAATTAATCAAAATATTTAAAGTCAGCATCATTTGTTTTTCGTTGTTTCTTTTGATTATTTAACAATTAAATTTTTATGTTTTATATTTGTTCATTTAATATTTTGTTTATTACTGCAGGCAGCTTTTTTTGTTTGACTGGTTTTCTAACTTAAAAACACGACTGACTACCTTTGCATTTTTAAACGTTTCAATTTCACTGTGGTCTCATGATAATTAAATAAAATGTTAATAAACTTTTTTGCTTTATTATTTTTGATCTTTTCATAAATCATTCCTAACATGGCGCCACATTTGTTCTTTGGGGTTTTTACTATTTAAAATTTTTTTTTTTAAATTATATTCTTTGTTCCAATTGAAACCACATATCTTTGGTTTTGTATGCAAATTTTTGTGTGTTTGTTTTTTTCTGACTGCCGGAAATTAAATCTGAAATGAAAAAAAAAATTTTTGTGAATATTATTATCAAGAGTCTCTTTCAGAAAGAAGAATTAATGTGTGTAGAAATTAATGAAAAACTTGAAGCTGTAGTCAGATATAATCAATGATAACAGATATAACATATGGTTACAAATTAATAAATATATATGAATATACACTCCAGATCTTATGATTAGAAGCATTTTAATGTTTCTTTTAGTGTGTCATATATGTATATGTTATTTTAGGGACTTTTTATTGTATCAGAAATCAGGAGAGAAGAAAAGATAATTTAATAGACATCACAAAATTATTAACAACAAATTTTAAAAGTATTTAAAAATCCCTTTTAATGACCTTTACAAGAGTGCGTAAAAGGACACTCGTACATATAAGCTTGACATTCCGTTTGCAATTACTACAATATTCGTTTCAGACCCTATAAAGTATAAATAAATATTCTAAATCCTTACACAAAGAGGAATATATTCAATAAAGTGCATCTGTCAGTGTGTGTGTATGTTGAAATTAACTTTTTACAGCCTCCACATTAAGATGGGGCGATTAGAATGGAAGGAAAAAAAATGTAATTGGCGCTTCGCGTTTTTGATTCTGGGGATTGTACTGAGCAAAAAAGTCCACTAGACCATACGTCTACTGTGAAAATCGAGCTTCCAGATTTTGATTTTAAGTTTTTTCTCAGACTTTATTTTTTTTGGAAATTTGCAAATTTTCTTGGGCTCATATTTCGTAAACTATTTGAAATTTTTACTTATTTTCAAAAGTAAAGTTGTAGCTATTGTCTTGGGCTACAATTTGTTTTGAACATATTACTTTAGAAAATGTAGAAAATTCACCACTTTTTGCACCTTTTTTTTTTTTTTTTGATATTTTGGCCTATAACAGCCAAACTATTGAAATTTTTGATCCAATACTTTGACACAAATTGTAGCCAAGACAATAGTTAAGAACTCTTTTGTACATCGAAAAAGCATTAGAAAGCTCCTTCAGGCAGTTTTGGTCTTGTGAAAGTGAAAGTTTTTCGTGAAAAGATTGAAAAATTACCATTTTCAGTTGTTCATAGCGCAAAATCATCAAAATTTTCTATATCTTATTTTTACCACTTTTTTTGTCCAAAAATTTAACGTTTTTTTTTTTTGTTTTGCTTAACAACTTTACTTTTGAAAATAAGTCAAAATTTCAAATACTTTACGATATATGAGCCCAAGAAAATTTGCAAATTTCAAAAAAAATAAAGTCTGCGAAAAAAATTCAAGTCATAATCTGGAAGCTCGATTTTCACCGTAGACGTATGGTCTAGTGGACTTTTTTGCTCACTACAATCCCAAGAATCAGAAACGCGAAGCGCCCAATAATATAATCAAATCGCCCCAACATACTCCACGTACAAATATTTAGGACTCCTATATGGTATCAAATTCATCACATATGCTTTCGAAAATTTTTCTATAGAAAATAAATTGTGTTGGCATCTTATGAGATGAGATATTCACAAAAGAACATGACCGCCTTTTTTTTCAAAACAAGTGAAAAAGTGAGAATTTGCAGCTCCCATCGTTTGTTTCAAATTCAAACAATATGTTATTTTTGCAAGATTTACAGATAATTTTTGTTCAATTTACTATAGGAAATTTTCCAACTTTTTTTGGCCAAAATTAATAGCAGCCGAACGGGTGGACCGATTTGAACTTTTTTTTTGATTTGACTTTTGGTGAACACTTAAGAGAGAGGGAGTGACTGAAAGAGTTTTTCATACACTCAGAGAAAAAAACTTATATAAATTTAACTAAAAATTAACAAATAATTAGTTTTAAGAAGGAGTTACGGGCTATAGGTTCCCGCATCCAAGATTTTTTTTAAAACTTTGATTGATAATCAGGTTTTCTAAAATGCTTTGTTTCTAAAATTTTTTTTCGAGTGTACACTTTCCTTTTGAATATAACAATAGAAATTAAGTTTACCAATTTAATGGAGTAACAAACAAAGTCATGTTTTAAAAGGATTTTATTCAACAGTTTGATTTTCGAGTTCCAAATCGTCAACTAAATGCAATATACATGGGTTCAAAATGTCACCACTCTTCATCTTTGCTTTTGGGATTTTCTACGTCTATTTAGGAATTTTCTAAAAACTTTTTGCTCCTCTGATCTTAGTAATTCGATCACTACTGGTGGAAGCTTTAATTTCTTCTGGGCTGGATACGTTTGTTCAACGAATTGCTGGAAATGAGTGGATCGGATGTGTCCCATGCTCGATTAAAAACATCCGCCAAGTCATTTGAAAATGGATCAATTACCAACAATAATATCGGTGAAAAGATTAAAAAAAATCACTTTAAAGTAAAAATTATTGGTTTCCTATGTAATGTTCATTAAACTGTTTGTTTTGAAAAGTAACAAAATTTTCATATATTATTTACTAAGATATAAGCAATTAAGCACTTCGAGTTTTTTAAAAATTTTTTAACCAAAAACCTATTTAGCTCAGCCTTCGGATAATTTATTGCCTCTCTATAACCTTTACCTGTGGTGCCCAAGGGTTAATTATATAGCTTTGTCATTCCGTTTATAATTTCAAGAATATTTATTTCAGATCCCATAAAGTATACATTTTCTAAAAGCTTATGACTAGGGGAGTATATTAAGCTGTGTCTGTTTGTCCGTCAGTCCAAGTGTTAGTTAAAATCAACTTTTACAATCCCCTATATGTGACTTAGAGCTATGTGTGGTATCAATCTTTTTGAAAATGACCATAAATGAATCGTTATTGAAATCAAGCACGATTGCCTTATAAATTTCTGAGATATAAGCAAATGATCACGACTTTATCTGTTTTTTCTCATATCTTTATCACAATTATCAAAAATTTTTAGTCCTTGAATAATTTTGTTACAATTTATAGATAAAATATCTCTCAAGATATTCTTACAAAATTCTGGAAAAATCAATTGCTAACCGGTAAAGTTATAGGCAAGAATAATTTTGAAAAATATATATGTACTAGAAAAGCCCGGCGCGCGATGCTACGCCCCTTAATGAATAAAAATGCATTCTGAATTTATATTAAATATCAATTGAAAAATTACGAAACTGTATAGTCATGACAGCTCAATATGCAAAGTTTCACAAAAATAGATCCAGAGCAAGTACCTCAAAATTATACCTTTTTTTTTGAGCGTGGCCCTGCCCACGTTTTTAATCACGAAATTAAAAAGTCATAACCGCTTAATATGTGTGCAAAGTTTCAGAATAATCAGTCCAGAGCAAGTACCTCAATATTATAACTTTTTTATGGGCGTGGCCCCGCCCACTTTTCTTATCACGAAATTATAAAGTCATGACAGCTCAATATGTGTAAGTTTCAGAAAAATCGGTCATGTGCAAGTAGCTAAATATGATAACTAATTTTTTATGGGCGTGGCCCTGCCCACTTTTTCAATCACGAAATTATAAAGTCATGACAGCTTAATATGTGTGCAAAGTTTCAGAAAAATCGGTCCAGTGCAAGTACCTCAAAATTAAAACTATTTTAGGGGCGTGGCCCCGCCCACTTTTCTTATCACGAAATTATTTAGTCATGACAGCTCGATATGTGTACAGAGTTTCAGAAAAATCGGTCAAGTGCAAGTAGCTAAAACTGATAACTAATTTTGTATGGGCGTGGCCCTCCCACTTTTTTCACCCATAAACACTCTTTGGAATGTGTACAACAACTTATTAAAGTTTAAGTCCAATCGGTTTTACAGTTTCGGAATCTATAGCTAACACACACACAGAGTTTCACTTTTATATATATAGATATATATATATATATATTTATACATTTTATATAATAAAAACATCTAATTATTTTTTGGACATGTAAGAGATACCATAATTCAAACCATAATCTTGAAAATTACTGCTGAGAAAAACTGACAAATCGGTATGAGAGTAAATGAGATATAAGCACAAAAATACAAAAGCTTCGGTGTTTTTCCTAAATTTTACAAACAAAATCGATTTTTTCAGCTTTTGGCAGCGTAAAGTAATGGTATGGGTTTGAAAAAAAGGTCGTGACTAGCAAAATATAGCAATTTTAAATCCAAGATGGGCGCCACTCAATTAATTATATATAAATTTATATATAAATATATAAATTAAGTAGTTAACAATATACCCACTTCTACCCCATTCAATATTGATATCTACTTAGTCACTAAAATACAGTAAATACTGAAAAAGTAAAAATCCAAGATGGCTTCCGAAATAATATGTCGGATCACTGGGTAGGGGTGTGCCCCTATAATTCCGACAATATGGGTATCAAATAAAAGATGGTGATCAATAGAATACAGCTCTAAACAAAATGGGAATAGTATATTTTTTTCAGCCCCATCTTTATGCGTATCAAATGAATGGGCTTGACTTGTTGACCAATTTTGTATAAATTAAAAATCAAAAATAGCAACGGAAGTAATAAATTAAAATAAAATCAAGGCCAGGCAAACATGTGGTCAATATTTCTACGTACATAATAATGAGGGGTATTATTAAATTAAGCACGGCGGAATATAGTTTCCTACTGGCTGCCTTAAGGTGTTTAACGGGTTAATTAATCGTTTTTTAAAGTCCACTACAACTTTGTAAAAGGTAAGGGAAATGCAAATACCGTCATTTTGAGTCGAACCAAAACCAGTTAAATTCGTATTAAAGTGCCTTAGAAATTAAAAGTTGTTAAAGGTATTATTCTAAATTAATGTTGATAAAGGTTGTCCGAATAATTTCTAAAGTTATATAAGCCCGGTATAAACCCATCTTAAGGTAAGATCACATGATTGCCGTAATCCACCAATTTTCACAGTTTTTTTTATTCCAATCGCGTGCTTGCACAGTAAATTGGTACATGTGAAACCGTGGATAATATTGTGGTTGTTTCAACCAATAAAATGCAATTCTGATGGGACAACCGTATGACCTCTTTAAATACAACAGCGCAGAAATAAAAATGACAAAAATGTGCCAATATTTATTGCGTTCTTTGGCGGCAATTAAATTGTACAATACGCGCCAACATTTTAATTTTGTTTGCGTGCTTCAACTATTTTAAATTTTATAAATTATATGTTAAAGTTTTTTAAGAGATAAGGTTGGTTGTCTACTTCTCAGAACTCCTCTAGAGTCTTCTCATATGCACCATCAGTAGCCTTTTTTTTCATCCAACCTCTTACCCATACGGTTCGTTGTTTTAAACTTCTTTTATTTTTTATTTTTGTTTGTGCTTCTGATAATTATAAAACATAAAAAGCAGCCGCAAACTTAATAGTTTTTTAAGAAAACATTTCATTTAACCAAAGTCTATAAAATATATTTGCTGGAAACTACAAAAGCTGACTGTTGGTGTTGCCTCATGTTTGAACAATCTTATGAACGAACGACAGCATTTATTGCCACAAAATTATAATTCGCCAACTTGTACCAAAAAAATTGGTATAAAATGGGGCAATCATGTGACTGCAGAAAAATTGATTGGAACAAATTTATTATTGTGCACAATATCAGCATAATAAAAAGTGGGCCAATTTTTTGCATTACGGCAATCGTGTGATCTTACCTTAAGTTTATATTGCTCTGAAATTCTAAGCAATTATTGGAATGTTTTTCGGTTTTAAAATTATTTTGCATAAATGCACATCTTAAGTAATCAAAATTTAAAAAAAACAAATAAAATCAATTAATAAAGCCTTGTATTTCGTAAAAAAAACTTACTAATTGTGAAATATTTGCAAGGCTTTTTTACTTTCGAGATACTTTTTTAGATACCAGTTTGAGGCCTCATATTTGGTGCTACAAGAGCAGAGTTCAACGTAATTATTGAGATTGTAATATTTGCGGTTGAACCATTTTGTTGTAATTCTTTATCCTAATATCTTTAGTACCTTGTCCTGAAAAGAATGTTATAAGGAAAGATAAATATCTTTGTTTGGCCTTTTCGCTACTTATATTTGAAAAAATTTTTCGATCCCGATTTTTCATTAAAATTTATTAAGATCAAATTAAATAATTATAAATTTTTTTTTTAATTTACTAGTATTTAAAAAAAAATAAATCATATTATTCTATTTAATGAAAATTTAAAAAAGTTCAAAAAGGTTTTAATCATCTGAACAGGGGTGTACTATACGTTTGTACGTGCTTCAAACATTCAAACAGTCATGCCTGAAAATGTAATTGGTATTTATTATTTATAAATTTTAGTCATGCTTATATATTTTGCTACAATTTCCGTAAATTTATTATCGATGTATGTAACGATGTAAGAGAACTTTTTAACGAATTTCTAAAAAATTTAAAAACTCAATATCAATCTGAAAACTTTGAGAGTACAAAAAGTTTAAAAAGAAAAAGCTGTAAAGAACATGAAAGAAAATACTAATATGCAATTGCTGAATTATAGCCGACTTCTTTTAGTATTCAGGCTATGAATTCTAATTTGCAGATATATAAGAGAAAGTCGAAAATATATTGACGATAAAAAGACAATTGAAACTTACTAAAAAGCGAATAGGTAACAGGTTACTACGAGTTGACTGGACTTGTTGTGACCTAAGTAACAATTAATTCGAAAATTTATATCAAAATATGGCTAAAATAAAAGACTTTTGAAAGAGAACAAAATATGTCATCTTAATTTTAACTTAATCTAGCCTCTTACTATTACAGCTGCCTTGGTATGTCAATTAAATGTTAATACCCTTTCGGAGTATCGAAAAGCAATTCCATCAATCTCTCCAGAACTCAAGCCGATTTATAGATCCTGGGCGTAGGTCAAAAGGAAAACCGAATAGTAAGCTCACTTTATTCGGCTGTCCTAAATCACAAAAGTGAAAATACGCATCTAAAGGGTTTATAAATTTGAGGTTTAATTTTTATTTTTTTTTTATTTTATTGCAAACACTTTCGGGCTACTAAATAATGTAAAATTATGTCAATCAAGTTGGCTGCCAAATTCTCTAATATGTTTTTCAATAAACTATGAATGTTTGATATCTGCTCAATAATGTTTTTAAGCTCTTTAACCCACAAAAAATAGTCTAAAGGTGTCAAATCGCTATATATTTTACTCCATTACTTCCAACGCCATCTTAAGTTTTTGGTTTTTACATACTAAACTAAAAATCTTAAGATATTCTTTTACACCCATGACTTCTTGTGCCAAGGATAGATAGTCATATCTTTGTCATACCGATTTCATTTAAAAAAAGTATATTTTTTCAGAAGTCGGAGTCGACTGAGCTATTTCCGTCTCTCAATGTGTTTGTTGAAAAGAACTTTCAAAAACCCGTACATGCGGCATATGTATGTGTGGTATTAATCTTGTGGAAAAATCTAAAATCTGGCACCATCACACCATAACTTTTTGAGATATGAACAAATAAACAGGATTGTCTTTGTAAATCATATATCTTTGCTACAAAAAGCAACATTTTTTAGATACCTTTTTTTTTAAATTGTCTATTAAAAAAAATCTTGAAAAATATAAGTCCTTAATTGGCAATGTTATAGGCAAAAATAGTTTTTAAAGATATATATTTTTTTAAATAAATAAAGTTACTTAAGTTCTTAGTAAATTTTTGAATACGCTTAAAAGACAAGAAGTAGTCTCTACCTCTGAGAAAAACTGACGAATCGGTCAGAAACTAACTAAGATATAAACATGTATTGTTTTCAGCTACTGAATAACAAACAGGGAAGACAGCAGTACTGAAAGAAAGGCCTTGACAAGAAAAATTTAATACACTACAAAAACTTAAAATTCGTGGTGGATGCCCCAAAAATTTTCTCAAATAAATTTATATATGGGTCAAATATAGCAATGAAAAATGTACATACATTAATCTCCTCAATACTGGTATCAAATGAAAAGGCTTGATTTGTAGAATACAGTAAACTATGAAAAAATTATAACACAAGATGGCGTCCGAAAAAAATAACGGTCATATGGGTCATATATAGTAATTATGACTTTTCCTCTCTCTAACTTCAATATTATTAATGTCAAATAAAAGGCCTTGCCCGGAAGAATACAGTTAAGTATGAACATGTCACGCTAAACATGTCATATAAACATCCAACATGTCACGCTAAACAAAATGGTATATAATTGTTTTCTAGACCCCATCAATATGGGTATCAATTAATAATACTATGTTCACACACGGGCCTTATTTGTCAATCTATATATATACAAGTGAAACTCTGTGTGTGTGTGTGTTAGCTATAGACTCCGAGACTGTAAAACCGATCGGACTCCAACTTTGGTAAGTTGTTGTACACATACCAGGGAGTGTTTATGGGTGAAAAAAGTGGGCGGGGCCACGCTCATAAAAAATTAGTTATCAGTTTTAGCTACTTGCACTTGACCGATTTTTCTGAAACTTTGCACACATATCGAGCTGTCATGACTATATAGTTTCGTGATTGGAAAAGTGGGCGGGGCCACGCCTATAAAAAAGTTTTAATCTTGAGGTATTTGCACTGGACTAATTTTTCTGAGACTTTGCACACATATTGAGCTGTCATGACTTTACAGTTTCGTGATTAGAAAAGTGGGCAGTGCCACGCCCATTAAAAAAAGTTATAATTTTTAGCTTTTTGCACTTGATATTCAATTAAAATTCAGAATGCATTTTTATTCATTAAGGGGCGTAGCAACGCGCGCCGGGCTTTTCTAGTTTATAATATTTTCGAAATTAAAGGCCTTTATTGAGCTCAATTTGCTATACTAAAAATTACTTTTAAATTGAGCAATATATACTTTATTGTTTCACTTATTATCCAAAACTCGAAATACAACTCTTGAGAAGTATGTTCAGTGAGAAGAAAGTTCTATAAATCATTGATGGAAATTTTGATAAAATGTTTAAATAAAGTCAAGTACATATTTATATATATATAAATATAACTGTAAATGTATTTTACAGTTATAGGAAAAAACTGAAGAGAAGCCATTACTTGATTTGGTATAAATACATCGTATTTTTACAGCTACCAAATGCTAATGGAGTAATATAACTTGAGTATGTTTGAACACTTATTTTAATTGCTCAATTAACACTAAATTGAAACAATTAAAAATATCTGTCTGAAGAGGGTATAAGGCTTGACTAGTAGAATACAACTAATTTTTTAAGAATTTTAAATCAAAAATATTGTTGGTAATAACAGAGCAAGATATTAATATTGATTGATATTGAGATCTTCGCTATGGTACAATGTGGTCTTTAATATTTGATCGGCATGACCAAAATAGCTTTATAACTTCTACATCTTCGTTACTACTAATTTATTAGCTGTAACTCAGTATTATATAAAATTTTATTATAATTATTATTATTGTTGTTTTATGCATAGAAATTCTCGAAGGTTCATTACTGATACAACCTTATAGTTTAACCTAACAAACTTTGAAACAGAACTAAATCTAAATCAACGATATTGGTATCAAACACACTACCAATATTTAATGCCAATTAGCCATTTATATAAACGATTTGAACTCCATATTAATAATCAATGTTTAAAATATATCAGAGGCCGTTAAGACGATTGTTGTATCGTATAAAAACATTCTTCAATAAAACTTTAAAATTAAATTTAAACATTTCTTTTGAATATAGAAAAACGAATGAAATAAAATCTGTATTCTATTAACCTAGTCAAAATTATATCTGTTCATAGACATATGTTATATAAATACATATGCCTCAACATATGCATATATTTAAGCAATCCACTTCTATAGCTCAAAGGAAATCTAATATTTGGATATCAATTGAATTGGAATAAATTGATTAAGGTTGTGCTAAAGAAATGCCAAACTGCTTGAGAAGAAAACCCTGCCACAAATAATATACTGCTTTATAAAATTTTTGTTTGTTTCCTTTTATTTCCTTTTTTATGACTTAACCTTTTTTTCTTTCTTAGAAAAGAAAAACCTCCTGTTTTTAAGGTCACTCGTTAATGGATAAAATTTCTAAAAAAACTTGAAACATTTTGTGTAATTTAATAGAATCGAGGAAGCGAAAATGTATATGAAAATTGACATAATAATACAAAAAAATAAAAAAGAAAACAAAAACAGTCACAAACAAAGGGGTTAAGGATAAAGTGGTACAAGCAACTACTTTAAAGATAAAATAAAAGATTTAAGAAATTATACAATGGCTTGAAACATGTTTTAAAATACACTACATAGTTGAGAAAATACTATACACAACTCATTAGTTAAGAAAAGAACGAAGAAAAAATTAATCACATTTTCCATTAGTCAACTCATCCGAATATATTAAGAAAACTGTAAAATGACAAAGCGCACTACGAACATTTACTGCCTGTTCAACGATGTCGAAAGAAAACACAAGCGAACTTTCATTCGTACAAATACGTTGAAAACAAAAACAAATTTTTAGTTTTTGTTGTTGTTTTCAATATATTTGTACGAATGAAAGTTCGCTTGTGTTTTCTTTCGACATTGTTGAACAGGCAGTTAATTCCTCTTTTATATAAAAAAAAAAACAAAAAAAATTCATTTTTTCTGTTTATATCACAGAAACTCAAGGGCGATTTCGGTAATTTTTTTACACAAATGTTTTCAAGATCATTTTAAAGTATTGATAACGAGCGCCCATGCCCTGAAAAACACAAAGGTTTGAAATATGGGTGTTAAGTTCTACAGTTTTCAATAGCGATCCCACAAATTATGTATTTTCAAAAACCTTGTGTATGAACCAAGACTTGGTTTGAGCGATATCAGATCAAACTTTTAAAAATTTTTTGGTAAAAATTGCTAGTGCAAACCGATAAAACCTTTCTATGATCTTCTAAAATGAAAGCAAATGAGAGCTTATACGGGAATAGGGGAATTGATTGAGCAACTCTCGAACAAGTCTTTTACAAATTTTTAGAAGCCTTAACATTATTGCACAGATCTGTGTGGTATCAATCTTTTGGAAACATTCAAAAATGCATCACTATTAAAAACCAAAGAAAGCGCTTCAGAACTTTTTGAGATACAACCCAAAATAAAACAATATTGTCTCTGCTTTTACCCATATTTCTACCCATATTTAACTACTCTGGTTACACTGGATTGAACATCATAGCTTTAAAAATGATATTATTCAGAAGAAATTTAAAATCGGCCTGCAACTTGGTGAGATATGAAAACCTACATACGACTGTTTCCGTATTTTTCCGAAAGTTTTCAAACCAAAATAAATTTTTTCAATTTATAAAAAGTAAAAAGAGACAATAAGTCTATCAAATGAAAAAAACACTATAGCAAAATATAACTCACTAAAGAAAGAATTTAAAATTCATAATGGCGGCCACTTTAAAATGGATAAACTAATTCAAAATTGATGATGGCATTGCAAATAAAAACTATGGGTTTTTTAGAAAATAGAACTTAAGCCTGTTTTTCAAATTTTTTTTATCTATATATATAAAACCGATCGGACTCAAACTTCAACAAGTTGTTGTACACATTCCTGGGATTGTTTGTGGGTGAAAAAAAGTGGGCGGGGTCACGCCCATAAAAAATTAGTTATCATTTTAAACTACTTGCACTTGACCGATTTTTCTGAAACTTTGCACATATATTGAGCTGCAATGACTTTATAATTTCGTGATAAGAAAAGTGGGCGGGGCCACGCCCATTAAAAAGTTTTAATATTAAGGTACTTGCACTAAACTGATTGTTCTGAAACTTTGCACACATATTGAGGTCTCATGATTATACAATTTCGCGATTAGAAAAGTGGGCAGGGCCACGCCCATAAAAAAAGTTATAATTTTGAGGTACTTGCTCTGAAGTTATCATTTTCAGCTACCTGAACTTCACCGATTTTCCTAAAACTTTGCACACACATATTGAGCTGTCATGACTATACAGTTACGTAATGAGAATAGTGGGCAGTGCCACGCCCATTAAAAAAAGATATAATGTTTAGCTTTTTGCATGTGATATTCAGTTTTAATTTAGAATGGATTTTTATTCATCAAGGGGCGTAGCAACGCGCGCCGGGCTTTTCTAGTAAAAAATAAAAATAAAATTTGTTTAACACTGGAACAATAGACATGTCTATACAATTATAATTTATATATAATTATGGAGTCGTAAGTAAAAGTTCTTGGAGAATTGAGTTAAAAATCGACAAGGTAAAAGCCAATCAACAACTGAGTTTTATGTGTGCCCAGAAAAAAAAACAGAAAACATCGTTTTAATCCGGCTCAGATACAAGCCTAATAACTCGGCTGAAACAAAATAGCGAATTTAATGATTTTCAGCATCAAATTTCATATTTTATTCCTTATAATAAGTTGGAAGGTGACATGCACTGCTTTTTTCTCTAGCCCATCTCAATCATTAAGTTATAGAACAAGATGTTAAGTCTGTAGATTCCAAAGAGCTCTAATTAAAAACCAAAAAAAATGTTCATAATATGGGATATTGTTTATGGAAAACACATATTTGGGATTATAAAGAGTTAATACACCCACTATTTTAATCAAGTTAATTTTAAAAATCTAAAGTATTGCAGTTGTTAAGACATATGTATGTGTGAATGAACTAAATATTTCATCGACAGCCTTACAAATTCTACAAATTTTTATTATTTTGCTATTCGATCAAATTGAAATTTATGTTATCGGCATATCTGGCAGTAGTGCAATAAGGCGAAATGCCCTTTAATGTTTAATCAAGATTCTGATTATGTCACCTCTATATCGGTTTTGGCAGGGAGTTTCAAATCATAATTGGTTACAGAAGTGAGTGGGATAGGGGTGACCTTGTAGGTGACTTTGACACCAGGAATTATACCGACGGTTTTACGAGCAGTTGTGTATTAGGCTCTGGTGTATTCTCTGGTAAACTAGGAATAGATATCTCTTATTCTTCCATAGGAGGCATGTAAAGTACTGAATTACATGAATATTACGGGAATATTTACTCAAGACTGGCTCCACTATCCACAGGACCTGCCACGGTCATGCACATTAGCAAGCCAGCAGGTGGCTTTATTTTGATGTCTACAATGAAAATGCAGTCGCAGTTGTTGGGGACTATAACAAGCACGCACTTCCTCAGTTTTGATATCATGTCATGATATCAGGGGTTAATCGCAACTTACGAGCCGAGATCTAGATTTCTAGTAGTATTGACTGGTTACTGAATGTTGGGGAAACATTAAAGCCGACTCGAACTTTGCTTAAATGACAACTGTCATAGCAGTATGAATTTGGAGAAGGAGGAATCGGTTTTAAAATATCTTTGCAAATGTCCTGCCCTGGCTGGCAAGGGACACAAAAAGCTAGGCAAACACATACTGGAGAACCGCTCTGAGCTCTAAAAAATCAGACAAAAAATTGGCAAAAAATAAAGGTTGGCATCAAACTGTGTTCAATGTTATTTAACAGTATCAAGAGAAATTGACCATCGACAGAAAACCTGGTTGGGCGGAAGCCAAAAGGGTACAAATGATATTAGAAAAGCAAAGAAAATTGACAAATTATTGAAAAGAGCTCTAAACACATCTGGTAAGGTGGCGTGAAACATTAAAGCTAATGCTGAGTTGGAAACATGAAAAATTTAACAGGTTCCAGACAGAAATGCTGGACAAAATTGAGAGGCCAAACAAAGGGCACTTAAATTAAAATCAAATTTCAAGCAAAATTATCTACATTGTGTAATAGACGACGAAGCATATGGACGGGGAATTTTTTTTTCGCAGCTTTCTGGTTTAAGTTTTTATATTACTTATGTTCTCAGATATGCTAAAGAGGACACAACCGAAACAAAGTCCTTAAAAATTTCTTGGTATGACAAGACTTATTCAGTTGCAGCAAAATATATTAACTTTTTATATAATTTATAATACCAAAATGTTTTTAATAGTCTTCAGCCTTTTACAAGGGATCAAAATGTGTTCATATATTTTTGAGCCAATTTGGTCTCATGTCACTATGTTTAGAAAACTCTGGAGTGGTAGCAAAACAATAACTTAATTTTTTGTACCAAGAGAGGCCAATTTGTACGAAGCTTAGATCAGTGGGAGATATTGGGCTTTTGTGAAAAGAGAATTAAAGATCACAAAAAAGATGTCGCGATACTTTAAAAAGAGATGGTCAAAGCGTTCCAAGTCCCTAATTGAAGGGCTATCAAAAAAGACTATATAAACAGTGGTTAGAACTGTAGAAGTTATATTTTTCTGTGATCTGTAATATAATGTCGACTAAAAGTAAATCGTATAATACCCTTCACCGTCATGTACACAGAAATAATGACCACATCGTAGCTTAGCCTAGATTTTAGATTTCATTTCATACGCTACACTTCGTTATTAATTTCCGATACAATCTTTGATTTTGTTAAATGTAAATCTTTGATATAGTTAAATGTATTTATCTAGTCAAGCCCTTTCATTTGATACCCATATTGATGAGATTAAGAAACAAATATCCACCATATTAATTATGTCACCATCTTGGATTTTACAATTTTAAATAATTTTCTTCTTCACAAAATCCACGATACATCCACCCACTTCTTGTATCTCCATGGAAATGGAAACATCTTCCACAGGTATAATAACTCAATTGTAATGCAACTAGCTTGAGTAAATTACAATTTCATAGCATAAACATTTAAATGAAAGTGATGTCGCATTCAAGAATGTTTTTTTTTTAAACTTAGTTATTTCTTAATGTGATTTGCAGATACTTCATTTATGTTAATTAAATATATAAGATTAAAGCTTATGGTACAGGAATTCGAAAACTCTAAAAATATAAATAAATAAACAAAACAAAAACTATATACTTCTAGTATTAAGAAACTTTTTGGTTATTCACTTCCAGATCCCCAGAGGATGCACAATAGAATGGAGAGTGTAAAAAATATGTAAATAAAGTGTTAAAAAAATAATAATAATAAAATGTCATAAGGGAGCCCCAAAGGGTCAAATTTTTCATTAACTACAAGAAAAAATTTAATAAGGATCCTTTAAACAAACCAACCTTAAGGGGTTTAAGATATAATCCTTTAAATAAATATTTAACAGATTCCAGCCACATAATTTTCCAAGAGATCAACTAAAACTGCTATAAAAACATTGATTTTTTTCATATTCCTCGTTTGCATGGAGATTCATATTTGGGTGGTGTTTATTCCCTACACTTGTGGTATAAAAATTGGTTCGGTGTTAAGCTTTTACTTTTTTCATTTTGCAACTCAAGTGCCAAAACTATACGGAATTAAGTCTATAATTTCCACTTTGTTAATTTATAGCTTCATACTCAAATTTTTAATTAAAACTAGAGACTTTTAAAACGAACTTTTTCTCCTAAAGAAACAACAGTCACAAAACAACCATGTAAAGGATGGTTAAATTTTAATGGCCGATGTTAAATGTGAACCAAAACTAAACGTTAAGTTGTTTTCCTGCATTTCATTTGACATTTCTCTATTTCAGACTTATCTAATTTGAACCATGGAAAGATACACAATCCCGCAACGCGTTAAAGTTCGTTATTCTTTTGGTCAACACAATCGTCCAAATGTGCGTACAATCGGAAAAATCATGCAAAAATTTTAGCAAACCGGGTCTGTAGGGGATGTCAGGACACCGGTGCATGCAGGTACAGCTCCTATTGCAAAAAATATTGCTGCTGTTTGCGATAGTGTGTTCGCAAAGGTGCAATTCATTCAAGAAGTATAGCTTCTTGACAATTCCAAACGTCCTCAATAGTCAGAATGATGACAAGAAATGGCAACCGTATATGATCAATTTTTGCAGAAAATCCTCTTCAGTGATGAGGCACATTTTCATTTTAGTGGATTCATCAATAAGCAGAATTGCCGCTTTTGGGTAAATGATAATCCAAGAGTGATTGTCGAAAAACAAATGCATCCACAAAGAGTGACTCTTTCTTTGGTGGGATTTATGGGCTGACGGCATCATCGGGCAGTATTTTTCCCAAATTGAGGCCGGCCAGGCAGTTACTGTGAATGGTGTTTGCTATCGTGAGATGATAACGAACTTTTTATGGCCCTAAGTGGAAGATATAGATGAGGACGATATGTCTATTGGCTGCCAAGATCATGTGATTTGACACCGTCGGACTTCTTTATTTGGGGTTATTTGAAAAAAAATGTGAACGACGATAAGCCAGCAACAGGTCAAGAGCTAGTGGAAGAGACAATTCCTCACATAACTGGCATAGAACCTCAATTATGCCTCAGCATAATTGTAGGCTTTTTGGCCTACATTTTGTTCAATACATAATTACACAATACCAATATTATCATAATGAAAAGAAATGACAAAAATTTCTTAAATAATTTGTTTTCTATTCAAAATCAACATATTCCCCTAAAATTTAACCAGCCTTTGTAAAGTTTTTCAATTAAAATACATAAGACTTTGACAATTAAACTTTAAAAAAAGTGAAGAAAAAGTAATCATCTGACAAACCGAGTGTACCTGATGAATAAATATGCCTTAATATTATTTAAAATAATACTTAAAAAAATCTAAAATTAACCGGAAGTTACAGATGCATTTTTTGTTAAAGAAATTTTTACTCTATTGAAAAACTTAAATTAATTTTCTAACAACTTTTATTAATTAGATATTTGCTTGCAGGAAATTTTCTTAAAAATTTTCTATTACTTAAACATCTACTAAGACGGTTCTGCATATACAGTGCACTCGCGAAAACGTGAACACTCGAAAGTGTGAACGTCTCGGAAACGTGAACAAATTTATTTTTCCACAGAGTACTCTAACCCTTTGACGACGAAGAATCTTCGCCTAGAGATTTTTAAAATTTTATTGCGGATTCTTTCTTGGAAACGCTACATTTCTCCACTAAAATTTTGTCAAAATTTAAAAATTGTTACTCCTTTTACGAGAAAAATCAAGGGACATATGTGTCCCATTCGTCGTCAAAGGTAAAAGTTTGGGAACAAATTCATTGAACATATAAAAGCATTTTGTCGTTGCAAACGGTAAACATGTTAACGCATGGACTAGAGTATTGCTTTATTTGCATTGCAATACTCTAGTGCGTAATTTTTGCATAAATTCGTGTTTTTAGTTGCACTTTGAAAACATGCTTTCCATTCAATTACTGTAAACCATATAAGCTATTTTTAAAAATGATCAAATTGCGTCGATTTTATAAAATTGTACAGCTTTTAAATTCATCAAATAGTGAAGATGAAGAAAATGTGTTGGAGTTGAATACCGAGAATAGGGGTGTTTTGGATAATTTCACTGATTTAGCTATCGAAGCCGAATTGGAAATCGCAGATATTCTCCAGACCCAAAAACCTTCAAAGAGCAAAAATTCTAAGACTGATGCGCCAATCGCAAAAGGGGTTATCAAAACTGAAGATATTCTGCAGACACAAAAACCTCCAACGAGCAAAAATTCTAAGACTGATGCGCCAATGGCAAAATATGTTAATAAATCTAAGGCCGATAAAAACATTTACGTTAAAGTTCACTGGAAAAAACCCAATCAATATTATGTTTCGCCGTCTTATATCGACTCTGATTACACATATGGACAGGTTTTAAACCCAAAAGTAAACGCTAATGGGGAGGTCCCATTTGTTTTAGAAGTTTGCAATATAGTTTGTGAGTTGGATACACTAGTACAGTACATAATTCACCAAACAAAACTTTATTGTGAGCAGAAAGGTATATATAATCTATACATAAAGAAGAGTTTAAAGCATGTTTTAGGCTGATTATAGCAATGAGTATCCACAGATTACCTGAAATAAGATTGTACTGGTCTACGATGGAAATATATTCAGTACCGTTTATTTCGAAGGTTATAAGTCGGGACCGTTTCGAAAAAATTCTTTCCTCTTTGCATTTTGTTAATAATGCTGAACAGCTAAGCCGTGATTATCCATCATACGATCGAGCATTTAAAATTAGACCAATAATAAACCATTTTTATTTTGGAGTTTCGCACGCAGTTGGCTACACAGTTAGTAGACTGCTTTTGTTGTCGAAAAGTTTGTATTATCTCGACACCACGAGAATCCTTTACACGGTAAAGACCGTGGGCATTGCCAAATTTAGCTGGACATTATGAATAAAAGGAGGAGTCAGGAAGTGATGTGTTGTTTGCACAAAGAACGGAATCGAAAACCGAACAAACACAATTTGTTTTGCATGCAAATAACCTATGTGCTTTACTAAGAACAGGAATTGTTTTAAATCTCAAACTGAGTTTAGTTTGGATTCTCCTTATATGAACCATTTGTAAGATCTCATAATTTTAAATAAAATTTTTAGTTCTGTTTTGTTTTTTACTGAATTGATTGCTCTTTCTTTGTTTTTCAGTTATAAAATATTAAATAAAATAAAAAGAATGCATTACAAAAATTCTTATAACGACGAATGGGACACATATGTCCCATTATATTTTCAGTCCTTCTGACAAAAGTATAGAACTGATACAGCATTCGTTACTCAATTAACTAATATAAGGAATTAATACATCTAACGCTAAAAGTTTATCCAAGAGCATTAGTTAGGTTAGGTTAGGTTAGGTTGAAAAGGAGGGGTATAAAAGCCCAAACCCATGACAGGTATACACGTATGCCCAGTTGGCATGTTGTGCGCTCCATGTGGAAAACGGAATTCCCAAACAAAAAAAAACCATAAACATAATTTCCCATAAATAACGGACTAGTTCAAGAAACCAGTCCCCTCAATGTAACGCCTTATGGATCTCCAGTTCGAGTTCCCCAGGTATTCCAAGTTCGGTATAGTATCCACTGTAAAATTTTCGCGCCTAATATGCCCAAACGCAGGACAATGACAGAGGTAGTGTACCAGAGTCTCATCCTCTTCCTCGCAAGCTCTACATGTCGTCTCCTCAGATAATCTCATGCGAGCCAGATGAGTTCTCAACTCCGTATGACCTGTAATTACACCGGTTAATTTCCTAAGTGTAGGTCTACTTAGTCTCAGAATCTCCTTTGACTTCCCAAGATTTGGGTCACCCCAGAGTGTTCTTGTCACCTTACCGACATCAGTGCTTTGCCATTTTCTGACATTAGTTAGAATCCAAGATATTAAAAAACTAAATTTTCGAAAAAACAAAATGCAAATTTTTGACTTTAAGACATCCTTAACACAATGGAAGCAAGTAAAACTTAAGTTTAACACGGATACCAAAAGATGCTTTTGTTTTCAAAATAAATTATAAAATGTGGCAGTATTGATGAAAAAACCAAATGGGACGTATGTGTCCCATTCGTCGTTAAAGGGCTAAAACGTGAACAAAATCTGAAAGCTCTAAAACGTGAATACTTTTTATTTATTGTTTTATTATTATTATTTCATATGAAATAACTCCCAATTTTTTTGGGCCGTCTTTCATTTTTTTTTGAAAATTATTTCAAATTATGAAATAATCTCCAATGAAATAACACCCCACAAATTTTTAAAATTCGGGGCTTGTTTCATAGCGTTTATAATTTGGGTGATATTTAATTTTGTATTCGGGGGTTATTTCATTTTTAAAGCTTTTGGTTTTGGGGGTGTTTGTAAATAAATTATATAAAAATAGGCCTTTTACAAGAAAACTTTTAGTCTGTGAATATATTACAATATCTTTTCAAATACATAAATGATAACGTTCGGGATTTGGATGGTGCGACCTTCGTGACAGACTACGAAATTAGTCTACGGACGGCAAAATTTATTGTTTTCCCTAAATCATAAGTAATCGGTTGTTGGTTCTACTTCTGGCAAGCAGTGAGGAGGTCCATAATAATAAAGTGTAACCAACTGGCAGCATTTGTACATACAACGTATATTTTCTTCATCTTGATTTCATGAGCAACCATTTTGTTTTAACTTATCATTTCTCACGTATAATGTATTAAGTTTATTATTTATGTATGTACATGAAAATAATTTTTTGGTAATTGGGTTTCAAAAATAAATATATTGGAAATATTAAACAATTCTTTGTCCATACTTCCTTATTTACATCTCCATTACAGAAAATTACTGCCTTCTTTACAATATTGTAACTATAATAACGTCTCCCATGAGTTGGATTTTCAAGCCATTCGCAAAGTTTTAGGATAGCTCGTTGGTGGCTGATCTGAAATTGCTTCCATCGTATAAGGGAAATTTACTGCACTGGACTTAGTTCATTTACAAAACCAAAAGTAGTCACTATTAAACGAGCTTTGTATGTTCTTTCACCAAAAAAAATTGATTATGAATGCTGGCACACTTTCGAAGTTGCATATATTCTTATTATGAAGAAGACGCCTGCGGGCCTCCACAAGATTTATATCAATAAATTTGCGATTTTGCTGTTGGTCCATATTGAAATCCTTAATGAATCTGACTCTTTTATGAATTTTGGGCATAATTTCATTTTTGTTGCTGATGGGGTTTATTTCATTGGGGATTATTTCATTTTCATCATTGGGATTTATTTCATATGAAATAACTCCCAAATATTGGGGGTTGTTTCGTTTTCGCTTTAAGGTTTATTTCATTTATTTTTGGATGTTATTTCATCCACTGTTTTTGGGTTTTATTTCCAATTTTTTGGGCTTTAATTCATTGTGGATTGTTTCCTGGGCGTTATTTAATTGGGGGGCTTTTCGTGGAGCCTGTTTTTAAAATAACAAAATTGTATTATAGAAACAGTCTCTTAACATTAATGGCTGGAAAACAAACAGAATTGTTAGATTCTATTAAGGTGTTAACTATAAAAGATGCAATTAATCTTTTGGACTCAGCATTGAGTAGAATTTCGCAACAAATTTTAAACAAATGCTGAAAAAATATTTTGAATTTAGTTTCGGAACAAGATGACCCCGATGATAATATTCCCTTAAGTGTTTTAGGAGAGAGGATATCTCCTCCAGAAATAAGAGAGGTAGAAAGTACAGTGGTTCTACTTGTTCAGGCGCTGAATTCTCAGGTTTGTTTTATTATAGGTTTCAGTGTTTTTTTTATAGAATTTAATTAAAATTTAATTACAGATTGATGTTACTCTTTCCACAATTGGAACAACAATCCTGAAGAAAATTGCACAGAAGTAGGAAGTATTGAAATTCAGGATGATACCGATGATGATGATGATTCGATTATATTCCAGCCAGAAGTTACAATTAAATCCAAGGAGGCTGTAGAAGTTTTGTATAAGGCTTTGATATGGGCTGAAAACGAGATGGTAGACCAAAGTGACATTAGAGTGCTGAGAAACCTTAAAGAAAATGTTCTTTTAAAGATGGTAAAACAAAAAACTTACAAAAAAAAAGGGCTGATTTTTCCTTTAAACTTTATTTAACTGATTCTTAATTATTCAATCAAAAAAATTTAACTGTTAGTTTAAGTTTATTTTTTTGTTGTTTTTGTTAATTAAACTTGAATTTCTTGCATCCTTTATTTTATATTATTTTTTTGTTATTTATCGAATGCAAAGTGAACGAATTTACATATTGCATTTTATATTTTGTTATTAAAAATTAATAAAATAATTAATTTAAAATAGTGTTTAGCATTTTTTCTTATTAATATATAATTTTTTATACTAAATAGGGTAACTTTTTGTTTTAAATTTAGGTACTCGATAACGTGAACAAACTCGTAAATGTGAACTGCCTTGGTAAAAATTAGTTCACGTTATCGCGAGTTCACTGTATTTCCGTACAAAGATTTCCTTAAATTTATTGTCATGATGAATTTCGTTTTGTTGTCTTTAACAAAGAGCAAAATTGTGTGTTACATAGCAAAATTTGCAGACAAAAAAATATTAAAACCATCAATCTCTGACGCATTTGTTACCGCCCACTGCTCCACTGTCTGATTTATAGCAACTTAAACTATTAGTATTTGCTTTGTCTTAATGGCTCAAGTTGAAGGTTGACATTAACAGAACAAATTTTATGACAGCATTTGGTTTTGTTTTTGCTTTAGTTTTTTGTTTCCATTTTATTTGATTACACATATTAAGCTTTTACTATGTGTTGTTTGAATAATGCATACACAAACAGATATTCGTTTTGTACATATGTATGCATGTTATAAAGCAAATCTACTATAAAAAAAATAGTAGAAAAAAGAGAAACTAGAAGATTTTATGGGAGCATTTTTAAGCTCTGTATGTGAATAATTTATGTCAGTTTCAGCACTAAACCGCTGACTGCATAAGACTATAACTATTTTATTTTTAAGCTTGTGCTTTCCATGTTTTGTGTTTATGAAAAATGAAACTGAAATTCCTGAAATGACTCTACAGAATAAAAGTATATATGATTTCATATATAAACTTAAATACCAGTTGAGTTTATTTTTATGAAATAGATGCAGAAAAAGAACTAAAATGAATAAAAACTTTTATTTGAAATGTCCTGGATTAATGTTAGCTGAACAGAGTGTAAAACTCAGGCAACAAAAAAAAAAGTCATAAAATCAAATAAGATTAGTTTTAATAAAATCAGATTCATACTAACATCTGTACAATATACTTTTATGCATATCTATGCAAGCAGCTTTAATTTTATAAAAATGTTTTAGAGCGTTTCACAAAAAAAAACTTTTTTTAGATTTGGAAGCCTTTGGCGGCATTTATACAGGGGCCCGAAATAGATGTTACTTTTTTATCTCCTTTTGTTTGTACTTTCGAAAATATTCACTTTCCATACAGTATATATTTCCGTAAAGCTTATAAGTAGGGAAATATTATTATTGTCCATCTGTCCATGTGCTGATTAGAAATATATTTTGGAAGCTTTTAGTCAGTGTGAAAAAAATATATGAAACCCAGTGACACCATGAAATTTGACTTAGGTGGTAAAGTAGCTCTGCTGAATGGCAACAACACCCAGACACATAAAAGGTAGATGATGAGAATTAGTCTCCTAACCCCTGGTCTCTGCTTTCCGCTTTAAATAACAATCGTAGCCACAAGCAGTCTCCAAAAATATCTACGGGCTATTGTTTGCCTTAGAGCCAGACGAAAAGCTCTATTTACTAAGCTCACCCAATTTATGGCTTCATGGGGCAAGAGGTATTGTTAACAGCTCAATACCCGGTTTTACAATAAAACCGAGTTAGAAATTCACCAAAATAATAAACCTATAGGGATGGATAACATGTTTATGTATGTTAGCATATCTGAACTTTGTTTTCTATTACATGCTGTGTGTTTCTAATTCATTGATTTTATTTGTTTTTTTTTTTATGTGAGTTTTGTTAAAAATCTGTTATAGAAAAGCTCACACGAATGAGTATGAGTTGTATTTAATAGTAAATAATAAATATTGCTCATCCGTCTTGGGGTTCTGCCATATTAAGTTGATGTATTAGGCACACGAAGTAAGAGGCATAGTTGTAGGAATAGAGTTCGAAAAAAAATTTGTTCCCAATATTTTAACACGCCACTTTTAGCTAAATGAATAATTAACTTTGGACCAATATTACCACATAATTAACGTTTTTATATTCACCACCAAAAAATGGTATCAGGGTACATATTCTGCCATTCCGTTTGTATCACATCGAAACATTAATTTTAGACCCCATAAAGTATATATTTTCTGAGTCCTGGTTTTATTATAGGATGATCTAACTATTTGCATCCATCTGTCAGTCTGTTGAAACTATGATAGAACTCGAAAAGAAAAAGTTATACGGTTTAACATTTCTATGACATTAGAAATATATAATAGTGAAAATGGGCTTAATCGGTAAAACACGAAGAAAACTATAACTTGTATTGCCAGAGTACGTTATAAAAAATGCGACTGCGTCTTAAAGCTATGACAAAAACAAAAGCGGTCATATTAAAACTATACGAACTTGTCACACTGCTCGGATTAATATATTTAATTAACTGCAAGTTAAATGGTTAAGTATTTGCAATCGAATTTTTCTTTTGGGTTTATAAAATTTCTATTTTAAGAACCATAATACCAAAATTACAAAACCCTGTAGATACAACCCTCAAATTTTCTTATCCCGACTAATTGGCAGCAATTGTGGTACTAATAACCGATACTGTTTTCTCTGTGAACAATTGACATATTTAGAGAAAACAAGTTTTCTGGGTGACTTGGTAAACAGTTAAGTGCGTTAAGCGTAGGATCCATAACCAGTATATACAACGTAAACGCATAACAAGGGTACCCGTGTACCCTACTTTAAATTTTAATAACCCTGAGATGAAAATGAATGTCTATTATTGTTTTTGAATAAAGATAGCATTTCTGTTAAGTTGAAGTAATATTTAATCACGTATGTGCAACGGTATGTTTGTAGTGATAAACTTTGCCTCACAACACCTCTTGTGTGAGTTTCATTAAGTTTGATGATTCCAACGATAGCTACGCAAGTGTACAAAAACATAAACCTGCATAAATATGATATATATAGACCAGGATGAACAGTAATTCGCTGCGTGATACAAACCTGGTGAACACTAGACAATAAATGAACACCCAGTATATCCCGTCGAAACCTACAAAATACGGGATCTGGCGAAAGAGTGGTAAAGAATCTAGAATCTAAGTTCTGATGAACAGGTCAAAATATAACAATTCCCTTTATTAATGATCGTGCACTTAATCACCAAATAACTAGGCACTCCGCATCTAAATTAACAATTGAAAGTTACCTAAACCAACCACTAGAAACTTTCCACGAAAGTTGTACAACAAAATCTACTGCAACAGGATCTAGAAAGCCAGTAACTGGTTCTTGCTATTTATGGTACATGCAAAAAACAAAACGAAGAAGAAAAATATGAAAATAATGAAGTATTTGCATGAAAGCGATGTGCCTGTAACATATTGTGTCTGCATTTCTTGTAGTAGTAATAAATAATATAGTTTTATATATTTAATTTTTTTTTTAATTCATATTAATGTATTTTGATGAAAATTGCATAATAAAATCTTTTAACTAGAACCTATTCGATTATTTGTTCGTACAGAAACTATAGGATACACGGTACCCCTGTTATGTGTTTGCGTAGGTCTTGGAAGCTTATAATTATTGAATCACTGAGACAAATTTTGTAAATGAAATTAAAGTGGCGCAAAAAGACTTTTTTTTTCTGAGTTCGAAGCTTCGGTACTCTAATAGCATTAGCTTTATAAATACAAACATTCAAAGTCACTAGTGGATACACAGGTACCCGATTATGCCTTCTAGGGTTAAGAGTAAAATAGACTCTAACGCAAATTAGAAAACAAATTTAAAGAGTGTGAATGCAAAACTAAAGGGTCCGCCAAATAAATTTTTTTTTTAAATGCTATTAAAAAAGTGTAGCTTCGTCTGTGTGGCACGTAGCGCCGTCCTGTTGAAACTAAATGTTGCCAATATCCTCCATGTAGCCACTGACTACGGCCACTCCTTCCTCATTTTTGAAGAAAAATGGCCTCTATGCCTCTGCAAAATCCGTACCAAACAGTGACTTGTTTTGGGTGTATCGGCTTTTCAATGTATGCTCGCGGGTTTTCTGTGCCCCAAATGCGACAATTTTGCTTGCTGACACACCCGCCAAGATCAAAATGAGCTTCATCTGAAATCATGATTTTTTTTGGCAAAATCGGCCAAAGTAATGTCGCAAAATTTCCCAGCGTTGTTCAAGCGTACACAAAACCATATTCGTTCAGCGGAAGGATAAAACTAATTATCTGTCAAATCAGACATGAGCTAAATGTTACCATTCACGAAATAAGCACTAGTTGAAAAAAACGGTAGATGGCGGAACCTTTATTAAGTTTTTTTAAAGTAAAGAGTTTTTAAAAATTGTCAAATATGTAGACTACAAATGAGAAACTTTTGGTAAATACGTCAAAGGTACCCAGACGCACCCAGAAAACAGACAATCAAATTCAATACCAATCGAGTGGTTCAGTTGTTGCAATCAAACTCTTCTTTTGTAGTTATTCTTATATCTATATTCCAAAAGTAAATTTTGCATATTCTTTCATAAAATTCTACAATCACAACAAAACTCTATGATTGGCCACACACAACCCAAGTTTTTTTTCTGTGTGTGTAGGTATGCACATAAGCGATTTCGAGTATATAAATTTATCTAGTAGTTACGGCATAACTGTATATCCTTCATGACTTGTGTAATGCACGTTGGCTTTATTACATCTAATATTGAGACACCCTTTTCTAAACACAACTCTCATTAGAATACGGTAACATTTGAATAGTTAAAACGTATAAAAATATTTAGTTTACAACTACATGAAAACAAAGTTTGTTATACAAAACAAGTTTCAACTAAAAAAACTTATTTTGCATTTTTTCTATTTGTGGTGCTCTCTTTGGCGTGGTGAAAAAAATGTTTATCAACACTAACTTTAAAAATATTTGAAAAATAACCAAAAATATTTCTAACAAAATTTAGTAACAACGTAAAACAACATTCATAACATAAATTGAATTTCGTTTTGTTTTAATATTAATGGCTTTGCAAAATTAAAACAAGCGAAAAATTATGCTATAAAGTGTAAATTTCTTTACATGTAGATGATGATTCAATGTGAGATTTGATTTTCAATAGGGTTTTTTGACAGATCAGGCGTGATTCATATCAATCTGTTTTGCCATTTTTTCAATATTATTTGGCAAGTCATCATGGAATTACTTACAGTGTCTCCAAATTGTTTAGTTGTATTAAAAAAATAACGTTTTGTGGGATATATTTTTTCGGTATGTTATAATGAAATTTTGTTAAGTATCGAAGCGCAATTCTGGAATAATGCTTACGATAATAAACAAAATTTTAATTAGTAAATTCCATAAGTTGTTCTTTAAGCTGATAAAAAAATTTAAGACCACTTTAAAACTTATGTGTTTTATTTTATGTGATAAATCACCGCGTCACGATAAATCTTCCATTCTATAATCATTTGTATATCACATATTATTTGTTATGTTGCTTTTTTTAATTTTACGTATACTGTATTAATTTTTACACAATGCATATGGATTAGAACTTGGACTTGTGAAATGGGCTATAGTAGGTTTGCATTAATTTTCTAAGAAAAAAGTCAACCTGAGTGAGCAGTGAAATAGTTTTCTTGACCACAAGAAAATCTATCTTAAGCAGCAATTATGTGCTGTAACACGCACTAGAGTTTTCTTAGCGATATGCATGTTTATACCCTTCATAACGAACAAATTTCGGAAGATCTTTATACCCTTCAGACGACATACATATATATTAGGGCGGGTCAAATTTTATGGAACAATTTTTTTTTTATGAAACGTATAGCAAAAACGTAATCTATAGGTGATTCTGAGAAATGTTGCTCAAGAGACCATAGCTCCAAAATAGTTTTGGAGCCTTTCAAAATAGATATTTTTCCATGTATACATAGAATAATTTAATAAAATTCGTCATAAAATCGGATAGAATCATAGTAGATTTCTCAATCTGGGCTTGTTTAAAAGCTATTTTTATCACCTTTCAGAATCTGTATTGATACTAATATTGTTTTCTATTTTTGGTAGAGATATTAGGAATGTTTTGTTGAAAAATAGCCTAAAACTAACTTTTAACCAATAAATTTTGAACTTTTATTCAGTTTATGAAAGTTCAGATAATTTGTAACAACTTTTCTTTTCGAACTTCTTTTTGTAGGAAACCCGATTTCAAAAAATCAACATTCTCAAGGGTTCAACAAAAAAACACTAGTAAAGGTTAGGTTGAAAAGGAGGGGCACTAAAAGCCCAAACCCATGACAGGTATACACTTATGCCCAGTTGGCATGTTGTGCGCTCCATGTGGGAACCGGAATTCTCAATTAAAAACCATAATTATAATTTTCCATAAATATCGGACTATCCCAAGAACTCAGTCCCCTCAATGTAATTTCTTATGGATTTCCAGTTCGAGTTCCCCAGGTACTCCAAATCTGGCATAGTATCCGCTGTAAAATTCTCGCTTCTAATACGCCCAAACGCAGGACAATAACAGAGATAGTGTATCAATGTCTCATCCTCTTCCTCGCATGCTCTGCATGTTCTCTCCGCAGACAGTTTCATGCGAGCTAGATGAGTTCTCAACTCCGTATGACCTGTAATCACACTGGTTAGTCTCCTTAGTCTTAGTTTATTTAGTCTTAGAATTTCCTTTGATTTCTCAAGATTTGGGTCACCCTATAGAATTTTTGCCACTTTACCGACGTCAGTGCCTTGCCATTTTCTGGCATTTTCCTCCGTCGCCCAACATTTAAGTTCATCCCTGAATCGTTTAAAGGGTTTAGCGTTATCCAAAGTTATATCACGCCACCAAAAAAATGTGGGGGTATATTCATTTTGTCATTCCGTTTGTAACACATCGAAATATCCATTTTAGACCCCACAAAGTATATATAATCTGAATCAGGGTTTGATTTGATGACGATGTAACTATGTCCGTCCATCTGTCCGTCTGTTGAAAGCACGATAGAGGTCGCACTGAAAAAGCTAGGGGGCTCAAATTTTGCCAGAATCTTTCTTATAGACAAGGTTTGTTTGGTATTGAAAATGGGCTAAATCGGAATATTAGGAAGAGAGTTATAGCTCGAAAAGCAAGAGTAGGTCGAAAAAACCGTGTCCTTCGAACATTGAATAAAATGGAATTGTGTCCAAACGCATTAACGTAGACTCATGAAACTTCAAATATATATTTCCTGAGTAAAAACAATATTTTTTCTTGAAAATAATCTAAATCTATGCATTGGGAAAGGAGTTATCGATCAAAATGTACGAAAATTTATACCGCATAGTGTATTTTTCGGTATATTTAAAAACAAAAACATCATAAAAGCAACAAAATTGGATGTACGACCCTGAAATTTTGCACACGTTACTGTTCGGTCAAGTTCTTTTTTCTAACGGAAAATCACTGTGCCACGTCCACTTTTACGCCCACCTCCCATATAACGTTTTACCCAAAATTCATGTAATTTCTCTATTAATATAGATTTTGGAATAATAAAGGACTATATTGAAATTCCTTAGTTGTACTCATTAGAAAAAACAACTTTGACACTCCTACTAAAACGCCCACTTTTCACGTTATCTACCGTTAATGAAATTTAAAAGCTCATAAAGCCGCAAAAATTAGAGGTATGATGATCAAATTTGCTACATATATCCTTCTAGTCAATGTCATTACTGTGCCAGAAAATTAAGGTGCCACGCCTACTTTTACGCCCACCTCCCATATCACGTTTTACCTAAAATGCATATAATTTCTGAGGAGTAAAAGTTTTATACGATTATACATTTTGTTTAGCACGATCACTTAAAAAAATAATATTTTAAAATGTCAGATTTAGTAAGTAAACTAAGATCATTTTAGTCACTTGATAAACAAAAAAAAAAACAATATCTTGATGAGACATGTTAGTCAATCTAGAGTCAAAACTTGTTGATGTTATTGCTTCCATTTGCGAAGACACCGCAGACGAGGTTGATGGTTCTAGATTATCCACTGCACTCTTTTATTGTGTCACACTAAATTTAAAAATAAAAAAAAATATTGGTATCAAATAAGCCCAGATTGAGAAATCTACTATGATTCTATCCGATTTTATGACGAACTTGATTAAATTATTCTATGTATACATAGAAAAATATCTATTTTGAAATTTTGGGGGGCTCCAAGCCTGACTTGGAGCTATGGTCTCTACAGAAAAATTTCTCAGACTCACCTATAGATTACGTTTTTTCTATACGCTTCATCCAAAAAAAAATTAACCCGCTCTAATATATAGATATGTTTTGTCGTTCCATGTGAAATGTTTTACAATATTCATTTCCGACCCAAAAAAGTATTCATTTTCTGAAAGCTTATAAATTGAAATATATGCAAAAACTTTACTTACAAAATAAATAAGTATAAAAGTAATACAAATTTATTGAAAGTACTACTTGCAATTTGACTAGAATAACTACATATTTTTGTTCGCGTTCTCCAAAAACGAATCCATTACAACTTATTCAAATACGACATAAAATATAAGTACTTTTCTATATGGGCAATTCCATGTCATCGTACGTGACATTTGTATCTTATAAAGTGGAATAATTTTTGCAAAAGTAAGAGTAACTGAAAAAAAAATTAGATCTTTATGTTCCATTCAGAGGGTACTTTATTTAAAAAAAAAATAATTATATTCGAATAATTGTTGTCTAAAATATCGAGCAAAATTAGAGTATATCGTACGTGACAGAAAACAGAAGTGATTTTGAGGTATATATGGAAATATGAAAAAATCTGCGAATCTTGGAAGGTATTTTTTCTTTTTTTAATTTCTTACACTTAATTGAAAACAATTTTTAAATGATTTTATAATAAATATAATTTAATATCGTACGTGACATATCGTATCTGACAGGTTTTTCTCTTATAATATTCTTAGGTATATATGTTAAGAAAAAAAGTTAAATTCTAAATTAGGTGCTAAGTTTTAACTGTCACCTTAGCCTACTACAAACTAGTTAAGTTTTAACTTTTTCCCTTAATGAATATGCAGTTTGAGAAACATTTATAAAGTGCTTGTCATAATATGAAAACGTATGATGTTTTTGTCTTTGGAGTGGGCTGGACATTTTACCAAGAGATAATCAGATTAAACTCTTATTATTGCTCTTAAAATAATGAAATAAGCTCTAAATAACTGAGCATAGTAAACTTTTATTGAGAGTTTTTGTTTTTACAGTCGTAGTTGACATTTTCATGGAATTGCCCATATGCTTAAATAACTCACAAAAATAATTAGTTACAAAAAGGAAACAAAATAATTGGATTAAAAATTTCTAGTTATATAAAATCTTTGATAAATTTTAAGTTTTTGAAAAATTTTTTAATATGTATTAAATATTATATGTAACTAGATAGTAACTGAACCCGGACCGCTTTACTGGTCCCAACATAAATATTGAATAAAAAAGTTAAAAATTAAATTAGTGAAATTTTTATACATACATACACATATGTACATGAAAAAAATTCGACTACAGTAACACCCATAATTTATGGTTTTCTTATTTGATATCAAAGCTACCTATTTTATAAATATGAGTCGCTTTGTTTCATGAATTAAAATTTGTTTTAATAATTCGGCTATAGCGACATCTTTTTATACCCTTCACACAGTGAAAAGGGGTATATATAGGTTTTTTCATTCCGTGTAAAATTTCTACAATTGTCATTTCCGACCCCACAAAGTATTAATTTTCTGAAAGCTTATGAAAAAACCACGACCACCTCGATTTTTTTTTCACAAAAACAACATTACAACAACAGCATACATACATACAAACGTGTATACTGGTTAGAGTAAACGTCGAGTCACAGCTAAGCCAAAAAAAAAAATTTTATATTTTTTGTTTTAATTTTTTTTTATTTTATAAATTATTTATATATTTATTATAATTTTTCTTAATTTTTTTTATATATTTTTATTTTTTTTTTTTGTTTTATATTTATTATTTATATTTTATTTATTTTTTAATTTTTTTTTAATATATATTTTTTTTTATTATTTTTTTTTTTTTAACATACATACGTATACTGTAATTGCATGACTACACGTTCTGAAGGGTAAAAAAGATTCGGCAGGGCCGAATATAGCACTCTTACTTGTTTGAATTCTCTTTATTTTCTATACATTTTTCGTTTTGGGGAAGTTTTTGTTACAAATACTGTGACACGAGAAAGTCATTACTTTGTATTTGAAATTGACCAGTTACAAAACACATTAGGAATGAGTTATTATTAAATAGGTAATGAGTAATGCAAGTATTAGACAATTGAGCTGTAATGGTTTTGCTGGGTATATAGTTTTAGTTGAGTAAATTGACATTGACCATGATGACGATAACAAAAAATTAAACATATTTAGGCAATTCCTTTTGTTGTGGGTATTTAAAGATGTTGCGACAAGTTACTTAAAATTACGTTATGTCACATTATATTTTGTAAAAATAATTCACAATTCATGCAGTTACGTCACGTTATATTAGGTTACGTTGCGTTACTTAATAGTAAATTTAGTAGCGTACGTGAATAAAATTTTTTAAAATCAACAAATTTCTATTTAATACAAACCTAATTAACTTGTTACCATTCATATATATTTAATACTAATAATATTTAATAAGTCAGTGCCATCATCTTGCTTCCGTGACAGTTTTGTGATGTATTACGTGTACAAGTAACACATATGTAGCCATTCATGTTAACGCCCGCGGTTCATTTACAGATATAGCTGCTTTGGCAATATGTGTTACATTTGAATTTTAAAACAAAACTGCTTGTCTTGTATTATTTAAATGTTACCCTTGTACAGCCACTATGACTCTTTACAAGTTGTAGTCAATATTTGGCATATTATTGTGACGGAAGTATCACATGAGCATGTGACTATTTGCAAGTTTTGAAAAATGTTTTCAAATAAGCTTACTAAGGTTTTAGATCGGCATCAAAAACAATAGCTTGCAAAATAAGAAAAATGTGGAGACATTCACAATATAAATACAATGAGTTGCAGAATTTCGATCGCTATAAAATTCTTTGAAAAATTTTCGCCTTGTAATGGACAAAAAACAACATGTTTTAACATAAATTTTAACATACACAATTATTTTCGTTTTTTTTAAAGCCAACATAATCACTAGTGATGACAGAGAATATATATTTGTGTTTGTCATGTAACACTAAAATATAGTCATCATTGAAATACTTGCCTATGCGTTGGTAGGAAACATTGTCACCACAGAACCAATAGCGAAATTTAATTAAATTCACTCAAAATATTGACAGTTTACGTAAGAAAAAAATAAGCAAATTTGGGCAAATAAAATGCCAAATTTGGGCAAATAAAAAACAGTCAATGTTTATATACCCTTCACTTCTGATGCGAAGGGTATATATATATATAGTATCCCATAGGACTTTGGTTTTGAAAATCTTAAGTTTCAAACAAAATCATTTAAAAAAGTTAGAGCGCTATGTGTGGCCGTGTAGAAACTAATAATAATTTTCACGGTCATGTATGTATAAATACCAAATGGTAGCTAAGCCTTCATTTTAGATTTCATGGAATCCGGCATTTTCTTTATTATTTTCGACGCCATTTTTGATTTTGAATTTTTATAATAATTTTAAAATATTTTAATTTTGGATTTTATTATTGGGATTAAAAAAATTTGTTCTGCCATTTTGTTTTATACACCATCTTGGATTTAATACTTCTTAATAGTTAACTGCATTATTTTGTTCACTCCCTTTTAATTGATACTAATATTATGGGGGTTACTGGGAAAAGCCGTTACTACTATATTCGTCTTATATATTCGCCATTTAACCTAAGACGCTATCTTGTATTTTCATTTTCTCTTCACAACTAACTAAGTTTTATTACTAAAGCCCTTTAATTATACCCTTCACCTGTGGTGCACAAGGGTATATATAGGTTTGTCATTCCGTTTGTAATTTCTACAATTTTCATTTCCGACTCCATAAAGTATATATTTTCTGAAAGCTTATGAATAGAGGAGTCGATTAAGCCCTGACCGTCTGTCCGTCTGCCCGTCTGTCCGTGTGTTGGTTGAAATCAACTTTTAGAAGCAACTATATGTTCCTCAGATCTGTGTATGGTATCAATCTTTTGAAAATATCCGGAAATGAATCGCTATTAAAATTCAGCACAATCGCCTTATAACTTTCTGAGATATGATCAAATAAACACTGCCTCTGTTTTTTCCTATATTTTTAACACTAAAATAAAAATTGTTCAGCCATAGAATAATTTATAGGTACCTTTGCTACTATTGTTAGATATAAAATGCTTCTAGAGATATTCGTGTAAAATTTTGGATAAATCGGGCTCTTTTTTTAAATATATATTCTAAAAGCTTACAAACGAAAATCAAATTTTTTCAGCTTCTAGAAAACCGAGAGAGTCAATATTGGTATCATCTGAAAGGACTTGACTAGCAGAATAAGAATACCATAAAAAAATTTAAATTTTTGTTGGCTGCCACTACAAAATGGCGGACAATAAATTTATATATGAGCCAAATCTGGTATTTTAACATGTAACGTTTGAACCCCCTCAATATTTGTATCAAATTAAAGGGCTCGACCAGTAGAATACAGTTAATTTTTCGAAAATGTAAAATCCAAGATGGCATCTAAAACAAAATGGCGGATACAATTTTTTTAACTCCATCAATATGGGTATCAAATAAAAGGGCTTGACTAGTTGAATACACTTAACTACGTAAAAATTCAAAATCGAGGATGGCATCGGAAATAATAACAAAAAATGGTGTATAACATAAAATATAGGTTAAGCTACGATGTGAAATTATACCTATGTACATGATGGTGAAGGGTATTATCAGATTCGGCACGGCCGAATATAGCACTCTTACTTGTTTTATACCCATATAAGCTCTCTCTCGTTGGCAAAGAAACTGATAAATATCAATTTCCGTTAGTAAGTTTTAGGAAAAACACCGAAACAACTGAAATCTGACGCTTATATCTCAGTTCGTTTCAAACCGATCTGTTTGCTTTTCATGGAAACAATATCTGAGATTACGTCTTATAACTTGGTATCTTAAGCGTTATAAAAAAGTTATTAAGGAGTGTAAAGAGTTTTATATTTATATATAAAAAATATATATATTCAAATAATTTTTGCCTATAACTTTGCCGATTAGTGTCAAATTTATTTAAAATTTTTCATGACCATCTCCAAAGGCATAGCAAATCTATAAATAGTAACAAACGTGTCTATAAGTTATCCTAGGGGCTAGTTAAGCAAAGCTTTTACAACGGTCATTTGAAAAGAGTGCATACACGATTGTGCAAGTAAACTACACATCTAGTGACAATAGAAATTAACGCTTATCAAAATGTTTTGCTTTAATTAACAAATTTACTTTAAGCACAATATGATTTTTATTTCCACTCACTTGTTTCAAATTACTTTAAAGCCCTTATGTATGTCAATATAAAAGAAAACATCAAACAATGATACATATTCCTTGCTTTTAAATATTATCCTTTTTTTTTCAAATTTGTAATTAATGGAACTTGCACACTTATGTGCCTTCATAGAAACGTTATTAAGTTCACCATATTTATCCTTTCTCCAACCTTTTTCTAATCCTATTAACTTATTAGAAACAGATTCTTTTTTCCATTCGAGTGCCGCCACTGAGTTCAACTAAGTATTCTCTTAGTGCGTGTTTGCAAATCCTATGTAGGTTGTTAAGATATTTTCAACTCACACATTTTGTTTAATTGCTTTTTCTATACCATTCTTTGTACCATTTTTCTCCTGTCAGATTATTCTTTTTTTTTTCTACGATGTGATGATCATCAACCTAACTTTGCGTAATTTTCTTCGTCGAAAGGCAATTGGACAAAAAACTGTCACCCTTAATCCGATTGAAAAAAACATCTTGAAAGTTTAGAAAAATAAAAATGTGCCTCGTTTGGAATGGCAAGTATAGAAAGGAAATAATTTTGTTTTTAAGCAGTTTTCCATTTGACACAATTTCAACTTTTTATTAAGAAAAAAAAAACACAACAAAATAAGACAGTAGCAACACAACAGTGCACTTTGTTTAACACTTAACGAGAGCCACTTTAAGAGAAAATTAAATCTTAAGAGTTTTATTTGTTGCATCATGCAGTAAGCAGATTACAAACTTGAAGCATTCGCAGCCTAATTTATATTTGTTTCGCTTAACTAGCATTTGTTGAAAATTGCCAGTATAATTATCCTAAGATATAAAAAGTATTTTTGAAGATTACAAAACGATTTTAAGATATTTTTAAAAATAATTATCTGTTTTTAACTGTTAATTTTCTTAAATAATTTTAAACTGAAAGTTTTTGAAACTTTTTTGCAAGGTACATGCAACACTGCCACAACAATGACAATGAAAAAACACCTACATTCTATTTTTATACCGACAACAACAAAAATTTATTGGTATATTTATTTTATCATTCCGTTTGTAACATATCAATATATCCATTTTAGATCCCATAAAGTACTGCGCTGTCTGGGTAGAGTGAACCCCTGATGCTATGAATACCTCGTTAGAGTGAACACCAGAATGTTTACATTGACTACTCTGTAGAGTGAACACTCATGAACTCTATAGATTGAACATACTTTATAGTGAGTTTTTTGATTTGGCGAAGGAGAAATACAATGAAAAAGAGTATAGAAATTAAAGAGAACATAAAATAACGGTTAAGTAACGATTCTTTTACAGTAAGTTGAAAAGTTACCCTCACAAATACGCATTCTGTGAAGTATTAATTTATTTAAGTTTGCGCGCATGTTCCATTAATTTCTAAATAATTGGTGATATGTAAATGTTACATTAAAATGGATTCGAAAAAAAGAAGGCATATATCCTTTAAACAAAAACGCGACATTAGAATAGAAATTGAAAAAGGTGCTAGTTTTACTTCTTTGGCACAGCGTTATAGCGTTACAAAATCGACAATTTCTGGCATAAACAAAAAGAAAACCGGAGTAATAAAGCTTATTGGTAACTAAACATTTGGAACCTAAAGAACAAAGACGATTAAAAAAGGAAAGTTTCCATGCATGGCAAAAGCTTTGTACAACTGGCTTGTGACACAACGTCAGAGCAATTTTCATATCACTGGCGATATGCTAAAGGAAAAGGCAAAGGCATTACATAAGGAGATTCAAGAAAAGGAAGGCGGCTTCAATGTCAGTGCTTGATGGTTGGAAGGATTTAAGTCACGCTATGAAATTCGACTGCTAAAAGTGTGCGGCGAGAAATTGTCTTAATTGAAAATATCAGATGATGAAAACAATCGCGAAACACCAGCAAACGCAAATTCGATATCAGCTGCTGAAGCCATTAAGGGGTTTGATAAGGGTATCAAATGGGCTGAGGCTAATACTACAAATTTCGAGAATACACAAGCTGTACATTGCCTTTGCGATCAAGCAGTGCAAATATCGGTAAAGAAACCAAGAAACAAATAACTATTACTAATTTTGTTTCAGTTATAAATTTAATATTTAGTATTACATGGAAATAAATAAAATGTATAACCAATAAATGCATTTAAAATAAAGTTTTAAAAATAAAAAAAAATTCAACCTTAATTTAGTGAACAACAATATCTCACTCTACCCAGACAGCACTGTATGTACTTTCTGAGTTCTTGTTTTATTTTATGACGATCTATGTAGTCTGTCCGCCTAACCATCTATTTAAAGCACGATAGAGGTCGTACCGAAAAAGTTAGGCTCAATCAGAATATTAGGAAGAGAGTTAAAGGTCGTAGTGCAAGAGTAGGTCAAAAAAACCTTGTCCTTCTAACATTTTATAAAATTCAATCGTGCAAAATACCCACTTTATTTCAAATTTATATTTTCTGAGTAAAAACAATATTTTTCCATTAAAACTGCTTTAATCTATGAATTAGGAAAGTTGTTAAAGATCAAAATGTACGAAAATTTAAACCGTACAGTGTATCTTTTGGTATATTTAAAATTTGTATTGAAATATCTCAGTTTTATTTATTAGCAGAAACTATATTGACATGCGTAATTAATTGCCCACTTCCATTGAAAGACTTAATTTACGATAATTTCAATTAACGAAAAATTGATTATTCCATATGGGATAAAACCTTTATACTAAAATATGTATCACTTTCTTTGTATAACTTCGATATGCTAGTAAAATATTATCACAAAATAAATGCACCATTTTTCGGTCGTGGGTATAAAAAAACACTATTATTACAAAAAAGTTTTTATTAAAAAAATTACCAAAACTAATCATTTTAGAAGGTATGGCTGATCAAAATAAAGGGTATGTTCGTAAATGCTCCAAATTTGTGCATTACTGCGGCAGTAATGCCAAATGAAGTTGCTGATGCGCGATCAGCTGTTGCAGATGCCTTGCAGCTGCTTAACAATTACGTAGAGTTTGATTTTTTTAACGTTCTGCAAAAAATATAAAATGTTATCCAAAATAATAGTGGCAAATATTACTGAAAATGTTGATGTTAAAAGCGACAACTTTTTCTTAAATTATAATAAAAAAAATAATTTCTTTAATTTTCGTCAATGCCTTTCCCCTCAAGACCGAATTTTTTTTCTTTCCCTCTTAAAACTCTGTCTCCATGTCCACTCTTGTTCTTATTATTAATTTTTGTATATTTAAGCTGAAATATTCCTCGGAACTAAAAATATAAACGAATTTAATTTAAAGAAGTAATTGCTGTTTAATGCTACGTTCTACTCATTGTGTGTATGTATACAAGGGTGATCGACGCGGTTTTAAAACCGGTGGAAAACCCGGTTTTTTACTGTTTCAGCTGGCGGTTTTTTCTAAATGTTAATTTTTCGAATGTCGAATACACCGGTTTTTTTTCTCACAGAAGCCGGTTTTTTTCATTTTTAGTTTTATGTTAATTTATCTTTGTAATCAAAGGTACAATACTATATTTATTACTCAAAACATTTCCAAAAATCATAAAATTTATTAAATAATCTTCCATTATATTGTAAGAAATGTATTTTTTGTTTCAAAAACAAATATAAAATAAGAAAAATAATTAGGTTAACCCTTATGTCAACAGCAACATACCCGGGTATGTTTTGCGTTTTAAAACCCATGTATCTCAGAAAGTAGCAATCATATCAATCTGAGATTTCATGATATCCTCAACAAAAGTGTTTTATACTACATTAAAATGTTTTTATAGAATCGGATAATTTGGGCCGGGGGTATGGCCACTTTTCAATATATACCTCTTACGTCAACTACTGCATACCCGGGTATGTATTGGAAAACACATGAAACTTTTCTTATATTAGGTAAGTTCTTTAGGAAATTAAAAGTAAATTTCATTAAAAAGGATATGTTTTCAGAAAAATATATAAATAAAGTTATAATAAGGAACAAATATTGCATTGCGGTAAGTCAATAGAATATTCTGCACATACAGCTCTTTTGCATAGTACATAGGCCTTCACATTATCCATTACCATCAAAGGACCTCCTTTTTTAGCTTCAGTGGCATTGCCTTTCATCACATTTTTTCACATTCACCAGAAGCAGACATTCCTGTGTAGATTTTTCCTTCAATCGATAAGATGAATTGAAGTCGCATACCCATCAGACCTTCATTGCTCATCAGCAGTGACGTTGGCTCCATAGTTGCTCCATAGATGATCATTTAGCATAACAAATATTTATGTGATTGCTGCACCTTTGTTTGTTTACGTTGTTGCCGTGTGTTTCCGTTGTCAAAACGTGAAAGGCGACTTATTTCCCAAAATCGTCCAACACTCATGGCTGTGCGAAATAAAGAATGTGAGATTGTTTTCCATAGATCTTTGGTATAAACGTAACAAAAATGTGTCACGCCACTAAGCAAAAAAAACTCTAATACGCATCAAACTCACTTTTTGTTGTGGCTATTTATGTGCGATGTTATCTTGTTGGCTTTTGTGTATTTTCAACTTCATAGCATTGGTTTGCTTTTCTGTGTGTTTCGCGAATAACGATGTCGCACATTTCATTAGACTTGTGTTCTTCACACTGGTCCATAATTTGTAGATCTTAATATATTGTGGTTACGAAATCTAACAGTTTGCGGTGGTATAGCAACCTTACTGTTCCAACTTTGTCCGTATAATTTTCCCATGTTCACACAATATATCATGAAGTTCTTCATCGTCTTCCGTTTCGTAGTCCATTATATTCTGGTAATTGGAATTCTTCTAAATCGGAGGGATCTAGGATTACATCAGCTTCGTCATCGTTAGTACCTACTTAAGATACTAATGTCTCATCATCACTGCTTTCTTGTTGTAAATCCTCTTATCTCTGACCAATGTATTCTTGTTGTTCGGTATAACCTAGTGCACTAACTTGTCGTGGAGTAAGCCATTCTGCCATTCTTATTCAGGCTTATCTCACTCTTAGATTATCTGTTATAATTATCTTATTCGCTTATCTCAAATAATGGTGGAACACAACTGCAAAACTTATAAAAATTACTTGTGCTTGCTAAAACCCGCCTATTTCTAAAAATGCATACATAAAAACCACCAACATAATTTAAACTTAGCAACAATACAACAAAATTCCTCAATAACTAATAAAATACAATACAAAATGCATGTACATACCCGGGTATGCTGCTGTTAACGTACGTATAATTTTTCAGCTGTTGACATAAAGGTTAAATATTATTTATTTAAAATGGAGAGCAGGTAATTTATACGTTGTTGCGCTTTTAATTTGCTGTGATAATCAGCTGTTCAGTTAAGTTTTTTGACCAAATTATTGTACTTTGCAATACTTTTTGATATCATTTTCGAATTTCATAATATTTTGCTTCTACGAAATCTAGCCACTAGTACTAAAGACTACCCATACCTTAACTAATATTTCTGATAACATCTGACTTGTATACTAAAATAGTTTGGCACACAAAGGGTCATTATTACAACTTGCCTACAAAGTTAATGTTAGTAAAAGGTAAATTTGACTACAGTGAGCAGTGAAGTGACTTTTGAATATTTTTCATTATTACAACCTCCTTGTAACAAAGTTTTTTTTTTTTTTTTCAAATAACGGCATTTTATAATAATGTCAACTTAAAATGCAATTAAACCATAAAACAAACTAGTTTGTACCCATATATGTATCTCTGTCATGGGTACAAGAAAGAATTATATTTTATGTATTCGTCCGGTTAACCGGTTTTTTCTAAATTTTCAAAAGCGCAACCGGTTCTTTCTTTAATTCTAAATTTCAAACTATTTTAAAACCGGTTTCTTAAAAATGTCGAATAATCGATCACCCTAGTGTATATTCGATCACTTTTGCATCAGAAACTTATCTGTTGTCATATTTGCAGAAATTTGCGGCAGCACTGCCAACTGTTTGCAAAAAAAGAACTGTTCACGCTTAAAAGTGCTGCCAAAGATGGCATTAACGAACGTTGTACTTTTACTATGCTGCAGTGATGCGCAACTGTTGCATTTGCGAACGTACCCAAAAGTGTTTAATTTAACATACTTTTATATAATATTTTGTAAATCCTTCTTTATTGATGATGACATCTTCAAACCTGGAAAACGTACTTGAAGAAAGGTTTCTAATAAATTCAAATCAGTATTAAATTATAACATATAAATGTATTTTTACCCTAGGGAATAAACGATGGGCTCAAGATTTTTTTTTGTTCTGTCAAAATAGAAAAAATACAAAAATATTTTAGCATACTTTTCGTTATACTTCCCTAGCCAACGTTAAAGGATTACTCGTAAAATGAAGTTTTCTGACAGTAGGATGTTAGGGTGGTAGGAACTTGTATCCAATGAAGACAAAAACATCGATTTATTTCACTTTAAAAGTCGACTGTTGAGTCGAAGATATAAAACACACACAGGGATATGGCCTACTGTGTAATAATAAATTTAAAAATGTATTTACTTTGGCAGAAATTAAATTAAAAGAAAACCAATAGTTTTCCTTTAGCAATGTATAATGAGAAACGAATAGTTACATACAGACTTACACATACAAAGATATTTTCAATAGTTTTTATTACTCTAGAATTTCGTTAGCAGCTGTTTGTTTTGTTACAATACAGCGTGAGTCAAAAGTGATCATGGGGGTTTAAAATTATATAAATTTGTGTTTAACATTTGTTATTTCTTTTAGAATATATAAATACGAGGTAGAGAATAAGTAATGGAGAGTTTCACAACAAAGACCAAACAACCATAATTATGAATTTTTTTATTAAAGTCAGTAATTAATTGTTTTACCGCAAAGAGCATATCGTCGACTTTTCGACGTCAGAAAATTTCGTCTTCTGAAGAAATAATTTGTTGTTAAGTTTTTTGTTACCACCAACATGGTAGCATAAGAAATTTGCGTCGAACCAAGAGAACATGTTTAATTCACCTTGCGGAAAAGATTAAACGTGTGTAGTAAGGTGCTAACGAAACACCATAAAAATTTACCAGAAGGAATTATGCTCAAATAGGAATGGCTCGGACTTCACTACGGCGCTCGGACTTCAATCTGTCTGGATAAAGAGAAGGGGGAGTCGCTTCTCCCCCTTCTTTGCTAATGTCCTGCACTAGCGGCTAAGAGACTCAGATTTCTAGGTAAACATGTACTGGATAGCCTCTCTGCTATTTTTGAAATTGTACTGAATTATCTACTGAGATATCTCACGGCCAGTGCGTGGATCTAGTACTCTTACTCTTGGATTTATTCTGGGATTAATTAGAACTGACTAGTGATGTGGTCATGCCAAAACGGAGTCATACAGACTCCACTTGACTGCATGCGTGCAGTGAACTACCACGATAACCAACAATCACTACGGCGCATTTACTCTTGTCTCCGTACAACCATTGGAAATGCCTGAATTTTGCAATTAAATTTCAACAGTTGACTAGAAATAGAATCAGCTTTATTCGATATTTTATAACGAGTAGTGAAGTTGATTTTTATCTTAGTGGCATTGTCCATAATGAGAACTTTAGGTGGTAGAGAACTTTAAATCTAATAAAGATTAATCAATTTTAATTGCAGCTACTGGAGTGTGCAATATGATGTATTATTATATACAAAAATATGATTGAACCTTACTGTTGCGAAAATGAAGATGGAAGTGCTGTAACTGCAAACGAAGAGCGGTATTGATATATGATAAGCTATTTTGTACATCCTGGTCTAAGACACAAACCAAAGATGCACATCTTTTAGAATCACTAGTTAAAAAAAACGGAAATCAATGGGCCAGTGTGTTCGCAATATTTGTCAGCATTCGCGAGTATATTAAAAGAAGCCCAGATAATACTTTAATTCAATATCATTGCAGAATTTCGATCGTTACAGCCACAAATGTTAAAGAGGGTTATGGAAATTTTCTACAATGAACTTATTATTGCAAAGCTTAAAACGGCGGTTATGCGATATTACTTTCCATATCTTGTTTAAAGTAACTGCCATTTTGTTTATTTTATAATGTGTATCATTAAACTTTTATAACCCAATATAACTCTTGGGCTACCCAGTATTATAGTTGATGTTGGCTTTTTAAGACATTATAAAATACATACATATTTATTTATATTCACAAGTGTGATGGTGAAAGTAATTGCATACAGTTCTTTTGAGAACTTCCCAAGAAAGAAATGCTGGCGGTAAATATTTTTAAATATGTGAAAAATAAATGAGAGCAAAAGAATAATTAAATATTTTTTATTTGGTGGCATCTTTTAATGAGCAGCCTAAGGGTACTTTTATTATAGGATTGAAAGAAATACTTAGAATATTGATGGTATTGATGAGTTTGCTAAAGTTATACAATTTGCATAAAATATACGTATTGCTTTTGTATAAAAAAAATGTAATTAATTCATTCATGTTATTATTGAGTCATATATTTCTGTATATAAAGAATTAATTTTTGTCAATTTGTAGCCGGTGAATATTATAAATGATATCTCAGGATTGTGGTACAATTTAATCGGAGTGGATTTATTTTGCACTTTTTCACACCACAAATACCTGTGAAACTTAACAAATTACTGCCTGACCACCGAATTTATTGTCCGATTTTAATAAAATTTCACACAGACGGTATTTAGGCTATTTATATTGATATGGTAATATATATTTTTTTTTTACCAGGGGTACCGCCACCTGTGGCATCTGGGTATTTTTCTACCCACTTCGGCATAAATGAGTTCTAAATGCACTTAAATTTTTTTAACAACACAATCTGGAAGACGTATATGTATGTGAAGGAATTTTTTGTGTGCTGGTGGCGAAGTTAAATAATTTTAATTTTTTATAAAGTTTAACAGTTTGACTATTTTGGTTATTTTGTTTTAGCATAACATGATTGTAAATAGCACGAATGAGTGCTTGGTTTTCTTAACACAGTGGGTGAAAAAAGAACATTTTAGTAATTCTGTATCTTACGGAATATAATATCTTGCCAACTATCAGATAATATTGGACAATTCAATCCACATAAGGATGTAAGTTTGTGAGTAGAGAAAGATTTTAAAAAATAAAGCAAAACTTACACGTTTGTGAAAACAAAAATCTAGTGGGGGCAGTAGGTATTTATTGTAATGTCAGATATTTTGGCCTAAGAGCCAATGTGCCAAGCATAGAGATTTGACCGTAAAAACCGGAAGATGGCCAATATTGAGCAACCATATATAGTCCACCCATACAATCAGCCATCAGACAATGCCATGAAAAATTAACCCATCCGAGTACGAGGAAAAAAATGGTATTGGCCGCTGCTTACAAATACAATGGATGCAGCCAGATGAATTCCTGGAAACTACAATGCATGTGCAGAAGATGTAAAGGTGGTACAATAATGAGCCAATTAGACTTTTGCGTGAGTTTTGTTAAATCGTTGGTTACAATTCTAGAAAGCTGATTTGCTTCTCGTAAAGTTGTCACAATTGCACAACAAATTGCAAGGCGCACAGATAACTTTAATCACACAATTAATAAGATTGGAAAACGTAGCTGTTGTGGACAATGTGGAGACAAGAAAAAAATTGGCAGCACAAAATGTTATGTAAATTTACATCCAAAGGACTGCTTTGTACCATTTGATGATGGTGTTCCAAAAAATATTTTAAAAAAATATAAAAAAATCTCAATAACAAAACAATAATTTTAAACGTAGACTTGCAGAAATACAAAATAAAGCTGTTTTTTGATCTCTTAAACATTTTTTTTTTTTACTTGAAACTTATTATTTGAGAACCATTTAGTTTCGAAGTGGGTATTTAAATACCCATGCAGTTATTTTTTATATATATTTTAAATGAGTGGAGCAACTAAATTAAATACTTTTTTCATAATAGAGCATATATAGGTCTATATAGGCCCAAAAGAATTTAAGGGATTTTCCTTTCCGCCCTTTCACAGGAATGTTTGTTTTTAAAAATTTTGTTACTAAAATGTTTCTTAGTTTTGACGTATTAAATTCTCCCCATAATAAAATGCTAAAAAGTCTCGTTAAACTATTTTGTGTGGTTCAATTCCTTGTCTGTCCATGTGTCAAACAAGATTTTAAATATATTTCACCTAACTTAAAATAAAATTTTTCTACCCATTAGGCGTTAATGGGTTAAGGTGTAATTATGTTTATTTTAGCTCCTTTAAGTCTGCAAATTAATAATATTCATAGTATATATATGGTGTAATAATAGCCCTAGTATAATTTCTAGAAATAGATAGATACTTATAAAGACATTCCGTTAGGGCTAGTCGACCGCATATGTGCAAAAATAATTCAAAAAAATATTTTTATACCCATCACACAGTAAACAAGTAAGAGCGCTATATTCGGCCGTGCCGAATCTTATATACCCTTCGCAACGTGTAGTCATGCAATAACAATAGTTTGTGTCACCATTCAACCTATATGAAATACGTACATACATATATAAAAACAGCCCATTGTAAAATTATAAATTCACGTATGTATGTTAAAAAAACAAAAAAAAAAAAATAAAATAAAAAAAAATTAAAAAAAAAAAAATTTAAAAAAAAAATTAAAAAAAAATTATTATATATATAATATATATAAAACAAAAAAAAAATAAAAAAAAATAATAATAAAAATATAAATAATATATTAACCCTAATCATACTGACATAAAAACTTACAAATCTTACTAACATGTGTCTCTAAGACACATATACAAAAACTTACGAAAAAATTATTAAACTTTTTTTATTTTTACATAAAAGAACTTTCACAGCATGTTCATTGCAGACATTACTATTACATTTTTGGCAGCATTGCTTAATAATACGGCTTTTCTTGGGATTGCATAAATAGCACCTAATGCCTTTATTTGTTGCACTCTGGGTATTATTAGGTGCAATTCCTTCTTGAAGAACTTCTTCTATAAGTTGAACGATAGGTCGATGCAATTTATTGTTCGATCTTTGGCATATCTGGGGTGTAGCAAGTCCTTCAGCGACTTCTCGTAAAAAGAGTTATCGAGCTTTCTTTGCTTGCGTTGCTTTTCACGAAAGATGCAAGTTTTTCCAAACTACGTACGCAGCGATTCCGCAAACGTCAACTAAATTTCAAAAAAATGCAAACGGTCATCTGTTAGATTTTCTGCGGCAAGTAAAACCATGTGTAAGTTGATCCAGAGTGTCAACTGCTTCTTTAGTTTGATTATAATGCAGTCTTTTCTCTGATTTGTTTTTATTTTATAAGTCGCAGTGAGTGCTGTAATGCATTGATGAGAGTAAAAGAACTACTCTATTTTGTTTTGGGACATAGGACACTAAAGTTATGTTTTCAGTTAAACCAAACAAATACCTTTCCACTTCTCTCCTTCTATTTGGTAAAAAAACGATAAACATACAAAAATATGTAAACAAAAACATTCATATATGCATATATATATGTGTCTCTGAGACACATGTCAGTATTTACTGCTACACTTTTATGGTTTGGCATATAAAAGATATAAGAAGGCAATACCTAAAATTTTTTTCTTATTAAATTATACAAAACATTAGTCAAATAAAAGTCATGAAGTTTAGTTGCGATATGTTATATATTTCTGTAGTTAAATTGAATGGAACATCCAAATGTGTCTCACAGACACATGTTAGTAAGATTAGGGTTAAATAAAAAATAAAAAAAAAATAAAAAAAAATTTAAAAAATTTTACTTTTATTTAATTGTCGAACTATTTAATATCTTAAAGATTATATTATTTTTATTCTGGCTCAAGTTCATTTTTATACTAAGTTTCTCATATATTTTCTTTTTCATATACATATGAAGAAATCAGTTTTTATTTGTGGTAATGAAAGAATATACTGGAAAAGTATCTTATTATCCCGACACCACCAAAAAAAAAAAATAAAAACTGATTTCTTCATATGTATATGAAAAAGAAAATATATGAGACATACGCACGGACAGACGGTCAGACGGACAGACTGACAGACTGACAGAGCTTAATCGACTCCCCTATTCATAAGCTTTCAGAAAATATATACTTTATGGGGTCGGAAATGAAAATTGTAGAAATGACAAACCTATATATACCCTTTTTCACTGTGTGAAGGGTATAAAAAGGATTTATATATTGGTTTGTCATTCCGTGTAAAATTTCTACAATTTTCATTTTCAACCCTATAAAGTATATAGTCTCTGAAGGCTTATGAATAGGGGAGTCCATAAGGCTCTGTCAGTCTGTCCGCCTGACCGTGTCCGTATGTTGAAATCAACTTTTTTATGCACCCCATCATCGCCTGGACCCACGTGAAGTATTAAAATATTGAAAATACTCAGGAGCAGATCGGTGTTGAAAATTAGAAAAATCAGTACATAAGCAACTGAGGTATGACCAAAAAACCGCGACCACATCGTTTTTTTCACGATAACAACAACAACATACATAAAAACGTGTTATACTGGTTAGAGTAAACGTGGCTTTGAATCTTAGCTGAGGCAAAAAAAAAATTTTTTATATTGTATTATATCTGTGGCTTGGAGCCAAAAGGGCCAATGTCACTTTTTTGCTCTTTTGAGTTAATTATTGCATTAGATTTTTTTCCTTGCTCTATTTTATTATGGTAAAACAGCTAAAGTCATATTTAACCCAGAACAGCTTTATAAATAAAATGCTGGCCAATGTCACTATGAAAGCATCTATAAAAGTTAAAGTTCAATTTCAGTTTTCTCAAAAGTAAATATTTTGACTTAGGCCCTTTTAGCTCCAAGCCAAAGATATATAATATCTTTTTTTAATTTTTTTATTTGTTTAAATTTAGATTTTTTTGTAATATTTTTTTTTTTGTGAAACATATACATACGTGAACTCAATTTATAACTTTACAATGGGATGTTTTTATATATGTATGTTTTTTATATGTATTTATGTATGTATGTCATATGAGATGAATGGTGATACACTCAATTGTTATTGCATGACAACACTTTGTAAAGGGTATATGAGATTCCGCACGGCTGAACATAGAATTCTTACTTATATAAAATATATTAAGGTACTGAAGCTCGTAATTAATTTTTGGACCCGTTAGAGACAAACTGATTTGCTACTAACTGATATATAAGCTGTAAAATTCAACTGCATTTATGCTTTTACTGAAAACAATAAACGACTTTTGATTTTTCAGATTTTAGATAATCAGGGTGTTTGAAATGGCCATCCAATTAAATATAACAGACTATAAACATTTTAAATCCACTACGGCCACCACTACAAATAAATTTATATATGAGTAAAGTCTAGTAATTCAAAAGAATGAATGGGGTATCCAACGATAGCGCTTGAGTAATAAACAAACAACTGTTTGTATCACCATACATCTCATATGAAACACGTACAATCCTATTCAAATTGTATTACATTCTATTCCCGACGTTTCGTCAATTTTTTGTTGACTTTTTCAAGGGATTTCGTAGTAATTTTTTAAATATATTTTTATATAAATATATAGTTATTAACTATCACGAAACAATTTTTAATAAGCTAGAAACAAAAAACCGAAGCCCAGAACTATTTATTAAACAAAAAAAAAAAAACTGCTTATTTATATTTGTTGTTCTTACACCCTTTTCCATGGGTTTTTAATCAAATTGTATAAAAGTAAAGTGATCATAACAACTTTTCCATCGCTATTGCACATACAATTCACCTTGACCGAAAATATCTATTAAATGATTATTTTGTTGAAGAAATTCAGCATATCGTGTATTTTATGTCGCCATGTCGTATTCATATATTTTCTCTTTTTATGTGAGATAAATTTAATACATAAATAAGATTAAACATAAATTTTTTAATCTCTAGGTTATTTTACAAAATTTAATCACTAATTACATTTGGGTTGCCTTTTGCCAATTTGGCAGGTGTAATCATATTTAATATTTCAAATTTTATATTTAACAAACTTAAGGAGACACATGCGATTTCACCTGACTTTATTTTAATTCAAATCCATTGTTTTTTCTTTACCACACGTTGCTGTCTTACGTTTGTGCGTATAAGCACAATTTTAGCAGTACGAAATGGCTAAAATAAATTGTGTTTTTCTTAAGCAAAAAAAAAAAAATATAAGTAAAAATAACATGTTGTATTCTTCAAAACAAGACATTAATTTTGCATAAATAGCATGTAAATTGGTTAAATGTCATGCTACATTATGCAGTGTACGAAGACGCACAAAATATTTAAAATTATATCATCTTTAAATTAGAGTATTTATTTTTTATTATGGCCAAACAAATGATGGTGTGAAGGTATATTCATTTTTTCATTCTGCTTGTAAGACATCGAAGTATTTTTTTTGCACCCCATAAGAATTGTATTTTATGAGACCTCGTTTCATTTCATATTGGTATATAAGAAAGAAAATTATAGATTGTAGTATAAGAGTATGTCCAGAAAATTGTCTTTCTTGTATCGAATAAAATGCGATTGTGTCTAAACGTAGAACACTAAAATTTCATTGGTATATTTCTGGAGTAAAGAATATAATTTTGAAAAATTTACAACGCTTTTTAGTCTATTTAAAATTGAAATGTAATAAAATTGGCAAAAATAATATACACTATTCCATATTTAAAAAAAAAAATAGCTTTCTGTCAATGGAACTTTAGTGGTGAAAACTTAAGGTGATAGGACCACTTTTACGACCACCTACCAACTAACGTGTTGCCCTTAATTTCTTAATTTAAGTAGTAAAGGTGATTAATATAAATAACTTTTACACGCCAACTTTTTACATAATTCAATCTTAATGAAATTTAGAAGCCTATAAAAGCGACAGAATTTGGTGTGTGATAATGAAATTTCGCATACATAATTTACTTTTCAATATTATAATAGTTCAAGAAATGTTTCGACAATTATTTTCCTTGTTTGCATCTTCTCACCTTTTTAGCTAAAGAGGGAATTTTAAGCGAAGGAATAGTAACAAGAAATCAACTACCACATTGTAAGCTTCTAGCTGAAAAAGATATGCTAAGAATAAAAGAGGATCATTTAGCGTCGAAGGAATTGAAATTGCAACAGTCTCATGGAAAGACAGCAAAATTGTAAATCTGGCTTATACTTTCATTGGTGAAATCCCAAAACGGGCAGTAAAGCACAAAAAAAGTATACTAAAATAGAACGTCCCTCTATTGTTGGCCAATATTATGCACACATAAGAGGTAAAGATCTCATTGACGCTATTATTGGGAGATACAAAATTTAGCTTCATAGTAAAAGGTGACATGTTAGATTATTTTCCCACTTTTTAGGTTTAATAATAGCGAACTTGTGGCTTTTGTATAAAAACAATAATGCTGATAACAAACCAGACAAGTTATTACCTTCTGCAGAATTTCGTCTGCAGATTGCTGAAACTCTTTTAAAGGTCGATACCAAATCGAATATAAAAAGGACAATATAAATTGAACCTAATGAACAAGGAAATAAATCCAAAGGCCTGGCTAAACAGGTGTGCATCAAGACCAGGTTGGCCACTGGCCAGTATGGCCAGAAAATAGAATATGGTGCAAAATGCCCAAGGCGTGTCACAAACTTAATGGGAAAATCTGGTGTTGCATTGTGCTATGACAAAACTAATAACTGCTTTTGTTTATTCCATTTAGCATAAAATATAAAATGCTTCTCAGGCAATGTAATATCTCTGTAGCACTCCGGTTTTTTTTTAATTAACACTTTAAAAAATATTTTTAAAAAGTTATGAATAAATATGTGTTTTTATTTGAGTAATAGTAATATAAAAATAACTATTTTCACTTTAACTGAAATGTTGCCCTATAAAGGCTTAAGGCTCAAATTGTAAGAATAAAACTAAGAAAAATAAATTAATAGCAAATCAAGAATACACAAAGAAAGTGATACAACTTTTAGTAAAAAGAGATTATTCCGTAGCAATTTAAGTTAATAATAAATCTTAGTAATAAATTTTGTGCTACAAAAGTACACAAAATTGGTGGTGGGTATTCTACATTATTCTTTTACACAACACTTACAACAATTTTATTTATGTTTATGGAATGTCGTTTAGATACATAACAGCTAGGAAACGAAGAACTATCGCCGATTTTTTCCAATAAAGAGAAGTGAATTCCATACAATCGACAACACTTATGACTTTAGAAACTGTATGGGGTGAATAATGTAGAAATTTCAAACGGGTTGATAAAGTGTGGCATTATAATAAAAGGTACAATAAGAATATAGACTGATATCAGTATCTCTTTTGAGTGGTTAGCGACACTCATATCGCTGTAGCCTATGAAAAAGGAACGCATTTAGTGTGGATGCTAAATGGACCTCAGTCTAATGAGGATGATTAGATTTCCATCAATTACCAATTGGCAATATAGGATCGTTTGTAGTCTATAGAAAATATCTTCAGCGTTGTGGCGCTCAGCATAAAAAGGAAAGCCAATTGGTAGCCATGAGTATGAGTTAAGGAAGTCAAAACATTGATGATTCCCCCAATTCATATATAAAAAATTTATTGCAAAACAAATTTGGGGAAATAGAGCAATTTTTTGTGACTCTTTTATTTGTTTAAATGATGAAAGAAACAATATTTTAATAGTTAACAACGAATAATTTACCTCAGGTTTGTTTTGCTTGTTCCCTACTGAAAGCGATTTTGTATGACAAGAAATTTAACGATAGTTTGGGTTCGTTAGGGTATTTTATCAGATAAACTTCATTGAATTTAACTAAGCAAAATAGCTGGTTTTAAAAACATTATCTATAGAATGACTGGAAAAGATAAAACTTCACCTACACTTTCCTTTGGGAGATAGATATATACTTCATGTCATAACGCACGAAATGACAAATTTTGTCACCAATTTTTATCGAAAAATATTTTTTATAAAAAAATTGGTGTGCAAAGCAAGAGAGGTTGATTATCTAAGCTATAAAACATGGTTCAGAAGTATAAACAGATTTTTACTAAAAATTAAAATTGTTGCATTTAACCTTGTCATTTATAGACTAACTATAGCGAGATTTACTTAAAATAACCTTGAAAATGTATCATAGATATAAGACGTATGTTTTATGTTTAAATTACCTGGAGGCTGCAATAACTTGAAATCATTATGATAAAAAAATGTATTTTTTTGTAGATTTTCAACCAATGTGGCTCTCTGACACACAAACTAAAACAAATTTCTCAACTTGCCGATCAATAATGAAATTAGATTATAAAATATTCTACTAATAGACAACAAAAAAATAACAATCTTATATACAACATATGTACTCCCATGTTATACATGATGTAGGTTATATATAACCAAATGTGATTAATATTCGCAGAACAAAATAAAATAAATAAAAATTGTTTCATCATAGGGTTGTCGCTACGTATGATTAATATATATTTATGTTTATATGAAATAAATGTTGCTCATACGTCCTCAATACATTTTTTATTGGATTTTGTCGGTATAAAAAGACTTAAATAAATGTTACATACCAGCTAGTGGTGCTTCAACAAGATTTTCATTCTGAAAGTACAATAAAATGCAAATGATGTATAAAATAGTTTCATTTTGTTTAATGTAAATGATAGCATATGTAAATACATTTGTTAACAATTTGTTTATTTTCTTTTAATGTATGCACAACAATAATTCAAATTTTTCTCATAAATTTGTGAATATTTGCTTAAACAACATGACAACAAGAACTTTTTATGGTTGTGTGTAATTGCCTTTCTTAATATTCTTTTTAAATTCAAAACAATTTGATTTAATAAGTATTTGCTTAAAGTTCTCTTGTATAAATTTTGTTGGCACATTTTTGTTATTCGCTTCCCAAAACTTCAACTAATTAACTTAACTATAATATAATACGACATAAGTTATGGCAAAATTTACAAGGATCTTTTAACATTACTGAGCATTAAATGATACATTGTTGGTTGAAATTGTTAGTATCATTAATTTAAAATGAAAGAAGAAAAAATACTATATTTTCTCTTTTACTGGCAAATCTTCATGTGAAACAACAAGTAAGATTTTCTTTTTAAATTATATGTTGTTCATTTCAAATGCATATGTGTATTGTTTTATGAGAAACAATTGTAAACGATTTTATTCTACTTTTGATTTACTGGCCAATTTGAAATCTTTTCTACTTTGAAGCCAATTTGATTGCCAAATTCTAAACGAAATGATATTTCAATTTGGTTAAATTGCAATGGTATTTTGGAAGGACTGGCACAAATATACAAAGAAAATAAGGTTGTTTTTTTGTTAACACAAATAAAAGTTTTCTTTTTGTACAGGGTAATCCAACCAAAACGCTTGATATTTATTGTAAATAAAAAAAAAGCTCTTAAAAGAATTATCTTAATATTTTTTTTATCATGATAGAAGGATGTTTTACAATCGTGAGTAAATCAATATATTGGCGAAATGCTCGTCATGGCTTTAGGTATACTTCTATCTGCTGGTCAATGGCACTGTGATATATTTGAGGTTCAATTTAGTGAATAAGTCGAATTATCTTATTTTTGGCTCTTTAATATCCTTATTCATTAACATTATTCACTGTAACTGCTTGGCCTATGTCATCATCCCATTAACCACAACAAATAATCTTTTAATCTTATAATAATCTTTTGAGGTTGTAATGGTTTTTCAACAATCACACATGGATTATTATTCTTCTTTTAATGAATCCACTGAGGAGAAAATGTACCTTGTTGCTGAAGATGATTTTCTTTTTAAAGTCTCCTTTAACTTCTGTCTGTTTATCCAGCCCTTCGGACAATTAGCGATGCTTGAGATTGTCAGTAGACTTCAGCTCATGAGTCAAGTATAACTTATAAGATTGGTAAATTGAATTTTTATTCAAAATTCACATGAGATCTTCAGGAGATGTTGAATTATTAAGCATAATGACGAGTTAAGATAGACGGCTGTTCTGTCACACTATCGCGAATGATAGCAATGTTTTCAGCAAAACGAACTGGACGAGTACGCACAGGTGTTTTTGTGTTTCCCAAAGAATAAACGAATCCAACAACAACAGCTCAACAAACAACTATCTTCAACCAATCACCAATAATTCATCAGAAAACAGCACAACAACAATCGAAACCAACAACAACAGTATAGCAAACAATCATAATAAAAGCAATAACAACCAATCAAAAAATCTACCTCGTGAGCTTAAAATACTCAACATAAAAAACATATACCGTCTAACAATTCTTACTGAAATAAATGAGCCCGAACATTTAGAGAGAATTGATCATCAATACAACACCAGACTTCGCTCAGCCGGTAAATTTAAGGTCACAACAACTAAAAACAGTTATGGAGATCGAACACTGAAAGTCATCTTACCTACACTCTACAATGAATTGCCAAATAATTTAATTAACACTACAAATACGAAAAAAGTTAAAAAAATTTATAAGAATTATCTATTAAACTCGCAATGAAATTAAGTAAACTTGATCATTTTGAAATTTTAAATAAGTTAAACATTTTTAAAAAACATTTACCTGCAGGCAAGCCAAAAGGCTTAGCAGGTTTTTAGCGTTAAGAATGTAATACATTATAGATATTTAAATAAAAATAAAGGAAAATAAAGGAATAAAGGAGGAGAATTGTGTTGTAGAAATTTGAGACCAATACTACCGATTGTGGATACACTTGATGGATTCTGCTGAACAAAGAAATCTCAAAGTGCATTTTTATTTGAAAGTTCATTTTCGTAAAAGGCTTCAAAACTATTAAAACGCTGCTCAATTGTGTGTGAACTCGTCAAACACCAAAATAAAGAAATGCCAAAGTAAGCTTATCAAAAAGCTAGGCATAAATTGTGTCTTACAAATAACATCGCTCATTATGCTTGGACCACTCTTTACATTTTATAATGAAAATTGTTTAAAGAGGGTACGTACATATTTAACATTTTCTGTAATTCAAAAATGACTTCCAAAAATATACTTTTCTGTCTAATCCATCCCCAAAATATTTATATTTATTAAGCCTGTTTATACCAAGTACGCAAAAGGGTATATTTGGGGTCACAAGTAAAAAACTCTTACTCAAATAATTGTAACTTTACAGTAGAAGGCAAGAACGTAATAGAAATTGTATTATCATAATGTAATTTGTTTTTTTTTTAATTACTTGTCAAACAGTTATTTTTGATAGTACTGCAGTAAATTTCTTTGTCGAGGTTTATTTGTATGAAGTGTATTAGAATCACTGAAAATTTTAGATTCGTAAAAACAATGATTCAGAGTCGTTCACCTTAAGACCATCAATATATAAGTTTGCCATTCCATGTCTTCTAAGTTTATATAAATTGAGAAGCTGTCCATTTGTAGTAGCGTTGAAATTAACTTTCTAAGGTCCTCTCAAATCTCACGGACTTGTATGTAGTACCCGTTTATAAGAAATACTTTTGACAGTTCTTCCTTTAAAAATCAGCAATTTCAAATCATTAGTAGCTTAGATATGAACAAAAATTGATTGAATAGAAAACAATAACAGCAAATGGCTCACACATCATAGGTACCCACTTCATTAACCCCACCTCTTTTATTTTTATGCTCTTTAATTTAGTCATCCATGAAACAGCGACAAGTGCACATGTTTGGCGGCTGTGTTAATATTTATTCAAAGTGCGTAAAAAAATTATGATGGAATTAGGAAAATATTTTATTTTTAAAAAGTCAAACTAAAAACTACAAAATTTATTAAAAATTTTCCATTTTAACAAGTAAAAAAATTATAAATTCAGTGTTTACTGATTTTTTTTTAGTTTCTTACACCCAAAAACAAATTTTTGTAATAAATTTTAATGGAAATCTTTACCCTTATTTTTTCTTCAAATTCAGTGTGAACTGCAATATTTTACATTTTTAAAAAACAAAACAATTATTTGTGACTAAATTTTGATAAAAATCTTGGAGCTTACTTTTTCATAGCACTGTACTATAAAATTTTCTCACCAATTCGACTGCAAAACATTTTTAAACAAAAAGCTGTGTACGTCTGTATATGGCAGTACAAATTGTTCGGGTTGGTTTTTTTGTTGTAGTTGTTATGTTTAGCTGATGTTCATTTATGTACTTGAATGTACGTTGCAAAGACTACGTCAGACTTGTCGCTGAAATTAGGAAATTTTTCGTATGTTCACTGTATGTCGTACGAATATGATAACATGCAACATGTATGTATATATGCAAAGAAATATCAATAACACTGCTCTGCAAAAAATAATTTTTTGTCTTCCCATTTAATAAAACTATGTGGACTATATGTTATATGGTTTTTTTCCATCAGATCGGGATTTTTTTTTATGGGCGTGGCAAATTTTTCCCCCTAAATTAGTCAGGTACGGACACATATTTAATCCTAACTCGAGAACCAGTCATTCGATTTTCAAAAACACACACCAAAAAATGTGTAACAAAATTGTTTTTATTTCAGTGGAATACAATTTTTCTCTATCTCTTATCGTTTTGGAGTTATTTAGAAATTAATGGAGAAAAAAAATTTTTTTCGTGCAAAATTCGTAATATTTTTCAATTTAAAAATGGAATTAATAAAAATATAAGGCATATATTCAACATTTTAAACTTTTTTCTTAGATCTACTTATCTTAAAAATAAAAAAAGCCATAAACCATAAAAATCGGTTAAAAAATGTAGATTTTATTATCAATTTACCGCAGGTACCCAATATTGACCAAATATGTGTAATGCAGCAAACAACGTCAGAGTGGGCGCACTAAAGCGACTTGTAGCAACAATAAATGGCAACTTTTTACTTCTATCTACTTTCGTACAACAAAAACAAATACAAGCAAAAAAAATTTGCTAGATTGTAATTTTGTAGCATCGCCTCGCTTAAAGCACCCACCCTGTCGTCACCCGTAAATAACTTCAAATAACAATAAAGAATTAAAATATTTACAGGCTATTTTACTTAAAATAACACAAAACTTTTGTTAATAATTATTAATTTTTGCTTAGGAAACATTGTTAAAATAAAAAAGTAGCTTAAGCGCCCATGCCCTTTTGTCTACATCATTCAATTTCGTTCTGAAGACCTCGTCCTTCATAAGCTGTCGTATTTGTGGACCTACAAATATGCCTTCTTTTACTGTAGCATCTCTGATTCTAGGAAATTTGCTCTTAATGTATAGAAAGGCTTCACTATCCTTGTTCATTGCTTTGACAAAATTTTTCATTAGGCCTAGCTTTATATGAAGAGAAGAGTTTGTTCCTTTTGTTTTAAAGGCTCTTCTGCTACATTTTTTTTCCTGGAATAAAATTTACTCTTTTCGGTCAAACTTTAACATTGTAGTGTTTTTTTGCGCGGCTATCCCATTTACATAAGAAGCAATAAAACTTAGTATATCCACTTTGCAATCTATTTAACATTGCTACGACTTTTAAATCTGCAGATTCAAAGAGTAATGAGAATATTAACATTTTTTGTAGTATTATCTTCATGCATACGCGAGTGGGACAAATGGAAATTTGTTCCCATTGTGAAGTAAAACCGCTTTCAAACTTGTCTTGGATGAATTAATAACAAGCCGCCAATCCTGAGATTTATGACTGAAACACAGTTGTCGCAAAAGTCCATCAGCATTATCGCAAAATATCAAACCTTCTTCTTTGCTGAAATATATTAAAAAAGGTTGTTCTTTATCTCGAAAGTAATAGACGTTAACGTCCGTTTGCACCAAACTCCATTCTTTTCATTGGGATGCAAGAAGCTCAGACTTGGTTTTTTTAAAGCCTTGATTTACAAACTAAGTTATTCATATCAGTTTAATTCGGAAAATAAGGTGTACTCGTTGGACTTCCAAATGAATGCGAAGAAACACCCATGTTGGCGTAAGTGGATTCAGCCCATCTTCTTCATCGTCTGTAGGAGGCAATGGAGGTAAAAATTTACTTGTAAACTGGAAAACTGGTCATTTGACGCATGAAGTATTTGGATAAGTAACTTTATTTTTGGTTTTTTTCGTAAGCCCGCGTGTTTAGTATGGCAAAAGTAGCAATCATTTTGATGATTTTGTGGTTCACTCCAAATCGCTGGCTTCATAAACGGCAAATACTTATGATTTCCTTTTAACCAACCTCTTAAAGACTTACCACAGCTACTACAACATATTTTCGGCAGCCAATTTTTATCTCTATCATCGGTAGGAAACCCAAAATAACGGCGATAAGCATCTTTAACCTTGGAAGATATTGTCTCCCGTTGAGAACTTAATGTTAGATCGCCACATACGTAACAAAATAAATTTGGAGATTTGTTACAAATCCTTGACATTTTGTAATATGAAAGCGTTTGTGGATTCTTTAATTGGTTTATTTCTTTACACAATAACAAAGTACACTATAAGATCTATTGACTGTTGCCGATTTTAACCGCACGATATTTAAATTAAAAGTGACTTACTTATTGCCCATTAGCTTCTATATATACAATAAATACCAGAATCTACCCTAATGTACTTAATTTGAAGTCACAGGTAATTGAAAAATACTGTTATAAATATTAATTCCAAGAACTATGTAAAATACCGTTGTACTTTAGTTCCATTACCTGCTCAACGAAATGTTACATATATCATATGCAAGGCTGGTTGCATAACAATATTGGGTACATGCGGTAAATTGACAATAAAATCTACATTTTTTAACCGACTTTTACAGTTTATGACTTTTTTTATTTCCAAGATAAGTAGCTCTTAGAAAAAATTTTAAAATGTTGAATATTTGCCTTATATTTTTTTTAATTCCATTTTTAAATTAAAAAATATTACGAATTTTGCACGAAAAAAAAAATTTTTCTCCATTAATTTTTAAATGACTCCAAAACGATAAGAGATAGATAAATTGTATTCCACAATTTTGTTACACATTTTTTGGTGTTTTATTTTTGAAAATCGGATGACTGGTTCTCGAGTTAGGATTAAATATGTGTCCGTACCTGACTAATTTAGGGGGAAAAATTTGCCACGCCCATAAAAAAAAATCCCGATCTGATGGAAAAAAACCGACAACGGATTTGAGTTTAGCGCGTCAAAATCCATATAGTCCACATAGTTTTATTAAATGGAGGATTTTGTTGCAGAGCAGTGTAATCCATGATACCAAAGATTGAGCAAATGTAAACAAGAAATAGATTTTAAAAAATCTACTTCTACACTTTCGTGAAGGGTATATACGATTTTTCACAGCCGCTCATAGCGCTCTTACTTGTTTTTAATTTATAATGTGCGTGTGTCCGCGACTTTGTCTGCGTGTTTATCAAGCAAACCAAATCTAGATTGTTATCTTTCTGTGTGGCAATTTTGGTTTAATTTTACACATGAAAAACAGACAAACATTTATTATATTAGAAGGATAAGGCTTACTGTCCAAATGTAATACTGGATGTCAAAAAAGAAAAAAATAGGCAAGTGAAAACTGTAAAACTAAAACTGTTTAAAGTATCATGACTGTTGCTAGTATAGCAGCAATGCTAATATGAAAAGTCGGAGTTTTGGGCATAAAAAATAAGTAAAAGTTATATTGAAAGCTTTAAAATAATTGTGTGTTTATAAAGTACTAGCTTGTGCCCGCGACTTCGTCTGCGTAATTATAGGGATAAAAGGTAGACTTAGTATTAACCTAGATTGGTTTTTATGTATATGATTGTCAAATCTATCCAAACGTACAAACATTTATAAAACCTTTTAGTAGGATTATTAATTTGAAAATATAAAAAAAAGTCAAAATTTACAACAAAAATAAAAACTTTGCAACACAAACAACCCGTATACGACTTTGCCTGGTTATCGTGATAAAGATTTGCCTATGTGTTAAACTAGGTTGTTATCTATCCATGTGCCGAATTTCATTTAGTTCCGTTTGGCCATTTTTGCGTGATTGAGTAACAAATATCCAAACATACACACATTCACAATTATTATATTAGTAGGATTGAAAAAGCTTTACCTTGCATATATCGATTTCAAAGGCTGTGCTCCTAGTTGTGGGAAAAATTTATTACCATAACCTGTCTTGGAATAGGGGAGCATTGTAAGAAATATGTTAAAAATTTGACAGGATATATCTTGGTTCCCTATTCTCTTTGAACACAACGAAATAGAAAGTGTAAAGTTTAAATATCTATCGTTGCAATTTCTAAAAAGAAAATAAAATTAGCTTTTTGCATGAAAGCAAAAGTTAAACTACGTAGCTTCAAAGTAGGTAATTTTTAAATGCAGTGGGTACCTTTACTACAAAGTATGTCATATCATTTATATAATTATATGTAGCTTAAAGCCAAGAGTGCACGATCGAAAGAATTTTTAGATATGCTCTTGTCTTTTCATTAATAGATTGTGCTTTGTGATTTCTAGTTAAATTTAATGATATCCAAACAATTTAGTCTACAAAAACTCGATCTTCCAAGACAAATTACTGCCCATTCGGAAGAAGTAAAAATGTCTCCCTTAAACAGGGTTAATTTGTTATTTTTAAGGGTATATTTTACACTCACTTTTAAAATAGCTCTAAATTGGAGTCCTCTCTCATGTGTTTATAATTTATATCGTTGGGTTTTTTTTAAGACATGCGCCTTTTTTCCAAATTGACTTTTTTGAATTTTGTGGAACAAAATAACTTTTTAAATAATTCAAAATGGCATTTGAATGCAATGCAGAATAGCTTAAACCTTATTCAAAAATTTTTCTGTTTCTGCAATAATAAAAATCTTGACAGTTTTAAGACTAATCGAAGAATTTTGGTTCCGGCGGTAGACTCTCAGTGACTCCGGTAAATATTTCCTTACCTTAAATTTTATAAGTGATTGTTTTGTCGCCTAAAATATAAATCTAATGCCTTACAGCAAAAGGCGAAATTTTTTAAAAGCATTTGTGCGTAGGCCATACACAAATGTAATGGGATTGCAAAGGATCGCTAGTCAAAAGAAAAAATAAAAAAAATTTTTATTCAACAGGTTTTATTCATGTAATTGAAAATGCCAGAGTTCATTTGTCTCCTTAAAACGTTCACAATATTTTCATAGATTTAGTACAAATTTAAAATTTACATGAAATAAAAACAGGTGACTGGCAAGTGAGAAATATAATCATGGCATGTACTAAAAATTATATTTTAAAAATAAATTTGTTTTGTCTTCCTATAAAAAAATTCTTATTTCATTATAAATTCACTACACTTTACAAAAGCTCTATTGATATCAGAAAGCAAAAATGGGTTAAACTGTCTTAAGTCAAAAAAAATTTTTGTTTTCAAATCACTGTTACCACATATGTTAAGTTTTGGCAGGCATAAATTATATCACAGAACAACAAAAAACTCGCAGCTTTTAGTCACTAATTCAAGCGCATACGATAACATAAGGTCTTACAGAACAGGAAAGGCTACAAAAAGGTGTACTTAACCCTCGATGGTTAATTAATTTGACAAAAAAAAAACGAGTTTAAAATCGCAAGGGAAAAAGTATTATAATTTTTCAATTTTATTTTTTTCTTTATTTTTTATTAAAATTCTTAACCAAAAAAAACTTTTGTTCATTTTGTTACTTTAAAAATCTTTTCGCTAGATTTTATTTATTTTTTAATAGTTCGATTCGACGAAGTATTTATAACCTTAATGTACTTAAATGTAGAGTAACCAGCCAGGGTTAATTAATTGTAATAAAAAGCAGGATCTCAAATGAAAGGTTATTAGAATGGCTTTTATTTGATCCATAACATGATTGATTGTTTTTCTGGAAAGGTCAAAGGTCATTTTCCGTAACCCATAAATCGGAAGGCTATACCTCTGTGATTGTCCTATCAAAAAAATTTTAATAAAATATCTTGCAGACGGTTTATGTCTCTTAAGATGTAACAAATTCATATGATACCCCATAACCGCAGCCTTCATTACTAAAGAGGAAAAAATTTTGTTTTGAAAAATAAATAAATAAATGTTTATATTCATACAGAAATTTTTTTAATATAATTTTACTAATTTTACTCATAAGTGACAAAGTTTGCAAATTGCAAAAACACATAATCAAGAATATGGCTACAGTTACTTGAGATGAGCCGCCGGTTGTTGTAACAGTGTCACTCAAATAACAAAAAGAAGCTACAGCGTCATCGTCATACAGGTTGGTGCCGTAAAAGAACTAGCTAAGTAGCTGATGCATTTACCTGCAATGTCTAGCTGTCGTATTAATAAAAAAATATTTAAGGTCTATTAAAGGCTTATGTGAAAAATTTCTGTACAACATCTGTTAAATAAGCATTTAAGAAACCTAAAATATTGTTTATGAATACGGCAGTATTCATTATTGTTTTTGAGCTTAATCTTTAAACCAGCTCTTATGGACATTTCCTCTATCGTACCGAGTTTGACTTGCATGTGTGAACAAATATCGTCTGCATAATCAAGGTCTTCTAAAGATTCCTGCAGTCCACAGCTTATGCCTCTGTTGGCATCTATTGCATCAATCATAATAACGTCAAGAACAATAATAAATTATAGGAGTGATAATACACAGCCCTGACTAATGCCCTACCAAGCTCAATTTTATTTTCGTGCAGTACTCGACATTTACTGCCTGTTCAACGAACTAAGCAACAACAAAAACTAAAAATTTGTTTTTGTTTTTAACGTATTTGTACGAATGAAATTTCGCTTGGGTTTTCTTTCGACATCGTTGAACAGGCAGTTAAAATATAAGTTTTGGAAATATAAAACTGAGAACACTGACTTTGACTGAACTGTTAAAGTCAAAAAATGTTCATCCTATTTAGCTGTAATATTAATTAAAATTATATGCCTGCGAATGTAGGAACATATTTTTAAGACATTTTAGCAGAATGCAGAACCCTGGGCCACTGCAAAGCAGATATCAGTAAAATTTATAATAAAAAAAAGATAAAGTGGAAATGGACTTCCAAAACTACACTCGAAATAATATCAATAACATTGCCAGAAATTTAAGCGGTCAAGATAGCTGAAGTGAAATTCTATAAAAATTGTTTATGTTTCTTTTTTTTCGAGTTTTGTCTTATAATTTAAATTTTGTTATTCAGTTATCTATTTGCCAAGGTAAATTACATTTAAGAACATAACATCAAATGGAAAAAACTAGGATTGTATCGTTGAATACCTATGATTCTTATATAAACAAAAAGAAACAATTTACATACAAAATACAAACCTACATGTTTATAATGGAATTTTCAACATTAGAAATTACACACTTCAATTAGCATTTTGGTGTCAAATTAGTATTATTTAATTTTCTTTTATTACGCAATCACTTTGAAATCGTAAATCAGCCAATGAAATACTTCAACAATTTCCAAATACGAAGAGCTTAACATGTACAAATATTATTTGCATCTGTTGGGGTGGATTGATTTACAAAGAAATGTATACATGTTGCTATTGTAATGGTTTGCAGGCTTTTACCTTGAAGTCTCGTTCGCTTGATTTATTGCTTTTTAACGTTACACCATCTAAATGACAGCATTCAGATTTATGCACAAAACGGTAATACTTAACGCAACAAAATATATTTCTTACCATTTTATATACAATAAAATTCTGTTACAACTTGCCTACTTAACACACTTACTGCTGCCAATATAGCAATTTCGTGCCAACATGTATTGCCTTTAGATTGTTACTTACGCTAAACAAGTAGTAAGTAGTCAAACATTTAAACAAATATAATTGAAGTCGTATGAAATTAAATACATAAATTTAATACAATCGCGGATCCAAAGGAATGGTGGGGTGGTATAAAAGCTATTTAAAAACAAACAACATTTTTCCTTTGATAAATAATAGTTTTGGCAGCCACAAAACAATCAATGCATACATTTAAATAAAAACTTCCACCCTCCTACAAATGCCTAAACTGGCTTTGCGCTTAATTTAATACAATGACATGAAAGAAAACTCACAATTACAAACATAAAAAAGTCAAATGAAACATACCTGAAACCAATTAATTAAATTGTATTTGGGATATGTTAAGCATTTTAGAAACAACTGAGGTACTGTTAACATTTTACAAATAACGAATTTTTGTTAATATTTTTATTTTAATTTTCCTTAAAACAGCTTGTCAGGATAGCGGCCAATAATAAAAAGAGAATTTGTAAAACTTTTTGGAAAGAAAAGAAAAATTAATTAAAAATCTGCTATAAGTATTGTATAGAACTTACGAAGGCACAGGCATCCCAGCAACACAAAAAAATACAGGCATTTTATTTTTGTAACCAGCACCCAGTAGTGCCAAGCTTTGTCATTCCGTTTGTAAATTCTACAATATTTATTGCTAAACACACCAAATATATATTTTCTGAAATCTCATGAATGGGGACGCTAACCCTCACACCTAACAAGAGCGTTGAGCGTCAAGCGTTGGAGTTTTACATGTGTTTTGTTTTTTTACAATAACAAAATATATACAAAATTGCAACTCTTGACGCTCAACGCTCTTGTTTAGGTATGAGGGCTAGTAAACAATGTCTGTTTGTATGTCTGTCTGTCTGTCCATGCATTGGTTGAAATTGAATTTTAGAAGCTCCCACATGTTGCAAATGACTGGTTTTTTTGGTATTACTCTTTTAAAAATATTCGGTTATCAATCGCCTTTGACACAAAGCAAAATCGCTTTTAAAATTGCTAAGATATAAATAAATAATAAACACAACTGATCTGTTTTAGCCAACATTTTTACCGCACAGGGTAAAATGTATGTACAATTCCTTAAAAGATAAATTATTGATAAAATTATTAACAATTCTAATACAATTCTTAATTAAAGTAGAATTGATTGCAAATAATGTAAACTCAGATGATAACCACATAGACGTATTTAAAAAATCAATTATTTTATCTTTCTTCTTCTTTTTTTAATCTGGTATTTTCTGTATTTGATTCGTTACAGCCAGAATCAATTTCATTACCAGTTAAAAGTTTCGGTCTAAAGGAGATTATAGAAGAAAGATTGAACGATAATTTGCTTTTTTACACCACTCGGTCTTTACGAGATCTTCGAAAAATTGTAAACATCGAGTTTCACTACTTAGAAACCACGTTCTACGGGTGATGTCAACGTAGATGTGTATCTTTGAATCCTTCTGCAAATACATTTTTAGATTGACCCAATGCTGGATTTCTAACTTTGATTAACTCTTCGAGTAAATATTCTGCTGATTTTTGGTTTAATGTATTTGAACCATACAAATCTGCAGGAATTGTTTAAGTATGAGCAATCATGGACGATTTGGATGCAATTCCCATGATGAGAGATGAAGAGTTCAGTCCCATAAAATTGTCTGCGTATTTGTTCGTGATCCAATCTGAAGTTGGAATTGTAATAGTCTATTCAAAATGCGTTGTGGACCACTCGCTGTCTAAGAGGATTTTTACTAAACTCTTTAATGAACACCTTTAAAAAAATATTATTATTATTATTATTATTATTATATCCTTCACACAAAATTGAAGTGTCCGTAAAAAAAATTTAAAAATTTAAGCCCTCTGATATCGCCTGGACCCGCGTGAGGTATTAAAAATCAGAAATATTTGTAAGCAAATCGGTATTGAAAATCAGAAAAATCAGTACGTAAACAACTGAGATATGAGGATACAACTACGACCAACTCGTTTTTTACATAACAACAACATTTAACACGCACAAACATACAAACGTGGTATACTAGTCAGAGTGATCGTAGCATTGAATCCCAGCTGAGCCAAAAAAAATTAGTAAAATTGATAGTAAAGATGTTTTCGTCTGATTCTCCTAAATCGTTTCGGCTTTTTTCATTTCCTCCTCTATATTCAATTTCTATTTTTTTTCCGTCATTTCTAAAGTATGGTAGTTTTCTTGTTTTCTTTCCTTCTTTTTATACCCGCCACCAAAAAAATGGTGGGGGTATATTCATTTTGTCATTCCGTTTGTAACACATCGAAATATCCATTTTAGACCCCATAAAGTATATATATTCTGAATCGGGGTTTGATTTGATGACGATCTAGCTATGTCCGTCCGTCTGTCCGTCTGTCCGTCTGTCCGTCTGTTGAAAGCACGATAGAGGTCGCACTGAAAAAGCTAAAGGGCTCAAATTTTGCCAGAATCTTTCTAATAGACAAGGTTTGTTTGGTATTGAAAATGGGCTAAATCGGAATATTAGAAAGAGAGTTATAGCTCGTAAAGCAAGAATAGGTCGAAAAAACCGTGTCCTTCAAACATCGAAAAAAAAGGAATTGTGTCCAAACGCATAAGCGTAGAGTCATGAAACTTCGAATATATATTTCTCGAGTCAAAAGAATATTTCTCCCCAAAAATTGCTTAAATCTATGCATTAGAAAAGGAGTTATAGGTCAAAATGTACGAAAATTTATACCGCTCAGTGTATATTTGAAGTTTAAAACGTAATAAAACTGACAAAACTATATGTACGGTTCTGAAATTTTGCAAACATGGTTTTTTGGTCAAAGTCTTCGTTATAACGGAAAATAAATGTTCCACGCCCACTTTTTTTTTTAAATTTTTATAAAAATATATTAGTCATATTCATTAGCATTTATTCATTGCAGATGGCGACATCTGTTGTAGGCGCCACTACATTTTGCAAACACTGAGGATGATGTCTTTGCTAAACATCACGTAGAACACTAGATGACTCTAGTAACATTTTTTTGCACAAACTACAAAGGAATTTTATAGGGGTTTGTGAAAACGAAAATGACCGAAGTTTGTTGACAAAAATTAACTAGAGTAATGATTTGTGCCCAACTTTACATATAGTTGTACACACAGTTTTATGAGGTTTTAGATTTAAAAATATTAAAAAAGAAATGTGCATCAGTAGATTTAAAATAAGTATTTGAATATTTAAAATACATATTTTAACTAAATTTTTTTTTATCTATCTATTCTTTTGTAAAGGGTGGTTAAATTTTAAGGGCCACAAGGTGATTCAAAATAGACATGCTCAGCATTTTGCTAAAACGGGAAACTTATTAGTAAGATTTTGATTTTTAAAGTTCTATAACATTTTACTTTTAAAAGATTTTCAAACGAAATAAGTTTTGTATAATTTTAAAATTTGTTAGCCATTAGTACATGAAAATAAATAGTTTATAATGTTTAGAAATAATTTTTTTTTTATCTTTAGGTCTAAATTTTCCTAAATTCCTTTTTTTAATACACCATAACTTCTAGAAAACATAAGATGACAAAAAGAAATTAGCACCATTTAGTAGATAAAACTCTCCTCTATACCCCTATACCCCTATACCCCATTGTATACCCGTTACGATCCGACCGTGATCAGCAGACCAATTTTTGTGACACAAGGTCAAATATTTTTTGCAAAATTTTAGTAAAAGAGCTAAACAAATTTTTTTGTAATGTGTTTTTTTGAAGTATTTGAGTTTTTATATCCGCCACCAAAAAAATGGTATGTATATATTCTTAATCGGGGTTTTATTTGATGACGATCTAGCTATGTCCGTCCGTCTGTCCGTCTGTTAAAAGCACGATAGAGGTCCCATCGAAAAAGCTAGTGGGTTCAAATTTTGCCAGAATATGTCTTATACACAAGGTTTGTTTGGAATAGAAAATTGGCTAAATCGGAGTATAAGGAAGAAAGAAAAATTACCTAAATGCATGTATTAGGAAGGGAGTTAGAGATCAAAATGTACGAAAATTTATACCGCGCAGTGTATTTTCCAATTTGTTAAAAATTTTAAACCTAATAAGAGTGACAAATTTAGATCTACGATTCTGAAATTTTGCAGGAATTGCTTTTTGGTCAAAGGCTTTCTTCTGACGGAAAATAAATGTGACACGCCAACCTCCCATACAACGTTTTCTCTCAAATTCTTATAATTTCTCTATAAATCGAATAATAAAGGACTTTATTGAAATATCTAAGTTGTATTTATTAGCATAAATAACTTCGACACACCTACTATAACGCTTACTTTCCACGTTATTTACTGTTAATGAAATTTAAAAGCTCATAAAACCGACAAAATTAGAGGTATGATGATAAAATTTGCTACGGAAATCCTTCTAGTCAATGTTATTGTTATGCCAGAAAATTTAGGTGACACGCCCACTATTACGCCCACATCCTATATAATGCTTTATTTCAAATTCATATAATTTCTCAATGAATAAATATTTTGGAAGAATTACGGACTATATTGAAATATCTAAGTTGTATTTATTAGCAGAAATTTTATTGACACGCTTACTTTAACGCCCATTTTCACTGAAACACTTAATTTACGAAAACATTTTACCAGCATATCCAAGTTATAAAGGGTGGTTAAATTTTAAGGGCCGATGTTGATTTTGAATAAAACACAAATTATTTAGGAAATTATTATCATTTCTTTTTTAATGAAAATATTTGTATGGTTCAATTATGTATGGAACAAAATATCGGCCAAATGGCCCCGCGACCTCAACGGCACACCTCGATCCGATAGTCCAAATTTTAAATAACATTGCTGATGCTCAATTGTTTGGCACGATGATGAGTCGAAGTTGACTGTTTTTTTGCCACACTATCGCGATAAACAGCAATGCTTCTCATTTAATGAATTTAGAAGGTATTCATAGATGTTCTAACATTTTATACAGACCTGGGGCCGAATTACGGCATTCGATATCGATCGAAATTTTACTCGAACGATCGAGTATGCTGTGCTTTAGGTATATAGATTCTAATAGGAGTTTTCAAATTTCGATCACGTTCGAATGCCGTAATTCGGCCTCTGTTTTAAATTTAAAATTTAACCACCCTCTACAAAGAAAGTGATGTATATTTTATTATAAAGAGATTATTCCAAGCGATTAACAAAATAATAATTATTGTGCTTTAAATATACACAAAATTGGTGGTGGGTATAAAAGATTCGGCACAGCCGAATATAGTGCTCTTACTTGTTTTCTTTTCATTCTTGGTCACTCCTACTTCCACAGCTTCAGTATTCGGAATCAGATCTTAATCTATTAAATTACTCGTTCTTAATTTTCTGACAACAATTTATCCTCGCTCAGAAGAACTACTGGCTCCCGAATAGTTAGCTTTTTCTTCATTTGAGAGATTTTTTGTGAATATTTATAACAGCGCACGTTTTCACAATCTGAATACATATAATTTTTATAATAATTTTTATCTTTTTATGTATCGTCGGCTTAATAAGCAAACCTGCTACTGCTAAATCCAAATTTAAGTACATTGAGATTTTGATGCCGTGTGGTAGAGAAGGATACGCCTCGTTGACCAGCATGTAGTTTTTTTTATCAATTTAAGTCTTGAAGTGTGTCAAGAGGTTTGATAAGAGAACTGCTTAATCTCTCACAGGAATTTTTTTTTAAGAAAAACTGCTAAATCCAGTACATTATTAGTTCAGTGTTTATTACTAACTCCAATTTGGTGCTTTTTGTTGTTTTTTATTTTTGTACATTGTAGTCATACATAAGGAATACCCTAAAATAAACCAACTATATTTTTGGCTTTCCTCTCAAGCTACAAATATGAAATGTAAGAAGTTTTTTGTATCTCCGGTAAAATTTGCTGAAAGTAAGTTAGCAGGTTTGCATGTTAAGCCAACGATATCCAAAAAAATGTGGATTTTTTTTAAATGCAAATAATGAAAATAGTATTTAATTACCATTAAATTATGCATGGTCAAAATAATATAATATTTCGACTATGACGACGAAGACAAGCCGTCGGCAGGGGACAGCGCTGCTTTTTCCAATTCATGAATTAGCCTTGTGATGGCCTTCCGCCGAAAGATGCCGAATGGACAATTTTAGGAAACATTTGTTACAATTAATCGATATAATATGCATCTAGGTCTATTTCTAAATAATTTTCAATAAAGTGGTATCTTATCGTTAAAGTTATAGACACAAGCTTTTCAAAAATAATTTGTTTTTAAAGTTGTAAATATTGTTATTCGGCCTTTTTTAAATATAAAAACATTTTTATCGAAATAATTAAGCTTGAGACCAGTTTTTTATTTAAGAAAAATTTAATTTTTTTTATTTCATCATTCATCGGAGGACATCTTTAGGAGTATTAATGTGTACAATGTAAAATATTAACAAGAGAAGTTCTTTTGTTTAGATATTGTTAATCCTAATACATCTGAAGATGTCCTCCAATGAATGACCAAATATAGAGAAAGTAAAAAATAATATTATTTCTTAAATAAAAAACTGGCCTCAAGTTTGATTATTTTGATAAATTTATTTTATTTTTTTTATATTGATTTTTTTCAAGCTTTTTAATGATATTTGGTCTGCTCTTAGCACCAAATTCCAAGGCGTTGTCTCGTAAATATTTTTTGATAAAAATTATTAAATCTGTTCGAAACTAGCTGAGATATAAGCACCCAACTACAACTGCTTCGGTATTTGATCTTTAATTTACAAACAAAAATCGACATTTAAGCTTCCAAATAACCAAGAGAATTTTAAAATGGGTGTCAGATAAAATCACTTAACTAGTAAAATATAAAAGACTATAACAAATATAATATCTATCATGGACGCTACTATTAAAAGGGGGTACAATAAGTTTATATAAATACTAGCCGGCCGGTAAGTTTTTCGCTGCGTATCATTATAAATTATTTTAAGGAGAGTAAAACTACGTTTTTACTTTTTTTCTATTGCTATCCCTCTCAAAGATAAATGCTGTTCAAAATAGTACCAAAATTCAGTTGCTACCCGTTTTATCCCCTTAAAACTTAAAATGTGTAAAAAGTAGCAGACACCTATCCAATTATTTTTAACAGGCTCTTTGGTCCTTTTTGAATTTTTGTGATATCTTTATTAAGCCCGGAGATACTGAGTTACCGATTTTACCCTTTTTTACCCGCAAACCGCTAGATGGATTTTGTGCAAACTTACATAAACCATCTACTAAATAGTCCGAACAAAGCCTAAACATTTGGTTTGGATAGATGAGCCCGTTCTTGAGTTATAAAATTACAACGAAAAGTGGCATTGATTTTTTATATAGATAGAAGATAGATGTCTGGCATTAGTTTATTTAAGAAATAATAAAACAAAACGGCGTGTAGTAGCAAATATGAAATCTAAGCTACAATACGATGTACACAATGCTGAAGGGTATTATGAGAACGTGATATATTCACGTTTACTCGTTTGCTTTAATTTCAATACTTTTTGTTTTAAACTTGACATTCATCTATCTTGGAACTTACTTAATAAATGTAGAAGGAAAAAAACCAATTTTCTTAAACTTTAAATTATAAATCGCTTGGTTTATGGTTGGTAGATTGGATGGAAAGGGGGTGTAGGAAGCAAGAAACACTTTTTTGGAGGCGGAGAAGTTTAATTGCAGTTTCAATGACAGTTCATTTAGCAATTTTTTGGTTTTTTTAAGGTTACTTTGGTTTGGCAATTAATCGTGAAAAGACTCATGCCAGAGCAATACTTGGAAATTGTTTAAATTTAATTTAAAAATCATGGTTCAATTCCACACACTCTTTACTTTTTTATCGGTGATTAAGTGTTGAATGTAAATACCATCAATTTATGTAAATCCCAGGTATTTTAGCTAAATTGGATTTGGTTACAATAACACTGCCTTTTTCTTAGTTTTGTTACCACAGCGCCTTAGAAAGGAATATAAAAACAGCAGCAAAATGTAATAACATTGCAGATAATCACAAAACTGCTGTAAATACCCTTCTAACTCGTTGTGGTAAAAAATATACAAAAAGGCAACGTAATTGTGACAAAACTCAATTTAGCTGAAAAAAAACCTTGGGAGTTAAACAAAAGATAATACAATTAAAAGTGCTATACTCGGTAATGTCGAATATGATAATACCCTTTACCATCACGTATAAAAGTCTGTTAACGATATTTTGCTGGATTGATAAAACAAATTCTCAATCCATTAATTCGAACGCCATTTTGGGTTTAATCCTTTTTCTTATTTGCTGTGTTTTGCTAGACAAGCCCTCTCCTTTGATACTAATATTAAGAAGGTTGAAGGGGGTTTATTTTTATATATTTGATTTGTTGCATATATAAACTTATTTTACGCCATTTTATAGTAGCAGCCATTATGAACTTAAAATTTTTTATAAATATTGTTTTTGAAGGTCAAGTTCTATTATTTGATACCCATAACATACCTCTCGATTGAGTAAAAGCAAAAGACTGGATTTTCGTTTGTAAGTTTTAGGAAAAACACCGAAGCAGTTGTATATTGGTGCTTATATCTCAGTTAGTTCCAAAGCGACTTGTTTGTTTCTCTCAAGAATAATTTCCAAGGCTATGACTTGCATATGTTTTGATATATTTTTAATAAAGTTTATATATTTTGCAAAAAATTGTTGCTTTTTAATTTGCCATTTAGTGATCGATTTTTCTAAAATATTGCAAGAATATCTCGTGAGGCAGATAATATCTGGAAACAAATGTTTCGTTAAATTATACGATGCCTAACACATGTTAATTTTTCTTAGCAAACACATTTGAAAAACTTTTCAATCATGTGTATTTGTTTGCTAGTATCTCGAAATTTTATACGGCGACTGTGTTAGAAACCAAAAACGATTAATTTCCGAGTATTTCACAGAGATTGTAACCACATACAAGTCTGTGTATTATGTGGTTGCTTCTTAAACATGATTTCAGCCAACATACGGGTAGATATACAGATGGACAGATGCCTAATATACTAAACTATTGTTGATAGTACGACTAAAATGTCAAAGTTATATATAGCCTTGACACCATAGGTGAAGGGTTTAAAAATGAATTTTTTCTCAATTTCTTTGTACTATAATACAGAGTGTATCCAGAGTTTTAACATTATGAACTATTTACCTGGTTGAGATAAATATTTATTAATGTACATTTAAAAATAAATAAAAAATAAATAAAGAAGCACTTAATAGTTTCCCATTGTACTTTTAAGGTACTATTTAATTGTGTACTTAAAATTTTCATTGAATTAATTGACAAAAATTATGTTGATTTGAGCTATTAAGAAAATAACAAATATTTATAAAGAATTCAAGTTGTTTTCGAATTTTCAAAATCAGCATGTTTTCTGCAGACATATAAATGAACGAAAGATGGAGATAGCACTTACCAGATAACTTTTTCGTGGTAGAAGTTAATAATTTGCAAGATCTTTAACTAAGGTTTAGAAGCGCATAAAAGAACCTATTCAAAAAGAGCTTGTGCAGATTTTCAATATAAGAAAGTGTTAATAAAGATAGTTAAATTCCCAGGTCACAGCAGATTGCGTAGCTGTTATCTGGCAGATATTCATTGTCAATACTCTTTTTTCAACATTACTTACTAATTATTTTGAAGATAGTGGAATGATGTTAACCCTTATGTGAGTGAAAGGGTACCCGGGTACCCATTTATTTTCAAATACAAATATTTTATGGTGGCTGATGATTTACATAGCTCAAACTTTTCGAGAACTCTTAACTTTTAATTATTTTATATTTTCATTAAATTATCATTATAAATTATATTGATATTTTTTTACACCTTTAAGAGAGTGACAGGGGTACCCATGTACCCAAAGTTATATAAAATTGCATGGAAGAATTATTATTTTGTTAAATAACATTTTCTAAAGCATATTTCTACGAAAAATTAGCAAATTTATATTCTTTAAAAAAAAAATAATTTCTGCGCTAATAAATAATAGGTTCTAAAACTGTTAGAAACTGCACTCATGTATAATATTTTTATTTATATTTTTATGTTACTTCATGTCTTGCAATAAAAAATAAAATAATAAAAAAATTCATTTGAAACTAAATAAAACAAGTAACAGTGCTATATTCGGCCGTGCCGAATCTTATATACCCTTCACAACGTGTAGTCATGCTATAACAATTGTTTGTATCACCATTCATCCCATATAAAATACGTACATATGTATATACTGGTTAGAATAAATGTGGCATCGAATCCCAGCTGAGCCAAAAAAAAATGTATTTTATTTTATTAAATATATTATTTATATTTTATTATTTTTTTAATTTTTTTTTTAAATTTTTTTTAAATTTTTATAAAAATTTTTTTTTTTGTAATTTTTTTTATTATTATTTTTTTTTTGGTATGTTTTTTACATGTATTTATGTTTGTATGTTGTTGTAATTGTGTAAAAAAACTAGGTGGTCGTGGTTTTTTGCTCATATCTCAGATACCACATAGAAATCTGAGGAACATATAGTTGCTTCTAAAAGTTGATTTCAACCAGCACACGGACAGACGAACAGACGGATAGACGGACAGACGTTGAGGGCTTAATCGACTCCTCTATTCATAAGCTTTAAGAAAATATATACTTTATGGGGTCGGAAATGAAAATTGTAGAAATTACAAACGGAATGACAAAGCTATATATACCCTTGTGCACCACAGGTGAAGGGTATAAAAATACGGATACATATAATAAAAAGCAAATTGAAATAAGACATCATTGGGAATCTGTCAAATAGGTGTCGCATATGGGATTATTGGTTGTGTGATCGCTACAAACAGCGATCGAACAACTTGTACAAGCTTTTCGTGTCTTTCTTCTCTTTTGGTGTTTTTGTTTACAAACATAGCAACTTCCTACAACTGCGATACGACCACTAGCGTCGCGATTTTGTACGTACATTACATTACATATTGCTACATTACGCTCAATTTCTCGCCCAAGAACATCTTGTATTGCTGATCGGGTATGCATTTTTGCACATACCTTTGGATTGTGACTACGTTTTTCTACATTTTCTTTACACATTTTAAAACTTAAATTTTTCAAAAGTGTTTTACGACGCGCCGGTCACTTGAGGTAAATTGCGGACTATGTTGCATATTAATAATATATCCTGTCAATGCTGCCACGTCGATAATATTGTAGAATAATGTTAACGGCCATAGGTTTGTTGTGAGTTTAGTTGGATATTCTCCCAATAGCTTATCCATATTATCAACGCCTCCTTTAGTTTGCTTGTAATACATTATAATTTCAGTCTTAGCAATCAAATTTGGTTCTGTTTCCGGCTTTGAGTGCATAGTAGATAACATAATCACAGCCTTTTTCTTTTTTGGCACGTAGGAACATATTTTTAGTACATTTTTGTACTAGAAACTTAAAAAACGGAAAGACAAAAATGCATGTTATATCATAAGGGGAATTCTTAGAACAAAAAATAATTTTATGTGCAATTATATGCAATTTTCATACAATTTGTATATGGGTACCCAGGTACTCTGTCACTCTAGAGAAGGTGTTTTTTTGTCATTCACATAAGGGTTAAACTAATACAATTTAGAAATATTTATTAGAGCTATTAGTTAAATTTAAATTTTTATTATAACGTTACATACTATCTTAGAGATAATATCTTTAATAAATATATGTTCTAGTATATACTTTATATAAATTTAGTTGATAATCGCAAATGATTTATTAAAAAAGTAGAAATCATTTAAAATTAAAATTAATCCTTTAACAAAGTTTTCAATTTAATTTGCAATTTAAAAATGTATTGTTGTTCTTGCTAAAACACACACTAATTAATAATACAAAGCAACTTAATAGAGATACAACAATAATATTTGTACTTAAAGAAATTGTATATGTATGCATGAACACATATGAATTATAGATAAATAAATTTAAATACTTCTGTGACTACAATTATGTTAAATACAATGTAAATTGTATTAATCGGAGAAGAAAATCTTTGAAAAATGTTAAGTTTCTGCAACAGTTATAATCTTTATGAATACTAGGAATACTTCAATCTATAATTTTCTTTTTAATTATATAGATAGTTAAAAATTATTTAAAAGGAAGAAACAAAATAAATTCTAACATAATAAAATAATTTATTCAAATAATTTGGCAAAAGAAAACAAAAGCTATACTTAAGAAAAATATATAAACAATTTATGTATGCCGAATTTACAACAGAGACCTACATAAATGCCACTATATCGCAAAATTGTGCATTCATGCCCAAAATGAGTAGTGCTTGTCAAAAGGACAATAACAGATGACACAACAATAGTAATGTTTCTTACAATATTTCTGCAAAAATAAATCTAAATCTATCAAAACTAATTATTTTTCTTTTATCAAATAATTAGTTTAAATTTAATTAAAGCCCTGTGTTTAGAAACTAAAAATTCAATAAACTTAAAAATCGGGCAGTTAAATAAATGATATTTACAACCAACACGTAATCACCGATCAAAGACTGCTGATGATGAAATCGCAGCTGGTTTCGAAAATGCATTGCATTCGGCTAGTGTCGGTTAAAACATACTCTTCCAGATGCTTCTTTCATTATCACATTATCAAAAAATCCTTTGTAAAAATAAGAATGTTTAAAAATTGAACTCAAAATAATAATGTTCTACTAAAAACCTGAAAAAATACAAAACAATCAAGCAACGAAATAATGTTCAAATAAAACAAGTAACAGTGCTATATTCGGCCGTGCCGAATCTTATATACCCTTCACAACGTGTAGTCATGCAATAACAATTGTTTGTATCACCATTCATCCCATATAAAATACGTGCATACGTACACGTTAGAATAAATGTGGCATCGAATCCCAGCTGAGCCAAAAAAATTTTATTTTATTTTATTTAATATATTATTTATATTTTATTATTTTTTTTATATTTTTTTTAAATTTTTTTAAAAATTTTTTTTTAGAAAAATTTTTAAAAAATTTTTTTAAAATTTTTTTTTAAATTTTTTTAAAATTTTTTTTTGTAGTTTTTTTTTATTATTTTTTTCTTATTTTTAATATTTTTTTTTTTGTAATTTTTTTTGTTTGGTATGTTTTTTACATGTATCTATGTATGTATGTTGTTGTTGTAATTGTGAAAAAAAACGAGGTAGTCGTGGTTTTTTGCTCATATCTCAGAAAGTTATGGGGCGATTGTGCTGAATTTCAATAGCGATTCATTCCTGGATATTTCCAAGAGATTGATACCATGTACAGATCTGAGGAACATATAGTTGCTTCTAAAAGTTGATTTCAACCAACACACGGACAGACGGGCAGACGGACAGACGGACAGACGGATAGACGGACAGACGGACAGACGGTCAGGGCTTAATCGACTCCTCTATTCATAAGCTTTCAGAAAATATATACTTTATGGGGTCGGAAATGAAAATTGTAGAAATTACAAACGGAATGACAAAGCTATATATACCCTTGTGCACCACAGGTGAAGGGTATAAAAATCTATCATGTTTGGGTTAATCCCATTAAAGTGGCATCCGCGAAAACATTTCAATCATTGTAAGTTTCTCTTTTTGTATTCTTCTCTCACTTTATATAATTTGCTTTGCTCATTATCTCTATGTGGAGAAGTCAAAGACACCAAAAGTGTACACCAGTATTTTAATTTGGTGCACACTTTCAACTTACTGTACCTTCATAATTTAAGTGTTCTATCAAGTAATTTTTTGTTTAATCAAAAGAAGAGAAAAAGTTGTTATAATATACTCTTTCAGCCTTCGATTAACTCCATAACGCATTGTCCGGGGTTTTGTTCAGCTTTGGAATTTTGAGCTTTTTCAAGATCCAAACGTAGATCGACTTTGAAACCACGACTGAGCACAATTTCAAATTTTTGATGGCATAAATTGCCGAATGAAACACCGTCCTTTAAATCTCAGAAGTTAAGCATTAGTACACTCAGGAAAAAGATTGGTTGGAAAACGGTTAAAACAATAAAAATAGTATTGCAAATATTAAAAGTTTGTAAAAGGAACCGATATTATATATTTATAAACGAAAAAATACAACAGTATTAGAAATTTATTGCTGAGGACAACTAAATTAGTTTTCACAACCAATTAACCTTATTAGTAAGATTTTTATTCAATTCACTTATATCACAAACGAATTTAATTGTCTGTATTAGGGTTCACAACCAAATTTTAATTCATGCAATAAAAAATCCTATATTCCAATGTTTTATTTTAAATAAAAATGAAATTTTAGTTATTGCAAATAATTATTGGTTACTTGCATTATTAAAATTCGTTTGCATTAAACAAATGCTTAGAGTTAAACTATATTTGGTGTTCACAAACGAAAATTGTTACATGTAATAATTATTTGTTACAAACAATTAAAAGCAATTATTATCTTTCAAAAAAAATTTATTTTTCTGTCAATAGTGAAAAATTTACATATGTAAGTCAAAATCAAAATTAATTTATTTTATTGAGGAACATTTTTAAAAATAAAGAAATATGTACAAGGCATATCCATAAGGTACTCGTATCCAATCAGCTGACTGTTTTTTTTTTATATACATTTTAAAAGCGTTACCAAGGCATATTCATACAGGTATATGCAACGGCGAATTGATACAACAAAGCAAATTTTTAGGGGATTTTTTCTTTCAAGGCCAGTTTGTATAACAAGGATGGAAAAGTTGTTTTTGTATGTTTTATTCAATAAAATTTTATTAAAAAAAGGATATGTGCTTGTGAAGCACATTATAAATGGTGCAAGCACAACAAATATACATAAATTTGGTAAATTTATTATCATAAAAAGCACAATTAAGTTAAATGTTTAATTCGGAATCCAAAATCTAATCTTCCATTCCTGCATTAATAAATAGAATAAAGGAGAATTCAACAAATTTAGACATTATGTTTCCCCATCATCATGTGCTGATAAGTGCACCTGTATGAATTCGCCTTAGCGTTACCAACTTTTTTTAAAAGTCATGCCTGCAGTTGTCAAACTTAATTTTTTAAATTTTATTGTACAATAAATAATTCGCAGATTCAGTTGGTTTAAAGCGTGTTAAAAAATACAAAACCGTGAATTAAAAGTTTTCGCTATAAAGTTTTTTAAAAGTTGTTCAAATTTGAGAAGAAAATAAAAAAAATTGTTTGACATATGCCGGTATATATACAAAAACAAAATACATGTGTTTTTTATTGTTGTGTTTGTTGCCGCGATGCATATACCTTATGGATATGCCTTGAATATGTACATATAAAAATGTTTAAATTGCTGTTTTGTTACACAAAATGAAATCTGCAAGAGACTGTTTAATAAGGTAAGGACTCGATTTTACATTTCAAAATATTATTATGCATTTTAGTGCTCAAAATGAACTTTCAAATACGGAAATTTGCAAGTAATACTAACGTCATAGATGGTGCTGTACTGGAGATGCGAAATTGTTTCAAGTCAATTTAAATGCATACATATGGACATGCATTCAGTTGTAGTAAGTATACATATATCGCTATAGTATCTTTGAGCCACATATAACCGAATAAACTTATCGTTTCTTACTTCTTTGCAGCGTTTGCACCGCCGCGTAATGCCCGTGCTGGACAAGACGAGTACAATCTTAGAGACTAAAAACAAAATCGAGAATTTATCTTAATAATAATTGCAATTTCCACTTTTATTTTTGTATTAAAATGTATGTGTATTTATATACATATTTACTTATATTTAGATACATATTTATTTTATAGGTATATTATGTCAATATTATTAAATTAAAAAAAAATCCTGTCAATCGAAGAATAAATAATGATTATTCTTTTGGTAACACCAATTCAGTTTTTTATTTCAATTGCATCAATCATTTATTTGGAAGTAAGTGCAGTTTGTTTTTAAAATATCAATAGTACCAGCTAATAAAATCTGCTAACACAACCGTTGGGTTACTAAAATTGTACTGTTGCTACTAAATCTACCATGCTAAAAAACAAATTTTTGAGTTATTACAAACGAATTAAGAGATAGTACGTAGAACCGAATAAATTCGATTGGCAACAAATTCGGTTGCCACAATGAATCTGTTTTCTGTGTGTAGTAATATTTTAATGGCAGTTGCAAAATGTTTGAAGAAGAAGTTATATTAGATGTTACAACGCATTTGTTTCAGACCAAAACGCAGCGTATTTCAAATCATATGAAAAGTACCCTGAACATTTTCATTTCCATGCCATGTATGAATTTTATAAAAAGCAATTTTTTTACTGAAATTATAAGATAAAAATATACATGCCGTTGTACCTTTGCAAGCTCCACTCCTATGAGTTGACAAGTGGTGGGAGTAGCAAAAACAGTGGATCAGAGCTAGTTGCACCCACGAGTGGTTCACTTTTTGTTTAACAATTACTTGTTTCGTTATTTTCCGAATCATTAACAATCTGTCCGAGTCGCTTTCTAAATTTAGAGAGTTCAGTCATAATTCACTCCAATTTGTTTTACAAAGTGCCAAAAGTGGGCTAAACTATGTTATAAATGTAACCTTCCATTGCAGAAGCCATATATTCAATCAAATAAGATATAAATTATTGGTTGAAATATTCAGTTTTATTATAAAACATTTATGGCCTCTTTATTTAAAAGTCGGTTAACTTTTAAATCTAACAGCAGGGTTAAAACTATAAAGAACTGCTACATAAATACTTAGTTTTATAACTAAGCAAAGCCATTTTTAGTTACTTTTTGTCTAAAAAATACCAAAAATATTCATAGTTTTCTCTAACATTATCTGTTTCACTCTTTCAATCTTATATTTAGATAAGACAGAAAAAAGTGTCATAAGGGCTTAATCAAGCCCTTTTATTTAATAGCGATATTGTTGTGGTTTCAGTGAGGCCATTTTGTATTGATAGTTATTTTGGATTTTTAAATTTTTTATAGTGTTTTGTATTTTGTTGGTCAAGCGCTTTCACGTGATTTTTCAATTTAACACTCTCGGTTGCCTAGAAACTGAAAAAATTTAATTTTTGTTTTTCAAAGTTACGAAAAACACCGAAACGGCTTCTTTTTTCTTTTGGTTTCCAACCGATTTGTTCGAGACAAGGATTTAAAATTTGGTGTCATTTTCATGGTCAAAGATTATTTAAGAGTTTGAGAAAAATTCGTGTATTTAGGAATAATATTTTTTTAAACTGATTTGTGTCTATAACTTATCTGATTATTAACCGATTTTAACGAAATTGTTCACGAACAGTTTTAGAAATATATAATAGTATTAAAAATATTTTAAATAGTATTAAATGTATTTTAAAATTATGCAAAGGTTGAAAATGTTAACTTTTGTGGTAAAAATAAATATATCTCAGATAGTTGTGGGGCAACTGTGCTGGATTTCAATAACGATTTATTGCTAAATATTCCTTAAACGTTAATATTACACACAGGCCCGTTACAATCCGACAAACGTAGCGATAAGCTTGCTGTAAATATATCGATGGTCAAAGGTGGAAAGGCTCTCGTATTTTGTACGAAATTGAATTTTTCAGTGATGTCAATATATTTTACACAGATACACAACATATTATAATTTTAATGTAATTTTTTTTTTCAGTAGTCAAAGGTGTTCCCCAAGGGTCCATTTGAGGTCCTCTACTATTTACAATATATATAAATGATTGACCAAAACAGTAAATATTGTAACATTCAAATGTACGCCGATTATGTTAAAATTTATATATGATGTGAACCTAATAGGATCGAATTTTAATTTATCCAAAATTGAAGCTTGGGCAACAGCAATTGGTCTATGTCTGAATCTTATTAAATCGAAGTACCTTGGTGTCTCTATATCACCTTGAACTCGCAACAAATTGAAATCGTTAAGAAAACGAAACATCTTGGAATTATTTTTAACTCTTCACTTACATCATATAAAAACTGCTGCAGGGAAAGAATTTGCAATGTTTCGTTCACTATGGGCCACTAAACACTGAACTCCGATTAACACGCACAAGTTTTTGGCCAAATCGTACCTAATACAAGGTTTTACTTTGTGGCAGTGAAGTTTTTACAAGTTGTGACCAGAAAAGCACTAGAAAATTGACTTCTAGATATAAAGCTATTCTAAGATATGCCTTAAATTTGGGATGTTTTTCTCATATTACACCCTATGAAACTAAACTTTATGGCGTACGTTTTGGTGACCTGTTCGATCTCTTGTTCTCTTACGTAAAATTATTTATACTAGCGTGTCGTAGCACGTTTTTTGTCCTTACCATTCGTCTATGGAACTCAATAACATTGTCTATAAAATTCGTTAGGAAATGTATTTTTGATTTTTACGGTCATAATTGAAAATGTGTCATCTCTTTTATTTAAAACGTTTTAAAGTGTAAGTATTTATATTTGATATTTTTTGTCCGTGTTGCTGGCCCTAAGCAAACAGTAGTGTTGTATTACCACACGATTTAAATTGAGCTTTTAAGGAAATTTACGGCCTTCAAATAAAAATCCATTGAATATATATCATAAAGTTTTTTTTACAGAATAACTCACATATGGTGTAGGTATGGGCTCAATTAAAAAAGAAACGCATGCATTTAAGGCAAATTGGAAATTATATTTATTTATAACTTCATCTTAATGCCAGCGGAGAGACAATGCTTTTTGTTTTTTTATTGTTGATGGTAATAGCAAAGGCAAGACGCAAAGGGAATTGGAGCCGCTTGAATTGGAATGGTAAATCGTTGGAAACCATCGGAGTTCGTGGAATAAGTACGTCTTCGCCTTTGAATCTGCCACTGATGATCGTTGCCTCGATTAAATTTGGTGAACAGTTTTTGATGGCCAATCTGGTTCCGTTCCATAGCTTTGGTGCGTTTAAGTTGCGAATAAGAATTACCGGTGATCCAACCTTTAATATTAATACATGCGGTGGCATTCCGGGTGGTTGCGTTGAATTAAAAAATTCAGTGGGAAAATTGACGGCTTGTTCTTCATCCATTACTGTGCCGATCGATTTGTATTTGATTAATTTGCCGGACAGTTTCAATTGAATTTGCTCATTGAGCTGTAAATGTTATTCGTAAATAAACCGAAAACTCGGATTTTTGAATGCAACATTTAGAAAGTTTTAAAATTTTGATATTGTATCATTATAAACATAGGTTTTTTGTAAATATCTTCGGAACTACATAACCGATTTAAGAGTTTGATATCCTGTTTTGAAAAACATGACAACGGCTTTATAAAATAAAATAGAAAAAAGCAAACAAAATAATTATATGTATATGTATGTCATTGGTGGTGCAATATGAAAATTGGGTTTTACCACGACCCTCCGCCCCCATATCGAATATCAAAAATCAGACTTCACAGTGTCACCCGCCTAAGTATTCTGAAGATTTTCTAAAAATTTCATTAAAATCGGCCCAGCCATTTTGGAGTTCATACATTACATACATATATACATCCTCTTTTACATATAAAGATTTAAAACTGAAACACATTGTTTTTCCCGTACTATAATTATAAGACTCTAAGTTTTGTTGTATAGAAATACCAATAAATAAATAAATTAATTAAAAAAGTTACAGTTTTACATATACTTTTATAAAAAGTTGCATTATAATAATACAGTTTCTATTACGTTTTTATCTTCTCCTGCAAAGTTACAGTTATTAGAGTTACGATCTCTCTATTTTTGAGATACGAGATATGTACATACTTTATGCAATCGAAAAGAATATTGAAGAAGTCATTCGATACATATAAAATTTACACTTGTTCATTGTAAAATTATTCTAATGAAATTAACGAAACATAATAAAATATAATAAACGAAAAAAAATATTTAAAGTATTTTTTTTGGTCCGCTTCACTGAGTTATGCTGCATGTGTTACCAGTTAACCTATTAAAATTTTGCTTCCTAAGCCCCTCTCTGCTTAGCTAATTATATATCAATGTGTTACCTTTTATCCCTATGAAACATGTATCCGCATGCATTCATGCTAAAATATGTCACACGTTTCTTTTCTATAATTCACATCTGCTTTTTATTAACTTCCTTAATTAGAGTCAAAAAGTTTGCTGATAAGTGCTCTGCTTCACAATTTAACATCTAATTTTTACATGGTGAGTGGGATGTAGAGGGAGTTGTTGTCAGTTGTACTCAGTGAAACTTTCAATTATTAATTTTAATTAGCTTCTTTGGCTTATTTAATAAGTAAATCAATTAATTATTAATGTGGAGTGGAAGTAAGTGCTTTAAAAACATATTAAAGGAAACTATATTTCAAATTATGATTTCTCTTTGATGACTTAACTCAAGTTGCTTTAAAATGTATGGGCGTTAGGCAATATACAAATATTAGTAATTTTTAGTTGGGAAAGAGAACTTGAAATTACCTGGGTATTGAAAGAAAAAAATCTCCAGCCACTATCAATCAACGTAAATGTAAATAGAATTACAGTGGTTAACAAAGAAATATGATTTGAAATTATTTACATATAACCTTTTAAATCAAGCAGATCAACAAAACAGTTTAAGATTTTCCAAATTTAGTTTGTCTGGAACTAGCAGATACATATTGTATAAGTAACAGTGTCAATAACATTTAAACTTACTTAAAGAATTAGTAGCAGTTTTTGTGTTTTTCAATTAAATTCTTCTAATATAATTAATGTTAACGTTTGTATGTTTGGATTTTTGTAACTCAACCACACAAAAACGGCTCAACGGAACTAAATGATATTTGACGCTCTCATATAGATAACTTAGATTATCACATTGTCTACCTTTTATTCCGACAACTACACAAACGAAGTCATCGGCATACGATATTTAAAACTAAAATAATAAAGGAACTACATGCAAAGAAAAACATGGTTGTGGTAATCATAATCGAACAGCAACATATTATAATTGAAATGTTTGATTGTGGTTAAAACATATAATGTTTATCAGTAATTTTAAATACTTTTCAATATAATGTTTTTTTTTTCATAATTTTGTAAATCATATTATTTTTAACGGACTACTAAATGATTTAATTTAAACAAACGCTTGATTGTCGTGGCAAAATATATGACAAGACAATACAGAAATAGCTATTACTTATTTTTGATAATTAGATATTTTTATAGAAACTATAAAATGGCCGTCGTGATCATGTACTAACCATGTTTTTTTCTTCACGTGTAGAAGCGTAGAAGCTGAAGGTGGCAACACCATTTTTAGAGACAGCTGACTTTAGAGTTGTTCTTAATTTAGCTTAGATGGGTTATTCACGTGGAAAAGGCTTACGACAAGGCAAAGCTTGTAAGTTTTTAAAATTTATATCGAAAATGCATGCTAATATCGGGCTAATTTTTGACTCAATAGGCGTGTAGAAATTAAAGTGACGTAAAAAATTGTTGGTCCAAATTATTATAAAATGGTGATAATTGCGTTAAAAAATAAGCGTGAGAAAAATGCAATATCATTTTTTTTTGTATTCCTTAATTGAACGCCATGTCGTCAATAAGTTATATATGACGAACAAATAATTCTACAAACTGATCCATATTTTTGTAGGCTCTTGTATTTTGTTTTTAGGTACATTTAAGAACGCTTATATTTCCTGTATCTTTTCGATAGCTTTCGGATCCCTTGTTGACCCCGTTCACTTTCAGGATTCCAATCGAAACCTGATTTACTACTAGAGTGCTTGAAAATTGGATATTTAATTTAACATAACGCGCTTGACCGTGCGGATTGATTTTCAATAGGCTTTTTTTGACTTATCACGCTTGGCTTATATATAGCTGCTTTGACAATTTGGATCAGAATAAAGGCTGGGGCACAATGATTCCGTCGTCCGTCAAACTTCAACTTTTTCAACTGACATCAACGTATTGACGGAGAAGGGTTAGCACAATCAATACTTTTTGTTGACGGATCATAATCAGTCAAGTTAAATTGTCGACTGCTCCGACTAATCAAAAACAAACAGCGGCGGCTGAAAACTGCATACTACTGTGGCCGCTCATGCATTACAAAAAAGTACGGCGGCTTCTGTAAAGCCAGTTTTCTTCGCTGTTTGCGCACAACCATATGGTAGTTGTCAAAGTACTCGACGTACGTCAAAAGTTAAAAGGTGGTCAACTTTCGTACTTTGCGTTGACGGACACGTACTGAATGTGACAACTCTCATAAGAAAACATGTATTTTAACTTAGTTGTCAGTTGAAAAAGTTGAAGTTTGATGGACGACGGATTCACTCTGTCCCAGCCTTAAGCATATGCAATTTTTCAGCTGCACTACGACAAACAAAATTGTTGTATGTGGGCTGATAAGCAACCTGAAGCACACCAAGAGCTACTGTACCATAATATTGACTAAAAACAATGGTATGGTGTGGTTTATTGGCTGGTGGAATCATTGGTCTATATATCTTTAAATATGATACAATTTAGAATGTTACCGTCAATGTAAACCGTTATCGCACCACGTTAACAGACTATGTTCCTCCTGAAATTCAACCGCTTGGTCTTAGTGAGCTTAAAAATTTACCATCTCAGACATAATCGTGGCTAACAGTTATTGTCATAAATATTTTTTTAACCCGATAAAAGAATTTTAAGTTCACTTTATGTGTTTTATTTTAAATTATAAACTAAATAAACTTCACAATAATTCATCCGATATTTCTATAGAGCTATTGGTTGTACTTTACACGTAGTTGCCGTTTTTGGTTTAATAATTTCTTGTTCTCAATCAAATAGAGTAAAATACTTAGGTCTCCATTTGGATAGAAGACTAACATAAAAGGATCATATCAAGTATAATAGAGAACACTTAAATATTAAAACTAGAAAAATGTTTTGACTCTTGGAACCAAGATCAGAATTGAGTTTAAGAAACAAGACCATTCTATACAAAAAAATTTTGAAGCAAGTTTGGACATATAGTCTTCAACTGAGGGGGATAACAAGCAATTCTTATGTTTATATACTCCAATGAGTTTAATCAAAAGCATTACGATTAATGACAAATGCCCCTTGGTTTATAGGTAACAGCTGCCTACATAATGAACTAGGAATGACCACAATAAAGGAAAAGATTAATAATTACAGCGAAAGATATTTGGATAGACTAAGTAACCACTCAAACTTGTTAGCTGTTTGACTTTTAGGCGGTAGTGAGGAGATTCGACTTAAGAGATTGCATGTCCTTGACTTACCCTTTAGAAAAAGCTAAATTCACACATTAACATAATTATTAATAATTAATATTAATCAAAAATTCTTTTTAAAATTTACTAGGTTCACTGGAACTCAATAAAATAAATTATTTTTTATTACTTATAAATTTTGCCTAATATTTTTCTTGTAGAATAGATCACTAAACTGGATTACCTGTTTAAATAACAACCGTGTCAGTTCAAATTCACGTCGGATATATTTTAAGAACTCTATAACAAAATCTCTCTTTTTATACCCGCCACCAAAAAAATGGTGGGAGTATATTCATTTTGTCATTCCGTTTGTAACACATCGAAATATTTATTTTAGACCCCATAAAGTATATATATTCTGAATCAGGGTTTGATTTGATGACGATCTAGCTATGTCCGTCCGTCTGTCCGTCTGTTGAAAGCACGATAGAGGTCGCACCGAAAAAGCTAGGGGGCTTTTTGAAAATGGTATTGAAAAGGGGCTAAATCGGAATATTAGGAAGAGAGTTATAGCTCGAAAAGCAAGAGTAGGTCGAAAAAACCGTGTCCTTTAAACATCGAATAAAATGGAGTTGTGTCCAAACGCATTAACATAGACTCATAAAACTTCGAATATATATTTCGTGAGTAAAAACAATATCTTTCCCCGAAAATTATCTAAAACCATGCATTAGGAGAGGAGTTATCGATTTATCGGTATATTTAAAAACAAAAACGTCATAAAAGCAACAAAATTGAATGTACGACTCTGAAATTTTGCACACTTTGCTTTTTGGTGAGACGCTTTTTTTAACGAAAAATCAAAGTGCCACGCCCACTTTTACGCCCACCTCCCATATAACGTTTTACTCAAAATTCATATAATTTCTCTATTAATAAAGATTTTGGAATTATAAAGGGCTATATTGAAACACCTAAGTTGTACTCATTCGCAAAAATAACTTTGAGACGCCTACTTTAACGCCCACTTTTCACGTTAATGAAATTTAAAAGCTTATAAAACCGCCAACATTAGAGGTATGATGATAAAATTTGCTACGTATATCCCTCTAGGCATTGTAATTACTGTGCCAAAAAATTAATGTGCCACGCCCACTTTTACGCCCACCTCCCATATAACGTTTTACCTAAAATTCATATAATTTCTCTATTAATAAAGATTTTGGAATAATAAAATGCTATATTGAAACACCTAAGTTGTACTCATTCGCAAAAATAACTTTGACACGCCTACTATAACGCCCACTTTTCAAGTTATCAACCGTTAAAAATATTTAAAAGCTTATAAAACCGCCAAAATTAGAGGTATGATGATAAAGTTTGCTACGTGTATCCATGTAGACATTGTCATTACTGTGCCAGAAAATTAATGTGCCACGCCCACTTTTACACCCACCTCCTATATAACGTTTTACTTAAAATTCATATAATTTCTCTATTAATAAAGATTTTGGAATAATAAAATGCTATATTGAAACATCTAAGATGTACTCATTCGCAAAAACAACTTTGAGACGCCTACTATAATGCCCACTTTTCACGTAATCTACCGTTAATGAAATTTAAAAGCTCATAAAGCCGCCAAAATTAGAGGTATGATGATCAAATTTGCTACTTATATCCTTCTAATCAATGTAATTGTTGTGTTAAAATGTTTAGGTGACCCGCCCATTTTAACGCCTACCTCCCATATAACGGTTTATCTTAAATTCATGTTAGGTCTTTATTGACAAAATTTTTGGGAAAATAAAGGACTATATTGAAATATCTAACTTGTATTTATTAGCAGAAACTTTATTGACACGCCTACTTTAACGCCCACTTTCATTGAAAGACTACATTTACAAAAGCATTTTAGTAGCATATCGAAGTTATAAAGGGTGGTTAAATTTGAAGGACCGATGTTGAATTTAAATAAAACACAAATTATTTATGATATTATTAGTATTTCTTTTTGTAATTATAATATTTGTATGGTTCAATTAAGTATTTAACAAAATATCGGCCAAATGGCCCCCCCATCCTTGGCGCCACTCCTCTATCTGATGGCCCAAATTTTCAATGACAATGTTGATGCTCTATTGTTGGGCATGATGTTGAGGCGAGGTTGACTGCTCTTTGCCACACTATCGCAAAAACCAGCAGTGGTTCCCATTCAACGAACTAATAAGGCATTCACAGATTTTCTAACATTTTATACAGACCTGTTTTGCAGAAATTTAAATATTTTTTACAATTCTCCCGGTTGTGGACGAATTTGAACGATTATGTTGATCAAAATAATTACGAAGTGCACAAAATGCATTTTGATTTGAACGCCCATTTTTATAAACAACCTGAATAACTTTAAGGCGTTGCTCATTTGCGTATCTTTCCACGGATCAAATTGAGTAAGTTTGAAATTGAGAAATGTCAAGTGAAATGCAGAAAACAAATTTAAAGACTAGGTGTAGTTCACCTTCAACATGGGCCCTTAAAATTGAACCATCCACCAAAGAAAGTGATACATATTTTATTATAAAGAGATTATTCCATAATGATTAACAACATAATAATAAACATTGTGCTTTAAATGTACACAAAATTGGTGGTGGGTATAAAAGATTCGGCACAGCCGAATATAGTGCTCTTATTTGTTATATATCGAACCAGTAACTAACACAGAACTAACTTTTTTCGATAAAGAAAATTAAATTGACGAGCAAATTAAAGACTCTCTAACATCATTGCCCAAAATATCATGTCCTATGCGCTGCTACTGCCGATGCAAGATATGCGAGAAGCATATTGCCAAGCGCAGAACCAGCTTAAGCATTTGAGGGGCAGTTTTTATTACCTGATATCACAGAGATTATTTATTGCAGAATTATTGACGAGATCTCGACCAGGTTTTCTCAGAAAACCGAAAAAATATATTTTTTGGTAGCATTGTATTAGCCATTCAAATTTCATAGAGGTATTAAAATATTTTCGTTACCTAGTACAAAATGGGTTAATCATAAAAGTAAAATCTACAACATATTCCGTAAAACTAAAACAAAAATACTCCGAAAAATGCAACCGTTTCATATCCTTGCTACTTCGAGATATGTGAAACACAACATCTTTTTTTACTGTGTTTATTTTATCAAACTTTTATAAGTCAGAAACCAACCAGCTACAACGATAAGTTGGTATTTACTCCTGCACTCATCCATACATAACAAAGTTTTCACACACTTTTATTGCTTTGTTAGCTTTTTGAAGCCTTAAATAAAAAGTTGCTTTTTATTTAATTTTTTTATGCTTTTCTCTTCTTTGTTGCGAACACAATAAAGGAAAAACTACAATAAATAATAACAAAAACGATATTAAAAGGCAATGTGTTAAAGAATGTTGGTTTGCAAGAGAAAAGTGTGTAAAAAAAGTTTTAATTGCAAATGAAAAGACTAAATGTTTTTTTGTTTTCGTAAACTTTTATTCTACCCATGAGTTTTTTCGACAATGTTTTCCGAAACATTCAAACAAAATGTTGGTAAATTTTTAATATTGGACTGCGTCGACCATTGTAGCTGAAATATAATTTAATAATGAATCAGGTCATTTTCAAACAAGAGTCTGCAGTTATGTGACAAATGTTTGTCTGTATTATGTACTCCATAGAGCTGGGTTCTTAGATATGTTTTTACTGTTTTTTCAAAATTCATTGTTAAAAATTGCCAAAGCAATAAAACAAAAAAATATATATTTTAGTAAATACGCAGCAAAATAACACATTCCCAAATCATGACAAGTACTAGAAAACAGTTCCTTACTACATACAATTTGGCATCTAAACCCATTATTTTAGCATGGCGATGTCATTGGAGGCAACTACTGACTACGCTCACCTATAAATAGGAACTGAAATAAGTAGCTACCACCAACAATAGGGACTCGAATAAGTACTTGCTTTAACAGAAATAAATAAGAACTTATTATTAATAGCCTAAATAACCCGTTACTATTATGGACTTACAGATATCGTTCAGTTCTTGTAATGACGAAAATACGGTTTGATTATTCTGTAATACGTTATTTTAAAAATTTAAAATCAGTGAAAATCTATAAATCGTTAGTTTGCTTATGAACTGCTTTGCTAAAACACTTAAACTAAATGCGAATTATAAAAAGTTATGTATTTGAATGAATTTGAACAAATTTCGCAATAAGAAACTATATTGTGTGTGTATCTTAGCAAATATCTATAACCAAGCACTTATGTATTATATTATAAATCAAGTCATTACTAAAACACTTCAAAGTAAGACAGACGATGTGTTGTAGTCATTGAAATGTATGTTTTTTAGTAAAAGCAAGTCATTACCTAGTTTTGCTTAGAAGCTCAAGTACATCTTATCAAATTTCAAAATATCTTTGTGCCCATAATTAATACAAACACTTCAATGCTGTTCAAAATGTAAAAATTATAACAAAGCAAGCAAAGTAACCGCGTTTTAAGTGTTAATCAAAAAACCGGCATTATCAGAGCAAAAATCAGCAAATCGGCACTATGATAACCCTGCGGAAAAAAACTTGGGCTAGCCAGCTGGGTGATCGATTAAACGACTTTTTTGTGAAACCGGGTTTAGATAATTTAAAAATTAGAATTTAAAAAAAAAACCGGTTGCTATTTTGCAAATTGAGCAAAAACCGGTTAACCGGTTCGAATATAAAAAATATAATTCGATAAAGAAAAGATCAAAAAATATTGTAAAAGAAGATTGTAATAAAAATTGTATTTAAATATGAAATTTTTACATTTTGTATACGTTTGGCTGCACAATTACGCAATAACTGACATGAATGCAGTTGAGTTATTTGGGTTCAGTTAGTTGAATTAAAGGACAAAAGGTACTCTTAACATGTAAAATTAATATATAAGACCTTTTTTAAGGCTGTTATAAAATTTTGTATCTCCTTCTGTATATTTTTTAAATGTTAAATATATCTTTAAATATGCACTAACGTATTTTGTTTTAAATGATTTCTGTAATATGAAAAACAATTAAAGGGCTAGGCAGAAAATCTCTTAGATTTCATTTTAAAACTTTTTTCTTGTGCCCCTGACAGACATACATATTTAGGCATAAACTAGTTTGTTCGATGGTTTAATTGACATTTTAGTTGACAGACACTCAATGCCATTAATTAAAATTAGGTTCTGGGTGGAGAGATTATTGGTTTCTCTTTATTGTAACTACACTTTTTACCTAAAACTGATCTATAAGCTAAGTTAATGCTTCAATTACCTTTAACTTTTAACGTTAGGTTTATAAACTTAAAGTAGCCAATGTTTCTGCTACATGAAAAAAATATGGCAGCTAATTTGTGATTTATATTGTTGCACATTTATTTTAAATAGCTTAATTTAAATTATAATTTTATTTTAGTTAATTATACAGTAGTTTAAGTTACATTAGTTTTGTTTGTATTAGTTAATGAACATTTAAGATTTTGTTTGGTTCGCTGATTGTTCGAACATGATGTTAAGTTTTATGCAGCCGTGGTGAGTTTTTATGTGCAGCATACTCTTAGGCACTATTATTATTTCTGCATATTACTTAACATTAGCATTACGTCTTAATTTAACTGTAACGGCTTTCGAGTAATTTACAAAATGAACTAGTGTGTACATACAAGAACTTTGTCGAATGTTACCGAACACCACTATGTTACTATAAATAGCCAAACAACACAGCTAACATAATCAGTATTACAATAGAGCTTGTAAAGGGTGTATCAAAGTGAGTTTGATAAGAAAAGTGTAAAACCATAAGTGTAATAAGTAAAGTGATATAAAAACAATATCTGAGTGTATTTAAATAAATAAAGTGCTCTTACTTTTATAACTAATTTCAACTGTTTTTGATTGCAATAAAAGAACTCAAAGTTTATTTAAAGGAAATAAGCTAACATTTATAAAAGGTATAAACGTAACAATATTTTTTTTCTTTCCTACTTCAACATTTTTAATTGCTTAGTTTAAGATCTAATGTTTTAATATTTTCGACACAAAACAGTAAATAAATCATCAAAAATTTTATTGCATATTTTAAATAGAAAACATAAACTTTAGAACTAAATTAAATCGTTAAAAGTAATCGGTATTTGCTCTGGAAGAGATCAAAAAAATATTTTAGGCTTTGTAGCGCTTACACTAATATTGTGAAGTAGGATCAAACATCAATAATTTAGAAAAAAGATGTATTTAAGAATTTAATTATTACAGCAAATTATAAGCCCAACAACGTTAAAATACCTGCGATCTGCTTAAAAAATAATAATATTTAAGCTCAATTATTTTTCTTATTGTACATTTGTTTTTTAAACAACAAATAAATTTCTTACAATATTATAAAAGAAATTTAATAGTTTTTATTTTCTGGTTTTTGAAAAATTTTCGCGTACTAAATATACTTTAATACGATTGGTTACAAAGATATATGAAAATAAACTTAAAAAATTAAAAAATTTACTTTTTTGAAAACCGGTGTATTCGACATTCGAAAACTCAACATTTGGCCAAAACTGCCAGCTGAAAGAGGAAAAACCCGGGTTTTCCACCCCAGCCAGAATGCATAGTTTTTTCCATTTTCATACGTAATTTTCTTCTTTTACAAAAGAACTCGCTGATAATTTACAAACTCAATTTATATTTTTATTTACTAAATTCTTTCTTTGGGTGTAACTGTAGTAAAATAAAATCTTTTTGTCTCGCGCACGTATTTTTATATGTGATTCGATAAGAAAAGGTGCCGAAACACAACAAGATAAGTATGGAACTTTTTTTCCGATTCTGTTACAACTTATCGACAAATCATAAATTGAAACAGATTTGTTATAACAAACTTGTATTTAATAAATCGAGTGAATAAAATCATATTATTTTTAAAAAAGAATTTAAAAAACACCTCAAAATAAAAGACGATTCATACACTATTTGGAGCGTTAAACTTAAAAATTTCACAAAATTTTTTTATTTGGCTGTATATTATGATATATTGCATTATGTAAAACATACAGATAGGACGTACACTCAATAAAGTTTATAACAAAACATTAAATCTAATAATGAAATTTTGCTCTATAATGTGCTAAACTGTTTTAAGTTCTGCTTACCAATAGCAGAGATATCATAAAAGTTAAAAAAAGTTTTTAATTTTTATTAATAAAAAATTCATCAAAAATAAAACTAAAACAATGGATAAATTTTTGGTCTAGTTTCGTATAGCTTAATGTGTTCTTAATAAATACTTCTTTTATAATCGGTGTGCAAGTTTTGATATGGAACACAATCTGGTGAATTATTTTGACCAAATTTGCAACATGGATGCGTTTCTAAACATTCAAATTGTTGACATATTCAGTTTGACTTTTGATTAGGAGAAAGTGAGCGTTTTTATTAAAATAATTTATGGCTTTCAATTAAATTTTGCATTTTATTTATTGAATGCAGTTTTCGACATATATATTGATATATATAATTCAACTGTACGTGTGTATCTCACTGAAGTTCTCCAAACGGCTGGACCAATTTGAATGATTTTTTTTGTATGCGTTTGGGCGGCGCCTTGAATGGTTTAGATTCACAAATCAGCCGGGCAGATAGCGCTGCAGTAGGTATCTAAATTATTTATCTATACTGCAGCTAAATATGTTTAATAAAAGACGTTTTATAACATATTTTGCCAAACTTTAGATCGATTTGTCTAATTTCTTCAAATAGAAAACTGTTTTATCCGTAACTAAACTGCCCTTAATCGAAAACAAACACTGTATTAATCATTTGAGAGACATTGGCCGATATCTTGTTCCATACATAATTGAACCATATAAATATTATCATTACAAAAAGAAATAATAATAATTTCCTAAATAATTTTTGTTTTATTCAAAATCAAAATCGGCCCTTAAAATTAAACCACACTTTATAACTTCGATATGCTAGTAAAATGTTTTCGTAAATTTAGTCTTTCAATGAAGGTGGGCGTTAGAATAGGCGTGTCAATAAAGTTTTTGCTAATGAGTACAACTTAGATATTTCAATATAGTCCTTTATTTTTCCAAAAACTTTGTCAATAGATAAATAACATGAATTTAAGATAAACCGTTTAATGGGAGGTATGCGTTAAAGTGGGCGATTACAGTTAATGACAAAATAATAAAGGTACAGCAAATTGGTGGTGGGTATCAAAAATTAAGCATAGTGCTCTTACTTGTTTTCCTACATGTAAAGGGTGGTTAAATTTAAAGAGCCGATGTTGAATGTGAAGCACACCTAAATGTCAAGTCGAGTGAAAAATATTTAAATTTCAACAAAACAGGTCTGTATGAGATGTGAAAACATATGTGAATATTTTCTTAGTTCGTTGAAAGTAAAACATTGCTCTTTCTTCGCGATAAAGTGGCCAAAGTGCAGTCAACCTCGACTCATAATCGTGTCCAACAATTGAACATCAACATTGTCATTGAAAAATTGGACCATCGGATGGAGGTGTGCCTACGAGATCGCGGGGGTCATTTGGCTGATATTTTGTTGCATTTTTAATTTAACCTTACCAATATTATCATAGTAAAAAGAATTGACAATAATTTCCTAAATAATTTGTGTTTTATTCAAAATCAACATCGACCCTTAAAGTTTAAACACTCTTTATAAAAGCACTGAACTCAGTGAAATATAATCACATGATTTTGAATAAAATAAACAATTATTAATTTGTTTTTAAAATCGAATAGTTTGGTAAGACGTTTTGAAAACGTTGGTTAAGTTCTTTTAAATAAGCTGTGACTATTTTTATTACAATCAACAATACTTGAAATTGACATTATAAAAATTTAAAAAATTTAACTAATTTTTCACACAATAAACTAACTCAACTTATACAGTGATTTATTCACTATTTACCTATTGTTATGCACCCCTCTTATCATACTCAATTTGAAATACTTATGTACATACACGCAACGAATTCTGTTGTACTACAGCTAGCTTTGCTATTAGACTTTTTACAGTAGTAGTGTCATTCAATACCAATTATCTAATGATTCTAGAAAAACTACCGTACATGCACACGACTGAATTCTGGAACTTGCATTTTAATGAAAAAGTAAGATGTAAATGTTAGGCAATGTGTAAGAAGAATAACTACTCCCTAAAATATGCAACACAAAAGTATAACCTTTTATAACTAAACATGTTACTGTCAACCGACCAGCTTAAGAAAATACTGAGTACATGAAAAAGTATATCAAACTACATCTGTAACAATATACATTGTAAAACATGTATAATGGTGTATGGTATGCTCAAACATTATTTCTATAATTAAAACTCTGTTATACTTTTGTAATCGGTTTGAATGGGATTTAAAGAGTAGAACGGCAAAGAATTTACTTAACACAACATTAACACATATCAAAATAAATTACAAATATCAACGCACACGTACTCTTACAAACACACACATAAAAACATACATATTTCTTAAAATTCGCATACAGATAATGTTAAAAGCAAATAATTCTACATCGGTGTAGTATTTTAAGCCCGATTTTGTCATTTAAAATTAAAAGGTAGATTTTCACCAAAACTTTTCTAATTGCAATATATTGTTCTTACGACTAAATTTAACACTGTTTTCGACTGCTTTTAATTTAATTTTCCAAAGTAACTAGAGATAGAGTTTAAAGTCTGTCGAAAACATTTATTGGTTTGACTTGTGTATGGTAAGGAAATTTGTAATTGTTTGTTTTTTCTTTCAAAAGCTAAAGAAACTTTTATATTTATAACTAAGTGCAGGTAAAGCTCTATTAATAAATCAAATCGAAATTTGTGTTGTATGAGAGAATCAACATTTATCTTGTATCCTTAAAACTTTTCACTTTGAACAAAAGAACAAAACAAAATAATGAAAAAAAGAATGAAAACACATTAAAGTACAGATTTTTCTTTATAAACATTAAAAGTGTTTTGCAAAATGCTTTTGTTTTTTTATTTATTTAATATCTTTTTTGTTTGTGCTAACTTTCTTAACTAAATAAACTCTAGAACTTTGTATTGTTGTTGTTTTTTGCCTTTGCGCCTGCTTTAGTACGTACACACGTTTCGGTATTAAAACAATAGCCAAGGACTTCCCTTTCTTATTGTCGCCTAAGGATAATTGTGCGCATAAATATATATAAACTGTACTTTGTTTATCAGTTAAAGCCTTTTTGGATAAAAGTTTGCACACTTTAAACTCAATTTATTGATAAACAAGAACATTATTTGATGACTTACAGTAAACAATTGTAAAATCAAAATTATGGAATTACACTTGTATTCGTAATGTTGCAGTTGCGTAAGACACATATTTTAATGAAAAATTGTAAACAAAAATCTTAGCTCATAGTTATTCGGAGTTTTTTCATTATAGAAATTATTGCAGAGTATTATGGAAAATTTAAATACAAAATAAATTAAAATCTTTATGGGAGTTTTTAAGTCATATTTTGTGGAGAGAAAAGTTTTCAAAAATTTAACGTTAACAAAAGGGCCTTGTCGTCTTATAAAATACCTTTTTATAGATCTGACATTTCATATAAAATATCACATCTATGGAAAAAAATTATTTGTTAACAGCACATTTATTAAAAGTTTGTTGTAAAATGAGAGTTTTAGGAAAACTTTTTTCGATACAGCACAATTTTGTTAAAAGAGCACTCACTACAAACATTAATTCTTTTAAAGCAAAGTTCTATAAAAAGAGAAATTATTGAAAACTTTTAAACATTTTATAACCACCACCAAAAAATTGGGGTGGGTGGAGGTATATTTATTTTGTCATTACGTTTGTAACACAACAAAATATAAATTTAAAGCCCCAAGAAGTATTTATTTTCTGAGTCCTGGTTTCATTTTAGGACAATAAAGCTTGGTCCGTCTGTTCGTCTGTTACCAGCACGATAGAGATCGATCCGAAAAAGCTAGGGATGTCAAATTTTGCCAGAATACTTCTTATTTACATTATTCATTGAAAAAGAGCTCAATCGGTAAATTAAGAAGAGAGTTATAGTTTGTAATGCAAGAGTAGGTAAAAAAAAACAATGTACTGGCAACATCGAGCAAAATACGAATGTGTTTAAATACATCGACGTAGAGTGGTAAAATTTTATAAGTGTATTTCCTGATTAAAAAAAATATCTATTCCTGAAAAATGCTCAATTCTATAAATTACGAAAGCAGTTATAGATCAAAGTGCACAAGAAAAACCGTATCTAATAAAACTGACAAAATTATATTTACGATCCTGAACTTTTTCAGCCATTGTATTTTGATCAATAGATCTCCCATAGCGGAAAGTTGAGGTGACACACTAGCTTTCACGCCCACCTTCCCTATAACGTTTTATCTTAAATTTATATTATTTCTATATGGACAAAGATTTTGAAAGATTGAGAGACTTTATATTGAAATATCTATGTTGAATTTATTAGCAGAAACTACTTTGACACGCCTACTTTAACACCCACTTCTCACATAATCTGTTGTTAATGAAATCTAAAAGCCCATTAAAGCGATAGAATTAGATGTACGATGAAAAAATTTCACATATAGACATTTCTCGTAAATATAAGTGTATATCGACCCACATAACGCTTAATCTTAGATCCATATTATTTTAATATAGACAAAAATTTACAAAAACAATAAGAAATTTGTAATGGATTGTATTAAAAGTGCAATGACTTTTTAAATCATTTTAATTAGTTTAATTACGTCTGTAATTACAGATTAGTATTTGTTTTCTTAAAGTATTAATTGTATCAGTAATTCCAATATCCAATTCCTTTAAAAACTTACCTAAATAGATGTTTTAAAATCTTCTTTCAATAACTGCGAATTCCACATTTTGTATCTTCCACCTCAAAGAAAAAAAAACCAAAAATAGTTCGAAATTTTTGTTTGGCTTTAGGTCATAAAAATATATATTTAGAAATTTGGGGTTATTTCCACCAAATACAACCAACACACTAATCACAAAAGAAATATATAAAGATATAATGCGTTTACTACCCTACATCCCTCCAGTTTTTCAAAAACTTTTTCGAATCGCTAAATGATAAAAGCCTTAAATAATAAAAGTAAATTGCTTTCATTTATAACTAACACGCGATTAACACTTGAGTACGTGTTGTATTACCCAAGCCAACAAAAAAAAACTATTTAGAAATTTGTTTATTGTGTTCGTTTTCTTTATTAAATAATTTTGTATTTTTTTCAGTCAGTGGTTGTTGGCACATGGAATGAGTTATACAAAAACAAAAAGCCTGTTTTTTATGTGATTGTATTTGTTGTAGCCATGACTTTACCTGTGCAATATACATCGTCAAGAAGTTCATGCATAAAGCCTTCGATTTTTTTTTTCAGAGAAAGAAATAACAATTTAAAATAAATCAGAGAAAGAGATTATTAATATGCAACCAATTGTCTTCAATAGTTAGGCCATTTTATGACATTAATATTCATAACTAAATTCGGTTATGGGGCTGTCGCCATTATCGCGTATATGACCATGGAGGCCTAATTTGCATATCATAAATACTTACCTAAAACCATATGTCTGAGGGCCACTATTGGGGTTTTAACAGGGCACTGTCCTGTGAGGGCTAGGATTAGTAAATAGGATCGCGACACCCCGGATTATTTTAGGATGTGTGAAGATGAGGAGGAGTTGAAAACTGTGGAACACACAGGCTAAAGTGGTTAGGTAAACGATTCCACGATGAGTTGGGTGATGTTTCAAAGTGCAAGCTGGGGAATATTATCGGATTCATCATGGGGATCGGGTGGCTAGTGAACATGCAATTGGGCTCGTAGAGAATATGTTTTTCTTTCTTCTATTTTATTTTCTACTAACTTATTAATATTTTTATTATTTTCTCATGTACTATATCTTTGAAAACTCTCTCTCTCTCTCTCTCTCTCTCATTTCTATCTGTAATATATGAAAGGGTAACGCAATGGACCTTATTGATCTCCGAGTGTGGGTGTAGGAGGCAAATACTGCTTTCTGCATCCCCCTTTCCTACCTACCTACCTAAAACCTATAACAAATCGAATAATCACTTCCAACTTCATAATCACATTACGCCTACATAAAATAATCTGAACACGTCCTTTCACATCAATACAGAAGATAGATAATAGATACATTTATGTAAACTGCTCGCTCATAAAATATTTCTCGATATTTTACACGTAACATTGTCTGTTGTCGGTAACACTAATTCCTTCGAACAAAATCACGAAAAAGTAAGTAGGCTTGCAACTGTATCATGCACTGTTGGCTGTGACGTCCTCGCTATCAATATTATTAAAGAACATGTTTTTTAAAACTGTTTTAACAATGGCTTGTTAATTAACATCGCTACAAATTAAGCAATTATAAATCTTGTAGTAACCATTTCACCAAAAGTGTGCTATATCAAAATTCCAACAAGATTATGAAATTGAATCAAGATTTTCTAAATAAATTTAAGCAATTTGCAAATTTTGCTTTTGCTTAGGTCTGCTAACGATAAATTACAAATCAAATTAATGCTAGGCGCACAATTGGGACGAATGACGAATTTTTCGTCGCGAATATTCTTCATCAAAAATAAAACATATTTGTGTATATGAGAATGCATACAATTGTGGCGTCATTTGAAATTCGCTATACGCGGCGAGTTCTGCAATAGATTTATTTCTATTCTTACCCCGGCGAACGACGAAAAATTGCTAAAAGGTGACCATTTTTTAATATATTTGGTTTTACTTCTCAACTTTTAAAGAAAATGAAGTTAGTTTTTACTTTAATAATTATTTGAGTTTTTATTTTAAAACATATAAAATAAATATAAAAAGTTATTGCAAAAATTTGTTTTTATTTGTGTTTTTTCAAATGTTTGAGTTTACTTTGTTATCTTTTTTTTTCGTATGGTCACACTATTGTTGATATACCCACGATGTTCTTTGCAAACGTTTACTTACACGGATAAAAGTTTTTACTATGACAGAAATTATATTTATTAAAAATTTAAAATTATTTAAAATTTAAATTCTATGATTTTTTTTGTTCTTTCTTTTGCACAAACATTAAACAATTTTTTATCAACTATAAAAGATGTTACATTTTCGTCATTATTGTGCTTCACACGACGAACTTACACAGCGAATTTTAACCGACGAATTCGTGGTGTTGGGCGAAATTGGTAGTTTGTCCCAATTGTGCGCCGAGCATACCTTTAAAGCCACAGATAACTGTCAAATTATTTCTCATAGAAAACAGTGCTGTCAATTTTAATTTTTCCTCCTTACAAAAACATACTTTATTTATTGATGTATGCATGTGTGTGTAATAACACTCATTGTGAACTTGCAAGTTAGAAAATGGCACCTAAGTTTCCACATGGCCAAATAAATCACTCTTATCTTTTTCTAACAAACTAGGTCAGTTTTAAGTATGGCACACACATACATTTTCTAGGTGAAAATCTGCTTTTTATTTCTTAAAAATTATTTGACAAAATTATGTGGTGGAGGATAAAAAAAAATTACGAATAAAATATTGGCAAATGCTAAAAGGTTCGAATTATTTTGCTGCCTCTAGGTAACCATAAAGACTGTTTTTTTAATGTGTTTAATTTTTGTAATGCCCTTTTAATTTATATCTCCGTAAGTAGAAACATTAGTCTCAACTGAGTTTTTTTTATTGAAATTTACTCTCTATATTATGCTACAATTACTCCTTTGGGATCATGTACTTCATGCACCTTCTATATGTTCAACACAACCAACATTTATTACATTTTAATGGCATTTTTTTGAAGGATTTTTACGTCTATAAATATAACCACGGTGTTATTTTTTATTACGCATAAAAAATACTCTCAGCAGAAGAAATAAAACAAACAAGAATCTCTGATTTGAATATAACATATTAAGGAGTGGAAAATATTTAATTGAGCGATGTATGTACATAGAACGTAAGTAATTTTTCATACATGCCATTCATGCTCACGTAAGCGGTATTGTTTACAATACGGTATTGTAGGTAAAGAAGAACGCGTTTTGGTCAGGTGGAATATTTCAATGTCAGAATAAAATTGTATTTGTGGTGGTCTTAATAGTCATTAAATATAATAAATTTGAAAAGTAAAATAAATATTTTGTGTAAGAAAATGACATATTCATAGGCTTTGTTGACTAATTCATATATAAAAACTTTTGTATGTTAAGCATAAATACAGTCTACTAATTGATGACTTTAAAAATATTATTGTTGTGATAAACATTGCGAAATTATCGTATGCTACAAAAACAAAATTTTACAAGAGAGCGTTTTTATTACTTTTAAATAAATAAAAACGTAAATGACACTGATACATACGATAAAACATACACAGTGTTATCTCCATAACTAAAACATTTATCAATTTTTATTTTATTGTTAAACTTAAATGTTTTGAAAACTTTATTATTTTTATTCTGTCTCAAGTTCATTTTAAGGCTCCACGAAAAGCCCCCAATGAAATAACGCCCAAACGAGAAATGAAATATTCTCCAAATTTTTTTCATACATTTTTTGATGTTATTTCATATGAAATATCTCCCAATTTTTTTGGGCCGTTTTTCATTTTTTTTGGAAATTATTTCATTTCTCATTTGGGGTTTTCAAATTATGAAATAATCTCCAATGAAATAACACCCAACAAATTTTTAAAATTTTGGGCTTGTTTCATAGCGTGTATAATTTGGGTGTGATTTTATTTTGTATGCGGGGGTTATTTCATTTTTAAAGCTGTTAGTTTTTGGGGGTGTATTTGTTTGTATATAAATTATGTAAAAAAAGGCCTTTTAGCCTGTGAATATATTACAATATCTTTTCAAATACATAAATGATAACGTTCGGGATTTGGATGGTGCGACCTTCGTGACAGACTACGAAATTAGTCTACGGACGGTAATAATGATTGTTTTCCCTAAATCGTAAGTAATCGGTTGTTGGTTCCACTTCTGCCAAGCAGTGAGGAGGTACATAATAACAAAGTATAACCAACTGGCTGCGTTTATACTTACAACGTATATTTTCTCCATCTTGATTTCATGAGCAACCATTTTGTTTTTTTTTTACCATTTCTTACGTATAATGTATTAAGTTTAATATTTATGTATGTACATGAAAATAATTTTTTAGTAGTTGAGTTTCAAAGCTAAATATATTGGAAATATTAAACAATTCTTTGTCCATATTTCCTCACATCTCCATTACAGAAAATTACTGCCTTCTTTACAATATTGTAACTATAATAACGTCTTCCATGAGTTGGATTTTCAAGCCATTCGAAAGTTTTAGGATAGCTCGTTTGTGGCTGATCTGAAATTGCTAACATCGTATAAGGGAAAATAACTGCACTGGATTTAGTCCATTTACAAAACCAAAAGTAGTCACTATTAAACGAGCTTTGTATATTCTTTCACCAAAAAAAATTGATTATGAATGCTGGCACACTTTGAAAGTTGCATATTTATTATGAAGAAGACGCCTGCGAGCCTCCACACGATTCATTTCAATAAATTTGCGATTTTACTGTTGGTCCACATTGACTTCATGAAATCCTTAAAGAAACTGACTCTTTTATGAATTTTGGGCATAATTTCATTTTTGTTGCTGATGGGGTTTATTTCATTGTGGGTTATTTCATTTTCATCATTGGGAGTTATTTCATATGAAATAACTCTCAAATATTGGGGGTTGTTTCATTTTCGATTTGGGGTTTATTTCAATTATTTTTTCGATGTTATTTTATTCACTCTTTTTGGGTGTTATTTGCAAATTTTTGGGCTTTAATTCATTGTGGATTGTTTCCTGGGCGTTTTTTCATTGGGGGGCTTTTCGTGGAGCTCATTTTAATACCAAACTTTTCATTTTTATATGAAGAAATCAATTTTTATTTGCAACAATAAAAATGTGATAATTAAAAGAATAACAAAAAGGGGAAAAACTTAATTGTGGTAAATTTCGTTCTCACTCACTACAGCAAAAATATGAATTAGTATGTGAAGTTTAATTTACAAAATCAATTTTCATAAAAACTTGTGAGTTAAATTGATGATCTTTACATCCAACACTAAGACATTTCGATCAAAGAGTGCTGATGCTGAAACCGTAGCTGGTTTCGAAAATGCATTCCACTCGGCTGGTGTCGGGATAAAAACTTACTTTTCCAGTATATTCTTTCATTGTCACAAATAAAAATTTATTTCTTCATAAATGAGAAATTTAGTATTAAAATTAACTTAATCCAGAATAAAATTAGTCTTTAAAACACTTGTCGCTATAATATTTTATCAGCAGTTGGATTAATCAATTAGATTAATGAATTAATCAATTTACATAACAAGTCGATTTCTAAAAAAAAAACGTAACATACGCAACACGTAGTACATAGAAGTATTGACCTTCTTTTCTTCACAACAAAGCTACGTTTACATTTGGAAAATATTTGCCAAAATAAGCGTAATCAATAGTTTTATCAGATACTTACATATTTCATCTTATGAACACCAGATAGAGTAAAACCACAAATCAATGGATTAATATTGTAATTTGTTTGGACTGTGTTGAAATCATCAAATATTTTACTAATTCCAACATATCTCATTGGTTAGTTTTAATGACATTGAATTTTTATTTGTGTGACAAAATTATTAACAAGCGACTAAACTAACTACAAAATAATATTTTATTCAATGAAACAGTCAATACGTGTATTTAAAAACAACATGAATGCTTAAAAGTATTTTAATTGTGTCAAGAATTTCGGTTCAATGAAACAATGCCATTCTTTGGAGTGCACTTTTTCCTTTTCGCTATATGTTACTGCAGAAGCAATGAGGATATTGCGATTGGAGAGTTGGTTGTTGAAAATTTACAAAAAATATATTGTTCAAGAGCCTTATGTCTACAGTTTATGTTTGGACTCCTAACAAACATGAAGCCCACAACAAACATAAATAATAAATTTAATTTTTCATTCAAAAAAATCAAACTTTTTGATTGAGCATACAGGAAAGCCTTGCTTACCTAAAAGATAGTCTTAATAATACCAACAAGAAAAAATTCATTAGTAAATTTGATGCAAAATTCAAGAATTTAAAAGTTTTTAGAAATAAATTATTTAAGAAACGGAAATGCAATTGTCAGATTGCTATAAAATCGTTTGTAGCTTACCTTCAAGTGAACTATCCGGTGATGTTAAAAGAAGTTTTTGATATATATAACTCACCTTAAACAGAAAGACGAAGAAAACTATCATCTCAGAACATAAATACTCATACACGCAAAGAAAAGCCATGGTTACAACATGATCACGACAGTCAAATTTTTTTCGCTTTAACAATATTTGGTTGACCAAAAAACAAGTAATAGTTAATTTTATTTCATCATATACTTTGACACGATAGTCAAGCAGTTGTTTCAATTGTATCCTAATTGTTTACTTTTCATAAAAATTTCGACATGGTTGTTGTTTCAAAATAATATGATTTAAGACAGCCAATGCGACAAAAATAACACTTTATTCGTAAGCATTAAAAATTACAAATAATCATTAACTGATATGAGAGCCAACAGAATGATTACAAAGCAATCAATTTGTGATTTTTTTTAATAATAATTTAATTTCAATTGTTGTTCTTTTTGCTGCACAAGTTTTTAGAAGTTCGACATGTCAAAATAATACAAAAAATTTTTGTAAAAATTGGAGAAACTTAAAAATAAACCAGAAAATTTAAAAAAATATTGGTATAAAAATTGCAATTAAAATGGTAAGTACAATCAATATACTTTCAAATGTATGAAAGTATTTAATAACCAGCAAAGACAATAGTTTGCCGTAGAAAATAGCAAAGATTGCCGATTTCAATTGTATTCATTTTATATGATTAGTGAATGATACTTTAATTAAACATATTATTGATAACTAGTAAACATTATATGTTTTAACCACAATCATGCAATTCAATCATAGTATGTTACTCTTCGATTACACAGTACAATATTTTTCAGGTGATTGATTCGGGACTCAATTCTGATATATGTTTATGAAAGTAGACCCAAAAAGAAGAACTTCTGCATAATAAGTTTGGTCATGGTACATCAAATAATAATTTAAAAATTAATTTAAAGTTAGTAAGTATCGTATAGGGGAATTTGTCAAGTTTAAGGCTCGTTCCTTTGTCATAATTCGAGACCACTAGTCCGCATAAGCTGAAACAAATTTAACTTAATTAAGAATTTCAATTCCTTTAATCTGTTTACACAACGCTTTGCTACATAAGCAACAGTTTCGCAGTTATAAAATAAATAAAAGAATATTTTTTGCCCAAAAAATTGAAATTTTTTAATTTAATTCATAAATAATCCAAAACGGTAAAAAGGTGTCAAGTCCCATTACTTTCACGTAAAGTCGCATAACCTATGAACAAAATGAGATATAAATTTTGAAAATCGATGAACGCATTTCACTTTTAATCACAAGTAAGTGAAGGTATGAATTTCAAAAATTTGCTCGAGATATGCACAAAATTCTATGGAAAAAACATTTATGACTTTTTTTATGATTCTAAGAGTTAAAAAAAAAATAGTAATAAACAAAAGGTTATTTTGTTATTTTAAGGACATGCAGGACGCCTTGCAAATTCACCAATTATTTTTATTGTATATAAAAATTAATACTTTTGGCTTGTCTCTTTAATTTTTCGTACTATATGTACGGTTAAACTACTTATCTGATCCCGGCGACCGCCATGAGATGGTTGTAGTCTATAGCTTTCAAGGGGTTTGCTACCTCCCATAAAAACCAACTATTGGTTATCTAAAACGATATTTAAATATGACAGATCAGGAATGTTAAATGGGGTTTTAAATTTTGAACCAACCCCCAAAAAAAAAAATGTACTTTTTGGACCTTCACGGTACCATTTTTTTTTAATTTTATTTAGTAAAATAACAAAAAAAATAACATAAAAATTCACTTGTACAAAAAAAAACTTAATATTAAAATACATTATATGTATGAATAAAACAAGGTACATAAAGGTCTTATAAATATATGAGATCAAAATCAGGCACTTATTTGTTTAGTTAACAAACTATTTGGAATTTTTACATCATAGCAACATGAATTTGTGGATCTTAACCAATCCTTTGTTTGTATAAGACATGATAATGTTAGCACATGCAGCCTATTTCTTTCCTTAGTTTTTATTATATTTTGAAAATAAAAAACTCTTTCTACATTTGCAGACGAATGTGGAATGGATAAAATTCCAGCAACGATTCTAGAAATGTCTGGAAACATATGGGCATCCAGCTCAATTTTTAAATTAGATACTACCGACTAAAAACTACAAATGTTTTCATTTTTTAACGACTTCAGTTGCTCGACATCTGCCAAAGCTCAAAATTGATTATTGATTGAATCAAAATTTGCAATTTCATTCGGGAACATTTTTACAAGAAGCGGTACAATACTACTTGTCTTAGCAGATATAACATTTTCAGGATTAAATTTATGGAACCACATTAACACTTCGTTGCTAAAGTTGACTTTGGTTCTCAAAACTTCGCAAAATTTTATATAAAATTGTTTTGCATTTTCTTTCATATCTTTAACAATATCAATATTGATATTATTTGTAGAAATATATAAATCCACATCGGTTCTGCAATAAACTTCTTCAAAGGGCATGTGATTTTTGCTAATGTCTACGATAGATATATCACATTCATCCAAAACATTTTTATTCGTGAAATTATGTGCTATTTGGCCGAACAAAAAAGTTAGCCTTTGTAAAAATACATGCATTCGCGCATCTTCTGATTGAATCTCTAAATTAACCGTGTTTATTATTTTCAAAGCATATTGCATGAGTTAGAAATGCAATTTAAAAGAAGGATTTTTAAATCCTGATGAAAGAAATAATAATTTTTGTTTCTGGCATCCGCCTCAAAATTTGTTAAGTTAAAATGAATTGAATTTTTTATTTTGTCGAACTTTTTTTAAAATAATATACTATTGGCTCCCATAGTTCCACAATCCGGTCAACGACTTCCTGCTGGGAAAGCCATTTGGTTGTGGCGTATTTAAAAATGATATGAATATCTGCTCCGAAACATTCTTGGAATTTAACAAAACCGTCTCTTCGACTAGCACTGTTGCAGAAATGGTAGTTAATGTCTCTTATAAATTTATCCATCTAGTTCGGAATTCCGACTTTTGCGGCGGCCAAAAAAGCTAAATTTAAAATGTGGCAAATACACCCATTTAAAAATGATTGAGGCACTATATTTTTAAATTTAATTTGGACTCCATTTTGAGATCCGATCATGACCGCACAATTGTCTGTTGTAATGCCAACCATTTTTTCAATGGGAATATTTTTTTCACGTAGTGCTTTAATGGTGCTTTCAAATGTGCTATTTGCAGTAGAGTCCTCTAGCTGCACCATCCCTAAAAATCTATCTCCGCATTGACCATCAAATGTTCGAATAACTATCGCTAAGTTTTTAGATATGCTAGAATCGGTACTTTCATCTATGACTAACGAATAGTAGTTATTTTTGCAAAATTTTGAAATTGAAGTGGTATTTTCAGGTCCAGTTAGATTTGTTACGATTTGCCTTTTTGTCTATAAATATTAAATTTTTTAGTAATTTGCGAGTCAGGTATTCCATATTTAATTATGTGGTTTAGGTGGTCTAATATGGCAAATGGAATGTTATGCTCAGCTACAAATGTACTGAGCACTATTTCTAATTTTCTAGCTGACTCTGCTATAACACATTTGGCGACAATGGTAAAAAAAATATTAATTTTTGGGATGGTTTTCGTGGCTTTCATGTTTTTAACGTGGGCATCCCGTGAGGCGTGTCTCTTTATATGGGCAATACCACCAATTATGGGAACTCTACAGAGAGTACATCTTTTGCCATTTCCTCCTTTTTCTTTTTCTAGCCATTGAAATAATTTTGCCCAATCTTCCCGAAATGGTACAACGTACGGCTTTGTCTGTTGCTTGTTCTACAAAAAATAAAATTAACTTTCAAATACCTTGATAATATGTACCCAACTTCATCAAAATCCATTTCTAAATATAACAATAAACAAGTTATTTAATTTTTAATTAAAAAACAAAAATTAGTTATTTATACTAGAAACTTTATTTCAACACAAAAATATTTTCACTTCTTTAGAATTTTTGTAAGCACAGAAGACAATTCAAAATAGAAGTGAAGTTGGCTGCAACAAACAAGTGTCATTGTATGTAAGCGCTCCATACACCACAATACTAGTCGCCTATACTTAAGCCCCCATTACATTAAAAAAATTTGTTGTGCATCATGCATGCAATGAAAAGTACACAATTATTTGTTACTATACTAAAAATTCAAAAAGGGGAAAAAACTAAAATTTTTAAATTGTACCAAATGAGTCGCGGTAGTAGCACGGTACTTTTGATAGTCAAAATGTTCCAAAAACAAGTATAATTGTACCAACTTTAACATCATTGTGACAGATAATATCTGCCACCATTTGTTAGTTATGCCATAATCATCATTTAGTACTTCATCTGTATAAGGGTATCAGTCCCCTTCTTCGATCCTTACCATAATTGTACTCATTAGGAAAATAGTTAAACAAGATACTTAACAGATGATAACGAATAAAATGATTTCACTAAAAGTTTTACTACAACTTAAAATACTTATGAAAATTATATAACATTTAATGTTTTCTACCATAGTTACTGAAGTTTCTACAAGTAAATAAACGATTGACGACACGTTGACCCAAAACTTTTAGAATTATATTAATATACAAAAGTTCCCTTTAAAAAACTACCTTTAATAATATAGTACACTCGTACACACAAAAACCTATTAAATATCATTGAAAAAGTAAACATATATATGCTGCTAAATAAAGATACAACCAAAAATGTGTATGAATGTAAATCAGGAAAGTTGAAAAAAATAAAACAATTTTAAATGCGCTAGAAAAGACTACAAACACAAATAAAGAATTCCCCAGCATCAAAATTACAATAAAAAAATAACACAAATGCCGTGAAAAAAGTCATCAACGACAATAAACTACAATAACGACAATACATCCTCTTTGATTGTGAAAGCTTGTTTGGCATTTACTTGGCAAGTTGTTCGTTCGCCTGCAAGAATTTCATCCGTAAGCAGGCCAACAAACACCCACAAACAAACAAAAACATTTGCTTCATACAAGCAATAAAATAAAAATACCATAGAATCAACAACGACGACGATAATATGTCATCAGCTTTGTTGTTGTTTGATAGAAAAAAAACAAAAAGATTAAAATATTTTAAAAACAAACATTTTACGAGCATCAACTTGAAAGTGAAATTCTTATGTTTTCTCCAGTGTCAGTTTACTTTGTGTGTAAAGATCAAAAGTTAGTAAATTTAATTTGATTTAATGAATTTGCTTAGACAAAATGATTGATTCACAAAGAAATGTTATTTGACTTTTAAAGCGAATAAAAATCTAAGTTATTTTAAATAAAGTAAATTTGTAAATTATAAAAGACAAGTTCAATTGTAGCCACTCTATTACGTTGCAATTTGGTCATAAGATATTTATTTACCTTAAGTACAAAGTTAAAAAGAAAATGAGTATTGAGTTGTGTCGAGTCAAGCCATCATAGCCACCATCCACTTATAGTTAATGTTGTTTTTTAGGATTCCTTTTTCGACAGACATTAAACTGTTATACGGGTGTCAGATGTGGCAATTTTATTATTGTTAAATGTTTACGGGAAATGGCTATTAAAAAATAAATCACTTTGTCTTATGTCATACATTAAAGTTTTTAATAAATGAAATTAAGGAGTCGTTGGGAGTTTGACAAATATATTGCAGTATAAAGGGTATTTCAAAATGAACGATACATCAGAAGTAGTGGAACTTAAAATTTCTTACAAACTATGTTTGGAATATTGATGTCACTTTGATAACTATAAAAAGAATAAAATACCCTTCCTCCAACATGAAGCTGTTAAGTGCGACAATTCGCAGACAAATAACAATTATATTTGACAAAATCAAAAAACAAGAAGGCTACATATGCCTACGGCCCATGAAAAAAATAAATTTATGTATAAAAAATATCTGCTAATTGCCTACCCTCACGCTCGGTTATCAGTTTGAAAATTAGATCGTGTAATTTATTAAAACAATATTTATGCAACAAACATCCACTTTGAGAGAAACATGCATATCGTACAGTATAAGAAGCCGCAGAACTTTTGATAACTGGAATTGTCCCTATCGACCTAAGGATAATAGTGATAAGAAAAATATGGCTCAAAAGGTGGGAAAATTCTTTGAAGCCAGGAAAGGATGGCAGACAAGATGTACAGCAGAAACCAAAGGGGATGGACAGTTTAACTCTTTCCACGACAAAATTGGATAAGAAAAACAATAGATGAGGTAAACTATTACCTGACTGAAATACTTACAGGATACTTTCGAAAGTATCTTAATAGAGTTGACAAATAAGGAACACCCAACTGCCTATACCAGAATGGCGAAGATATAGACGACGCTGAACACACTTTTTTCAAGTGTTATAGGTGGACGTAAAAGCGGCAAGAGGTGGAAACAAGAAAAAGGCCCAATAAGTGGGGAAAATAGAATCCTTACCATGTTAAACAGCGAGAAAAACTGGTGCACATTGAAGCGATTTTGTGAGGCTATACTACAGATGAAGAAGAAGGCTCTGTGTGTATCAGATTAAAAACTGAGCAGAATAAGCGGAGGCATAGATGTAGGCAGTAATGAGTACGAATCCGTCAAAACCATCGAAAAACTACCCTGAAGTATTGCTCAGTGCGGTTTAGTTGTGAATAAAGTTACCAAGGGTTAAAGATGATGCGTTTTTAGTAGGTATGCCCATGGGGAGAGTATAAAGAACAACATCGAGCCTCATATGAGAAACATTATCGACATTACGAGCTTAATATTTTCTCTACTATTCCTTCATTTAGGTCTCAATGTGAATTTACTCATGTGTTTCGTAACAAATTCTTGTCTGAACAAGTTTTGTTTCATCTGGTTTAACGTCCCTCTTTATAACAGAGATAAATGATTTTGTCCGCACAACTCCTAGCTCGAATTGATTTAATTTTTGTCGACACAAAGTTAAAAAGAGTTGCCATATCATTTAATGTTTTCATACAGGGTGGGTTAAAGGTCCCTATGGGGCTTAAAAATTTAGCAACTTTTGCGTTTATATGTTTTATTATATTTTTGTTCAGACTGTATCAATAATACCTGGAGAATAAATAATGAATAGATTTTTTTTTACCATACCATAGACATAATTTTGCTGTGACAGACGACAGTTTTTGGATTCAGTAAACAGCCGTTTGTTTGTCAACTTATTTTTTTACATTAACATCGAGTTCAAAAGATAGAAGGGAATAAGTACGAATAGCAGTTTTGTTGTTGGTGGAAAATACCTATTTATTTGAAAGAAAGCTGAAATTACTTTTGCTAAAACTGCTTCATAATGTAAAAATGGTAAATACACTAGCAATCACATATCTCAACATGTTGCTACAAGTTGGGATGGCAGAATGACACTCTGAAATAAGAGAAAGGGAATTGTAGTAATTCGCAGGTTTAACGGTATCTTTTCATGGAGGTTTTAATTAATATGCAGGTGATTGTTTTTTTTTTTAAAAGCTCCGTAACAGCACTTTTTGGGAGTGTGACGTGCTAACGATGGATGATACCAGATTTAAGGAAAACTTTCGCCTAAACAGAAAGGCATTCCAAAAAATATGTAGAAAAGTTCAACATATCGAAAGGCTGGACGGCAATATAAGGCTTTGTTTTCCACTCAAAAAGAGAGTGGCAATAGAATTGTTCGCATTGGAATCAGCAGCGGCATATAGAACTTTTATTTGGTGTGGGACGCAGTACCATTGATTTAAATATCTATTTTTTTTTGCTAAATAAAATTAAAACAACTTACCTCTGCTGACTCTGAATCCATTTTAATTTTATATTTTTGATTTTTTAATTTTTACTGTGGAAAATATTGAGCATGTAGAGATAAGTGTTGATGAAACATCTACCAGAAGTCGATTAGCTTAGTTATGAATGGCTCTTGAGCCAAGATGTTCTGTTATTTTCTTAGAAGGTGCAATTGGTGCAACAATTAAGAGCCACAGAGCATCAGCAACGAGCAAATTTCGCAGTTCAATTTCAAACAGATATCCAGAAATTAGATCAACTCTATTAAGAATCTGGTTATAAATGACGAAAGTCTTTTTTATTTAAATGGCTTTCGTCGGTTCTGAAATTCTGAAAATCCAAGAGACATTCATAAGATGACTCATAAGAGATAATCGGTTTTTATGTAAAGCCATAGAATTACTTTTCTTTAAAGAACTTTTTGTTGGCAGTGAGAATTCATTTCAACAAAACGCAACAGTCTTCGTTAATGAGCAGGCAATGTTTCAAGACTTAATGCCAATATTACTAGAGAAATTTGCGATATGCCGGTCTACTGCCAGCAATTCACCAAACACAAACTGACAAACTCTAATTTAGACGTACAATAAGTCTGTACCTTAAAGTAATGCATCGTTAAAACAATGCGAAAACCATAATGTCAACCACAAAAATCATACCTGGAGACACTGATTCAAAATCTCATTATAAAGCCAAAAAAAAATATTTTTTTTTTTACTTTTATTCATTCTCTTTTGCTCCATAGACCTTAATCATAAAATATGGTTTATTACTGTGAGTTTACTATTATACCAGAATGTATACATAAAGGTATGTACCCTGTCAGCAAATGGGTGTTTAATTTACAATACTAGTTACTTAAGCTTAATGTCTTGAACCGCCTACTGGGATATGTTTTTGCAGCCACCCGTTTGTAACACATCGAATTATCCATTTTAGACCTTATAAATTATATATTTTCTGAGTCCTGGTTTCATTTTAAGATGATCTAGCTATATCCATCCGTCTGTCCGTCTATTGAAAACTTGAAAGAGCTCAAAAAGAAGCAGATAGGGGATCAAGTTTCACCAAAATATTTCTAATACTTCAGATATGTTTGGTATAGAAAATGGGTCAATTCGGTATATAATCAAGAAAGTTATAGCCTTTAATGCGAGAGAAGGTTTAACAAAAATGTGTTTCGGACATGGAATAAATTGTGGTTGCGTCTACGCGCATTGACGTAGAGTGTTAAAACACAAAGAGTCAAACTTAAAATAGAGCGTTGAGCATCAAGCGTTAGAGATTTACATGTGTTTTGATTTTGTTACAATAACAAAATACATGCAAAATTGCAACGCTTTACGCTCAATGATCTTGTTTAGGTTGGGCTAAAATATATTTATTGAGCAAAGAACAAATGTATTCCAAGAAAGAGGAAAGGAGTTATGTAAGAAAATTTACCTTGCACAGTGTCTTTTTTAGTCTATATGAAATATTATATGACAAAAAACCGACAAAATTAGATTTACGATGTTGAAATTTCGCATAAGTAGCGTCTTCATCAATAGTCTTGAAATTGTTTTTTCTTAAATTCATATGAATAATCTATGAGCAAAGATCTTAGTCTCTGTCTTTGAATTTCTAAGCCGAAATCATTACCTGAAATCATCTTCATACGCCTTTTTGACGCCTTCCTCTCACATATGTTCTAATCTAGTAATAATAATATTAAAAAAGCAACTGATGAGGCATGCTGAATGTTTGTAAATCACTTTCTGGTTAATAGTATTAAAATAGAAGTAAGCCAAAGGGACACGCCCTCGTAAACGGCCAACTCCCACATGGAGCTTATCTTAGATTTACATAATTTCTATATTTACAAAGATTTTGCAAGAACAAATGTTTTTATAATGCAATATACCCCTACTTTAACTCCCACTTCTCTCATAATATACAATCAATGAAATTTAAAAGCTCACTAAAGCAACACAATTGGAATCCTAAAAATTAGTAGAAGTAACTTCCTAGTAAATTTTTTTATTATTTTGTCAAAAAATTAAGACACACTCACTTTAACGCCAACCTCCTCTATTACGTTTTTTGTTCATATTAATTCATAAAGTTAGTGTTAGTAAAATATTTTTGTAAAATAAATGACTCTATGAACGCATAAGCCAAAACTTGATATACGTGCTAAAATTTAGTCAGTCTGGTGTTTTGGCTAATCTAAACTGAAAACCACAAAAGTATTTTTTTTTTCATCTAAAAAACACTATTTTTGGAGAAAATCTATCAGAAGTTTTTGCCAATCACCACTACATTACTTATCCGAGCATGGTGGTTGTGTGTTTGACTAAAAAGTTCTGGTTGCAGACATCAAGGTAGAAAAATACTACTTTAACTCTAATACTTACTGTCTTCAGTAATACAAAAACAATTTAAATTAGTTTCGAATTTTTATCTTCTTTTTGTTAAATATTATTGTATTGCAAATTTTGACTATCGGGTACCCCCGTGGAATAGTCAGTAGTAAGCTGGTCTGCTGGTTTGGGGGTTGCGGGTTCGATTCCCGCCAGAGACTCTGGACTGGTCTGCTTCTCTTTCTCTTCTATTCTCTTTCTATTCTAATTATTCTATTCATATGGAGCGCACAACATGCCAATTGGGCATAAGTGTATACCTGTTGTAGGTTTGGACTTTTAGTGCCCCTCGTTTAAGTAGACACTTAATAGCTGCCATTTATTACGCTATAATAAAATTATAACAAAACAACACATCTACTGTACACATAATATTAGTTTCTCAATTATTAAAAATTTTACAAAAGCAAAATTTATATTTACATTGTACAGAGACAGTAAAGACACTAAATAAAGTCTCATGTGGAAAGTAGTACAGCGGTGAATGGCAACAATATTTGAATAAGGAAATAATATAATATTCCACGATTTTCACCTAATTCAGTTACATTTAAATCCGTTTCCTGAATAGGAATTGTTTGACGGGTATATTCTTAAACACACACTTTTTTATATTTATTTTCCCACATACACATCGTGTGTATATTAGAGTGTATCACCGTATAAGCAATTTAAAATATGGAACGCAGTTATAGAGTACTTTTGTAAGACTTTAAAAACAAAATTGATTTTTTTTTTGCAAAACGTTTGGGCTTGCCCTTTTATATTTGTTCGTACTTTTTGTATTTACAGTCAGGTCTTAAATAGTGATATATATTGCCTGGAGGAAATCAATATTGTGCACTTAATGTTATTCACCTCAAGTAAACCGTTCTACATAGTTTTTACTCACTAGATCTAAGTATCTATCACACTTATATTAGAAAATTAGAGCTCGTTATGAAAATATGGCAATAACTATGATGAAATTTTGTTATCCCTTTTACGGCCGAACGCTGTTACCCTGCGTTAATTTATCATCTTGAGATAAAACAAAATCGACTTTTCGATATTTTCTATCTGACAGAAAAGAGCAAAGATATAACTAAAACTGTGAAAAGGCGACACCTGACTTCCAAAAACAATTTATGTTCAAAAAGACGTGTGGTAAAATTTTTTTCTGGTACGGTCTAGTATGCCAGTGTATCATGATTTAGCACAACAAGTTGAAGTACAAATAGATATTAAAATTTTTTGTTTGCTTTTTATTTGGTGTTGAAATAATCTTTAAAGCTTTTCCTTTTTTTGTGTTTAAAGCAAAATTTCATTATACACATATACACAAATGTTCCACGTCTCGCTTTGGTTGATATATCCAGGCTTATGATAGCATTTTACAGCCATATAGTAAATTTCCGTGCAGTAGTTGTTAAAAACAAATTTAGATTTCTATGTACCGCGGAATGACTGCTTTCACTTTTGGTGCCAAGGGTATATACAGCTTCGTCGTTGCGTTAAAAATAAATATTTATTAAAGGCTTATGAATAGGGGAGTCCACTGATTAATATCCGTGTGTCTAACTAATCGGGGGAGTCCACTGATTAATATCCGTGTGTCTTACGTTAAAATAAACTTTTGAAAGTCCTTATATGATGCATTTATCTGTACGTAGTATTTGGTATTAATCACAAATATTCGGAAAGAATTTGCTATTTAAACTTAGCCCAATCGAAATTTTTGAGATATGTACAAATAAACACAGCTGCCTGTGTTTTTCTCCATGTTTTTACCAAGCAATCAATATTTTTTAGTTCTAGGATAATTTATAGACACATTTGTTACTATTTGTAGATATGATCTGAACACAAGGCTATTTGTGAAAATCATTCACTAATCGACAAAGTTATGGAAACAAATTATTTGGAGATATACGCATATACATAATTTTTAGACAGCCTAAAGATGCTATGTTAAAAGCCGTACTCATGGAACCAATACCTGAGAATATACATTATACACTACATTAATCTTGGTTGCTGCGAATGAATATTCGGTTATCTGAAAAGTGAGATATAAAAAACAAAAGCATAAAATTACACACATAATTTTTTTACTTGTATAAATATTATGCGTAAAGTTTATTAAACATTTTCTCTTATTATGAAACAAAATTTTCATGATAGTATGAAAAAAGCTTTAATTTCATCGCTTCACTGAACGACGGTTAACCCAGGGTATCAATTCTCGTTCTATGAAATGAAAAGTTTTTGTGTGTAATATCATCTGGTGCCACCATACCCTTTGCTATGCAAAAACTTTTTCATTTAACAGTTTCACAGAACGAGAATTGAGCCCAAGCAGTAGATCCGTGCACTAATTTATTTTTATTTTTTCCCCTACTAAATTAACAAAAAAGCGTTTTATTCCCATTGTATACAGGAAGAAGTACATATCACGGCATATCGGCAAATTTCAAAAATAATATATCTGACTTTATCGTTTCTTCATAGCTCGCGATCGATTACCAACTTTTGACCTGAGCATTACATCGTCACGATGAGCTGCCAGATGTGCGAGAATAATTAAATCTTGGGAAAATCCACAGCCATCTTCTTAGGGATCACTTCATTGCATTGATTTAAACAACACGGAGGTATTTCTGAACCATACAGTCTGAGAGGTAATCGTCATCATCCTCATCATCAGGGAAGCGATAAAGTAAATCTACTTCTTTGAATTCGTTCACGATTTCATCCTAAAACAAACTGTAAGAATGTTATCAGTTTTAAATTATTTTCGCGACTAACATAATAAGGTTATGTGAAAAAATTTTCGTACAAACAGAGTGATATTCACGATTTAAAAGAATTATAAATGAGTATTTTTTATAATTCATAATTAATAATTTCAGAAAATAAAGCTGGATTCGAAAAAACGCGAGCAAAATTGATATCCAACTCATGGAAACAGCGCGCTAGGTAGAAAACAGTAAAAACCAACTACACAAGACAAGAGGTAGGGATGACCTACGCGCGTTTTCAAGGTTGGCCAACACGTTCCGGACGTCATGAGATGTGTCGCTTTCACATGAGACCAATACCAATACGCTCAGTGATGGCACACCAAAGTTACATGTATTCAAATCTTTGAAATGGCTCTCCCGAACAAAACCTGTTGTTTCCCTTAGGTCCCTTTCTCTATGCGCTGTCACATATATGTATGTTGTTGTTGTATGTTGTTTTTCTGTTAAAAAAATGTGGTGGCTGTGGGTTTTTGTTCATATCTCAGTTTTTTATGTACCGATGTTCCTGATTTTCAATACCGATCTACTCCCGAATATTTCTGATATTTTAATACCTCACCCGGGTCCACGTGATGTTGGGGGGCTTCAGAAAGTTGATTTAAACATACACACGAACAGACGGACAGACTGACAGAGCTTTTTCGACTCCCCTATTCATAAGCTTTCAGAAAATATATACTTTATGGGGTCGGAAATGAAAATTGTAGAAATTTCACATGAAATGAAAAACCTAAGACAAACCCTTACACTCACTCTGAAGGGTATAAAAAACAACAATTTGGATAAAAGAAGCTTACAGACAATCTTTAACGAGCATACAAACAATGTATTGTGGGATGCTTTTAACTACAGCAACAACTTCGAATAACGAAACAAAGTCAAATTATAAGAGAAAAAAAAATAACAATAGAACAAACTACGACACAAGTGCTTTTCTACTCAACACATTTTCAAGTGTTTTGCTTGAATTAAACGTTTATGAGAATTCCGTTTTTTATTGTGAATAAATTGCAGCACATACTCAGACTTATGAGCATATACATAAGTATATGCTACGAGCATATATGTGTATATAAATACACATGTTAGTATGTTTGTTTGTACTCGAACGTATGTCATGTCAGCTCAGCAGATACTTTGTAATACATTTTAATATTTAGAGTTGAAATGTAAAAAAATGAAAACAGATTTTATTATTATTTAGTGTAAATGTAATGATATTAACATCGGAACAAATTTAGGAAGCAAATTGTCTTAAGAGATGAAGAAGAAGACTAAATAGTTTTATTTTAAGTTCGAATATTCCGACATGTGGTAAATTTTATATTTTCAGCAGCAATTAAAATCTACTGTCATTATGCGGAGCCAATCAAAAACCATTTTTATTCTTTTCTTTTTTACATGAGTGTTTTTTTAATTAAAAAAATCACTCACCATGAATTTTTATAAAACATTAATTTTATGAAAACTTAGTAGCTGCTGAATATAATACTGAACAATTTTGTTATCTAATATAAAATAATGAAAAAATTGTATTCGGCTACTTATCTATGTTCTAGCAAGAAGCCATTAAACTGAACTAATTTATAATAAACAAGTAAGAGCGCTATATTCGGCCGTGCCGAATCTTATATACACTTCAACGTGTAGTCATGCAATAACAGTAGTTTTTATCACCATTCATCGCATATGAAATACGTACATACATTTAAAAAACATACATATATAAAAATATCCCATTGTAAAATTATAAATTTACGTATGTATGTTAAAAAAAAAAAAAAATAAAAAAAAAAAATTTTAAAAAAAAAATTAAAAAACAAAATTTAAAAAAAAATTAAAAAAAAAAATTTTAAAATATAATTAAAATATATATGTATAATAAATATAAAACAAAAAAAAAATAAAAAAAAAAAATTAAAAACAAAATTAAAAAAAAAATTAAAAAAAAATATGAAAAAATAAAAAAAAAATTTTTTGGCTCAGCTGGGATTCATTGTAACCAGTATACACGTTTGTATGTATGTATGTAGTTGTTGTAATGTTGTTTTTGTGAAAAAAAAAATCGAGGTGGTCGTGGGTTTTTGCTCATATCTCAGTTGTTTATTTACCGATGCTTCTGATTTTCAATACCGATCTACTCCCGAATATTTCTGATATTTGGTTACCTTACCCGGGTCCAAACGATGTCGGGAGGCTTCAAAAAGTTGATTTCACCATACACACGGACAGACTGACAGAGCTTCATCGACTCCCCTATTCATAAGCTTTCAGAAAATATATACTTTATGGGGTCGGAAATGAAAATTGTAAAAATTTCACACGGAATGACAAACCTATATATACCCTTTTTCACTGTGTGAAGGGTATAACAAGTAAGAATTTTTGATACCCAACACCAATTTTATGTAGTACTTTTATACTAAAAAATTAATGATTTTATTAGTAACAATAATCACTGGATAATAATCCCATTATACTAAAATATGTATTACCTCCTTTGCTTAGGTTTGTTTTGCTATTCATTTATTTTCTTATATGTAGTTTAACTATTATGTCAACAGCATCATACGCGAGTATGTTTTGTATTTTTAAAACCTCCATGTCTTCGAAAATATCTATTGGGTCGATCTGAAAAATGAACGTTGTCCTTAAAAAAAGGTATTGTAGACTATGTTGTAATGTTTGAGTTACTCTTGAGAACATGGGCAAGAGATATTTTAACTTTTCAGTTTATTACTCTTACGTCTTCAGCTACATGCATAATTGCATATCCCGAATAATTTAGTAAATTATGTAATAAAAGAAGATTTTATTTTTCGGTTGCCCTTAAAAGCATTTAGTGTTAACCAACGGTTAGCCAAATGCTAAAGGGATTAGAAAAATAAAATAAATTAAAATTGAAAAAAATTGTTGGTTGGGTTTTTAAAGAAGTTTTTTATAGTTTTTTGTTTTATTTTTGAATTCTCATTTTGTTAATGAGAAAATAACATTTTAAACTTTTTCAAGAATTTGGGTAAAGGCTTACTGATGATCTGGCATAAGCACCGGTGAAATGCATATAAACCAGCTTAAACCCAACAACCAAATAAACTTTATTATTAATTTTTAATATTTTTATGATCGAACTTGTTTTAATTTTTTTTAATGTTTTGTTAGATTCTAATATTGGTTATGAAACTAGTATAATTTTTCTTTACTCAAAAAATATAGTTGCGAAAATTTATCATTCTACTTCATTGCGTTTAGACGTAATCACATTTGATTACTACCTTGATGACCTAATCTTGCATTAAAGCAAACATTTGTGAATATTCTAGCAAAATTTCATTGCCTACGGCTTTTCTGTTTTATCTCAATACTGCTTTCAACAGACGGACTGATTGACGGAGAGATAGATGGCTATAACTAAATCGTTCATAAATTTAATTATAACTAAAAAAATATATACTTTATGGGGCCTCAAATAAATATTTCAATGCGTTGCAAACGCAATGACAAGATGAATATACCCCCACAATATTTTCGTGTTGGTGGTGGGTACATAAATAAATCGTGATCTAATCGATTGTTAAAAAGTTTAAAATAAACCTTTTCTTTATAAAATTTTCAACTCCATTAAAATTATAAAACTTTTCGAATATTAGGGTTTTAAAAAAATCTTATACAAAATTATGAAGCTGCAAGCAAAAATTTTATTTTCCAAATTTAATAATTTTCTTATAGACATGGTACAATATCTAAATATCAAGAATTTGAATTTTTAAAAGTCTTTAAGATAAGAGAGAGGTTCAATTTCCTTTATTTGAATTCCTTCCAATATATAAGAAATCATAAAAAACAAGTAACAGTGCTATATTCGGCCGTGCCGAATCTTATATACCCTTCACAACGTGTAGACATGCAATAACAATTGTTTGTATCACCATTCATCCCATATAAAATACGTGCATACGTACACGTTAGAATAAATGTGGCATCGAATCCCAGCTGAGCCAAAAAAATTTTATTTTATTTAATATATTATTTATATTTTATTATTTTTTTTTACATTTTTTTTAAATTTTTTTAAAATTTTTTTTTAAATTTTTTTAAATTTTTTTTTTTAGTTTTTTTTATTATTTTTTTCTTATTTTTAATATTTTTTTTTTTGTAATTTTTTTTGTTTGGTATGTTTTTTACATGTATGTATGTATGTATGTATGTTGTTGTTGTAATTGTGAAAAAAAACGAGGTGGTCGTGGTTTTTTGCTCATATCTCAGAAAGTTATGGGACGATTCTGCTGAATTTTAATAGCGATTTATTCCTGGATATTTCCAAGAGATTGATACCATATACAGATCTGAGGAACATATAGTTGCTTCTTAAAGTTGATTTCAACCAACACACGGACAGACGGGCAGACGGACAGACGGATAGACGGACAGACGGACAGACGGTCAGGGCTTAATCGACTCCTCTATCCATAAGCTTTCAGAAAATATATACTTTATGCGGTCGGAAATGAAAATTGTAGAAATTACAAACGGAATGACAAAGCTATATATACCCTTGTGCACCACAGGTGAAGGGTATAAAAATGTCTAAAAATACTTGCTGGGTATTAGCGATGTTTGGCAGTACATGTGAATGCATGTTATGTTAACTTCATTAACAATAAAATTAAAAGTAAAAGAATTTCATCAAAAAATGGAAAAAATAATAATAAAAACACAATGAAAGCTAAAAGCATAAGTGATTTAGTTTAACGTCGTTACAAGAAGCACTTAACTTTTCCCTGCATGTATTAATTTGTGGACCAAAAAAAAACTTTATAAAACAAAAAGAAATAAAAAACTTATGGAACTGCATAAAAATAAGTTTTATATTTTCGTAGAAAGACTAGGATCTTTAATGTGTAGGAATTTGTTAAAGTTTAACTAACGATATTAAATAAAATATTTGCTTTAAGTAGACACACCAACATACATACATACTTACAATAGCCTTGTACAGAGTGGGCCAAAAGTCACCATGTTTTTTTTTTTTTTTGTTGTTTATAAATTAGTTTTATATTATCTATATATATATAAAAATCAATGTGTGTTTGTATGTTTGTTTGTGCTTTATAGACGGTTAAACGGCTGAACCGATTTCCTTGAAATTTTCACAGAATCTTTCTGTATGTCTGGAAGGAACTATAGACTATACTTTTGTTTGAAATTGTAAGAGGGCGGGGTGCCACGCCCTATTAAAGAATAAGTATTAAATATTATATATCACGAAAGTTAATGCAGCTAGAGTCTTCAAATTAAGTACGGTAAACTTCGACATCCACACAAACATTTGGATAAAAAATGGGCGTACTTGCAATAGTAGGCGTGGCCACATAAATTAAATACTAAAATTCGTATATTTGGAAAACGATATCGATTAGAGTAGTGAAATTTTGCAAGAGCAACTTTGACACCCAAATGAACATTTAGGCAAGAAATGGGTGCATTATCAATAGTGGGCGTGGCACCTACCATATGAATTGAATACTAAAATTCGTATATCTGGAAAACGATATAGATTAGAGTACTAAAATTTTGCAAAAGCAACTTTGATATTCAAATAAACATTTATGGAAAAAATGGGTGCATTAACAATAGTGGGCGTGGCACCTACCATATGAATTTAATACTAAAATTTGGGGTGGCGAAGCACACCGGGTATTAGCTAGTAATATATAAAAAATGGAAATTCCTCCGTTTTTAGGTTCGCAATGCTTGACTCGATTTAGAGTACTTTGCATGATATATTTCAAAATTTGTGGCTGTAGTTCTGGAATTTCTTCAGCAATGTTGGCCTTCCATTAATAGGTTTACACAAGCTTATTCACATAAAGGATGGTTCAACCGTAATGCACGATCTTAACTTTTATGTCACATTTTTTGCCCAACTTAATTTGATATTTATCTGTGTTAGGGTTTGACAATAATTCTGCCTTTGAGAAGTGGGCAATTGAGCAGAGCGTTAAGATTGTTCGAGTCTTCGACGAAAATGGGCATTCAAGTAAACATGCGTTTCGAGCACTTCGTGATTTTTTTGGTTGGCAAAATCAAACGAATGTGTCTAGTTAATATTAGAGAAAAACATTGCGATAGTGTTGTTAACCTCGACTTCTCATCGTTTTCAATAATTAAACATCGCCTGAATATTACTGAAGAAAATTTTGAATAAAGATTTAAACACACTTACAACGTTCAATTAACTCAAGAGATGAAGCTTACTGACCATTTCCAGGTTCGTCAAAGATTTAACAGTCTTTGGTGACTTTGAAAATAAAATCATTTTTAGAGACGAGACACACTTTCATATCAGTGGATTCGTTAACGAGCAGAATTGCCTCAGTTGGGCAAATGAGAGTTAACGAGTGATTGTTGAAAAGACGATGCATACACCAAGAGTGACTTTTTGGTGAGGTTTTTGCGCTGGCGCCGTTACCGGGCCGTACTTCCTCGAATATGAGATCGACCAATCAGTTACCGCGAATAGTGTTTAATATCGCGAGATGATCTTTCGATATTCAATCGAACATCTTTTGGCCAGAAATTGAGAATATAAACCTGAACGATATGCGGTTGCTACAAGATAGTGGCATCTTCCAACGAAACAGTCAACTAGACTAGTCATTTAATGGCGGTATTATACCACTTCACGGCGACGTTAGTTGGACTACACTGTCATGCTGTTTGCCAACGTTTGACTTTTTTCTTTGTACGTCAATAAGTCAAGAATAATTCAAGAGCTAAAAGATGAGATAATTTTGCACATAAACGACCTTGAACCTCAATTATGTCTCAGTATGATCAAAAATATTAACCATCAGCCAACGAGGCCGTAGCATTTGTCCGATGTTTATTTTTCTCACATAATTGTCATTGATACTTCCATCATTATAAAATATATAAAGATAATTCTCTGAAAACTGTTTGTTTTATTTAAAATTAGCATCGTGTGTTTTGGTTGGGTCACCCTGAATAATCGCTTCTTCAAATAACAGCAAGAAAAAGTTAGATGAAGACCAACCTGGTAATCGCACTACGTAACTAAATTCCAAATTTCTGTTAACTATTCGCTCTCCAAAAGTCTGATCTAAAAGTGAAACTGTGGCATAGACAGGGTGGGTAAATCTCCGTCCGGCTAATTTTATATCTGAGGTCTGTTTTTAAGAGCAGAAGGTAAAAAATGTTTTATCAAAAACCAATACCAATCTGCATTTAGGGTTTTAGCACGTTTATTTAAAAGAGTCAATGTTTCGTTAGCTGTGTGGCAAGTGACACCGTCCTGTTTAAACCTCCAATTTGGGACATAAAAAGTTCATTATCATCTTAAAATAGCGAACACCATTCACAGTTACTGCCTGACAGCCTCATTTTGGAAAAATATGGCCCGATGATGCCGCCAACCCATAAACCGCACTAAACAGGCACTCTTTGTGACTTGGTTTTTCGACAATCACTTTTTGAATATTATTCGCCCAAATGCGGCAATTCTGCTTATTGACGAGTCCACTGAGGCGAAAATGTGCTTCATCAGTAAAGATGATTTTCTTCGAAAATTAGTCATCCACGGTAGCCCTTTCTTGCCACCATTCTGACCATTGACGACGTTTGAAATGGTCAAGAAAGAGGCTTTAGGTCCTGAGTCAATTGCACCTTGTAAGCGTGTAAATGCAAGTCTTTATACATAATGTTCATCAACGATGAGCGTGAGAAGTGCAAATGTTGGGAACGACGATGAGTTGAGGTGAACGGCTCTTCAGCCACACTATCGAGAACAGCAGCAATATTTCTGCACGATCTGTACAAGCATGCACTGTTGTTTTCACATTTCCTACAGACCCCGTTTGCTCAAATTTTTCCACGCTTTATCGATGGAGTACCACGAGCGTTTATGTGCCGGTAATATTAACTTTTATTCCTTTTATTCAATTTCATTTTTTTGGGCTCCCATTTGATCGTCGTTAGTTGTTTTCCAAAACGAAAATACCAAAAATTTGCATTTTATAACGAATCAAAGTGATAAGATCAGTATAACATTTATTAAAAAATTGCTTTTGTTACTGTTTTTTTAAGTAATAATTTGATAGAAAATTGGATGAGGTTAAGCATTAAATAGATTAACAATACTTCAGTTATCACAACTTCAATGAGTTTATGTTTTTATGTTTCTTTGTTTTAATTTAGCGATAAAAAACAACTGGGAAGTGGATATTTTTTTATACGTTTAAAAGTCGTTGTTAAAATCACTAATTTTATAGGTTTTACCAGTGATGCCAAGGGTATATGTAGATCCCGTTTCTAATTTCTATAATAAAATTTTTAACCCCATAAAGTATATTTTTTGAAAGTCTAGCAATGTCCGTCTGTCCTTATGTTGGTTGAAATCAACAAAGAACAATAAAGACCTAGCGTAGTGCACACACCTGACTTTATTATATTATTTTTGAAACACACAAATCCTATGGTATTTTAATATACCCTAGGGTATTTTAATATACCCTAGGATAATTTATAGACACGTTTTTTACTATTTATTGGTATGATATGCCTCTAGAGTTATTCATAAAAATGTTGGATCAATCGGTCTCTAATCTTCAAAAGAATACAATTTTTTATATAATTTCTGAATAATTTTTCGACACGTTAGTGAGGTCAAATTGCAAGCCATACCTTTGCATAATATTTCTGAGAAAAAAAGCAAGTCGGCTTTGACCTAACTGAAATATAAGCAACAAAATACAACTACTTTAGCGTTTTTTCTTAATATTGGTTAATTTATAATGGCAGTCATAACAAAATGGCTAACAATAAATTGATATATGAGTCAAATCTAGTATTTCGAAATGCACCCCTCCAACTCCTAAATATTGACATCTAATGAAAAGGGTTGAACATTAAAATATAGCAAACTGTTGCAGATTGTTGTTTGTCTTTAGGTCATAAAAATTCAATTTTGTTGTTTTATTTTAAAAAAAATAAAAATTTTAATTTCTTTTATTCCAATATTTCGACCTACTTCGTTGATCATCATAAGGGATCTAATAAAATAAATTATAAAGGAAAACAATTGTCAAGTTCATATATCTACTAGCGTACCCGGCGAACTTCGCCTCGCCCCAAATTTTAATCCTTTAACAATAAACAAAACTCGTATAAATTGCAGCAAGAAAAATAGCACATTTACTGTAGAAAATTACAATGCCAAAATGACACCTGTCAGATTGCGCAAAGTCTAAGACAACGTATAACGCCATCTGTCGGATTATGGCTCATAACTTTATATTTTTTTATTTGAAATGCCATTAAGGAATAATTTATTTCACACAAAAACTCGAATTTCGATTTTTCCATTTTCCGACTTTTCAAGAGGGATTTTCCAAAATCTTTTCCGTAAAAACCTCCTCGAGAATACGAACAACTGACAAAATTTTACATTTTATGAATTACTATACATTTTTTACACCATTTTTATATATATAGATAAATCCACAAAACATTTACCTTTAAAAATTTTTTAGATATAAATAATTTTATATCGAGTTGAAAAACAATCTTATTTAATTAATATTTAAGTTAATTAATAAGTAATCTTTGTTTTGTCCAACTTTATTTACTTATTGTATGTCTGTATGTTTGTGCACATTTCTCTGTATCCCTCTTATAATTCAATCTCTTACAGCGTTGCCACTATTGGTATTTTCCGACCAAAATGGTCAGACACTAATGGTCGTGGTCGGATGGTCGGCTAAACGTTATTTTGGTCTGTTTAAGAAAATGTACCATATTCATTTTAAGCCATTTGAAATACTGGTCGCTATTAAATTTTTCAGTTTTTGGCAACGAAAAACAATCAAAAGCAAATGTCAAACGTGTGTAAAAGACTATAAAAAATACCATGAGCCCATTTGTAAGGTGGTGCTACTTCTACAGAAAGTGCATAACAGCAAGAACAAGTAAGAGCGCTATATTCGGCCATGCCGAATCTTATATACCCTTCACAACGTGTAGTCATCCAATAACAGTGGTTGTGTCACCATTCATCCCATATGAAATACGTACATACATATAAAAACATACATATATAAAAACGTCCCATTGTAAAATTATAAATTCACGTATGTATGTTAAAAAAACAAAAAAGAAAAAAAAATTTAAAAAAAAATTTAAAAAAAATTTAAAAATAAATTAAAAAAAAAAAATTTTAAAAAAAATTAAAAAAAAATTATGTATATAATATATATAAAACAAAAAAAAAATAAAAAAAAAATTAAAAAAAAAAATTTAAAAAAAAATAATAATAACAAGTAAAAGCGCTATATTCGGCCGTGCCGAATCTTATATACCCTTCACAACGTGTAGTCATGCAATAACAGTAAATTCACGTATGTATGTTAAAAAAACAAAAAAAAAATAAAAAATAAAAAAAAAATTTAAAAAAAAAAAATTTAAAAAAAAAATTAAAAAAAAAAAAATTATTATATACATATATAATATATATAAAACAAAAAAAAAATAAAAAAAAAATAAAAAAAAAAAAATAAAAAAAAATAATAATAAAAATATATATAATATATTAAATAAAAAATAAAAAAAAAATTAAAAAAAAATTTTTTTGCCTCAGCTGGGATTCGATGCCACGTTTTCTCTAACCAGTATACACGTTTCTATGTATGTATGTTGTTGTTGTAATGTTGTTTTTATGAAAAGAAAATCGAGGTGGTCGTGGGTTTTTGCTCATATCTCAGTTGTTTATGTACCGATGTTTCTGATTTTCAATACCGATCTACTCCCGAATATTTCTGATATTTTAATACCTTACCCGGGTCCAACCTATGTCGGGGGGCTTCAAAAAGTTGATTTCAACATACACACGGACAGACGGTCAGACGGACAGACGGACAGACTGACAGGGCTTAATCGACTCCCCTATTCATAAGCTTTCAGAAAATATATGCTTTATGGGGTCGGAAATCAAAATTGTAGAAATTTCACACGGAATGACAAACCTATATATACCCTTTATCACTGTGTGAAGGGTATAAAAACAAAAGGAATTTTGTAGTTGTTGTCTTGCAATGGCTGTGTATGCCATCATAATTGTAAAAGTTGATGTGTGTTAACTCGGTGAAAGCAAAGCAATTGTAACGGCTTTTTATTGATCTCGTAACAAAATGAAAACATAAAAATTCTAATCCTGTACATTTATATAAGAAATTTTTGTGGTTTTTAAGATCTAAAAGTTAATTAAATTAAAAAAAAAAAAAATAGTATGCATATATTTGTTATTTAATATTTAAAAAAATTGGTCGGTTTAAATGGATTTTGTTCGGTTTTTTAGGCAAATTTGGTCGGATAGATAATTTTTGAGTGGTAACGCTGATCTCTTATGTGATGGATGGTACGACGATTATGTGTAGCATTTCGAGCATGTATCTCTTTGAATAATTATTCTCTTCTTGTAACACTCTTACCTCTTTAAAGTTTGGTACGTGTCCAGTTATGGTACTGTGGGCTGCTAGTGCTGTTTTTTGTTCAATGGGTTTGTCAAGTGTTTTGTAATCTGTTTTATATGATGTTATTCTCGCTTTTAACATGGTTTTTCTTGTCCCCACATATACTTTGTCACATATGTTGACCCCGTCACCATTGCAGCTAATCTCATATACAAAATTAGACTTTTCTTCATTTTTAGTTTTGTTTTGGTAAATAATATGAAATAGTTTAAATCAAAGATGGTGTATTAATTAAAATGGCGGATCTTACATCAAATAATCAAAAATGGCGTCGAAAATAATAATGCAAAACTACTTTTGTTTTGGCTTATTTGCGTTGTGACCACAACCTATGTTTAAGAGTATTATCAAGTTCATCTCGGCCAAGTATAGCACTCTTACTCATTTTTTTTTTCTTTTTCTTAACTATCTTTCGTTCAAAATTTGTTATGAAAAATTAATGCATTTAAAATTTCATCGGATACTTTGCATCTAATATTGTTACCTATACATATATACATACGTTTAAGAACAGCGTTCGAACTCAATTCTTGTAGGTACTAAAGTTAATATATAGTTATATGAAGTCTGCTGATATACTCTCCTCTTGCCACCAGAAATAAATAGATCTGCTTCCTTTTTAATATTTGTATAAATATCACAACTTTCATATTATGAGCTTTTATAGGGCATGCACTTATTGATTGCTTCATTAATTTTTTTTACTATAGAAAAATTTGAATAGACAGTGTTATCTTCAAATAACAATAAGTCCGAATCAAAATTTTCTGCAGACAAACTGCGAGTAGCTTCATTATTTTGAAATCGGGATATTAACTTATTTATATACTATCAAAATCATATTTTAATTTTGAATTCAGAATTGTTGAAACTGTTTTTTTTCTTATATTATTTTTAAAAGAACTTTTCACAGTTCATCACTTAATTTGCAATCCATTTTTTAAATTTCTTTAAGCATAAATAAGAAATGCTGCCGGCTCTATAGAGTATGCCACTTTGGAAAAGGACTATATATACCGTTACACTGACTGTGAAGAGTATAAAAAATAACTATTTTTTATTTTTGAGAACCAATTATTGTTACATAGAATCTAGTAATCATGACCATATCGTTACCACAGATTTTCTTTGCGTGTACTTATTTGTATTATTCATGAATGTATGAATGTATGAATGTTTGAAAATATGTGTGTAGTGTTTTGCTGTTCTTTGCTTTTGGCAAATTTGGTTTCAAAAATCTTCAATTATATCAATATGCGAAAAAAAAATTGATTGATATTGACAAAAATTCTTTCATCTGCCCCCATATTGATAGCTCATCAATCAAATACTTTTCCGTCATACATACGTATGTTTATTGGGTTGGTTTATTTTTAGTTTGTTGCAAAAAACCCGATGTTGTTTTTCGCACGTAGATTTATATTAAAAGAGCCGCTTGTGAAAGCTATTAAGAAACCAAAAAAAAAAAAAAAGAAAACCAAATGATTAAGGCATCATTATTCAAATATAAAAATTTTATGCAAAGATAGATAGCAACATATGTTGCTAATTTATAGAAAAAAAAATTGCCTGAAGCAATAAAAGTTTAATGAATCGCTCATCTAAGTATTTAAACTTCTAATTATAAGAATTTCTTTAACATACCGCGATAGTAATTGATTGCTATTTCATACCATTTATTAAAAAACAATTATAAAAGACTTGATGGATTTTATAAATTATAATTTTTTAGCGACTTGTTTTACGCATGTACACTGTGGGCCAATTACTGTTCTGAGAAGCGAGTAATAAAATAACTTTTTTTTATCATATTCAGTACGTCTGACTAGCGTTCAGTAAATATGTTAGAGTAAATTTGTACATTCTTCAGATCCAATTATTTGGTATTCAGATAGAAATACATTATAAACCGATTAAAAAAAAATATAAAATTTAAAAGGAATATTCTTTAATCCTATTAAAATTGGTTCAGTATTTCAAAAGTTATAAGCGACTTAAGTTGCTACAAACACATGCACATGTGGTGTAATAAAACAAAAAAGAAAAAAAAATTAAAAATTGTTTTTGCAAAAAAACGTTTTAAGTGTTTGGTAAAAATACAAAACAAAGAGAGTGTAGTATAATAGTTTAAATTTCCGTTTAATAGATGTTTTGTTGTTTTAGTTTTTATTTCTTTAGGATTTGGTGTTAACAGTTTCTTGCATTTACTTTAGGAAACAAACTCAATCCGAATAAAATAACTAAATTAAAAAACAAACTGTTAAGCTGCATCTGTAAACTTGGCTATCCATTAATTGAGTTTGCTCTGCCAAGTAAGTGTGGACGGATATAGCGTTCAACAACACATGTCTTATTAAAATGGATGTCTTGTTCCAACAACGTTATGTAACTTTTTATTAAAAATCATCTTTAATGCTTTGGTCAACAAAAAAAATTTTTAAATCTTGACCGATACCAATCAACATGTGAGCCAAACGACTTTTCATCATCGGTTAATAAATCCTTAAGACTAAAAGTTGATGGTTATCAACTTCTTTTGAATGAAATGGACACCAACGACATGTGGTTTTAACAAAATGTCGCTTTGTGCCACATAACTTAGCCACATTGGACATAGAATGTGCAATCTAAGGGCATGGTCATCACATACGAAATGGACCATTCACTTTTCCAGGACACTGGTCACCAGTAAAAACGCTATCAGACTAAATTTTTTTCAATTATGTTGAAAACTTTTTACCATTTAAAATTAAATCAATTTTGATTGATAACACAACTCTAAGCATCAGTTCAAATTGATAGTTTTTTCAAAAAACAAAAACACAATTTTAACCAAATAATAACAGATTATTTAAAGTCTTGGTCGCAAATTTTAAAAAAATTTTTATGTGTTTAAATGGCTGCGATTGAATTTTCAACTGCTTTTAGGTTGTCAGTTGATTTTTTTTTTTTTTTATTTATTTGTTGGGTTATTTTCGGCACAAAAAGACTAAATCTTATATTTATAGTGCAGAAACGAAATGCTTAACGCATAAATAAAACATAAATAAAAACTTTTGCAATAATTAAAATATAATTGAAAACAAGTAAGATGTCTATATTCGGCTGTGCCGAATCTTATATACCCTTCACAGCGTGTAATCGTGCACTAACAATTGTTTGCAACACCATTCATCTCATATGAAATACGTACATAAATACATATAAGTTTCATTATCTTTATAATGACCGAATCCCTTAAAAACATACCATTGTAAAATTAAAAATTGAGTGTGTGTTTAAAAAAAATATAAAAGAAAAATAAAAAAAATAAAATAGAGATTATATAACGATTTTTCTGATGTTCAATACCGAATATTTCTGATATTGTGGTATCCTACACGGGTCTTAAAAATGTCTAGGGGCTTAAAAAAGTTGATTTTAACATAGACACAGACAGATGGACAGACTGACAGATAGACAGTGCTTAGTTGACTCCCCTATTTATAAAATTTCAGATAATATATACTTCATAGGGTCGGAAATGCAAATTGTCGAAATTTCACACAGAATGACAAGCCTATACACTTAATGTGAAGGGTACAAAAAGAAACCTATTAATGTATTAGAAAATTGCACATAATAAAATTTAAAGAACTATCCTATACATCTAGTTGTAACTCTTATTAACTAGAAATTTTATTTAAAATAATCAAATACAAATTTTTTGAAACTACTAGCGTTGGCATTTAATTAATGAAAAAGTCGAAGATTGTTCCAAAGTCTAGCGGCATGTACATAAAGTTGCCATTCTGAAACTAGACGTAGATGTCGAGGTTTAAAATATTCGGGTTTCATGGCGATTTAAAACAAACGTATATTTTCAAATATATATTTGAGAGTTTGAGTATGTCTTATTTTATGTAAAAACAACAAAGTGCTTATTTTTGATAGGCTAACTCATAAAGATGACTTCATAAAGATTTTTAGAAAAAGAGAAAAAATTATCAGATCTTCTCAATCCGTACACATACAATTTAATATTGTTAAATTAAACATTTAGTTTTGTTCGGCTAACAGAGTCGCAGTTTGCAAATAATTCACACCACCCATACAATAAGGAAGGAACCAAGTATGACTTGGCAAGCAAGATTATAATTCTGATGGGTGTAAGAATTGTGTAGACCAAAGCGATCGTAAATTAAACTACGACTGACCAACCAATAAGCTTACATGATCTGTCCAAGTGAAATGGTTATTTAAAAGTATACCTAGGTTTTTTGCTCTGTTATCGATTTCAATTGTATCTTTATTCGCACCATAAATAAACGGAGATAAAGGTTTTTTGCAAATTAAAATACAGTTAGATATTATGGAGTTACAACAAAGGCCATTTGCACTAGCCCAGATATAAATATGATTTAAGCTCTAAACACTTAGACGATAGCAGACATCACAACTTCACGGCTTCAAATGCTGCCAACTTCAAATGCTGCTCTGAAGTCAGCTTCATAATTATTTTAAAGACAGCACCAACATAATAATCAGCTGATGTGTATTTTAGCAATACAGGGATATATTTTAAAATAATAAAATTAAGGTTATTGATAAAAAAAAAATTTTAAAATATCACGAAAAACTATAAAAACACATTAATTTATTTCTTTACTGTATTTTCGTAATGTTCTTTTATGTTTAATATTAAATAGAAGTTTTTGTTCTTATTTTTCCAATTTAATATATCGATGCCTTACTTCCTCAACCTCGTATCTTAAAAATTTTTCAGGAGAGGAAAAAAACGGTGTCAAAATAGAAAATAGCCTAAGTTGGCAGTAGCATCAAATGCTGTTGTGCAGTCGTGCTGCTGTGCTGCCGTCAAAATAATTGTTTTCATTTAAACACATGGATCTTATTTTTGACATATCGCTGCTTTCTGTCTGCTGTCGTCGTGTTTAGAGAAAATCGAAAATAATTACCGTTCACATCAGTGTCTGTGTTTATTGCAGCTGACGAAAATGTATAAAAACGGGTCAGCTTGGATCACAGGAGCATTAGTGCACGTTTAACTAAGTATGTTCGCATCTACATTGATGTCTGTGTTGTTCAACTGTCTCATAATACCTAATTCATGAATAGTAATCCATGTTTGTCGAAAATCTATTGGAGTACTGAATCGTGTGAAAAAATGTTCAGTTAAGCAAGTTAATTAACGTTTCCTCAAGCAATTGTGTATTACAATTTAAATTCAAAAGTTTTATACCTTTTCCACCTGGCATATGCTAAGTCCCTTCTCATGTATACCTTGTTTTATGATGTTTGAAAATCATGACATATGTTTATGTGTATTATATTTGATTGGAACTGTTAATTTAAAAAGATATTGAATGTTGTGTTCTAAGAAGTTAGACTGCTCACCAATATTTGGTGTAGTTCAATAGTTTTGCGAGGAAACTCTTTTGAATTTTATAAACGACGAAACTTTAAAATTTTAACAGATTTTTTATATATGTATTGTGTAATGTGTGAATCTGTTTTAATAGTATTGGTAGTAAACCGATCTATTATCGCTGGCTAAAATACAGTGAGTGGGAAAGAATTTAGGAATGGAGCTGCTTGGGTGATCCGATGTAATTTTTACCCAAAATGTAAAACTAAATATAAAACTCCACTCTACATTCTTGCATATTGATTGACGGTAGGTCGATGGGACCCGTCTAAGCCGCTAGCTTCAGTGGTTTGGGGAGGTTCTTGACCCCCGTCAAACAAAACAACATTACCTATTATTATTACAGAGTCCCAGAAATAAAGTGGTGCTTACAAACATGAAAAAAAATATTACTTGGGCTATTGATTCCCCAAAATAAAAATTTTAGTATATGGATTGGTGAATTCTACTGGTATATTATATCAAATTGAAATTGGGGGTATGGTGTTAATACCCTGTGCTCATAACCCACCCTAACCATTGTTCTTCGTGACACTAATTAATTTTAAGAAGAACCCGCAAGATACGGTCAAATCTTTTTCAACCCCGAAGGATAAGTCTTTACGAATTTATTCCAACATTATTTTTTTCTTTATTTATTTATAAAACTATCAAAGTTTTAAGTTTACAACTCAATTCAACTTTTGCATTTAAGTATAATATTTTCAATTATTTATTATTAATAATTATAAATTTCATAATTTACGATTTTTAATTTGTTTTACATATCTACTTTTTAGATGAAAGAAGATAGAAAAATTATAATTTTATGTACTATTTATCCACGTTGCCGAACTATATTTAGTTCACTCTTTTGTATTTAAACACACTAATGACTTTTAATTCGTTTATCTTTATAAATTCATTATTATCTTTCGGTATTATGTATTGCAAAAAATTTTTTTTTTTTTTTTTTTTAAAGTAGAAGAAAAATAAAATGTAAATTTACAAGAATCAAAACATTTTAGAACAATAATGTTAAAAAGTTTGTTACAACAATAAATTTGTCTCTTGATTTATTATACATTTTTTTTCTAGGTGAAATTATTTTTGTCAATTCTTTAAATTATGACAACTACTATATTGATGATAAAATTGTGATTCTTTTAAATTTTTAATTAGTTACCAAAATTTATAATGAAGACAAAAATATGTTTTGATTTTTGTTGAAAAAAACAAAGAGAGAAAGAAAAAAAAAAACAACAAAACTTACATAAGCGATGTTAGTTTAAAAAATTAGTTTTCTCTTTCCTTGGTTATTTTTTTTTTTTTTTTTTTTTTTTTTTGTTTTCTTAAACGACCATATTTATATTATAACAGAATTTAACTAACAGAGCTTATGTAGGTGAAAAAATATAACATAAAAGGTACTTACTTGCAGTGATGTTGAAAAGCTTTCCAGATCGCCGCTGTTAATGATTTCAATATACTATTGATTTTTGTTGCTTATTTCTTTTTGATTACTCCGTTGTTCTCGACGTTGTTGTTTTTGTGAATTGTTATTTTATTTATTTTTTTTTTTTTCTTCTGCACATTACTTTTCTTCTTTAATAAATAAATTTTTTAATACTTTTAGTTCACAGTGTTACGATTTCAATGCTAATTATTACAAATATAAAAATTCCGTATATATATATATATATATTTTGTTTTTGTTCTTTTTACTAAACACTGTGGAAAGGGTTTCATAGACGCTAAAAGTCATTAGTGTTAAAAAATGTATATTTACTTTGACGCATTGCTTGTAAACTATAGCAAATAAAACTTATGTTTATGATTATATAAATTTTTTTTTTTTTTTTTTTTTTCTTTTTTTTTTTTAACAAAAATTCCGATTTGGTTACACTGTGCTACAACCGTAACAATTTGCGAGAGCAATTATGCAAAGAAATTTTTACAATTAAAAGAAATTTTGAAACACTTAAATTAGATTTTCTAACCTTGGGTAAATTTAAGAAATTTAACACTTTTATAAACTTAATTTAACCCATTTTCACTCCGATACTAGTTTTAAATATTTATTTTTTTTTTCTTTAAACTTAAATTGTAATCTATGTATTTAATTCTTAATTGTCCGATGAATACTGGTTTCCCTTTTAAATTTTCTCATGTATATCAGCCAGTTCCATAATAGTGAGGTTTAGGCGAAATTTAGCATGCTCTATTTTCTTCCCTTATTCGTGCTTTTGGAGACTATTGATGACTCTTGGAAGAATTTTAACCATTTGAATACAAACATATGAAATGTGGTTTAAGATGTTAATTTATAACATTTATCTCCTGCCTTGGGTCTTTTATAATAAAATAACAACCACTGCTTTTTCATTTAATCCCATCGAAGCACCATTAATTATTAGCAGATATCTGGGTAATGCAACTTTTCATAAATATTGCATTACAATTTAATCTCGGCCAATTATTTTTAATTCACCTAATGAAAGATTATTTTATTACCTAGTAACATTGTCTTTTTTTTTTTCTAATAATTAAATATTTAATTTCAATTATAATTACCTTCCGAAATTATTTGTAATTTTGGTTATGATGATAAATCACATGGATTTCTTAATTTCGTTTTCCTTTTTACTTTATTAAAATTTAAGACCCAAAGATGTTTTCTGCTTGCTGGTAAAAATGAAAAAGAACGATGGCGTTTTCTCTTGAACCTTAATTACTCTTTTTGAAATTCAATATGACTATAATTTAATTATGGCCATTGGAATTACTGTCGATAAGATTGAAATTGGTAGCACTTTAGCATGTGACAAAATATAAATTAAAGATATGATGTCCCTCTTTATCTAACTTGTATAACAGTTATAACACCCGTTACCAATTTCAACTATTTAAATGTATCTTTGAAATACCACACTAATTTTCAATTTACGTTTATCTAGTATATAGTTAACTATAATATTTAGATTTTGTTAACTTATTTATCAAAAAGAAAATAACATATATTTTTCCCATTACAATTGTTATGTTTGAAATAAAGAGAACAAATTTGTTTTTAATTGTTGACTTTGGCAACTGAGGTTAAAAGTAAGGGAAGAAAAAAATTACCAGATCATGCATCAAAACTAACTGACCGCAAAATTTTCTTTGTTCAAAAATGTTTAAAGTTTAATTTCATTTTGTGTGTCCTTTTTAGACAATATCTGGGGTTCTGTTTAATTTAAATTTAAAGCTAGAAGAACCTTAACGAAAAACCCGTTAACTTTTAAACAATTTATTTTTATATAACGCTAATCTAAAATATCTTAGTTCACTGAAAACAAAACCAATTTATTAGACCTCAGAATTTTATGCACAACTTCTGTTTTGTATAATGTATACAGTTATGTAAAGACATTGAGGTGCAGAGAGAAGTTTCGTAAAGTACAACAGAATTCAAAATAAATGTAAATAACTTTTTTTTTTGCGTTTTTTAAATTATTAAAGCTTCATTTCTCAACTTTGAATATAAAGCCAAGTTAATGTAACGTAATAATTTTCAAAATTTCCCAATTTACTACAAACTTTTTTTAATATTCGATTTCACAAGAATTCTGTACAACCAGATTAAATAGCGCATTTAGAAGCACTGGTTAGTATTGTACTGCTGAAACAATTAATTAAAATCTATGTACATTTATAAAGAAAAATATATTTTTATTAAATCGTATTTTTCTTTATAAGCGACTATTCAACCACATTTTTAAAGAGAGTTTTCTGTGAACGGAATGTCTAAAAACAGATCTCTAAAACATATTGGCTTTCGCGTAAATATTTGTAGACAGTGTGCCTATGTACACATATGTTTGCTTTAGCAAAACGTTTCAAATTATTTGTAAATTGTATGTGTTTATGTTCTCTAGTCATAATAATGTTTAAATGTCTGTGGGGGAAAATGTAACAAAGTTGAAAAAGCGTCGTGGGAGAACACAACACAAATATAAAAACACCCGTGGTGACAAATCTTTTCAACTATTCGTCAACATACAAAACAACGAACAAACAAGCAGATGAAGGAAATAACGCACAGTGCTTCGCTGCAATTTAGCGAATGTAAAAATAAAGAAAACTGAATATTTAGTTTTACTGGCAAATAATATAAAGGAAATAAAGACAGGTCTATGTAGCATACCATATGCTTAAGATATATTTTGATTTCAAGAAATTATTGTCAGCTTTGAAATATATAAGTAAGATTGGTTAGGTTTAACAGACTTATGTTACGATGTTGGCCATAGTTGAGTCCTTAATCAATTCTTTTATAATACCTGATACATGCGGTGCTGCATGCAAATAGTTTTTTTTACTCACCTAGCAAATAACAAATAACCTAGCAAATAAGTTTTACTGGCAAATAATAAAAAGGGAATAAAGACAGGGAATAAAGGATCCGCCAAATAACCTTTTTTTTGTTTTGAAAATGCTATAAAAAAGTGTAGCTTCCGCTGTGTGGTAACGCCGTCCTGTTGAAACCAAATGTTGCCAATATCCTCCTCTTTAATTCTTGTGAACAAACATTCGTTCAACATGGCCCGATAACGATCGCCATTGACTATGGCCACTCCTTGCTCATTTTTGACGAAAAATGGCCCAATTATGCCTCTGGACCAAAATCCGCACCAAACAGTGACTCGTTTTGAGTGTATCGGCTTTTCGATGTATGTGTGCGGGTTTTTTGTGCCCTAAATGCGTCAATTTTGTTTGTTTACATACCCGCCAAGATCAAAATGAGCTTCATCTGAAATGATGATTTTTTTGGAAAAATCGGCCAAAGTAATATCGCAATATTTCCCAGCATTGTTCAAGCGTATACATAACCATATTCGTTCAGCGGAAGGATAAAACTAATTAAATGTCAAATTAGACATTAGCTATGTGTTACCATTCACAAAATAAGCACTAGTTGAAAAAAAACGATAGATGGCGGACCCTTTATAAGTAAGTTAGGTTAGGTTAAACAGACTGATGTGATATCTGATATATGCACGATTTTGTTATTCTCGCTTACACTTTGCAATTGCAGAGAAGATTTTTCACTGTCTTAACCTTCTGTTTTTCCTGACGACTTCTAGAGAAGTCATTGGTTAGTATAATATATCCTATAGTGTGTGCTCCTAAGATGTAATGTTCGGTTATAGGATGTCCGGTTATAGGGTGTAAGGAGCGAGAGAGTTGCATACTTACCCTCCTTCGACGACCAATTATTTATTTTTATTTTGCAAGCAACAGCCCTCGCGGACCATTTAGACCTGTGCAGACCTGCGTAATTCTTATCTAAACAATGTGAAAAGGGCAAAACCAGTTAACCAGTTAAAATTCCAATCTACCCTTCTAACATTTCCCGACACCCCTGATTAACGAGTTATATATTTCTGCTCAGCAGTGAAATAGCTGGCCATCTTAGTAAGATGTATCCGCCATTCCATAATTAAGAAGGATTATAAATAAACAACTGCTTGCGATGTAAAACCAGTCTAACTGTAATTAAAGATACAAATACGAATATAATCTTGATATATCCTATCTGAGCCAGTTTAATAACCTTTCGATTGCTGATAGTTACGCCTGCTCCTTTGGTCTGGTAGTCTATAAAACAAACTTTTGTAAACAGGACGATAAAAATGCTAGCACCTTCTTTTCGAATTCCTTAGTATAAACAACCAGGATACCATCTTCCCCATCGAGTAGGTCCAATAAAGTAATTAATAAAGAGAATCTCCTGCCAAGGAAGGAAATGGGAATAGTTGTAAGTAAATACGGGCTTTTGGTGTGCTTCGATATCACTTTAATTTTTTTTTTTCGGTATTATTGAAAATTATTCTTTTAAGACCTAAGAAGACACACTAAAATCCTTACTCATAAAATTAGACGTATGGAGCAGACGTTCACAGAAAATCAGTTTTATACACCTTTATTCGTAGCCACTTGTTTATAACTACTTAGAGTCTCTGTGCCATGATGTTTGTCATCAGCCAAGCTTTGCTTCCATACAGAAGTGTAGGTTTTACGCAAGCATTGAATATGTGGATCTTCGTGTTTTGTGATATGAGTGGAGCGAATCACGCTTTGCGTAGGCAACCTTGCCCTTTTAAGTATATTAGACACATCTTCCTCCACACCACCATCGATTAACATCATGCGTCCCAGATAACAAAAGTGTTCTACAAAATTAATCAAAATTATTTTTTGTATTTTAAAAATCATCACCATCACAACTAGCATTAGAATTAAAACCATATTATACTAATAAATCCAAGGCACATTGAAGCATAACCATTGATTTCTTTTAATACTTCTTAGATAATTCTGATATTATTGGATCAGAGCTCAGAAGAAACCTATTAAGAATGTCTTCATTTGACGTTTCACGACTACATTTGCGATAAAAATGTTCCCTATAATATTTGAAGTCCTTGTGCTCTTGTGCTTCCTCAGACAATTGTTTTCAGCACGTTCTCTTATTTCTGGACCATGGATTAGAAACTTGTGCAATGTAGGTGGCATGTAATACCAATGCTTTCATAAGCAAATTTTCTAAATCGATTAACATGGATATTCTGGCCGCAGGAAACAACAATTAAAATCGTATGAAACTTTTTAATGAATTCCAAATCGGTCTTTGTTATTTCTACTACTTGTCTTATCAAACCCGATTACCAATAATTATTTACATCACTTTCAACAAGTACGAAACATAATAATTAAGAATAATTAAAATAGTATAATGGACATAATTCAAACTTAACATCTACAACAAAAAGTCAAATTATATAAAAGGGTTGAGAGAGTGAGAAATATTTTTTATTATATATATGAGTATTTTATATACATGTTATTCAAAGTTATAATCACTAAATTTCATGTATTTATTCAAATGTGCACTCAAAAAAATTAATTAGTAAAATAACTAAAATATTTTAAAGAGGTTTTTAAATTTACATGTAAAATTGTAAAGATTGGATATATTAAAAAAAGTTGCTTGAAAGTAAAATCATCTTTGATTAACAATTTTTTTGAATAATACACTTAAAATAATAAGTTTGTCAACTTATCAGAAAAATCTTTTAAGATAGCAAACTTATATGCTAAGATCAGCGATCAAAATTGAAGAGAAAATATCTGTTAAATTACAGATAACATTTAGTAAATTTGTTTATTTGGATAACAAGAAATGTGTGTTCTGTAAAAAATCTTTTAAATAATTATCGAAATCGATGAAAGTCATTTTACAGATTTTTCGATAGAATTATTATTTTGAGTGTACTTAGCAAATTATCTAGTTAATATTAACAAGTATTTGTAGATTCCAAATTAGCAAAGTTTTTTTTAAATTTTTTACCAACTTTTTTTCTGAGTGTATGAACGTGACTTCATATTACTCACTCGTCCACTATTATTATTAAAAACACAAAAACAAATACGAAACGAAAACAATTAATAAAAGAAAAACAGAATCATTATTATGATTATTTTAGGCCACTTGTTTTGTTTTTAAATCTAAATTATTTAAAAAGCGGCAGTAAATGCGTGATGTTTTTTTCTTGAATATGAAAGCTGAGACCTTGAACAATTTTATCACAAAATATAAAAACAAACAATTCGTAAAATTTTTAGTGGCATTCCATTAAACACGAAAAACACTCTATTTTTAGACCATTTAAAAAAAATAATAATAAAAATAGTTTTACACAAAAAATTTAAAAATATTAACACTTAAATACCTGAGGTTAATGGTTCCATTCTAATATACTCAATTTTAACAGTTAAATATAAAAAAAAACAGAGCTGGAAAATTGTTGAATTTGATTTTTTACTACGTTTTATGTAAAAGCAAAAATGTTCTGTATTTAAACGGTACGCTGTAGATAATTATAGTAACACACAAAAAACTATATTTGTAAATAGTGATGTAAAATTTTATAGGCCCTTATCTGGTACCAACTTTTTGTAAAACAAATTAATTTCCAATAATCAATTAAGATCGACTTGTGGTATGATTCAACCCAATGTGCGGCCCTTGCTTACTTGACACTAAATCGTCCACTTTAATTTCCATGTCGTTAAATTTGTACGAAATGCGGTAACGTCTGCGAAATTCAAGTCTTCTAGATATTTGTGAAATCCCCACATAATACCCCTTTTCATCGCGCATAGTTTTAATATTATTTCATCAAGTACCAAGGCAAATAGCAATGGAGAAAGAGGACAACCCTGTTTCACTTCTGCGTTTGTGCCAATGGATTTACTTAACATCCCATTGTGACGAACTTGTAGTTGGTGTACATTGCTTTGATAAGGTTTATTTATTTTCATGGTACACTCTTAGTCCTTAATGCGCCCCATATTCCGCCACGCCTTATATAATTAAATGCTTTTCTAAACACGACAAAGACGGAATAAGACGTTGTGTGCCACTCTGTAGACTGTTCTATTGTGACAAGAAGAGTATTTGTCTGATCTGCACAATGCCGAAGCGACCGAAAAGCTGCCTGTTCGAATCGCAGTGTCTGCTCAACGTACTGTAGTCTATTATTTATTTTAATAGCAATTATTTTATAAATAGTGTTAAGCAGGGTGATGCCCCTTCAGTTATTGCTGTTGGTCAAATCGTTTTTTGTCCATGTTTCAGGAAGCTGTCCATCCGTATATGTAATTTAAAACTACTATTTATTATTAATATATTAAAAATATTCAAGAATATAAGCATAAGGAAAAATGTCATTTGATAAGAAAGAAAGAAAAATCAAGAAATTAAGAAAAGCCATGCTTTCCATTTCCAATTTCATTGAATTATAATAAATAATAGCTTCAAATTACATATAAGAATATCTTTAAAATTTAACTAAAAAAAGAAATGTTTTATAAATTTTATTAATAAGAAAACTTACTTACGCCAAAACAGAATGATTTATAATAAATCAAAATAATAATTTTTATGATATGAAAGTTCTACCTAAATTGGTTTTGGGTATCAAAAATTTGTCACAGTCGATAGATGTCGCGCTATCTGATGATGTTTAGTTACACCCCATATCTAATTAAAAATAATAAATAAATTGGTATTAAATTAAATTGAAAGACTCATTTTAACTCACTTTGCATTAATATAATTTTTTTTTGATTTTTGGGTATGAAATAGCACACTGTGTGCAAGTCCAAAAAAATACACAAGTACGTTCACTTAAATATGTTACGTAAAGATTTCATGCTCTTGGGCATTCAATTACAGCTGTTATTTTACAATGTCAACAGTTATGTGTTTTTTTTTTTTATTATTATTATTATTTTGGAACCAAAATATTATGTAAATTAATCTAGTTTTATATAATTCCTGATTTTCTTTTTTATACACGACATACATACAGACATAAATAAATAAATTTCATACAAATTATAAATGAAAATGTATATTTTAGCATTTTCATTTAATCTGGAGGGAAACAAACGACTCGACAAACAAAAGAGCTGCAGAACCACAATTTAAAAACTTTTGTTACAGTTTTTAAAATGATTTTATATTTTCTACTTAATGTGCTTACAAATGAGCGCATATTAAACATTTTGTGTAAAATTTAAAAAAATACTTCCTGGAATTGGTTTTTTGCACAGATAAAAGTAATTTAATTTACAATTTCTTTCTAAACTGCCTACCATTGCGGGTGGTGAAAGATAGCAGACAGATGTTTTTTGTTCCATGCGTAACCCCAAGCAACATTTTCCTAAGACCCAATAAAGTACGCCTCTTTGTATATTATTAGACTTTGTGACAGTTTGGCTAACATTAAAGCGTAAAAATAATGTTTATTTTTAATCAAATAGTTTACGAGCCACTTACTTGAATCTTTGTAGTTCGCTACTGAAAAGTGAAAAAACTTGTTAAGCTATAAATAAAGTTATGAACCATGACACAATCTAAATAGAGTTGTTTACTTGTCCTTATGCTCATAATTTTCATACTTTTTACTTAACGGAGTTAAATGAATTTTTGTTTCACTGTGTTTGCGGTTGTCTTTAAGCAGTGAACCAATGCACAGAAATTGATTTTTTTATTTTGTAAGGAGTGATGACTTTACTTGCTAACCTTTTTGCATACATTGAAACGCTTAAGTATTTTTCACATAAAAGCTCAACAAAGTATCCATTCTGCACTACTGATTATTTCAGCGATAGAAAAGATCGGAAAACATTTTCTCAACAATTTTTTATGCTCTTACTTACTTGCTGTTACTTTTTTGTGTAGTATGTAAAGGGAAAGTATGATAAAGCTGCTCCTGTTAGATAAGAACAGATAGTTGAGCTATATTGAGTCATGCTGAATCTAATAGTACTCTTTACCATCACATACATAGGAGATATATTAAACACCATTTTGTTTTATTATTTCCGACGGTTATCTTAATTAGTATCTAGTCAAGCCCTTTTATTTGAAACCGATATGGATTTAATTAAAAAAAAAAATCCGACATTTTATTTTAGATGTAATCTTAGATTTAACACACTTTCATAGTTGACTGTATTCTACAGGTCAAGTGCATTCTTTCGATATCAATATTATAAATATCGAAGAGCACATAATCGTAAATACTACATTTGACGGCTTTATTTGCAACTTTTAATACGCCATCTTGGATTGTAACCTTTTCATAATTTACTGTATTCTACTGTATTCTTACTGAGAAATGTCAAATGAAATGCGGAAAAAAACCTTGACGTTTAGGTGTGATTTACACTCAACATCGGCCCTTAAAATTTAACCAACCTTTACAACAATAAGTGAAGCAAATAACGTATTGCATAAGTAAATTCGAGTCTGTTTAAATGACTTCTCTTACTTTTTTAACAAATCTCAATTTTTTTTTTTTGCAATATAAAAGAATCCCCGGAAGTTAACCAACGTTTATAAAAGGTATAAAAGTAGCAATATTGTTAATAAATTTCTTTTTGCCTTGTAGGCTTTTTATATTACTATGAAGTTGAATAAATAAATATTAAAAAATATATACTTTTTGGGGTCTTAAATCAATATTACAGAAACTGCAAATGGAATGACAATGTTTTAGATTTATATGTATAAAATAAGATCATGTTAATTGCAAAGTAGAATACCACAAAGTTTGACAATGCATCTTAAATTTATTTCTTGTATAAGCGGTCTTAGATGTAGTTGGAAGTTTGTATCTACTGACAGTCTTTTTACTTACAAAATCATACTTTTGCAAATTGTCGTTGTATTGAAAAGATTGAAGTATAATGAATTTTTACTACTCTTAACTATTTTTTCGAAACTTTTCTTTGAAAAGTATTTAGTTTTGTGCAAATATTTTGGAAAGAAGATCCAAAAAATGGATAATTTTTTCACTAATGTTGGCCTTCAATTCAAAGATTGTCGTGGACTTATTTACATAAACAGCAGTCCAACCATAATGTCAAAGTTTAACGTCAAGTTTTGTGGCCAACTTAATTTGGCATTTTTATACCCGCCACCAAAAAAATGGTGGGTATAAGGTATATATAAAGTATATATATTCTGAATCAGGGTTTGATTTGATGACGATCTAGCTATGTCCGTCCGTCTGTCCGTCTATTGAAAGCACGATAGGGGTCGCACCGAAAAAGCTAGGGGGCTCAAATTTTGCCAGAATCTTTCTTATCGACAAGGTTTGTTTGTATTGAAAATGGGCTAAATCGGAATATTAGGAAGAGAGTTATAGCTCGAAAAGCAAGAGTAGGTCGAAAAAACCGTGTCCTTTGAACATCGAATAAAATGAAATTGTGTCCAAACGCATTAACGTAGGCTCATGAAACTTCGAATATATATTTCCTGAGTAAAAACAATATTTTTTCCTAAAAATTATTTAAATCTATGCATTAGAAGAGGAGTTATCGATCAAAATGTACGCGCAGTGTATTTTTCGGTATATTTAAAAACTAAAACGTCATAAAAGCAACAAAATTGGATGTATGACTCTGAAATTTTGCACACTTTGCTTTTTGGTGAGGCGCGGAAAATCAATGTGCCACGCCTACTTTTACGCCCACCTCCCATATAACGTTTTACCCAAAATTCATATAATTTCTCTTTTAATATAGATTTTGGAATAATAAAGGGCTATATTGAAATATCTAAGTTGTACTCATTAGCAAAAACAACTTTGACACGCCTACTATAACGCCCACTTTTCACGTTTTCTACCGTTAATGAAATTTAAAAGCTCATAAAAACGCCAAATTTAGAGGAGTTATGATAAACTTTGCCACGTATATCCCTCTAGGCAATGTCATTACTGTGCAAGAAAATTAGGGTGCCACGCCCACTTTTACGCCCACCTCCCATATAACCTTTTTTCTAAAATTCATATAATATATCTATTAATCAAGATTTTGGAATAATAAAGGACTATATTGAAATATCTAAGTTGTACTCGTTAGCAAAAACAACTTTGACACGCCTACTATAACGCCCACTTTTCACTTTATCTACCGTTAATGAAATTTAAAAGCTCATAAAACCGACAAAATTAAAGGGATGATGATAAAATATGCTACGTATATCCTTCTGGTCAAGGTTATTAGTGTGCCAGAAAATTAAGGTGCCGCACCCACTTTTACGCCCACCTCCCATAAACCGTTTTACTTAAAATTCATATAATTTCTCTATTAATAAAGATTTTTTAATAATCAAGAGCTATATTGAAAAACCTAATTTGTACTCATTCGCAAAAATAACCTTGAAACGCCTACTATAACGCCCACTCTTCACGTTATCAACCGGTAAAGAAATTTAAAAGCTCATAAAACCGCCAAGATTAGAGGTATGATGATGAAATCTGCTACATAGTATATCCTTGTAATTAATGTTATTGTTATGTTTAGGTGTCATGCTCTCTTTAACGCCTACCTCTCATAGAACGGTTTATCTTAAATTCATGTAATTTCTCTATAGATAGTCTTTGGGAAAATAAATGACTATATTGAAATATCTAAGTTGTATTTATTAGCAGAAACTTCATTGACATGCCTACTTTAACGCCCACTTTCATTGAAATACTACATTTACAAAAGCATTTTAGTAGCATATCGAAGTTACAAAGGGTGGTTAAATTTTAAGGACCGATGTTGAATTTAAATAAAACACAAATTATTTAGAATATTATATTATTTCTTTTTGTAATTATAATATTTGTATGGTTCAATTATGTATTTAACAAAATATCGGCCAAATGACGCCCCCATCCTTGGCGCCACTCCTCTATCTGATGGTCCAAATTTTCAATGACAATGTTGGGCATTATTATGAGTCGAGGTTGAGTGCTCTTTTGAGATTGAGAAATGTCAAGTGAAATGCAGAAAACAAATTAAAGGTCTAGGTGTAGTTCACCTTCAACATGGGCCCTTAAAATTTAAACACCCTCTGCAAAGAAAGTGATACATATTTTATTATAAAGAGATTATTCCATAGCGATTAACAAAATAATAAAGATTGTGCTTTAATTGTACACAAAATTGGTGGTGGGTATAAAAGACTCGGCACAGCCGAATATAGTGCTCTTACTTGTTTTCACACATAATAGCCATAGATCCCTTTATCACAGTAAAAATATTAGGGTAATGCTCTAAAGACTTTTTTATTTTTTAACATTTAACATCGTGATTTTTGGTTGGACCACCTCGAAAACTACGTTTTCTCTTAATGTCCAAGTTTCTCAATAATAGATACAAATAATTTAGAAACTATAAACATAATGTAAAAAAGTGTTTTAAAAAAATGCAAAAACTTTGTAATAACTTTAAATTTAATTGTTTAAGTTTAGCATCAAGTTAAAACGTAAAAAGTTGGTGACATAATTTATAAAACGAAGAAGATAAAAGAGCTAGTAGAAAATTACAGATATCGAGTTTATTGAGTGTGTTATTATTTCTTGTATTTTTGAAATTTTAAACTTACCTAAATTTAAGTGCAGTTTATTAAGACATAGTCTGGAATGAAAAAAACATAAACAGTATTATATTATTATTATATTATTAATTAGAAAAACTAACGGCCTTGTTCATAACAAAAAGTTAGCCACAGTTTATACACTACGTACAACGAGCTGCTAACTGGAATACCGATTAAGCTTGGGAGCTCGTTGGCACAGAGTTTATTCATAAGAAACTTTTATCCGTCTGCCAACTTTTCATAAATCAGCTCTGAAATTGTATGATACCCATAAAATATGCAACCATTTTTTGTATATAATCCCTAATTTTGACATTTTTGTTTTTCCATCGATACTAACAATTTTTAAAATTGAAAAATATATAAATAACAATATAATTTTTATTAAAATGGAAAAGCAACGCAAACGATCTGTAAATTGGGAACAGGATGAAAAGGTAGGTAAAAAAATATTGGTAATGTAAAACAACAACATATAAAAGCTGTCTTTCACAAGTTGGCAAACGTTTGGCAGCTCGTTAACAAGAGTTTAGCCAGAGTTTGGCATGAGTGTTATGAATAAACTTAATGCTAACTTTATGCCAACTTTTTGTTATGAATAAGGCCGTAAGTATTTAATGGGCCAAAGACAACATGGGACTTAAATATTTAATAAGATTTTCACTTGTATATTTTTTAAGATTTTAAAATAAAAATTTTTACACTAAATATGAAATATAAGGTCACTTTAATTAACCCGCTTTCAGCTTTTTAATGATGGTCTCGTTTTAAAATATTTTTCATAAAATCTCTCCAAATTTGTGGCTGTATTCCTGGGTATTATGTAACAATTTTCGCTTTATGCTTAAGGATGGTCTCGAGCTTTTTCACACATACTCGCTCCCTCGTATAATCCCAAAGGCAATTGTCGAGTGCTGACAATCTTAGCCTACCCAGTAACAAAATCCATTTATTTATTTAAAGATTTAGAACAAACATGAATGCATGAAACTAAATTTAGGCTATAGCAACGGGGCCATAAGCTAAATCGGTGATAAAATAAATTTCTGGAAATTTTTAAATTTTTAGAAATTATTCGCACTCCAAAACTTTGTCTTAAAACTGCCATTGAGGTTTGGGCAGTGGCTCCATCCAATGTTCCACTGTTTAATCATAAACCGTAACGGCTCGCCATTTTCGGTTTCAAATGTAATGCTACTAATATAGTAGTAAAATAAGAACTACTCCTAGTTAAGCAGATTGCCTTCTGGTAGATGTTCCTGGTTTTTCAGAAACACTTTGCTTTAGACCTTCAATATTTTTAGCAGTGCGAATTTTACGTGATTTACGGGTTTAAGGCAAATCTCTTACGATGCAAGTCCTAAATGCATATGAGAAAATGGCGCCAGTGTATGATGTGTTTGATGCTGTTTCTAAGTTTTCAAAATTTCAAAATATTAGTTTCTTATTTGTGGGTTTCGGAAGTGTGTTTGTCTTTTTTAGCAAGAAAAAATCTCTCCACATAATAGAAAAGTGTGAAAATTGGAAATGTTGCGACAGCTATGAAATGTTTTTTTTTGCTTCACGTCATCACGTGACTGGGTTGTCGATTGCTATGTATAGAACTTATTACCCTTAATTCGTTCAAGTTTTTATAGACCACCTTTTAAATAGTTTGAATAAATAAAACATCATAATTTTCAATTAAATATTTTTAGATAAACAAATTCACTGGCATCCCATAGACAACAATTTATCTCAAGTAAAAAAAAAAGTACGTAAAAAATTCCCTTTCAATCCAGAGGCAACTATAATTTCACAGTAAGATAAGAATCTCGGAGAGGACGTGAGTGGCCAATTTTCTTTATCGTAGCTATTGTTTGGGCATATTTATTGAAAACAAAAAATTTCTTTGGCAGACTAATTCCTGTCCTTAAGGATTTAATCTTATAACGGGGTACACAAAAAGTATTTGCCAATTGAAACAAGTAAGAGTGCTATATTCGGCAGTGCCGAATCTGTTACCACCCCTCAGCATCATGTACATATCATAGTATAGTTTTGATTTCAGATTTTATGTTATATGGCATTGTCTTTATTATTTCAGACGCTTATTATGGCGGCCATCTTGAATCCTACATCCTGCTGGTCAAGACCTTTCTTTTGATACCAATATTAGTAAAGTTAAGAAGCTTTATCAGCTTTCTTTTCGTTACAGGAACACTTTCTTTTAAATGGAAAAAATTATCTATGAAATTTTATTTATAAAAATACTTTTTTGGTCGCCCAAAACATTGTCATTTTCACCTGGAACAAATAGTCCTTTATTTTACAATTGTAGCTTCATAAAAGTAGAAAATACAAAAAGTACCATGAAAGTTAAAAAAAGTACTTTTTTGGTCGCCTATAACATTTTCAGTCTTACGTCGTATAAATAGCCACTAATTTCGAAATTCTAGCTTCGCGAACGTTGAAAATACAAAAAGTACCATAAAAATGATAAAAAGTACTTTTCTAATCGCATCTAACATTTTTAGTCTTCCTGATTTTACAATTCTAGCTACAGAAACTTAGAAAATACAAAAAGTACCATAAAATTATGGGTTTCCATATCAATGTAAAAATTCCAAGCTTAAAATGTTCAAAAATCTATGTAACAAAATATTTTAATAGACATGATTTGAAGTGAGTAATTCTATTTTTTTTTTTTTTTTTTGTATAAAGGTAATGATTTTCTAAAAAGTACCGAATTGTTATCCCGATTTTTTTCCCTTTCTATCTTGTTATTAATGTGTTTCAATTTTTACCAAAAGTTAAAGTTTTTTATATCTGGTGAAATCTCTATTACTTTTTTTTCCCAGTTGGCTCTGTAATTAGGAATTATACACATTTTCCGGCATTTCCCACCTTTTAGTATGTTTTTTGTCACTCTAAAAGCTTACAAAGACTTCATCTTAATAATTGTCCATATTCTATTAGGCAGTAATATTTTACAATTTTGTTTCATTGGATAATATTAAAAAAGTTGTTTTTAAAAAAATAACATAAACAGGGACAATTTTTGCCCTTTATACATGCGAATTTAAAAAAAGTGCCAAATCTTATAAGTATTTTTTCGCGTATTAACTATTATAGTTCAAATTTTTTCCTAGCTTGATGTGTTTGGAAGTTACATAGAGTACCAAAAAAGTACCAAATTATTATTTTTTTTTCCTTTAGGGGAAAAAAGGCCAGACACCTTTCAGATTAATTTTTGTGTAAATTGTAATACTTTATCAAGTTTATTTTTATAATTTTTAGTTTGACAGATATAAGGTTACCGATTTTACCCAGTTTTACCCTTTTTTACCCCCTTAAAGTACGAGTTTCCAAAAATCATTTCTTAGTGGAGCTACACATCGAAAGAGGAACCGATGATCCATATTTAATGTCTCTAGCTCTTCGCGTTTGGGCTGTGCGATGATGAATCAGTCAGTCATTCAGTCACGTTACTCTTTTATATATATTTACTAGACGCCCAGTACGTGCTTCGCTACGTATCAAGTAAAATAATAAAAAAAACTATATGCAGTAGGTCCAAATATACAAAATTACCGATTTTACCCGTTTTAAGCTCTTTTCCCTCTAAATTTCAAAATTGCAAATAAGTACAAAAATTCATTATATATTGTTTTAAGGAGGTTAAAACTACGTTTTTACTTTTTTCCTATTGCTATCCCTCTCAAAGATAAATGCTGTTCAAGAAGTACCAAAATTCAGTTTTTACCCGTTTTATCGCCTTAAAACTCAACATTTCCAAAAATTACCAGAATTCATTTCTTTCTGAATTTCTTCAATCCTAGGCAAGAAAAAACTGGTTATCATTTCACGATACCGAACACCATTGACTGTTTGCGCTTGACCCGCCTCATTTTCATAAAAAAAAGGTCCAATGATTCCTCCAGCCCAAAAACCACACCACACAGTGATACGTTGAAGATGCATTTGCTTCTCGTGAATCACTCGAGGATTTTCCTCACCCTAAATGCGACAATTCTGCCTATTGACGAAGCCATCAAGATGGAAATGGGATGATCGCAATTTGCGAACTGTAGGCGCAAAACTTTCACCATTTTGGTAAAACAATTTCACAATGAAAATGCGTTGTTCATTCATGTAGCGCTCCATTTTTACTAACCTCGTACCTTCTACTAGCAAACAATCACAATTGTTCAAATGGCAAACAATTACACTTCGAATGGCGCCAGATTTAAAAATTGCATTCTAGTTGGGACACCCGATATACATATTGATATAATATATATAGAAGATGTATTAAGTTGAGCATCATCAGCAAACATTACTGTGTTGAATAGCATTTTTGTTTAGAACAAACAATACTGTGGATTCAAAAATACGGTCCTAATTTTCTTGTACCGTGTTGATATTTGACAAATACAAAGTTAAATTTAGAAAAAAATTATATAAATATTATACATATGTATGTATGTACATGAGCCAAATTTAGTTATCCGTTAAGCAAATTTTTTTTATATTCAGCAAGAAAAAGAGGGCATTGGTTTCGAGTTTCTTATGACCGTTATATTTAAAATAAATCTTAAGCAGATCCACTGAAACAATATTCTACAAACAAGATATACGACTTTAAAAGAAATTCTTTAAACTTGGCCTGTACGTACACATGTATAAAATGATACGACAATAAATATGCTTCTTGTAAGTGAATATTGTCATTCAATTTTCTTTTCCTACTTATGTGTCAGTTGTCTTATTGTTAATTTTTTTCTCTATTTCTTTTCTTGTTCTCATCATCAGGATCCTCGACGGAATAAAGAAATATTGTGTTTTAAATACATACATACATACATACATACATGCATACATACATACATACATACATACATACATACATACATACATACATACATACATACATACATACATACATACATACATACATACATACATACATACATACATACATACATACATACATACATACATACATACATACATACATACATACATACATACATACATACATACATACATACATACATACATACATACATACATACATACATACATACATACATACATACATACCATCTTTCTTATATACATAAATAATTGTGTATTATTTTTTGTTGACTTGTTTTTGCAGATTTGGTTCCCTTGAGGATTCGGCAGTGACAGACAGAACCGATGACATGACAGTTACATCTTTTGATGGCTTGCAAAAATTTAAATACTCTTTTTTTAATAAATAAGAACAAAACTTTATGAATAAGTTACCAAACAAAATAAAAGACAAACATATGAAAAAGTTTAAAATATGTCAAATATATTAAAATTAATTTTCTGTGAGTGTGTGTGTGTGTGTGACGCAGAGAAAAAAACAACAACATTAAAAATATCATATATATACTTTTTTTAAATTTGAAATATGTAAATAAGTATGTATGTATGTGTGTATTTTAGAAGAGTAAGAAGCAAAAAATAAATGAAAAATTTAATTTAATTTGATTATTTTGGATGTGATATCTCTTATACTGTAACTCATAGCGAGTCGCTGAAGAATGCGAACTAATAAAAATTTTCTGCACTGTGGAGTTTTGATTAATTTTTTAAAGCTTTAGTATTTTACAAAAAAAAAATAATAATAATATTGTTAATTCTCTTTGGGTGTAGAGTATAAAGTATTTTGTATTATATGAAAGTATTATAAGCGGTGTTTTTCATTAGAACTAAAGAAATTCCGATAGGGATAATTATTTTTTATGTTATAAACTTTTTCTCAGTATTCTTTAGCAAATTACCATGCAAAGATTTAAACCATAACAAAGTTTACAAATCGCTAACCAAACTTTTAGCGAACTTCGTCAATTTACGGTGAACATCATCGTCAATCTGGGATAGTAATATGGATAAGATTTATCCCAACTGAGCTCTTACAGAAACGGTATTTAATAGAGATGAATGCGACAGACGACTCGACGCCTGAAAGGCAGGGGATGAAAAAGAAATATCTTTAGACGTTACAAATATTAACCCTGCTTTAAGGTTCAACAAAAAACAAAACAAAAAACAAATATTACGTTTAAGTAGCATCTTGGCACATGCCTTATTAATTAAAACAAGTAAGACCACTATATTCGGCTGTGCCGAATCTTTTATACCCACCACCAATTTTGTGTACATTTAAAGCACAATATTTATTATTTTGTTAATCATTATGGAATAATCTCTTTATAATAATATATGTATCACTTTCTTTGTAGAGGGTGGTTAAATTTTAAGGGCCCATGTTTAAGGTGAACTACACCTAGTTTTTAAACTTGTTTTCTGCATTTTATTTGACATTTCTCAATCTTAAACTTACTCAATTTGATCCGTGGAAAGATACGCAAATGAGCAACGCCTTAAAGTTATTCAGGTTTTTTATAAAAATGGGCATTCGAATCCAAATGCATTTTGTGCACTTCGTAATTCTTTTGATCATCATAATCGTTTAAATTCGTCCACAATCGGGAGAATTGTAAAAAATATTTAAATTTCTGCAAAACAATTCTGTATAAAATGTTAGAAAATCTGTGAATGCCTTCTTATTTCGTTGAATGGGAAGCATTGCTGTTTTTTGCGATAGTGTGGCAAAAGAGCAGTCAACCTCGACTAATCATCATGCCCAACAATTGAGCATCAACATTTTCATTGAAAATTTGGACCATCAGATAGAGGAGTGGCGCCAAGGGTGGGAGGGCCATTTGGCCGACATTTTGTTAAATACATAATTGAACCATACAAATATTATAATTACAAAAAGAAATAATAATAATATCCTAAATAATTTGTGTTTTATTTAAATTCAACATCGGTCCTTAAAATTTAACCACCCTCTGTAACTTGGATATGCTACTAAAATGCTTTTGTAAATGTAGTCTTTCAATGAAAGTGGGCGTTAAAGTAGGCGTGTCAATAAAGTTTCTGCTAATAAACACAACTTAGATATTTCAATATAGTCCTTTATTTTCCAAAAAACTTTGTCAATAGAGAAATTACATGAATTTAAGATAAACCGTTATATGGGAGGTAGGCGTTAAAGTGGGCGTGTCACCTAAACTTTTTGGCACAACAATTTCATTGATTAGAAGAATATACGTAGCAAATTTGATCATCATACCTCTAATTTTGGCGGTTTTATGAGCTTTTGAGTTTCATTAACGGTAGATAACGTGAAAAGTGGGCGTTATAGTAGGCGTATCAAAGTCGTTTTTGCTAATGAGTAACACCTAGATGTTTCAATATAGCCCTTTATGATTCCAAAATCTATATTAGTAGAGAAATTATATGAATTTTGGGTAAAACGTTATATGGGAGGTGGGCGTAAAAGTGGGTGTGGCAGCTTGATTTTCTGGCACAGCAATGACATTACCTAGGGGGATATACCTAGCAAATTTGATCATCATACCTCTAATTTTGGCGGTTTTATGAGCTTTTAAATTTCATTAACGGTAGATAACGTGAAATGTGGGCGTTGTAGTAGGCGTGTCAAAGTTATTTTTGCGAATGAGTACAACTTAGGTGTTTCAATATAGCCCTTTATTATTCCAAAATCTTTATTAATAGCGAAATTATATGAATTTTAGGTAAAACGTTATATGGGAGGTGGGTGTATAAGTAGGCGTGGCACATTGATTTTCCGTTACAAAAAAGCGCCTCACCAAAAAGCAAAGTGTGCAAAATTTCAGAGTCGTACATCAAATTTTGTTGCTTTTATGACGTTTTTGTTTTTATATACCGAAAAATACACTGTGCGGTATAAATATTCGTACATCTTGATCGATAACTCCTCTCCTAATACATAGATTTAGATAATTTTCGGGGAAAAATATTGTTTTTGCTCAGGAAATATATATATTTGAAGTTTCGTGAGCCTACGTTAATGCGTTTGGACACAATTCCATTTTATTCGATGTTTGAAGGACACGGTTTTTTCGACCTACTCTTGCTTTTCGAGCTATAACTCTCTCCCTAATATTCCGATTTAGCCCATTTTCAATACCAAACAAACCTTGTCTATAAGAAAGATTCTGGCAAAATTTGAGCCCCCTAGCTTTTTCGGTGCGACCTCTATCGTGCTTTCAACAGACGGACAGACGGACGGACATAGCTAGATCGTCATCAAATCAAACCCTGATTCAGAATATATATACTTTATGGGGTGTGTTTCGATGTGTTACAAACGGAATGACAAAATGAATATACCCCCACCATTTTTTTGGTGGCGGGTATAAAAACATCCATCGAACTTTCTTCTTGCACGACCTTTTATAAATATTATTTAATCATAATATAATTTAATTAAAAGAAGTTCTAAGAATCATGTAGTCATAATGACTGAAAAGTATGGAATTGATATCTGAGAAGCGGGTGTTAAATAATTCGTGTCAAAGAAATTTCTGCTAATGGAATCAAAATAGCCGAGAAAAAAAAACATGCAAAAAAAGTGAATGCATGAGTTCAACCCATAATGGAGTGAATCAATTTAGGTGAAACATTAATGATTTTTACATTAACGTGTCATTGGAGAGCATGTGTTTACATGAATAAATGAGCAAAATTCACCTCATTCTAATGAGTGAACAGAACGCATGCACAGTAGATGAAAGGAAACCCATGTTTCATAAATTAATAATGTTTAGTTACATGAATTGTTTAAGATTTTTCGCCATGCATTGGCTTGTATTTTGAAGCAAATAGTTAAAGAATAACTATTTAGAAATTGAAGAGGGAAACCGTAATGCTTCCTATTGCATCATATGTTGAATTGAAAAGTGTTTAAATTTTATTCACATTGAACTAGTACAAATTTTTTTGCTGGGATATATTGACATAAGGAAATCAAACTAGTTTAAGAGAAATCGTTATATCGGAGGTAGGCGCTTAAGTGAGAGGATCAACTTAATTTTCTGTTCTTACCACAATTAACTAAAACTCTATATACATCTAATTATGCCGGTTTCGCGACGTTTTAAATTGTATTAATAATAAAATATTCCATGCAGGAGTTGTAGGCATTAAAGTAGGCGTGTTGCACTTATTTCTGGTATTGATCTCTTTTTAGATTTTAAAACTGGGATATCATAACTATTTTTAGTCTTCTTTCATAGATAATTAATATGAATTTAGGATAAAGCGTGTCGCCTTTATTTTCCGTTATAACCGCAACATAAACCAAAAACCTTTATTTGTAAGACTTCAGATTCGTATATCTAATTCTATCGGTTTTATAACGATTTTAATTTTAATAATACTAAAAAGACACTGTGTGGTGTACATTTTCGAATATTTTGATCTACAACTCATTTCGTAATATACGGATTTGAAAAAGTTTTGCTGGAGGTATAATTGCAAAATTGGATCATTCTACGTTAAGAAGCACTTACATTTTACTCGATGCCCGAAAGGCATTTTTCATGACCTAATCTTACACTGCATGTATCACCCAACATTACTTCCCCGTATATATTTTTATACCCACCACCAAAAAAATGGTGGGGGTATATTCATTTTGTCATTCCGTTTGTAACACATCGAAATATCCATTTTAGACCCCATAAAGTATATACATTCTGAATCAGGGTTTGATTTGATGACGATCTAGCTATGTCCGTCAGTCTGTCCGTCTGTCCGTCTGTTGAAAGCACGATAGAGGTCGCACCGAAAAAGCTAGACAAGGTTTGTTTGGTATTGAAAATGGGCTAAATCGGAATATTAGGAAAAGAGTTATAGCTCGAAAAGCAGGAGTAGGTCGAAAAAACCGTGTCCTCCGAACATCGAATAAAATGGAATTGTGTCCAAACGCATTAACATAGACTCATGAAACTTCGAATATATATTTCCTGAGTAAAAACAATATTTTTCCCCGAAAATTATCTAAATCTATGCATAAGGAGAGGAGTTATCGATTAAAATGTATGAAAATTTATACCGCACTGTGTATTTTTCGGTATATTTAAAAACAAAAACGTCATAAAAGGACAAAATTGGATGTACGACTCTGAAATTTTGCACACTTCATTTTTCGGTGAAACGCTTTTTTTTAACGGAAAATCAATGTGCCACGCCCACTTTTACGCCCACCTCCCATATAACGTTTTACCCAAAATTCATATAATTTCTCTATTAATATAGATTTTGGAATAATAAAGGACTACATTAAAACATATAGGTTGTAGTCATTAGCAAAAACAACTTTGACACGCCTACTATAACGCCCACTTTTCACGTTATCTACCGTTAATGAAATTTAAAAGCTCATAAAACCGCCAAAATTAGAGGTATGATGATAAACTTTTCTATGTATATCCCCCTAGGCAATGTCATTACTGTGCCAGAAAATTAAGGTGCCACACCCACTTTTACGCCCACCTCCCATATAACGTTTAACCTAAAACTCATATAATTTCTCTATTAATAAAGATTTTGGAATAATAAAGGGCTATATTGAATCATCTAAGTTGTACTCATTCGCAAAAACAACTTCGACACGCCTACTATAACGCCCACTTTTCACGTTATCAATCGTTAATGAAATTTAAAAGCTCATAAAACCGCCAAAATTAGAGGTACAATGGTCAAATTTGCTACGTATATCCCTCTAGGCAATGTCATTACTGTGCCAAAAAAATTAGGTGCCACACCCACTTTTACGCCCACCTCCCATATAACGGTTTAACTGAAATTCATATAATATCTCTATTATTAAAGATTTTGGAATAACAAAGGACTATATTGAAATACCTTTGTTGTACTCATTAGCAAAAACAACTTTGACACGCCTACTATAACGCCCACTTTTCACGTTATCTACCGTTAGTGAAATTTAAAAGCTCATAAAACCGACAAAATTAGAGGTATGATGATGAAATTTGCTACATACATCCTGCTAATCAATGTAATTGTTGTGCCAAAAAATTTAGGTGACACGTCCACTTCATGTAATTTCTCTATTGACAAAGTTTTTGGGAAAATAAAAGACTATATTGAAATATCTAAGTTGTATTTATTAGCAGAAACTTTATTGACACGCCTACTTTAACGCCCACTTTCATTGAAAGACTATATTAACAAAAGCATTTTAGTAGCATATCGAAGTTATAAAGGGTGGTTAAATTTTAAGGACCGATGTTGAATTTAAATAAAACACAAATTATTTAGGATATTATTATTATTTCTTTTTGTGATGATGATATTTGTATGGTTCAATTATGTATTTAACAAAATATCGGCCAAATGGCCCCCCCCACATCCTTGGCGCCACTCCTCTATCTGATGGTCCAAATTTTCAATGACAATGTTGATGCTCAATTGTTGGGCATGATGATGAGTCGAGGTTGACTGCTCTTTTACCACACTATGGCAAAAACCAGCAGTGGTTCCCATTCAACGAACTAAGAAGGCATTCACAGATTTTCTGACATTTTATACAGACCTGTTTTGCAGAAATTTAAATATTTTTCACAATTCTCCCGATTGTGGACGAATTTAAATGATTATGTTGATCAAAAGAATTACGAAGTGCACAAAATGCATTTTGATTTGAAAGCCCATTTTTATAAAAAACCTGAATAACTTTAAAGCGTTGTTCATTTGCGTATCTTTCCACGGATCAAATTGAGTAAGAATCGTCAAATGAAATGCAGAAAACAAATTTAAAGACTATGTGTAGTTCACCTTCAACATGGGCCCTTAAAATTTAACCACCCTCTACAAAGAAAGTGATACATATTTTATTATAAAGAGATTATTCCATAATGATTAACAAAATAATAAATATTGTGCTTTAAATGTACACAAAATTGATGGTGGGTATAAAAGATTCCGCACAGCCGAATATAGTGCTCTTACTTGTTTTTATTTAAATAATTCTGGTCGCACATCTGACTCGAAACTTCTTGCTTAGTCAGTTCAAAAATAACATTCAAGACACACACAATTATTAAAGTTCAGGAATAACTTTTAACTTCAACTCGTTTAGGGTTATTTATCGGTAACAGAAGAATATTGTTAAGTTACCCTCCTATTCGATCATCTGTGTGACACATGCTATAACTCGCTTCGTATTCACAAATATTATTAAACAATACCAAACATTTTCAATGTTTAGAAAATATTCAGGAAGATTTTCTTTACCCTAGTTTTTATGTTAGAGTTCTATCGTACATTCAACGGACGGACAGGGTTACATCATTCTAACATGAGACCAGGACTCATAAGGTAAAAAATTTATGGGTCCAAAGTGAATATTTGGATGTGTTACAAGCAGTGGTGTGTAAAAAAAAACATCGTATTTATGGCATTATATGTGGAGTTTGCACTTCTGCTTATACATTTATTATGATTATCACTAAAGTAATCGTGAAATCAATGCTCTATATATTTATATCACTAATTCATTTCGGAAATTTAAAAATAATAGCTAAAGCAACAAAATTCTATATTTTTCTCTAAAATCACTGAATTAAAAAAACATCTTCAGTTTGAAAGTAAATCCAAATTGAAGAAAGAGAAAAATAAAACAATAATACATCTATTCAACGGGATCAAAACTCTTACTCTCTCTTTCTCTCTCTCTCTCAATTAGTATAAACACGCATTACTTCGTTAACTTCTTGTTTTATTACATATATGTTTGAATATGTCTAAGTAGCAACCTTAAACGCTTATAACTCTTAAAATACTTAACAGGTTTTAATATTCAAGGAAATTGTTTTCAAATGATAAATTTTCATAAATACTGTATGATTTTCTTTAATACAAAAACACTTTATTACCTCTTTTGTTGGTTCTTAAATTTTTAAAAAATATAATTAGGCACGTACAGGGTGGGCTGGTGATTCTTTTGGTGTTAAAAAAGTAATAATTTTTAAACCATATCTATTATTAACCGGCTCTTCGTTTGCGGTTACAGCACTTCGTTCTTATTTTCGAAGAAGTAAGGCTCATTAATATTTCCAAATATAATACCCTCTATTCTACAGCAGTGCCAGGATAAAGGTTTTACTCTCATTTTAAAGATTTTTGAATCAAAATAAGACTTGAAGATATTTTTCCCAAAATTTTCCCAATTTTCCGAGATTGCACCCTAACATGGAAAACATGTGCAACTCAAATTTTAGTTAGTTTAAAATATTTTTATATTATACATATTACAAGTGAAAGAAAGTTATTTTTTTTTTTCTAGAAAATTAGGATTTTTATTTCGACATTTGAAGGCAGGTATACTAGGCATCTAATTTAGTGCAAAGATGCTATTTAATTGAAAATGAGCTTCATCACCTTTAATAAAATTTTTAATAATGTTGATTTCATTTCTGGCGAACTGTTGAAACTTAACTGTAAAATTTAAACGTTCCCTTTGGAAAATGCTTAACCCTTTAAACGATTTAAGCATGAACTTAAAATTTGGATGATGGAGGAACATGTCTGAAAACGGTAAAATACTGAGGACGGTAAAGTGACAAACATACTATGGGGTAACCCAAATTTTAAGAAGTCGAAAGAAAATCTAAAACTGAATAGGTCACTAGTCAGAAGACTAACTAGAGTAATAACAGATTACATGTAGTTGAGAACTCATCTAGCTCGCATGAGATTGTCGGAGGAAACGACATGTAGAACATACGAGGTAGAGGACCAGTCCTTAGAACACTACCTTTGTCATTGTTCTGCGATTTGGCGTATAAGATGAAAAAATTTCGACATGGATACTATTCCGAGCTGGAGATCCATAAGGAATTACATTGAGCAAACTGAGTTCCTAAAATAGTCGATTTTATGAAGGAAATAGGATAATGGTTGTTATTAGAGAAAATTTTGTTTCCACATATAGCGCACAACATGCCAATTGGACATGTATGTACCTGTAATGGGTTTGGGCTTTTAATGCCCCTCCTTTTCAACCTAACCTAGCCTACCGTTGCCCAAAATTGCGAAAATAACAAGCAAGCACTTTCCAGCTGTGCAGAACACCCTCTGGTAGATGCTTATTTTCTTTACACGTTAAATATTTTCCACAGTGCGTGGTTTACGGGTTATGGTCTCTGTGTTAAAATAGTTGATCCCTGATCTATTTTAAATTGTATTATTCTGGATCTTTGCTCACTTGTGAATCTGTCCATTATTTACTCTGAAATCTGTGCATATTTTAATCGTAAAAATTAACAAGTAAGGGCACTATATTCAGCTGTGCCGAATCTTTTATACCCACCACCAATTTTGTGTACATTTAAAGCACAATATTTATTATTTTGTTAATCATTATGGAATAATCTCTTTATAATAAAATATGTATCACTTTCTTTGGTGGATGGTTCAATTTTAAGGGCCCATGTTGAAGGTGAACTACACCTAGTCTTTAAATTTGTTTTCTGCATTTCACTTGACATTTCTCAATCTCAAACTTACTCAATTTGATCCGTGGAAAAATACGCAAATGAGCAACGCTTTAAAGTTATTCAGGTTTTTTTATAAAAATGGGCGTTCAAATCAAAATGCATTTTGTGCACTTCGTAATTCTTTTGATCAACATAATCGTTCAAATTCGTCCACAATCGGGAGAATTGTAAAAATATTTAAATTTCTGCAAAACAGGTCTGTAAAAAATGTTAGAAAATCTGTGAATGCCTTCTTAGTTCGTTGAATGGGAACCATTGCTGTTTTTTGTGATAGTGTGGCAAAAGAGCAGTCAACCTCTACTCATCATCATGCCCAACAATTGAGCATCAACATTGTCATTGAAAATTTGGACCATCAGATAGAGGAGTGGCGCCAAGGATGTGGGGGGGGGCCATTTGGCCGATATTTTGTTAAATACATAATTGAACCATACAAATATCATCATCACAAAAAGAAATAATAATAATATCCTAAATAATTTGTGTTTTATTTAAATTCAACATCGGTCCTTAAAATTTAACCACCCTTTATAACTTCTATATGCTAATAAAATGCTTTTGTAAATGTAGTCTTTTAATGAAAGTGGGTGTTAAAGTAGGCGTGTCAATAAAGTTTCTGCTAATAAATACAACTTAGATATTTCAATATAGTCCTTTATTTTAACAAAAACTTTGTCAATAGAGAAATTACATGAATTTAAGATAAACCGTTATATGGGAGGTAGGCGTTAAAGTGGGCGTGTCACCTAAACTAAACTCTGAAAGTAGCTTAAACATTTCTTTCTGGATCATTCTTGGGTTCTCTGTCGACCTGTATATACCTAAAAATTGTTAAGCAAATAATAAATTATTCATAAGAAATTATTATTATATTCTATTGCAAACGTTGCTTTTGAAAGTTTCCAACTGTTTTTAGTATTGGAAATAAGTGCTTGTGTAGGAAATATAAATTTAGTGTATATTGTTTTTGTGGTGTTGCAAACTTTACTACATATTCTAGACTTGCAAGATTTGCAACATTTGCATGATCTGTTTACAACGAAGGGTGATTTCCGCTATTGTTGTTAGTTGAGCAACAACGACTATAAGGGGCGATAATACAATTTGCACGCTTATCCTGCGGCTTCAAAGGATGGAACAAGAATAACTTCAAAATTATAATAAATTATACTTAACAAATAATACAAGCAACATTTTCAAGTCAATGTGCTAAGTTTACGTACATAAAAGAATTTTTATACCCGCCAGCAAAAAAATGGTGGGTTATAATTATTTTGTCATTCTAAAATATCCATTTTAGACTCCATAAAATATATATTTTCTTAATCGTAATATATTTTATTACGATCTGTAATTAATTTTATTACAGTCTGTCCGTCTGTCCAACTGTTGAAAGCGCGATAGAGGTCGGACCGAAACAGATAGGGGCTCAATTTTGCCAGAATATTTTTGATACACGAGTCTGGTATTGAAAATGGGCTAAATCGGAATATAAGGAAGATAGTTATAGCTCGTAATACAAAAGTAGGTAAAAAACACTGTATCCTTCCAGCATCGAATAAAATGCAATTATGTCTAAACGCACTAACGTAGAGCCATGAAATTTCGAAAGTAAAAAAATTATTTCCTCGAAAATGGCCTAAATCTTTGAATTAGGAAGGCAGTTACAGATCAGAATATACGAGAATTTTATTGTATTTTTCGTTTTATTCAAAATATAAAACGTAATACAACTGCCAAATTGAATGTATGATCCTAAAATTTTGCAAACATCGCTTTTTAGTCAAAGGCTTTGTACTAACGGAAAATAAATGTGACACGACCACTTTTACGTTCACCTCCCCTATTAAGGTTTAACTAAAATTCATATAATTTCTCTATTAATAAAGATTTTGGAAGAATAAAAGACTATATTGAAATATCTATCCTGTAGTTATCAGCAAAAACTACTTCGTAATCTACTGTTAATGAAATTTAAAAACTCATAAAAGCGACAAAATAAAAGATATGATGATTAAATTTCGTACATATAGCTCTCTCGTCAATGTCATAGCTGAACCGAAAAATGAAGTTGACGCGCCCACTTTAGCGCCTACCTTCCACACAGCGTTTTATCGTAAAATCATATAATTTCTTTGTGGGCAAAGCTTTTTGAAATACCTAAGCAGAAACTATATTGGCATGCCTTCTTTAACGCCCCCTTTCATTAAAAGACTTAATTTACGAAAATATTGTACTAGCATATCGAAGTTAGAGTGAGAAAGTGATGCATACTTTAGTATTAATAGATTACTCGATAGCGATTACTGTTAATAACAAAATAATAAATTCTGTACTATAAAAAAACATCAAATTGGTGGTGGGTGTAAAAAATAATATAGTGCTCTAACTTGTTTTTATACAAATAAAACTTTTTTTGAATTTAAATTAATTTCCGAAAAATCGTAAATTTCTAGCGTAAATTTCGTCAAATGAAATACGAGAAGACTTGTATTTCGTATTTTGAGCCAGCCCAGTGAACATAGTACATATGCCAAATTCTTTAAGCTTCTACTTAATTTTTGGGCATCAAGACAACTCACAAGTTAAATTTTACTATAAATCAAAAGCTTTTGACTAAAAGAACACAATACATCTTCGAAAAGTTCTTAAGTTATGATAGCATTCAAGACAAAAATGGCGATTAAAGTAAATTATTTTCAGTAATTCAATATGGGTGCACATTGAAATACATTGCTAGACAATTAGAATACATTAAACCATAAAAAATAATTCCAAATTTCAGATGGCCACCACCACATAATGATGGATTTTATATTTTTTTTTCAACAACATTACGATTTGGTATAAGTGTGATCAATAACGTTTAATAATAAAGTTATTTTTTGTGGTTTTCGAATACCTAACATGCTACATATTGGTGACTTGTATACAAGATTTGGCACGACCGAAAAAATATTGCCACTTATTTTGCTTTGTTCTTGAGCCTTGAAAAAAACTCTCTTATTTTCAGTCTTTTATTGCAGTCAATGTATTTCATATCATGAAGTTAAAATAGCAAACATTTTGATGTTCTAGTAACCATTTTTTATTGATATTATTATTATTATTTTTTTTTTGTGAATATTTTCATAATTTCTTTCATTGTTCCTGCCATTAAGCAAAAATTGTTGAAAATACAGAAAATATACATCAGTAAACATTTAATCGTATTTCCTAATTAACTTGGCATTTTTCTGTATAGAAATTATTATCGGTATAACGTTTCCATCTAATCTATTTGTTCTTGTATCTATAATTCCTGTATTCTTTTCACGTTCCTGTTTATACGGATTAATTTTGTGGCAAATAATTATTAATACGAACACAATATAAAATTTGTTATTTATTATAAAAAGTAATCATGAAAGAAAGTTGAATACAATGAAATAAAACATAAGTAAAGCCAAAACTTTATTTTTTCCAGCTTGAGGAACATTATTAAGATTATTTAAGATTTTTGTAATTTGTTTTTGTTCTTTAGGAAAAAGGCTAACATGTGAGTGCTATCAAATACATTGTATATGTATTAGGGTCTGCAGCAAAAATCACCATTGAATAAAAATTAGTATTGAGATTTTGACGCGCTAAATTCAGATCCGCTTTCCACTTTTTTTCCAATCGGGCTCAGATTTTTTAGCCCAAAACAAGGCGGTTTTGCTGATACATTTCATCATAACATGACTTGACTTTTGTTTTCAAAACGTCATTAAAAAATTATTATGGTAAAAATTTTTTTTGCAGACCAATGTTATTCGACTTTATCCAAAAACCGGCTTTGAGCTTAATAGTAGTAGGACTTTTATTAAATTTGAAAAAATCTATAACTACATATTCAATTATACAATTCAATCATAGTATATTACGAGTGTGATTACCACAACTATATTTTTTTTGCGTGTACGTATATGAAAATGAACTTGTGTACCTTAGTCACGCCATAACTAGAGAACGTCCAGACATGATTAGAAAATTTTTTCTTACAATAATCCTCCAAGCTCAGTACTGGTTATTACGGACAGTTTTCTAAAAACTTCCATACAAACCCAACAATTTGTGTAGCATATCCAGGTAACGGCCAGATCGATTTGGATATTTGTTTTTAATAATCCATGAAGCACACATAATTTTTAAACTATAGTAATGATAGGTATAACAGAAATCTGGACATGCGACACATACTGTTTGCTTTGTATGGGAGATGTGATACTGATATCGTATTTAAACAAAATAGCCTTAAGAACCTTACTTGTTTTTTATAGGATAAATGCGTGCAGAGGTCCTTAAATCGGCCCAGGTCCGCTAGTTATTTAAAAATATAGCAATGCTCAAATTAAAAACATCATTACTTATTATTCAAAGCCAAATGATATAAATAATAAAATATCTATGAACTTATAGTTCAATTAACGCTAGCAATAAAACTTCAGTTCCGTTGCTAGTTGCAACATAAGTTATTCCAGAAGGCAACTGGACACTTAAAGTAGTAAACTTTTTTGTTAGGAGGTATACATATGTAAATTCATTTCGCTCCCATAAGGAGCGTAGGGCAAAGTAAACTACTTTTGTTTATATATTTATTTATTTTACTAAATTATATGGTAATTTATTTGAGACCTTATGCTACAAACAGCAATGAGGGTAACGTTTTATGTTTTAATGTGGAAATTTAAAATTTTATGACATAATCAGAATCAAAAGTTAGAAAATTTATTTTTTAAATAAACATTAACAAAAAAAATTATTAACTCATTAAGTGTTTTTTAAAACTATGAGTTTTTTTTATAGGTTTTTGTTCTTCTTGAAATTTCAAAGTTGGCAACCCTGATTTTTTTTACTAAATATCTAGTAAAAACGTTTGAAAATATATAGAGATTTGTTTTATTTCAATGGTACTAGAATGAGCTTTGAGCTCATGGAATCAAACAGTCTTCGGTACGGTTTGAAAATACAAAAGCTTTTTACTAGCAACTCTGTGGGCACATGAAGAAAGGTTAGTTTTATTCTTAACATACTTATAATATTGATTGTAAATATTTATTGCATATGATAAACTCTACCTTATTGTCTGGAAAACCAGAAACAATAACAAAATTTAATATATATAAATTAAGTTGTTGTCACTATTTTTCAATGCTTTCAAAACATCAATCCTTTTAATATATTTATTTATAATATAATTTTTTACTAATCAAAAGTCTGCTAAAAGTCGTAGATAATATTTAAAATATTTAAAAGCACTGATTTGTATTAGACAGAAATTAAGTAACGCATTAAAAATACGAAAAAGTTTCTGGGGCGGGATCGGCAATATAAATGTTTTATACAGGGTGTCCGCCGGGAAAATATACTACTTCGTTTTGCCGCAATTCGGTGAATCAACGTGTTTTAATCGTTGAAACATTCTATCAAAATTAATCATCAATTACGGTGACGATAAAAAAGTTACGTGAAATTTTTGGGAGAAATAGCGTGCCAACAAGATGCAATATTTATCATGTAGTCAATGATTTTGAAAAAGAGGGACTGTAGCTGATAGGCCCAAGCATGGACACAACGTACTACAAGATCGGTTGAAGACATTACTGCTGTTCAAGAAAGTGTTCAAAATAATCCATCAATCTCAATTCGACGCCATGGTCAGGAGCTTTCAAAAAGTAAGATTGGCCACAATTTTGCAGAAAGATTTGCATTTGTTTCCATTAAAGATTTTGTTGACACAAAAGTTTCTTTCAGAAGACCATTTTATCCGCCGTACATATGCCAATAGGCTGTTACAGCTTGCCCATGAAAACCCCGATTTTAATGAAAAAATCATAATGAGTGACGAGTCACATTTTCATTTGAGCGGATAAATATATGAATAAGCAAATAGTCGATTCTGGGCAATGGAAAACAGTGACAGCCTGGTGTGCAATTTAGTCAGGATGAAACATTTGACCTTTCTTCTTTGATACTGAAAATGGCATAACAGTAGCTGTCAATGGGGAGCGATATCGTAATACGATTGAAAACTTTTTAACGCTTTAACTGCATGCTTCGGGCTCGACTATTTAATATGCGGTTTCAACAAGGCGGTGTTATAACGCATACAGCCTGGATTACAATGGAATTACTGCGAGACCCCTTTCCACAACAAGTTTTTTCTTGGGATAGTGATGTTAATTGGCCTCCACGGTCGCCTGATTTGACTGGTCCGGACTTCTTTTTGTGGGGATATTTGAAAAGGAAGCAACTACGTTTAAAGTAGCAAACAGCTGTATCTGTGATTCCAGGTATTAACTGCTCCAAGAATCTGCAAAAATATTCCATTCTTTTGTTTTTATTGTCTTCTAGTGGATTTCTTCAAACTCGTCCACGTAGTTATCGATACCCTATATGTTAGTTTAGGTTGTTTTCTATGTGTCCAACAATAAAAAATGCGAAGTACTCAAAACTTAATTATCAGCAATTCATGCAAATTTCGATAGTGCTAAAGGAACAAAATTACAATATATTATCGATAGAAGCTCTTTTTTTGATACTTTTACCCCAAGATCTGTCGCAAATAAAAGAAGCTTTAATACAGGGTTTATCTATCTGTATGCCAAATCCAATTTAATTTAATTCCACTCAGCTGTGTGATTGACTTCTTTTTTCATTTATTTAAAAGTTACAAAAAGTACCATAAAAATGGAAAAAAAGGTGTCATGACTGGTTATTGTGATAAAAGGTTACCTGTGTCTTAATCTAGGTTGTTGTGTATCTGTGTCCCAATTTACATCCGTTTACATCCGTTTAGCCATTTTGTGTTGTGTGATTGAGTAGTAAAGATCCAAACATCTAAACGTTCAAGTATAGAAACATTTACATTTATCATACTGTCTGAATTGAGTTTTAGTTTTTTTATGTTATGAAATAAATTTTATTTTTATAGACTTTATTTGTATATGCAGATTTACTAACAACTTAAAAAATTATTATTATATGACCGCATTCCTATATAAAACACAGTAAAGTTTTCGGTTACTTGGTGCACACTTAAGAGTATTATGGTATATTGGCTAAACTGACTTTCCGACATATCGCCCAGACCAACAAAAAGCCAACTACTTTATTTATTAATTATATAACTATCATTTTGTATATTTATTTCAATTGAAGATTATTTTGTTTTTCATTACTTTTCATCACAGTGTCAGGATTGCATTCTTAATGAAACCGATTTGAGGCATATCGATGGGATGATTTCAAAGTATGTGAAAGACAGAGGAGAAAATAATGTTTGTAATTTATAAATATACATACAAATATAGACCGGGATTACATATAGATTATTTTCTCGTTTAACGACTGATTTTCACTATTATAATGATGCTCATTTCCAATCGTTTCATAAATAGGACATGGCCATGGCTATAAATAAATGTGTTTTGTATTTCCTTTATAAACTCTGCAACCATTAAAAAATATCATAAAACACTGTTTTAATGTTTTAAAATTACGCTGTTATATTTTGATGGCTTAAAAAGTAAATAATTGTTTGCATTTAAAAATTAAAATTAAAGAAGCTGTCATAAAAATGACGACTAGTAGAAACAATGCAGATTACTACAATCGTTCGTATCTAATCTTAAATACTCATCGCTAATAGCCTAACTTCTATGATAAGCCATTTTTTATTTTAAATATTTTCAAACTATTTTACTGTAGTGTACTAGTCATGCCTTTTGATATATATACTAAAGGGTTTTAGGCGGAAAAATTTTTAACGAGTAGATTTGACCCATATATCCGTCATTGTCAATAGGAGCCCATCTTAGATTTAAATTTTTCCAGGCTATTCTTTTAAACTAATCTCCTACAGTAGATATAAATATTGTAGAGTTGATGTCGATACATATTTAAATACTAAATTTGACTCATATACAAATTCTTTTCCGCCATTCTCCGCACTCTTTGGAGGGGGCAAACAAAATTCTGTACAGGTAAACGCTGTGTCGACCACGTTAACAGCTTCCGAATTATTGTGGAATAGTCAGTCTTTGAAACCTTTAATCACTTTACAATTTGTAATGCACTGGAATGCAAAGGTGTTCCAACCAGGTGATATGCCTTATAAATGATCTGTACAACAATGCTTCTTCTTGAATACTGCACTTGAGAGAAAAACAAGTAAGAGCGCTATATTCGGCATTGCCGAATCTTATATACCCTTCACAACGTGTAGTCATGCAATAACAGTGGTTTGTGTCACCATTCATCCTATCTGAAATACGTACAAACATATAAAAAACATACATATATAAAAACATCCCATTGTAAAATTATTAATTTACGTATGTTAAAAAAAAATAAAAAAAAAATTTTTAAAAAATTAAAAAAAAAAAATAAAAAAAAAATTTAAAAAAAAATTTAAAAAAAAAATTTTAAAAAAATAATTAAAATATATATAATAAATATAAAACAAAAACAAAATTAAAAAAATAAATAAAAAAAATTAACAAAAAAATATTAATAAAAAAATATAAATAATATATTAAATAAAAAATTAAAAAAAATATATAAAAAAAAATTTTTTTTGGCTCAGCTGGGATTCGATGCCACGTTTTTTCTAACCAGTATACACGTTTGTATTTATGTATGTATGTTGTTGTTGTAATGTTGTTTTTGTGAAAAAAAATCGAGGTGGTCGTCGGTTTTTGCTTATATCTCAGTTGTTTATGTACCGATGTTTATGATTTTTCAATACTGATCTACTCCCAAATATTGCTGATATTTTAACACCTCACCCGGGTCCAAGCGATGTCGGGGGGCTTCAAAAAGTTGATTTCAACATACACATGGACAGACAGACAGACTGACAGAGCTTAATCAGCTCCCCTATTCATCAGCTTTCAGAAAATATATACTTTATGGGGTCGGAAATAAAAATTGTAGAAATTTCACACGGAATGACAAACCTATATATACCCTTTTTCACTGTGTGAAGGGTATAAAAACTGACGAACACAACAGCGATGTGTATTACCACTACTGCTACTAAACTGCGTCCTTGTCTTGGTGATGAAAAGGCTATTAATGCGATTACAGGATTATCGTTAGATCTGCAGGATATTTAGGAAGATCTTTGCAATCAAAACTGATGAATGTTAGTGAAATAAACCTAAGATAAACATTTGCAAACCAAAAATATTGGGAATAAATTCCAACATTTAGCAAAATTTCATATTAAATGGCCAACATTTCGTTGAAGTAATTACTTTTTGCTACTAAAGCAGAATATTTGACAAATCTGGTAGCTCAAAACCTGACTCCACTAAACAAATTGTCAAGGTCCTACAATCCTTCGAGCAACTGAAACCTTTTTGGAACTCGACATTCATATCGATGAAAACAAAGATAAGCCCTTTTTAACCGTAACGTCAAATCCACGCTATTGTATGGGTGTTAAACTAGTAACGCTGCAATACGTGATATACAATCCATACAAGTTTTTATCGACAAGAGCTCACGGAATATTCTACGCATATTCTGGCGCACAACAAAATCCAACACTCGTTTGGGGGAAGTAAAAAACCATCGTCCCATATACTTATGTGGAAAAACGGTCGGTTTGCAGCAAACTACCAAAAATTTTCTTTGTTGAAAAAAAAGAAACGTTTCTACGTCATACCCTTATAACTAAAGGTGCTCTGATTGCATTGTATGTATGTGTGTATTATGTGTATTAAATATTCCTTTCTTTTAATAAACAAAATCTGAATGTTTTCACCAACCTAATTACTTGATTCTTTCAAAACGCTAACAAAATTCAGCTGCAATAAAATTTTATGCGCCATAAAATTGTGTAATAAATTTAATAAATCATGATCATAAACAAATAATGGAGTTTTGAAAAATGAGCAATAAAAATTTGAATAATTTTTCTTATTGATTTATAAAGTAATAATATTTATATTAATCTATTGCACCTACAAATATAAAATTGTTAACATTCCAGCAGCCCTTTTCTGTGCATAAAAGACCAAACATTCATACATTTATAGGATGGGGTTAATACACGCAGAGAAAAACCATTGTTACGACATGATCACAATAGTTATATGACGTACTTTAAGACAGTACTTCGTCGTCAAAAAAGTTATAGAGTAATGCTCTTAACATAGAGTGTACGGGTGTATATTGGTTAAACATTCAAGGAAAAATGTATACAATTTTCGTTTGTGGCCCCTTTAAGTATGCATTCTCTAAAAGCTTGTAACTAGGAAGTCGATTGCGAAGATCCCCCGACATCCCTCAAATTCGTGGTATTGAAACATTAGAAATATTCAGGAGCAGATTGGTATTGAAAATCATAAAATGTATTTCGTAAATGTCTGTGATTTATCATTAAATAATTTTTTATTTAAATAATTTTTCCGCCTTTAAAAAAAACTGTTTATAAATAATTTTTATATTGTTAGTTGTTTTTAATTGTTTATATTTTACCTGTAGAAGCAATGTGGCAGAAAATATTGAAATCAAATAAAATTTTTTTTATAAAAAATTGATCTCATTATTAATAAATAAAGCAACTTTTGACAAAAAAACAAATATCATAAACAACAGAGATATAAGCCGAAAACTAAGACAACTTTCATTTTTCACAACACATCCAGACAAACGTCGTATACGGGTAAGAGCGAACCTGACTTTGAATCCCGACTGAGGCAAAATTTATTATATATTATTTACGATGGTATGGTTTTAAACGGATAAAATCATTATAAAGAATTATAAAACACTTATATACGTATTTGATGTTAATGAAAAGGAAATTGCGTAAAAATTTATTACCCAATATTGATAACACGCGAAAGGGCTTGACCAGTAGAATACAGTAAGCCCTGAAAAAGTTGAAATCCAAGACTGCGTTCTAAACAAAATGGGTAAAATTATCAAAAATATGGTTTTCAAATGAAAGGCCTTGACTAATAGAATACAGTTCAATTAAATGAAATAACAAAGCAAAATGGCGTATAACATTAAATCAAAAATCTGACTAGTTAACGCTATGATCACTATACCATTGTTTAAGCTGATGAGGGGTATTACCATATTCGGTACGGCAGAATATCGGATTCTTACTTGTTTCATTTTACTTTAATATATGTGGGGGTATCTGTCAGGACCAATATGGCGTGGAGGGACAGAAGAGACTGCAGAGTGTCAAGGGCTTTATGACCCAAATTGAACTCAGCGGACTCTACGGTACGGCCACTACTGGGGTTTTCAGCCGTAGTCTTAAAAATTACTGCTGATAAAAACTATCTTCTTATATTAAAACAAACTGAGAAATAAGCACCAAAATATAACTCCTTCGATGTTTTTCCAAAAAATTAAAAACGATAATTAACTTTTTTCAGTTTCCAGATATTCGAGAGGCTTAAATTGGGTATCAAATTAAAAAGTTTGAATAATACAATATAGTTAACTATATAATATTTTCATTTAAGCATGGCGTTGAAAATAATAAAACAAATTGGCGTATAATATTAAACTTGAAATCTGGGCAAAGGTACGATGCACAGAGGAGTATTTGGCCTGAAAAGCTGGCCAATATTATTAAACGTGTTTTTTGAATTAAAATTTCTAGTTTGTTGATAGTTTTAGGTGTAGTATGATATAAGAAATCTAGTGGCAGATTTTTAAAAAATTACACTGAGCAAAAAAAGTACACTGCGCAAAAAAATTTTTTTTTGTCTCTGCTAGAAATAAAAGTATATGGACTATATTGATTCTTGATTAGCAAATGTTGATTTTAAAAGTTTAAACTCATTTTTAACAGACTGTATGTACATGCATACATATTATGATTTACGGTCAAATTAAAAAAAAAATTTTTTTTGCTCACAAATAACCTATTCAAGACATCTCGATTTGTATCGCTTCTGCTGAATTTCACGAATAATTCGTACGATATAATCGTAAGTGCTTATTTCTGGCCTCGGCAGCTTCTTCTGGCAACTGGATGGTAGCCTGATACCTGGGTATGTAAACTTATTTTTGTGCTAAATGCTTTTAATAATTATTCTTACTAGGTACGGTATATATTTTTTTTAACATATAATGTTTTGTAGAGCAGGTATATAAAAATATCCTTTATGAGGATGCGTGGGACATTCCCTTATAACTATTATCGATAATAAAGAATTTTTCAAATTTTTAATTATAGGCAGGTATTAACAATGTTAAGCGTTAAAAGTGATGTGAATAACAGTAGAAATCAATAATAATTAAAAATACATAAAAGTTTATGACGATATAAATGTATAAGAAAAAGTGCCTGATGAGCAAAAATAGAAGAAATGTAAAAATTTAAAAAAATCGTCAAAAATAATGGCGCAAACTTGCGCACACTTTTTTTCTTGTTTCTAAAATTAGAGGTTCCAAATTTTATTGTGGTATCAAACATAATTCGTAGAGATGCTAATCTCACTTTCAAAAACCTCTTCTTTTTCTTTTTTTTGCAAAAAAGTGTATAATTTTTTTTTAGCTTTTGAACGAATTGTTTCAACATATTTAAAATTTTTTTTCGTTTTTGAATAACTTTTGATTAAACTTTTCAGCGAAAAAAAAAAATTATTGTTAAACCTTTATTCGTTTGGCCACAAAACAAAATATCATATAAACATCCAGAAGCCGAAAAAAACATTTAAATCTCATATAATTTTCTTCACTTTCCTAACTTTAGCAGGGTCTCACAGCTACAAATCGCAACTAAAAGTCTTAAAAATTTACATTGTAATGTAAAATATTGTTGTCTGTCGAGCCGCGTACCTAGTTTTTAAGATTTCTTAAAATTCAGTTTTGCCTTTTTGGCCAGCTTTTGAGGCCAAATACTCTTCTGTGCGATGTGGTCTTTATACCTATGTACATGACGGTATAGAACTTATATTAATTTTTTGTTATTGAATTTAAACTAGATGCAATATTTAATGATTTTAAAGTTTCTGGTTTCTGTTTCTGAACTTTACGGTTCTAAGTCCTAATTTTTTTTTAATTTATTAATTAATCATAACAAAAAAACATTTTTTTTATTATATCACCTTAGAAATTATTAATAATTCTGGAAAATTTTTATTTTATTTGTATTATTTGCATTAATGACTTTAATAAGCCTTAAATTACCTCAATTGTATGTTTACTGTCCTTGTCAAACATAGTTTTCTCTTACTATCAATTAAACTGGTGTCAGTAACCACAATTGTGCAATGCGGTTAAATTTACGTGTTTAATTGTGGAATATTTTAAAAACATTTTTTTTATATTTACAGCAACGTACACATTAGAGGAAGAATTTTTAAAAATTTAAATTAACATAAAAAATTTTTACTAATTATTCAGGATATTCTCCCAATAGTTTTCAAAATTTTTGTTTTATTGGTCGTTGGGTTTAAAAGCTGGTCTATATGCATTTCACTGGTTGCTTATGCCAGATCATCAGTAGACCTTTTAAACCACAAAATTTATGAAAAAGTTCAAAATTGTTACAAGCTTTATTTAAAATTTTCATAAACAGTATGAGAATTTTAAATAAAACTAGAAACAAAAATAAAAACTTCCTCATAAACCCAACCAACAATTTTATTCATTTTTATTTTTTATTATTTATTTATTAAAAGGTCTACTGATGATCTGGCATAAGCAACCAGTGAAATGCATATAGACCAGCTTTTAAACCCAACAACCAATAAAACAAAAATTTTGAAAAATTTAAATTTTTTAAATAGTTAGTCAAGTTTTATATAAGTAAATACAGGGTTACTTTCATATCATAACTCATACAACATATGGGCACTTCTACAGAAATGTCAGCCGCAGCCAAAAAAAGCAAAGTCTAAAAAAGTACGTTGTTTTAACATATTTTTACAGTGAATCTATCAAATTTATGTAATATAAGCCAATTTTTCATTTTTTCATAACATATTTTGAAATATTCGAATGCAAAGTCAAACAAGTGCAAAAGTACTGACTTAATGAGAGACATTATGGACTGATATTTTTTCTTTAAAATATCGGTTAACACTTAAGGAATATAAGAAAATAAAAAAAAAGTAATAATGCGATTACCAATTACGGTAAATTTTGTTTTGATTTACCGTATTTTTTGATGTAGCGTGTGACATTGAAATAGAACATTTTTTATCAGTGAGTCGAAGGTATGTGTACAATGCGCATCAAATTTTAGTAGCAAACAAACACTATAATAGCGAATCTAATTAAAAAAAAAAAATCTGGAAAATAATCCGCGCTTTGTTCCTTTTACGTATTCAAATTTGTAGCGTGCGACATCAAAAGTGTATAATGTATAAATTCCAAATTATTTTTGTTTCTAAAATGTCTTTATTTGAATATGTAAATACAAAACAAACACAACTGAAAACGGTGGAAAAAAAAAAGGTTAAAAAATAAGGAAAGAATGCAGAAAGCTAGACAAACGTGGGGAGCACTGGCTGAAGGTAAGGAATATTAAATTCAAGAGAAACGAAAATATAATCGTAGCGGGAGAGGCGCAAAAAACTTTTAGAAAATGAAATGCCATACGCACGTCAAAGCAGGAAAAATATTAACGAGAAAAATTAAATTTTTTGTCCTGGACTATCCGTCTGAGGTTTAAAGTAAAGCTTCTGCAGGCTATTCTCATTAAATCTTGGAAATGTTCATCGGCAAGTCTGTTCTGGAAATTATCTTAGAAAATGCTGCTTCACAAACATTTGTATGTTGACCCAAACAAAGTGAGATGTTTCAAGGCAAATTTTTTTTTATTCCTGGTATTTATTAGCACAAACAAATTTTATTCAAAACTCTGGACAAGAAACTTTCTGTTTTTGGTGTTTTAGAATTGTATTTTCTCGATCATTTCCATCTAGAGAGAAGCTTTATTGCTCCCGAAAATATTTGCAGCTTCATTACACCATTCCTTCTCAGGATTCAGAGAGTAAATGTTACTGATGATGACGACAACATTTCCAATTTTCTTAAAAACTGCGAATCTGTTATCAACTTCCGATTTTAGATCCTCAATCAATGTCTTGTATTGGCCGACGTCAAGCTCGTTGTCATTGCAGATTTTTTTTAATTATTGAGGTGCAGGCATTCATTATTCAGATCAATGGTGAAAAGACCGAGTTTTCGCAAAAAGCTTTTTACTTCTTTTAGGAGCTCCCATACAAACTTTCCTTTGCCTTGAAGTTTAAGGTTCAGATCATTGTTGTGTTTAAAAATATCTGATAAGATAGCAATGGAAGTTACGTTTTACACCAAAGGCTGATGTCGAGACGAAAATATTTCTCATGAATTTGTTGTCACATAATCTAGAATATTTTGTATTGTTAAGACAACGTCCGCATAAAATAGGTCTACGGACCGGATTCGGACCGTGGTCCACTAGTTGGTGACCCTGCAGTAGTCTATCAAAAAACCAAAATCCAAGAATTCGAAATAAAATGGCGGATATTTGTGTTTGCCTCCTTTAACCCCACAATATTGGTATTTAATGAATGGGCTGGACTAGTAGAATACATTAAACTATTAAAAGGTGTAAAATAAAAGTTAGCGTCCAGAACAAAATGGCAGATAATTTTCTTTTTCTCTTAACCCAATCATTATCTGTATAAAATTAAATCGTTCTAATAGGAGAATACAGCTTAATATGAAAAAACTTTAAAAGCAAGCAAGGCACCGTAAATAAAAATTGTATTTATAGTGTATGTCATTAGATGTAAAATCTAGGCTAAACTACGTCACTGGTCACTATTCCTATAGACATGATGTTGAATGGTACTATGAGATTCTACAAGGCCGTAAATGGCATTTTTACTTGTTCTACTTTAGCCATAGCATATCACATGAAAGAAACCTAAAAAAGCTTGTAAATTTTAAAGAAAATTTTTTAAACTTATTCTGACTTGGCAAAGACTTCTTTTTATATTTTGCTTTCAAACTCTGTTAATTGCACTTAAAATATGTTGTTCTTTTAATGGGTATATCCAAACTCCAGCGTTTTCATTTCTATACCTGTTAACATCATTTAAATTTCATGTTAGTTTCGAAATAAAATTTTGAGGCCTATTTTATAAAACATAAAATACAAATCGTTTCCGTGTATACAGCCATGAAGGTGTTGATTAAGATTTTACTGCATAAAACTTGAAGGCCAAAATTAACTATTAGATTTAGTCTTTGAATCGGCCTAAAATGTACAAAAGTTTGTATTTAAATTAAATATATGTTTGAGATTTTTTGACAGCTCTTTGCAATCTGGTGAATTGTATGAAAATTTTTATAAAATAATAATTTCTAAGCTATCAGAGTTGCTTTTTTCAATTAATGAATGAATAGAACCAAAAACATTCGAAATATATTCTTGCATCTGTTTTCGTGTGGCAACAATAACAGATTTTGTTAAGAATTCTTTCAAGTGGGGCAAAAACATTTGTTTACGTATGAATCATGAAGTTGTAAAGGATAGTTAATTTTGTATAATAATGTGTTTGTCAATATCACACTACATTTAATACAAATGAAAATAGTTTAGGTGCCCGGCAAAGTAACACATTACAAATTATCAGTTGAAAGTACTAGAAAACAGTTCTTCACTACTCACAATTTGGTATCCAAACTCATTATTTTAACACAGTGATGTCATTCGAGGCAAATACTTACCACCTTCGCTAACAAGTAGTTAAGTCCCAGTAAGTACTAACCATCCTCGCTTACAAATAGGGACTCGTGTAAGTACTTATTGTGGTTGCTTATAAAAAGTGCCTTAAATAGGTACTTACTGTTAAAGTTGTGTAGTTCATGAACGACCTAGTTCAAATGAATGATTCAGTTGATTGAACTAAATAACCTAGTTCAATAATGCTCTTAGTTCATTTTTTGAACTATACAACAAAATGAACTAATATGTGCAAATTGAACTAAAGGTAAATGTGTCTTTTTGTTTGTTTTAACACCTTTTCTAACAATATAGTGCTCCAATATAATTTATTAACAGTTTTGAATAAAAATTTAAATATGTTTGGTATCTCTGTTGGCAATTTTTTTAAGTTAAACGTTTTTTTTAAAGTCAATTAGAATAAGTGTTTTTTTTTTTTTTTTTTTTTTTTTTGTTTGGATATTTATTAAATAAAAAATTTATTAAAAAAAAGGGCTTCGAGAAACACAGTGATTTATGGCTACATTTTACTAAAGATGGAATTAGTCGTGCCAAATACAATTATTGCAAATCATCGTTAAGTATTGCAGGTGGATCTCATGTTTAAATTAAATTACAAAATCTTCAATTTGAATGCTTGAATAAGATATAATATATTTTGCATCCTATTGCAAAAACTGATTTTAATAATTTAATTACATTTAATTTCCAAGTACAAATATTATAAATATATTTTTTTTTACTTTTCCTTTATTTTTGGTTTTGTTTATTTTAATTTGTTCGTTGTACATATAAATATTTATTATACTTGTCTCTTTCTACAGACCTAGTTCGTTTTTGAACTATGAACTAAAACGACCGGTCACTAAAATAAACTATTTGGCACAAGTCTACTTACTGTTGTACCAATAAAAAAGTGCATGATTTTAAGTAGCCTAAATAACCCATTACTATTATGGATTTACAGAAGGCCTTTATTTCCTGTAAGGACGAAAATTCCGTTAGATTAAAAATTAGTGAAAATCTATAACTTACCACTTTTTAATTGGAATGCTCTGCCGATGTTGTCAAAATTATTATTACTTATAGCCCAAGTGTGTTAAACTAAATGAGAATTGTAAAAAGTTATGTATCTGATTAGCTTCTAGCAAATTTCGCAACAATAAATTGTATTGTAAGTATATCTAAGCAAATGTTTAAAAATAAGTACTTAGGCAGGTATCACATCATAAATCTAGTCAGTACTAGTACACTTCGTAGTAAGACAGACGATATGTAATAGTCATTGAAAAATATGTTGTTTAGTAAGAGCAAGTCAGTACTTAGCTTTTGCTGGGTGAAAATTCCCATCACTGTTATTCTTCCCATTATATATAGGGACATACTTCCCAGCAAAAATTTTTGCTTTCTTAGAAACAATTTTGTAAGGGAGACGATGTTAAGGACTCACTTGCAGTTGCGCATTTATAATTCATGATTTTTGTTTGCAATGAGCGACTTGGAAACAATGGGGCATATTCATAGTCATCAAAAAAGTCGACTTTTACAGTACTTAAGTCAATTTCTTAAAAAAGTCTACTCTAAGTCATTCATAGACAACTTAAAGTTGGTTTTTGACATTAAAGTCGGCTCTAAATTTAAAACCAGCTGAACCTGTTGTTAACTCTATTTGCAATAACATCAGCTGTTCATTGTAAAGTTAAAAGATTTATTGAAAATTAAAAAAATGCCAAGATTTCAAGATATTGAAAGAGATTTTTCAATAATTGGTGATTGTGAGGATGATTTTTGTGTAAGTAAGCCTAAAAATTACAGAAATAGATTTAATCCCTTCGAACTAAGCGATGAGGATTTTTATTCCCGCTACAGGTTTGACAAAATTACAACTCGTTTTTTGGTGAGCTTGTTGAATATTGTTGAACCAAAAAACAATCGAGGTCTGCCAATTTCAACAACCTTACAGGTGTTAACGACATTGCGGTTTCTGGGAAGAAATGTCCATCAAAATGACATCGGTAAGTATTGTACTATAAAATGTTACAAAGGTATTTCAAAAATAATTTCTTAGGAGATCTTCATGGCTTGTCTCAACCCACAGTCAGCAGAATAATAAAAAATATATGCAGAAAAATTGCTTTGTTGCTCCCGGAGTTTATTAACTTTTACAGCAATTCTGAACTTAGAGATGTAAAAAGCAAATTTTATCAGTTGGCTCAATTTCCAAACGTAATTGGAGCTATTGATTGTACGCACGTGCGTATTAAATGTCCTGCAAAAATAGTTGGACGACAAAATGCAGGATTTTACCTCAACCGAAAAGTATTTTATTCCTTGAACGTTTAGGTGGGTTAATGTCATCTCATCTGCAGCTTTTGTTAAAACTTTACATTCTAGATTGTATGTGATGCAGATTGCAAAATAGTAGATGTTGTTGCAAGATCTCGTGGGTCCAGGCACGACTCCAGAATTTGGGCAGATTGCGCACTGAAAGCAAAGTTGGAGGTGAACAAAAGTGTACACAATGGAGTGTTACTTGGAGATGCGGGTTACCCTTTATCACCGATTCTATTAACTCCTGTGAGATGCCCTTCTTCAATTAAGGAAGAAAGGTAAAATTTTAAAAAATAAAGTCCTACAGGTTATATTAAAGTAAAAAATTATCAATTATTACTTTATAGATACAATAAAAGTCATATTGCAACACGCAGTAAAGTAGAGTGTTTAAACGGCCAGTTGAAATCCAAATTCCGCTCTATATTCGAAAGACTTCGCGTTGACCTAGATACAGCAAAAAATATAGTGGTTGCAGTTGCCGTGCTGCACAATATTGCAAAGGAACGCAAATTTTCATGTACGGACATTATTACATACATATGTATATTTACATATCTGTAAATATTTGATAAATTTACCAAACAAATTTGTTTTTAGTTTAGGATGTCCCTTTCCATTCTCCCGTACGACAAGAGTCACACACATTGGATTTGGTAACAAACCAAGCTACCAACGGATTGAATTCCGGAAAAGTATATCGGACTGCTTTTATTAATACTCACTTTTAAACAAAATAATTATATACATACATACATACATACATACATGCATAGTTATATTGAAAGTTTAATTTTTTATTCAATAAAAAATATTTTTTCTTCAAACGTTAAGAAAAATTATATATTTCAGTTTTAATTAACAATAAAGGAACTTTTTAATCTAATTGCTACTCTTGTTAAATTTAATACTTTTGCAGTTAATTAAATATAAAAATAAATATAATAAACAATACACATAAAATATTAAATTCATTTTACTATATTCATAAGAGTTAGTTGTTTAATTCAAATCACATTTTTATTACTTGAACTGTAGAGTTCTTTATATATATTTCTATTTAAAGCATTTTAAAACAAAAACTTAAAATGTGTTCATACATTTTTAAAGCTTATTATTAAAAAAAAGGGAAATCAAATTCATTCATTGAGAAAATTTTTTTAATACATACTTACATATATATGTAAATATCAAATATACTTTCTATATATAGTACATACATACATATGTATAAATTGCAAAAAATGAAATTAACATTAATTCAAACATACATATGTGCGTGTGTATATACATGTGTATGAGCACTTCAAAATTCATATGCACAAATTCTTAAACCTACACATTTGAGTAGGTGAGATGCAAAACTCGTTGGTTACATTTCAAGAAAATTTTAGAAGCGCACATAACCAAGGTGCTGCTGGCGAAATGCAGCAATTTAGGGGAACGTTTTTGACCCTAAAATAACATGACATTCTTAGTTAAATATTTGACATTTGAAAAATCGAAAATTGAGGAAATATAAAAGAATAATGAATTAAAGTTTGAAGCGAAAAGAGTTTTTTCAATTTTGTAACGGACGAGTTTTGCATCTCACCTACTCATTTGTATATGCATACATATGCCTGTATAACTACAATTTATTTAAATTTAAGGCATGCAATTCCTGTTTATGTTCGATTTCCCTTTGAATTTGACAAATCTTAAGGGAAATCAGTTCCTTCACCTTTGTGTGCATACGCGTTTGGTGTTCAATTTGTGCCTTTAGTTGCTTCATTTGTAATTTAAAAATTTCATCGGCATTTTCTATTTCTTTTGAAATTTGGCGTTGTCGATCAATAAGAACACCGTTTTTGGACGATGCATTGGGAAGACTTCTTAATTCCTTGATTGCCGACGAACATTTTTTATCTTCTTTTATTCCCTTAGCGGTATTTTTTGGTGGGGTGTTAAAGGATGCCAAATCTTCTTCTTCAATTAAAACAATTTGTGAATTACTTTTTTCATGTGAAATTTCACTAAAGCAGGAGTTGCTGCCAATTAAAATTGTGTCCTCCTCTAGCTCATGCGCAATCATTCCTTCAATGAGCGTTTCTTCCGCACTTAGTTCGGGAATCATGACAGAATTACCCGTAGCAATAGTTGCTCTTTTAATGTTAGCAACAGATTTTTTGGTATTTACTTTCATCCGCACCCATTGAGCCTTTAGCTTATAAATCTCGCGGTCATAACCTGATGAAAGCATCGTTTCCCTTATAGCTTTCCACGATTTTTTTTTTTTTTTTTTATTAATGAAATATCATTTCCTCTATTTTCTACCACATCCAAGTGTGCGTTTACACACTCCCGGAGGCATTCTTTCTCAGAAGCACTCCAATTTGCATCTCTTGGCGTCTTCAGTTTCTGAAAGTAAAACATTTATTAAATGCCAAACTAAAAATATATCACACATATGTACATGTGTATGTACATACATAAATATGTTATTGAGACTTACCATTTCTGTTTTTTTCCATTATTTTAATAAATTTTTATTTTATACATATGTAGATGTAAAACGTTTCAAAATTTTTATTTTTTTATTGTTTGCTTCAACAAAAGTAAACAAAAGAAAAGCAGCTGATCAAGTTGCCACTTTTTATTTTTTAAATAGAAATTGTATGCCAGAGTTAAGCAAAAAAGAGAGTGCCCCTGTGGACTAGTCGGTAAAGGTCAAGTCAGTTGTTTGGGGGTTGCGGGTTCGATTCCCGCCAGAGACTCTGGAATTGTTTGCTTCTCTTTCTCTTCTATTCTAAATATTTATATTCTTATTCTATTCTTCTCTCTATAAGGCGTCACAATGGACCGTAATGGTCTCCGAGTGAAGGTGTGAGGGTAACTTTGCACCAGCCTTACCTACCTACCTACCTACCTACCTACCTAAGCAAATAAGAGTTGACACCCATTTAAAGCCAGCTCAACTTAAAGTATACTTTTTTTGGACTATGAATACCAAAAAGATAGTAAAAGCTTTTAACTTAAAGATTAACTTTAGTAAGAGCCGACTTTAGTTTGCGACTATGAATACAAGCCAATAGCTTTAGCTGCAATATAACGTTTATTAAAAGCGGTTTATAATGTATTAAAATTATTGTTTTTAATAAGCGTTTTATGTTAAAATTGCTTAAAATCTTAAATAATTTTTTTCAATATTATTAAATAACAGCGAAATAATTTACGAATTAAAAGACGACAGAGGTAAGAAATGCTCACAAAAATGTTTACCTAAAAACTCAGAAACTGAAGTAAAAAATGCTCATAAATAGTTTTACTTGAAAACTCCATAGATTATTGCATCATCTCAAAAACAATTGTAAAAATTCTATCTTACTTTAGTGCTTCCATGGAAGCCTAAATATAAATAAAATAAGAACATTTTTCAACATGTAAGTAAGCATACCAAAAATCATAACAGGTTTATTATCAAAAAGCATTTTTGCCTTACTCTATTTCACTTTCGAATGCTTTAGTATTAAAAGAAGCAGTGTATGTTTCCACCAGCTTTTATTGCTTCTAAAAAACAAAATTTTTTTTGCTGGGTTCTTATAGAAAAAAAAATCAGTCAGAACTGCATTTGAAAGACAATTTCGTTATTATTAAATTGCTTTAGTCTACTTTAATGGTATTTGTTATAGTCAGCCTAAACAAATCGGATTTAGAAAGTATGCAAAAGTAGTATTTATAAATGTTTAATAAATATTAAAGAAAGACAACGTTTATATTTAAAAACCATATTTTTTTCAACACTATTCGTTGTATAGTAATAACTGTTTTTAATATATAAGGCGATTTATTTTAAAATATAAAAATAAAATAACAAACTCACACATAGTTGCTGTATGTATGTATGTATGTATGTGCATACATATATAAATAAATAAAATTTGATCCTCTTATCAAACAAAACATCTGCTTATAACGAAGGCAGTCACACAAAGGAGATTTCTATGTGCACACATTAAATAATATATTTTTTTATACCCTTCACACAGTGAAACAGGGTACATATAGGTTTGTCATTCCGTGTGAAATTTCTACAATTTTCATTTCCGACCCCATAAAGTATATATTTTTTGAAAGCTTATGAATAAGGGAGTCGATTAAGCTCTGTCAGTCTGTCCGTCTGACCGTATGTCCGTGTGTTTCTTGAAATCAACTTTTTGAAGCCCTTCGACATCGCTTGGCTCCGGGTGAGGTATTAGAATATCAGAAATATTCTGGAGTAGATCGGTATTGAAAATCAGAAACATCGGTACAGAAACAACTGAGATATGAGCAAAAACCCACGACCACCTCGATTTTTTTTTTCACAAAAACAACATTACAACAACAACATACATATATACAAACGTGTATACTGGTTATAGAAAACGTGGCATCGAATCCCAGCTGAGCCAAAAAAATTTTTTTTTTATTTTTTTTATATATTTTTTTTTTTTAATTTTTTTTTTTTATTTTTTTTTTTATTTTTTATTTAATATATTATTTACATTTTTATTATTTTTTTTTAAATTTTTTTTTATATATTTTTTTTTATATTTTTTATATTTATTATATATATTATAATTATTATACCCTTCACACAGTGAAAAAGGGTATATATAGGTTTGTCATTCCGTGTGAAATTTCTACAATTTTCATTTCCGACCCCATAAAGTATATATTTTCTGAAAGCTTATGAATAGAGGAGTCGATTATGCCCTGACCGTCTGTCCGTCTGTCCGTGTGTATGTTGAAATCAACTTTTTGAAGCCCCCCGACATAGGTTGGACCCGGGTAAGGTATTAAAATATCAGAAATATTCGGGAGTAGATCGGTATTGAAAATCAGAAACATCGGTACATAAACAACTGAGATATGAGCAAAAACCCACGACCACCTCGATTTTCTTTTCATAAAAACAACATTACAACAACAACATACATACATACAAACGTGTATACTGGTTAGAGAAAACGTGGAATCGAATCCCAGCTGAGGCAAAAAAATTTTTTTTTAAATTTTTTTAAAATTTTTTTTTTTAATTTTTTTTTTATTTTTTTTTTTTTATTTTTTATTTAATATATTATATATATTTTTATTATTATTTTTTTTTATTTTTTTTTTTTTAATTTTTTTTTTTTAATTTTTTTTTTGTTTTATATATATTATATATGTATATAATAATTTTTTTTTTTTAATTTTTTTTTTAAATTTTTTTTTTTTAAATTTTTTTATTTTTTTTTTGTTTTTTTTAACATACATACGTGAATTTACTGTTATTGCATGACTACACGTTGTGAAGGGTATATAAGATTCGGCACGGCCGAATATAGCGCTTTTACTTGTTTTTTTTAAATTTTTTTTTAACTTTTTTTAAAATTTTTTTTAAATTATTTTTTTATTTTTTTTTATTTTTTTTTAACAATGATTTTACAATGGGATGTTTTTATATATGTGTGTTTTTTATATATGTATGTTTTTATATGTATGTACGTATTTCATATGGGATGAATGGTGATACAAACTACTGTTATTGAATGACTACACGTTGTGAAGGGTATATAAGATTCGGCAAGGCCGAATATAGCGCTTGTTTATACATATTAGGGTGCATCAGTGTGACAAAATGTGTACCATAAAATCAATTATTAAAATATTATGAGTGAAAATTTTCGAGAAATTTTGTATTTTATGCTTAACGTAATAGAGTTGGGCATTAAAAATTCGTTGGGCAATTCTTTCGCATGAAGCACAATAACGATAAACAAAATAAAAGCATTTGAAGTTGATAAATTTGTTACTTTTTGTGTTAAACTTATTAAACAAACAGCGTCACAATGTACCGTATTGGTCTCTGGGTGAGGGTTTGAGAGTTTCTTCACACCGGCTTTACTTACCTTACCTACTTACCTATCAAACAAACAAATACTATTTCTTTTTGTAAAGGCTTTTCTGGGTACTTTCAGTAAATAACAAATGAGAGTAATCAAAAAAAATTGTCTAAATAAACAACAATATTAAGGGGTTGCAGTGAGTACATTTTCAATTACTTAATTGGCCCATATAAATTTAGATTTTATGTACTCCATTTTGTATTTAAAATTTTTTTTTTGTATTTTATTATATTTTGTTTTAACAAGAAATAATATCTTGGAGCTGAAGATGTTAATTTTTGTTGCAGTTGAGTTTGTTTGCTTATATCTCGGAAACATAAAAGGTGTTTGTGCTTTATTTAAGTAGCAATTAATTCCCGATATAAAGTATTTTCAAAAGACCGATACCACATATAGATCTGTGCAATAGATTATTGCTCTTAAAAGTTGATTCTACATATGGACAGACGATCAGTGACTCCCCTATATATAAGCTTTAAAAAAAAAAAAAATATTTATGAAGCCGGAATTGTGTCTAAATTACAAACAATGTTAAATGTATATTTTTTATCCTTGCTACCAAAGCTGAAGGGTATAATTATAAATAAAAAAAAAAAATTTGTATGTTGATATAAAAAATCTTACTTTGCACTGACATTTAACTTCTACCTAAAATATTCCAATTGGGTAATGACAGTTATGGATATTGAATGTAAAACTTTACTTCACATCTTATACCCTTTACAAGGTAAACATGAAAAAGTATATAAAGTTTTGTTATTCCATCTGCAATTCGACCTAATAAAATATATATATATATATATTCTGAATCAATATAGATAGAACAATCTCTTTGACTGTCAATCTGCCAGTAAGTTTAAGTGTTGAAATCAACTTTTTGAAGCCCCAACATTTCTTAAGGGCATGTTTGTGGTACCAATTTGACAAAAATGCTTTCGAAAATTTTTTAATTCAAAATCAACAGTTTCGATTTATAAACAGATGCGATATGAACAAAAACCTACATATGGTTTACTTTACAGTTTTAATTTTTGCTTATTACAGATAACGTCTTGCCCATTAGTTGAATGTCACTGTAATACATACAAGATTATAAAAGGAAAATCTATGTGCAAGCGGTCCCTTATCGGCAAAAAAATTACAAAAATATAAACTTTTTATTTAGATTTCAACAACAAAATTTCATTAAGAAAAAAACCATAAAAGCAAAAAGTTGAATATGTAATTATGCCCATTAGGCATAAAACAAACTTTAACAATCAATTTGGCATATCAGCAAATATTGTACAACTAATGAATACAACTTTTTGCGGCGAAGTTCCTTTCCAAACTTGATTTCACTGTGCAAGTTTTTATATAACAACTTTTTGTTTATTTTTTGCAATTTTTAATATTTAAGTAACTTTTTCTGAATAAAATTTATTGTTAACTTTGATGGGGTACATTCCTTAACTCCATTCGAAGAGTTTCTGAACACTTTAATGATTATTGGTTATAAAGGGTGGTTAAATTTTGAGAGCCGATGTTGATATTGAATAAAACAGAAATTATTTAGGAAATTATTGTAATTTCTTTTTTTTATGATAATATTGGTATTTATTGTTGGTTGGTTGGTTATCGTGGTAGTTCGCTGCACGCGAACAGTCAAATAGAGTCTATATGACTCCGTTTTCACAGGACCACATTACTCGTCAGCTCTAATGTATCCCAGATTTAATCCAAGATCCACCCCGTGGCCGTGAGGTAACTTAGTAGAAAATTCAGTCTATCTTCAGATACCGCAGAGAGGCCATCCAGTACATGTTCGCCTAGAAATCTGTGTCTCGGTGCCAGTGCAGGACATTAGGAGAGAAGGTGGAAAACCGACTCCACCTGTATAAAAATTAAGAAAACCTGTGAATTCCTTCTTAGTTCGTTGAATGGGAACGACTGCTGGTTTTTACGATAGTGTGGCAAAAGAGCAGTCAACCTGGACTCATCATCATGCCCAACGATTGAGCATCAACATTGTCATTGAAAATTTGGACCATCAGATAGAGCAGTGGCGCCAGGGATGGGGCGGAATCATTTGGCCGCTATTTTGTTAAACACATAATTGACACATAAAAATATTATCATTATAAAAACAAATGATATTAATTCCCTAAATAATTTGTGTTTTATTTAAAATCAACATCGGCCCTTAAAATTTAACCACCCTTAATAACTTTGATATGATAGTAAAATGTTTTCGTAAATTTAGTCTTTTAGAGAAAGTGGGCGTTAAAGTAGGTGTGTCAATAAAGTTTGTGCTAATAAATACAACTTTAACATTTCAATATAGTCCTTTATTTTCCCAAAAACTTTGTCAATAGCGAAATTAAATGAATTTAAGATAAACCGTTATATGGGTGGTAGGAGTTAAAGTGGGCGTATCACCTAAACTTTTTGGAACAACAAAACCATTGATTAGAGGGATATATGTAGCAAATTTCATCATTGTACCTCTAATTTTGTCGGTTTTATGAGCTTTTAAATTTCATTAACGGTAGATAACGTAAAAAGTGGGCGTTGTAGTAGGCGTGTCAAAGTTGTTTTTGCGACTGAGTACAACTGAGGTGTTTCAAGATAGGCCTTTATTATTCCAAAATCTTTATTAATAGAGAAATTATATGAATTTTAGGTAAAACGTTATATGGGAGGTGGGCGTAAAAGTAGGCGTGGGACATTGATTTTGCGCTACAGAAAAGCCTCTCACCAAAAAGCAAAGCGTGCAAAAGTTCAGAGTCGTACATCTAATTTTGTCCGTTTTATTAGGTTTGAAATTTTAAATATACTGAAAAATAAACTGCGCGGTATAAATTTTCATACATTTTTATCTATATATCCTTTCCTAATGCATAGATCTAAACAAGTTTTGGGAAGAGATATTCTTTTGACTCGAGAAATATATATTCGAAGTTTCATGACTGTACGTTAATGCGTTTGGACACAATTGCATTTTATTCGATGTTCGAAGTACAAGGTTTTTTCGACCTACTCTTGCTTTTGGAGCTATAACCCTCTTTCTAATATTCCGATTAAGCCCATTTTCAATACCAAACAAGGCTTGTCTAAACAAAGATTCTGGCAAAATTTGAGCCTTCTAGCTTTTTCGGTGCGACCTCTTTCGTACTTTCAATAGACGGGCAGGCGGTCGGATATAGCTAGATCGTCATTAAAGGAAACCCTGCTTCAGAAAAGATATACTTTATGGGGTCTAAAATGGATATTTTGATGTGTTACAAACGGAATGACAAAATGAATATACCCCCACCATTTTTTTGGTGGCGGGTATAAAAAGAGGCAGTCGTGTTCATTTGCTCATATCTCGATGGTCATGGTGGGTTTCAAAAGCCATTAATTCCTGGATATTTGTAAATGATTAATACCACATTCAGATCTTAGTAACATGTGGGGGCTTCTAAAACTTCATTTCAACCAATACACGGACAGGCAGATACACGGACAGTGATAGCTCAGTTCACTCCCCTAGTCATAATCTTAAAGAAAATATATACTTTATGGGGTTGGAATTGAATATTGTAGAAGTTACAAACGGAATGACAGAGCTATACACATATGTGCTTGGTCACCACAGGTAAACGGTGTAAAAAGAACAGATTTATTTTTATTTATTTTTAATTGCTTTAGAAACCACATATTTTGAGGATTATTATTTCTATTGCAGTTAAAAGCTGCTAAAAATACTAGAACAATTTATACCTGCAATACACATTTGCAGCATTACTATTCTATTTATATTGCTTATTCATTATTAAAGTGGCGTATTAGGAAACCTATGTATATACAAACAACTTATACCAAAAAAATTGTTGTAGTAGAAAGTATTATTTTCTATAATAAAACTTATTTACTTTTAAATTCTATAAGTTTTTAAACAGATTAATTTTTTTAATCCTAATTCTGTGGCGCACGTAAGCATAATTACTTTATGGAATGGATCTTTTGTTAAAAGACCAAATAAAAATAAATAAATTTTATATATATTTATAAACAAACATAGATAATTGAATTATTATTTAAATTTAGTAAAACTCCTGACTTGGTAAAATGTAGCCTAATAATCTATTTGGATGTGACACCTTAAATAAAATATGAATTATTTGCTTAATGTATACGACATTGTATACGACATTGACAAAATTTACTTAGAAAACCAGCCTCGTATACAGCACTTTAGCTTTCATCATCAACATTTTTTATTTATTTATTTTATTTTGTTTGTTAAGAGAAACGAAAAACCGTAAGAAATTAAAATGTCATTCATACTGTCACGTATAAGAAATTTTTTCTAATTTAAATTTTTTTTTCTTCCAACACTTATAAACACAAATAAACTAAAAACACATTAGTCGAATGTTGGAGCCCAGAAGTTTCTAAGAACAAAATGAAATATTATTTTATTGTCCCAAAATAATCTATGGAGTAGTTAGTTTTGAATAGTTAAATACATCCAACAAGTAACTTAATAGCGATTTGATAATTTCATAACCAGTGACGGATATCCCCAACATCAATCATATTAAAGCAGCTAATACACGTCAAGTTTTTTACATCTGACTTGAGAAATTCCACACTGCTAAATACGAACATGTCGTGTGTTACCTTTAAAACATTACTTCTGTAAAAAATATGTGTTAAGACATCTGACAAAATTTCAATTAGAGTGCGCTCTAATTTCTTCTGTCAAAACATCTGACAACAGACGTTGGCAGAAATCTCTGCTGCTGCAAAGCAATCAGCGATGGTTGTCTGTAAAAGCAAAATTTTGACAGACATTCAAATTTACATATGTTTCACAAATTTCACAATCAGATACAAAAAAACATGCCCTGTATTAGTTGCTTGAGAAAACTCAACTTGTTTTTTTTTCAGTAACTTGATATCTTAAGGGAAGACCTATAAAATTTGTAATTCAAACATCCTATTAGGCAAGTCGTCGGAAACACAAAGTCAAGTTTACATAAACAAATTGTATGAAGAAATCATTCACGTTAAAAACTCGTTGTCATTTTCAGAGGTTCGTTAAAATCAACGGCTTGTTGCAACGATCTCATTTACAACAATAAAACATTTGAAAGCCCTGACCCTTAAGGTATGTGCTACGTCAGTACTAGCCAGAACTGTAGGGATACTTTTTAAGTGTATAATTGTGTTAGTAATTTTCAGAGATACTGAATGTAATTGCCTCATTTTTCATAATGTTAGGAATCTGATTATTTACAATCTGTTACTGAAAACATGTAAAAAGACCTTAAATAGCTACACTTATACAAGTATGTACTTGTATATACAATACAAAATATGAATTATTCTTATCAGGCACATTATTTTTTTTAGTTTCCAAGGCGTACATTTGGTAATTTTTGTTTTCTTCAACTGACTATGGTGCTAAGACTAACGTCTGTAAATATCTTTCTACCGCAACAATAAATTATAGCACAAGAGAACAATTAAACTAAATGGAGGCAGTAATAACTTACTTTGAATAACTCCGGTGTTAACGGCAATTTTTTATATACATTTTAGAGTTGATTTCTAAGGCAGATATGACAAATATGTAGTCGTTATATTGCAAAGGACAATTATTATCTAATATATGAAAACAAATCTGATTTCTCTGGTAATCAAAAAAAAATTTAAATACGGTGCCGTTTATAAAAATTCATACACCTTTATAAGAGAATTATTAATAAAATCACCATATGAAAATAACTATTTGTCATTCTCTATAATTTTTAAACTCAATTTGGATTAATACCTACTTTCAGAATTCATGATATTCAGAATATATGTATATTCTTAATACCAAAATTTAAAAAATTTGGATTCATAAAGGTACTATAAAAATGCGAAAAAGAACCTTTTCGGTCGCTCCAAGAATTATTAGTCTAACGTCAGATAAATAGTCCCCAATTTCAACATTCTAGCTTCACAAATGTATAATGTACAAAAAGTACCATAAAATCCGAAAAAGTACCATTTTTGTTACCCAAATCGAATCAATAGAAAATTTTCATTATTTAGAAAATCTGTATTTATAAATGTAGAAAATACAAAAATTAACATAGAAAATCGAAAAGGTGCCTTTTCGATCGGACATGACACTTTTGCTCTCGGTATCAATAAACTCCAATTTCAAAATTCTAGCTTCGCAAACGTATAATGTACAAAAAGCATAATAATAAGTAAGAGCTTATATTCGGCTGTGCCAAATTTTTGATACTTAACGAATACTTGCCGAAGGAGCACATGAGTCGAGTGAAAGTGATCGAAAGGCTACATCACACGCTCATAGCGGATGGATCCATGTACGACGAGTGCATGGAGAATGACATCAATATCTTTAATGATGGGTCCTTTATGGACGGGCAGGTGCTGGTGTATACTCATCTGAGTTGAACCTATCCTTCACCCTAAATCTGGGGTAGTTTGGTGTCAGTCTATCAGGCAGAAATGCTTGGTTTGCTGCACGCGCTGGACCACCTGTTGTAATGTCGAATGCATGGGAAGAGAATTCTTATTGCACTTTATAACCAGTCGGTTATAAAACGTATGCAGCGGATAGATGTGAACTCCTGTTTTGTGCTTGAGGGTGTTTGAAAGCTCAATAGGTGTGCCTCTACAAATGAGGTAACCCTGATGTGGGTTAAGGGACACGTGGGCGTAGCTGGGAATAAAGTTGCTGACGAACTTGCGAAGAAGGGGTTTGAGGCTGCATTCTGCGGACCTGAACCCAGGACTGCTCTGGGCAATGGGTTCTTGCGGGCAAAGACCTTTCAATGGGTGAACTCTATGAACTTGCGAAGGTGGATGGAGGGAACCACGTGTAGACAGGCTCGTATAGTGCTCACGGAGCCACTTGGCAGGGGTGCAGTGAAGATACTCGGTTTTTATCGGAGTACGATGAGCTGGGTCACTGCGTTGATTACAGGACATGGGAACTTTAAATATCATCAGAAGAGGATGCAGATCGTGGATGATGATATTTGCAGAATATGCCTGGAGGATGCCGAGACGGCAGCGCATGTAGTATGCGAGTGCCCGGCGTTGGCGAGCGGAAGATTGAGGGTCACATTCAAGCACATATTAAGTTTGAGTGCAATGGGAAACCTTAGTCTGAGAGAGATGCTGGCGATTACAAAGGACTTTGCGATGAGAATTGGCGGCAATCACCAGTCGGCAGTGTGAAATCGTTTTCCTAGTCCAGAGCAAACGCCGGTTGTGGCGCGGGACTCAGTGATTGAAGGTATACTGATCGGTAGACACGAAATCACTGAGGAGCGAAGGGGGTCGAAACGGGACCCGTGATAGTAGTGGTCTGCTTCGATATTCCCCCTACATGTTTATATATATGTATGTGTATATATTGACAAGAAACGTATATATGAAAATTACACCATCATACATCTGATTCTGTAAATTTTAAAAGCCTTTAATTTTTATTAATAGAAAATATGTAAGTTGATAAAATATTAAGTTGATAAAATCAACTTAAATATTTTAATATAGAGTCCTATTTAATTTTCAAAATCGTTGTCCATAGAGAAATTATATGAATATGATTTACAGCGTAATATGAGAGTGGGCGTTTAAGTGGGCGTGTCATGTTAATTTCCGTTTTGTAAGTCTTTTGATTAAAAAGTAACGTGTGCATTATTTTAGAACGTACATTCAATTTTGTTAGTTCTATAACGTTTTAAATTTTAAATATACCGAAAAAGACACTGTGCGGCATAAATTTTCGTACATTTTGACCTTCTTTTGTAATCTATAGATTTGAACTACTTTTAGGGAAAGACTTTTTTCTTACTCAGGAAATATATTTTCGAAATTTCATCACTCTATGTTAATGCGTTTAGATACAATTGCATTTTATTCGATATTGGAAGGACATGGTTTTTTTTTACCTACTCTTGCATTACGAGCTATAACTCGCTTTCTAATATACCGATATGGCCCATTTCCAACAACAAACAAAACTTGTGTAGTGGAAATATTCTGGCAAAATTTGAGCCCTTTAGCTTTTTCGGTCCGAGTTCTATCGTGCTTTCAACAGGTGGACAGACGGACGGACTTACAAAGATCTTCCTAAAATTAAACCAGGACACAGAAAATTTATACTTAAACCGGTATAAATTCGATATTTTGATGTGTTACAAATGGAATGACAAAATGAATATACCCACACCATTTTTTGGAATGCGAAACATTACCTTTTATGGTGGCCCATAACATTGTCACACCTTGAACAATAATCACTATTTAAAAAATTCTATGTTCATAAACCAAACAAAAAAAGTATCATAAAAATTTAAAAAAGTGGGTCGCTTATACTATTTTCAATCTCAACTTGGATTAGAATTCCCAATTTTGAAAATTCTAGATTAATTACTTAATTATTTAAAGTATTAGAATAATGGGAAAAAGTATACTTTTTCATATCCTCGAGTTTAACAATGAAATACTTTTTTTAATAGACATAATTTAAAGAAAATAAATCTGCTACTATTTTATTTTGCATAAAAGCAAATATGTTCTTAAATGTATCGCACTGTTTTCAAGAATTTCCCCCTTCTACCGCGTAATGAATCAAGTTTCAAGTTTCTCTAAATTAAATAAATTTTTATGTCTGGTGAAATTCGTATTAAAAATTTTATGTAAATTATCTCAGTATATATGAATTATATTTATCTTCGCGTAGCTTTCCCTTGTGGGTACCTTTTTTTCTTGCTAGAATTTTTTAAAAGCTTCAATAAAATAATAATTCATGTTCTATTCTATATATATATAAAAATTTTTATTCAAAAAAGCTACCAAAAAGAGTGCATCTCTTACCCCCTATACATGCTAATCTTAAAAGTGTGCAAATCTTATAAATGTTTTTTCCCTGATCCTGACTAAAATAATTTACACTATTTGCATTATTTATGTGCTTGAAAGTTGCATACTACATGCATCGCCTCAACCTTTTTTATGCTAAAATGAGTAGGATGGACAGTTACAAGTATCATGTAATTAGAAGAGGATATTCAAGATTCGGCACAGCTAATTTTTACATGTTCTTTTAAAAGTATATAAGATTTTCTAACGTGTTAGTTTTTTTTCTTTGGCGTTGTTTTCATTTTAGATGTGTAAAAGGGAAACAGAGTGAAAATAGTTCGGAGAGTATTAAATTGTTTAATAGAAGTGATTGTGGAAAAAATATTGATTTTCATTTGTCTGCTTTTTTACTGTTTTCAATACAAAAAAAGGATCTTCAATAAAAAGAAGTATTTACGAGCTTGCAATTTTGTTGTGTATAGAAGAATAAATAATAGTAACAAAAAATGCCAGTTTAGAGCAAAAGTATTGAGCAAGTAGGTGGGGACGTGATTTATATTAGTTTATTGCTTAAAGGTGACTTTTGTCACCGAAAGTACTTTTATTTTGGCACAAAACTTATGTAACGTTCTTTTTCTAAAAATGAATTTCAAAGTCATTTTAGTTACCAGCTTAAAGTCAAGCAACATTCGTACAGTGGCAATAATAAAATAATGATGGTATCGTTTCATTGAATACTAAGTTGAAATGTCAGCATTTAGGTTTTTTTCTTTCTCTCAATTAGAATACATTTCTATTAAAATGAATTCTTTGTAAGTTTTTGTAATAGAATTAAAATAAGTTTTGTAAAACAGTTAACTAAATGAGTGACATCTAATCTTTTTATTGTTAATATTTTTTTGATGATATGACAGTTGTATTTACAGAATACCAGACTTCAAATTAGACAAATATGCTGCACTCAAAAATTTTTAAGTTACTTTTATACCACACCGACGATGACTTAAAAATCAATTTACATATTAAGTTTAGATGCAATGGGGATCTCAGTCTAATGAAGTTGCTAGCGGTAACGAAGCACTGTGCGAGTAGGATTGTCAAAAATCACCAGTCGGCAATGTAAAATCATTTTTAGCCTTAAAACGCCTGAAGTTGCGCGTGACTCCGTGAAGGAAGAGATGTCGACTGCTATCCATGAAATCACTGAGGAGCGAAGGAGGTAAAAAAGACAGCCGAAATGGTAGTGGTCTTCTTCGATATTCCCCAACACGTATGCATCTGTATATACTTTTTATTTTAAATTTAATGATTTTTTTATTTTAAAAAAAGATTTACAATCAATTTCATATACTTACCTTGAAAATATACCGAAATTCGTTTTTGATTTTGTACGAGTTGAGGGAGTTCATATGTGTAATGCTACAATTTTTATTTTTAAACTGTGCATCTGATTTTCACGATTAATATTTCAATTAATTGTTTAACCTGTATCACATATTTATAATAAGATGTTAATGACAAATATATCTGTGGCTTGGAGCTAAAAGGCCCCATGTCACTTTTTTGCTCTTTTGAGTTAATCATTGCATTAGATTTGTTTTCTTGCTCTTTTTCATTATGGTAAAACAGCTAAAGTCATACTTAACCCTGAACAGCTTCATAAATAAAATGCTGGCCAATGTCACTATGAAAGCATATATAAAAGTTTCTCAAAAGTAAATATTTTGACATTGGCCCTTTTAGCTCCAAGCCACAGATATATCCTAATATCTAGAAACTTACTAGAATTTTTCTATGCAGTAATCAGACCGATAAGTATCCTTTCGGTATGTAGTTAGATAATAAAAGACATGTTGTATGGACGGACAATCAGCTATTTATATAAAACATCATCACTTTAATCTGGATTTACAGCATAACTACTTTGGCAATTGATGACATTGAAAAGACTATAGAGAGTATGAATGAGGGTTATGGGATTATTGTTGATTTCTTCGATTTAAGTAAGGCTCTTAGTTGTGTCAATCACACATTGTTGTTGCAAAATTTGCATAATAAGCTCACTTTTTGGCGGTCTTCGTGTAGATTGCCTGATTTGTTTTTGTAAGAAAGACATTAATTTTTAAATGTCGGAAACAAAATATCAAGGTGTGCAGAAATTTATATTGGTTTATCTCAGGGATCTATTATGGTCCTCTATTTATGATTTTCGTTAATGATTTGTATTAATCTATCTCTTATTCACATGATATATAATACTTTGTTTGCGTTGATAAAAATATTTCATTATCTGATTTTAAAAGTTTGTCAAACAATCGAAAACTTATGCTATTGAATTTGGCAATTACATACTGAATTGAAACGGGGTAATGTAAATATTAAATATGTATCTAACTAAAAGTCGTTGGGTATAATTATGTTCATAACATTATCTCTAGAGTATATTTAATCCTTCGGAGAGAGAATTCGTAAGGTTATTGTTTTTTAATTTTCAAATTAGAAAGTTGACTACAAAATGCAGTCAACCCATATTTCCTTATCGTATGGAGCTATATTCTATCTTAGCAGGTTACTAACATCAATAAATTGATAAAATGTTTTAATAGAGTTATACGATCCATCCACAAATAGCAATTTATTGCATACATCTCAGCCCATACTCAATAATTTTTGGGAATATACTTTCATCGCTTAAATGATCTCCGGTTAATGAGTTTATTTAAAAAAATTGACAATTCTGGCTCTCCCCAATATTTACAAGATTTTGTTTCTTTTCCACACTCGACTTGTACATCAACAATTACATGTTTTTCAAAAAATAGTGTCCTTTAAATGGACGAACCTTTTTTAGTAAATACTTCTAGGTTTTGAATCAATGTTGTTCCTTATAATGCACGTAATTTTTCACTAAATACACCATTTTGACAGGCTTACGCAATTTTACATGATTAGCTTAAGTGACGTAATCAAAATAATGTAAATTTTAAAATCGATAATTTGTAGAATTAAAATGGCCTTTTTACAAACATCTTTATTATTGCATGATAGCTTTGGGTTTCCAAACTAATTTTCCAAAATGAATGAAACGTTCTAAGGAAAAAAATTTTTTCTAAATAAATTGGTGAATTTTATTGGCGGTAGTTTATTTGCAAAAACATACCGTTTACCATTTTTACTTTATGGATGTGAAATAAAGGATCCGCCAAATAACTTTTATTTTAAACTGCTAGAAAAAAAAGTGTAGCTTCGGCTGTGTGGTACGTAGCGCCGTGTTGTTGAAACCAGATGTTGCCAATATCCTCCTCTTTAATTTTTGGTGAACAAAAATTCGTTCAATATGGCCGATAACGATCGCCAATGGCTACGGCCACTCCTTGCTCGTTATCGAAGAAAAATGGCCCAATTATGCCTCTTGACCAAAATCCGCACCAAAAAGTGACTCGTTTTGGTTGTATCGGCTTTTCGATGTATGCGTGCGGGTTTTCTGTGCCCCAAATGCTACAATTTTGCTTGTTTACATACCCGCCAAGATCAAAATGAGCTTCATCTGAAAAGATGATTTTTTTTTAGCAAAATCGTTCAAAGTAATTTAAGATTTAAACATTTTTTCAACCAAAACAAAAGAAAAAAAGTAAGAGCAATATACTCAGCTGTGCCGAATCTTTTATACCCACCACCAATTTTGTGTAGTTTTATAACACAAAATTTATAATTTTTTATTAACAGAAATCGCTATGGAATAATCTCTTTATACTAAAATATGTATCACTTTCTTTGTATAACTTCGATATGCTAGTAAAATATTTTCATAAACTTAGTTTTTAAATGAAAGTGGGCGTTTTAGTGGGCGTGCTGAAGCAGTTTTTGCTAATAAATACAACTAAAATATTTGAATATATTCCTTTGTTCTTGCCAAAAACTTTGTGCATAGACACACATAAGCTTTTTCGGTTCGACCTATATCGTGTTTTCAACAGACGGACAGAGCCAGACAGACAGAAAGACAGACGGACATAGCTAGATCTTCATAAAAGAAAACCCCAATTCAGAAAATATGTACTTTATGGGGTCTAAAATGGATATTTCGATATGTTACAAACGGAATGACAAAATGAATATACCCCACCATTTTTTTGGTGGCGGGTATAAAAAAATGCCGTTTTCATGCAATAAATTTTTAAAAAAATATGAGCTCTATAATTACTCTGGAAGGAAAATAACTACTTAAAATTTAAAAAGTTCATAATTTACTTTAATAGATGTTTAATAGACATTTAGAAAAAAGTTTCTAAAAGCATATTAATGAAAATTTATTGCAGAATAGTAATTAAAATTTAAAAAGAATTTATAAAAAGTGTTGGCTTTGTGTTTGCCTTTGGACCACAATAATTATGGTCCTTTTTGCCAAAAAAAATTATAATGTTATTTTAATATATTTGTGATTTATGTTTAAACAAGTACTAATGTTATTATTATTCAAGCCGTAATTTTTTATGCCCTGCACCATAATGTATAAAAAAAATAATATTATTTATGCTAAATTCTTATTGCAATTCTAGCATTAATGAGCAGCTGGCCAAAGGCAAGGTGATTTCCCAGAAGCCTGTTATGTGGTTGTTTTATTCGACTTGGGAATTGATTCAAGGCCTTTAAGTATGCTAAGAGGTGAAAGTAGGATTTATTTTATTATTGCTGCGTAGCAAGCACATATTTCCGTTGGGTATTAAAATTCATGTATTTTATTTTTCATCACATTTTGCTTCGAATTAAAAAATATTGTTCCTTCAAAAATAAGTGCTTTTGGTTTCTCCTTATTTCGAGTTTTATTCTTTTCTTCGCTCTTCTTCTATTTAGTGTTTTTTATTACGTCCCATTCAAATGACTTTTTCATTATTTATGCCTTATCTGTGTGAGCTTTTTATTATTTTGTGAAAAGATTTCATTTCTTTTGTATAATTTTCTTTTCCCGCAATCATGAACAATGTCGATGTATTTTTTTTTTTAATTTGGTATTATTTTGGTTGGAATTAGTATGTGATTTTTTTATGGGTATTAAAAAAAATCTGTATACAGATAGAGTAATCGCCAAAAAAAAAGTTAATATATATTTTATACTGTTGCTATTTGTGTGCTGTTACAGTTGTAAACACTTTACCACCAGGAGAGTTAAATTGGTGTATGCACAACTGCTTGATTACGTGTGTTACACAGAGAAACTTTTGCATCATAATTTTCAAACTTTTAAATAGAATGAAATGTTTTGTTAATAATTTAGCTATTAAAGGCAGGCAGCATAAGGAAGTTGCGTATTACAGGAGTTGTTAGTTAAAAATCCATTAACCTGTCAAGTGCAAGAAACAATATGTTTGTATAATGTTAAAAAATTACTGTGTGGGAAATGTTTTTTAATTATCAAATAACGTATAAAAGTCCTAATTATTCGAAAAAATTCCTTCGAACAAAAAAATTCATATTAAATTACATTTTGCTTGAATGCAAGGCAACAGTTCTTTTGAAGATTTAAATTATGGTTTTTAATTACGCATTAGGTGTTAAAGCTTTCATGGCTACAAAGTTACAAATAAAAAATATCTAAGGGTTTCAAACTTAAAAGCAATGAAAGACTACATTGAGATATGTTAGTTGTTGACATACTGAGCCGAAATTACACTTAGCCTAGGAACAAACTCGAATCACCTTCTCGCTTAAATAAATACATCGTTGGTCACAAGTAGAAAGGCCCTAACTCAAAAAATTATCATAATGTTACTTTTTTTTATAAAATTTCTTGTAAAACTGTTATTATACCCTTCACTGTAAGTGAATTCATTTCCGACCCCATAAAATATATGTGACCTTCTCTCCGAGAAAAGGGTCCTAGTACGTCTAAAAACGGGTTTGAACTTAAGAGTGGATTCTGGTACTTAAAAGAGTGTAGAATAATATGAAATTAGTTAGATTTCTGATACAAATTTATTTACCCCATAAAAACATTGTTGCGTCAGTCACTGATTGCGGCTTAACAATCAAGAATCGAGATCACAATAAACACTAAAAGCGAAAAAAGTACGTCACTACATAGGCATGACGTCACCAAAGTTGGCACCCAATCATCACTAACCATACCAAATCGCATCTCCCAACTGAAGGTGTGTTCACAGTGATAATGCGTTATGAAACTTTAAATGCGTTTTTCTCAAAACTTCATTTTCACACACTAGGTCCGTTTTCTCTAGTTCTGCGGCTGTTTCAAAATTTCACAATTTTGGAGATGAAAAAACTGATTTTGATTCATACCATAGGCAGCTTAAAGAATGGAAAGAAAAGGTCATTTTTATACCCGCCACCAAAAAAATGGTGGGGGTTTATTCATTTTGTCATTCCGTTTGTAACACATCGAAATATCCATTTTAGACCCCATAAAGTATATATATCCTTAATCAGGGTTCGATTTGATGACGATCTAGCTATGTCCGTCCGTCTGTCCGTCTGTCCGTCTGTTGAAAGCACGATAGAGGTCGCACCGATAAAGCTAGGGGGCTCAAATTTTGCCAGAATCTTTCCTATAGACAAGGTTTGTTTGGTATTGAAAATGGGCTAAATCGGAATATTAGGAAGAGAGTTATAGCTCGAAAAGCAAGAGTAGGTCGAAAAAACCGTGTCCCTCGAACACCGAATAAAATGGAATTGTGTCCAAACGCATTAATGTACAGACATGAAACTTCGAATATATATTTCTCGAGTCGAAACAATATCTCTCCCTAAAAATTGCTTAAATCTTTGCATTAGGAAAGGATTTATAGATAAAAACTTATGAAAATTTATACCGGGCAGTGTATTTTTCAGTATATTTAAAAACAAAAACGTCATAAAAGCAACAAAATTGCATGTCCGACTCTTAAATTTTGCACACTTTGCTTTTTGGTGAGAGGCTTTTTTGCAACGGAAAATCAATGTGCCACGCCCACTTTTACGCCCACCTCCCATATAACGTTTTACCTAAAATTCATACAATTTCTCTATTAATAAAGATTTTGGAATAAAAAAAGGACTATATTCAAACACCTAGGTTATACTCATTCGCAAAGATAACTTTGACACTTTTCACGTTATCTACCGTTAATGAAATTGTAAAGCTCATAAAACTGCCAAAATTAGAGATATGATGACAAAATTTGCTACGTATATACCCCTAGGCAATATCATTGCTGTGCCAGAAAATTAAGGTGTCACGCCTTCTTTTACGCCCACCTCCCATATAACGTTTTACCTAAAATTCATACAATATCTCTATTAATAAAGATTTTGAAAGACTACATTTACAAAAGCATTTTAGTAGCATATCGAAGTTATAAAGGGTGGTTAAATTTTAAGGACCGCAGTTGAATTTAAATGAAACACAAATTATTTAGGATATTATTATTATTTCTTTTTGTAATTATAATATTTGTATGGTTCAATTATTTATTTAACAAAATATCGGCAAAATGCCCCCCCCCCCTTCCTTGGCGCCACTCCTCTATCTGATGGTCCAAATTTTCAATGACAATGTTGATGCTCAATTGTTGGGAATGATGATGAGGCGAGGTTGACTGCTCTTTTGCCACACTATCGCAAAAACCAGCAGTGGTTCCCATTCAATGAACTAAGAAGTAATACACAGATTTTCTAACATTTTATACAGACCTGTTTTGCAGAAACTTAAATATTTTTTACAATACTCCCGATTGTGGACGAATTTGAACGATTATGTTGATCAAAAGAATTACGAAGTGCACAAAATGCGATTTGATTTGAACGCCCATTTTTATAAAAAACCTGAATAACTTTAAAGCGTTGCTCATTTGTGTATCCTTCCACTGATCAAATTGAGTAAGTTCGAGATTGAGAAATGTCAAGTGAAATGCAGAAAACAAATTTAAAGACTAGGTGTAGTTCACCTTCAACATGGGCCCTTAAAATTTAACCACCCTTTACAAAGAAAGTGATACATATTTTATTATAAAGAGATTATTCCATAGCGATTAACAAAATAATAAATATTGTGTTTTAAATGTACACAAAATTGGATGTGGGTTTAAAAGATTCGGCACAGCCGAATATAGTGCTCTTACTTGTTTTTTTTTCAAATCATTTAACAACTAGCCAAGCCCGGCGCGTGTTGCTCTCCCCTTAATTAATAAAAATACATTCTAAATTTTAATTTAATAACAAATGCGAGTACCTCAAAAATAAAACTTTTTTATGGGCGTGGCCCTGCCCACTTTTCTAATCACGAAATTTTATAATCACGACAGCTCAATAAGAGTGCAAAGTTTCAGAAAAATCGATTTAGTGTATGTAGCTAAAAATGATAACTTATTTTTTATGGGCGTAACCCCTCCCACTTTTTACCACCCATAAACACTCAACAAAATGTGTAAAACAGCTTGCTGAAGTTTGAGTCCGATCGGCTTTACGGTTTCGGAGTCTATAGCTAACAAACACACAGACAGACAGACAGACAGACGGAGTGTCACTTTTTTATATACTTATGTATATAGATATTGAATATATTGATTCACTTAAGCACTTATGTATGTTTTTGTCTATATTAATTAATTTTTTCCTAATTTTGTTTTTAATCTTTTTCGAATCGATTTATTGCGGGCATCATGTTTAAATTTAAGAAAAAAGCTTTCTCTGCATTAGCAGCTTCAGGCAAAGATAAATAGGGCATAATGACTATTGTTTTTTTAATGTATAATCTTAAACTCAGTTTAAACTGAAAACGTGTTAACATCGAAATTAGTAATTTAACGTAATTAAATTAAACCAAAATCTTCCTAACAATCTACTTGCGAAAATCTTTAGTTCGCGGGCACTTAATAAATTTATAATATATTTTGTAGGTCAAATTTAAATAAGTCTTAGCGACTTTAATTTATTCTCTCTCATTTTATTTACATGGTTTAAATATTAACTGTTCTTTAGTTGTTGTTGTTGTTTTAGTTTGTAAATATTTGGTTTGAAACAGTGGCACTTATCCTTGGATTAACTTTTCATCATGATATCACCGAACATGTTTTCTCAAAAAAAAAAAACAAAATATTTATTTTTCTATCTTTCTTTTTTACTTTTCACTCATTGTAGATGAAAATATTATTTTGTTTTTGTTAGCTATTACAATGGCAGGCAGACTGACAGTCTAAATGAGGGCGAGATACAACACTTCGACAATAACACTTGAGTTGTGTGTTTGTTTTCCTCTTTCTGTTTTTTTTTTTTGATTTTCACCATTTTCAAATATTTATTGATAATAACTCATTAGCGGTGGTAAAAAATGAATAGTTTTTTATGCAAAATATTACATTAAGTCAAATAATTTATTGTTGTTGATCATAAAAATCAAAATACTTGAAAATAGAAAAAATGGGAACAACGAAAGACAAGCTTACAAACGTGTTATATTTATATTTGCTATTGTCTTTTGTGTGAAAAAAAAGAAAATTAGGCCAACAATTCTAGGAAAATATAAAAATACTTCAGATGAATTTATGCTAATGTGTGCTAGTGATAGGAAAATATATGAGAACTAGTGTTTTACTATGAAAACAATCTATATAAAATATTGTTCGGCTTGGTCCATTATAGGTGAAATGGACTAATTACAACATGGTCGTATATAGCGATATCATGGACCAAAGACATAGTCAAGTAAGGGTTTGCGTATAACAATAATATACATTAGCGGGGTTGGAAACACTCTGGAATGTGGAACCATTAACTTAAGACTAACCAGTGGTTCCGCAAGAGCTTAGCGGCATCACATATGAATTTATATAAATTCCTCCCAATATACATAAAAATATGGCCCCTGAAGGCCAATGCAGACAATGTTGTGCTTCCTGTAAGAGGTAAATTTCTACAAACATCAACTGATATTCGTTAATTGATTTAAATAATAATCAAACGAAAATCGAATGGTTAATATTTTACAGGTTAAATGAGATTTCAGAAGTCACTTTGAAGCTGTAAATATTAAATACTTTTGTTACACTGAAATTGTCTAGATTTCTAAATGCCTGAATATAATTTAAGTTTCTGTTTCTATTTTAATTGTTTTAAATAATTTTTTGATTATTTTAAAATAACAAATAAAGTTTTTATACCCTTCACCTGTGGTGCACAAGGGTATATATAGCTTTGTCATTCCGTTTGTAATTTCTACAATTTTCATTTCTGACCCCATAAAGTATATATTTTCTTAAAGCTTATGAATAGAGGAGTCGATTAAGCCCTGACCGTCTGTCCATCTGTCCGTCTGCCCGTCAGCCCGTCTGTCCGTGTGTTGGTTGAAATCAACTTTTAGAAGCACCTATATGTTCCTCAGATCTGTGTATGGTATCAATCTCTTGGAAATATCCAGGAATGAATCGCTATTCAAATTCAGCACAATCGCCTCATAACTTTCTGAGATTTTAGCAAAAAACCACGACCACCTCGTTTTTTTACACAATTACAACAACAATCTACATACACACTGGTTATAGTAAACGTGGCATCGAATTCCAGCTGAGCCAAAAAAATTTTATTTAATATATTATTTATTTTTTATTATTTTTTTTTTTAATTTTTTTTAAAAAATTAAAAAAAAAAAATTTTTAATAATTTTTTAAAATTTTTTTTTTATTTTTTTTACATTTATTTTTTAATATTTTTGTAATTTTTTTATTATTTTTTTTTATTTTAATATATTTTTTTCTGTAATTATACCCTTCACACAGTGAAAAAGGGTATATATAGGTTTGTCATTCCGTGTGAAATTTCTACAATTTTCATTTCCGACCCCATAAAGTATATATTTTCTGAAAGCTTATGAATAGAGGAGTCGATTAAGCCCTGACCGTCTGTCCGTCTGTCCGTCTGTCCGTCTGACCGTCTGTCCGTGTGTATGTTGAAATCAACTTTTTGAAGCCCCCCGACATAGGTTGGACCCGGGTAAGGTATTAAAATATCAGAAATATTCGGGAGTAGATCGGTATTGAAAATCAGAAACATCGGTACATAAACAACTGAGATATGAGCAAAAACCCACGACCACCTCGATTTTCTTTTCATAAAAACAACATTACAACAACAACATACATACATACAAACGTGTATACTGGTTAGAGAAAACGTGGCATCGAATCCCAGCTGAGGCAAAAAAAATTTTTTTTAAATTTTTTTTTAAATTTTTTTTTTAATTTTTTTTATATTTTTTTTTTATTTTTTTTTTATTTTTTATTTAATATATTATATATATTTTTATTATTATTTTTTTTATTTTTTTTTTTTTAATTTTTTTTTTATTTTTTTTTGTTTTATATATATTATATATGTATATAATAATTTTTTTTTTTTTAATTTTTTTTTTAAATTTTTTTTTTTTAAATTTTTTTTTTATTTTTTATTTTTTTTTTGTTTTTTTTAACATACATACGTGAATTTACTGTTATTGCATGACTACACGTTGTGAAGGGTATATAAGATTCGGCACGGCCGAATATAGCGCTTTTACTTGTTTTTTTTTTTTTTTTTTTTTGTATATTTTTTACATGAACGTATTTCATATGAGATAAATGGTGATATAAACAATTGTTATTGCATGACTACACTTTGTGAGGGGTATATAAGATTCGGCACGGCCGAATATAGCACTGTTACTTGTTTTATTTGCAATTGGTGAGTATTTTCATTTTGTCTGTTATTTTTATAATTAATTTTATAATTTTATAGTTCTTATTTAGTAAAAGATACTGTAGACTTGAAAATGCTTGTTTAATATAAGCTTTTTTCTTGTCTGGCATGCCATAAGTCTATTTTTATTAATAAATTCTGTCTATTTTTCTAAGTCTAGTCTAGTTTTCTAGTCTATTTTTATTAATAAATTCTGTTTGCGTAACAGTTTCTTAAAGACTTTAACTGATTTTGTAACTAGCTCGTCATTATTTTATTCTCTGAAAAATAAGCAAAATTGCAAAAATTTCCTTTTGATCAAAAGACTTGTAATAACAGAAAATTAAGCTGGCACGCCCACATTAGAGCCAATCTCCCATGTAAAACTTTATCTCAAATTCATATAATTTCTCTATGGACAAAAACTTTTAAAGAATGAAGGACTGTATATTAAAATATCTAACTATTTGACTCGCCTTCTTCAATGCCCACTTCTCTCATAATTTATTGTTAAAAAAATTAAAAAGCTCTTAAATCCGACAGCATTTAGATGTATGATGTTGGCATATATTCATATCTCGTCAATATAAGTATTATTAAAAAAACTAAGGTGACACGCCCACCCTTTTTTACCGCTCTATCTTAAATTCATATTATTTCTATATGGACAGAGATTTAAAAAAAAAATAAACCTGTAATAGATTATCTAAGTTGAATTCAAACATTAATTATATAATTTTAAAACTAGCAGCTAGCACAAAACTAATATTATTTTCCGTAAGAAAAAAAACAATGTATCACTCCTTATGCGAAAATACTTAACGTTTCATTGTGCGAATAAATTAAAAAATAAAATAAATTAAAAGAAAATCGAAGTTATACGAAGAAAGTAACACATATTTTAGTATAAAGAGATTATTCCCTAGCGATTGCAGTGAATAACAAAATAATAAATTTTGTGCTAAAAAAGTATACAAAATTAGTGGTGCGTATCGAAAGCTAGGCACACCCAAATATAATGCTTTTACTTATAAAGTCTACGGCTTCCATTCTGATTTCAATACTGTGTCCAAGACTCTACTAAGACCTATGGAATTTTGATACATTAAAACAAAATCTTAGTATTTGGATAAATGTAGCAATAAAAAAAAAGAGGTAAAGGTGTTAACTTGTCTATATCTTAGAAAGTTAAGGGACAAACTTTCAGAAAATATATACTTTGTTGGGTCAGAAATGAAAATTGTAGAAATTACAAAAAAAAAAAAGAATATCTATACCCCTGGTACCACAGGTGAAGGGTGTAAAAAAAAATATGAATACAACGACTGTAGGACTATGAGTAGATAAACTTAAAATGCCAGCTTTCATGACCATCTGCCAAATTATGTGTGTGTTCCTCATAACCTAAACCATTTCCTCAAAACCCAAACAATTTATTTTAATAAAAAGAAAATAAATTTACAAAAAAGTAAAATAAAAATTTTCAAATCTTTTCTAGTAGGTGAATGTAAAATATCTTGTTTGTATGTCCTTGCAGCGCTTTTTCTGAAAACTGACTTTTTCTCTATATTAGCAACAAAATCTAGTCTCATAAGTTTTCATTCTTATACAATGGCTGCTTGTATGTGTGTCCATTCGTATAAGAGTAACTCGCATCGTTAAATCGGCTCATAAAAATTATTTCTAGACAGTAGCATATAACAATTAATTACTTTTATATTTCCATTATAAAACGTAAATTAAATGCTCTGTATTCAGCCATTATAACTTAACTCATACCAAAGCACTTTATTAACTAAATGCTATTAAAAAAAAATAGGGGAAAAAACAAACAAAAAAAGTGAAACACCTAGATTTAAAGTATATCTTTGGCAAACAGCATTCCAGTCAAGTTTTTATTGCCTCCAACAAATAATGGTCTTTTTAATGTTAATTTCTGGCTTTTATTACCATCTAAAGCAGGTACTAAATTTTACCTTTAGATTAATCAAAGCGTATAATTATTCCAATATTAAATGCTAAGTTTTTTCGTACTTTTGGAGAAATTAACGCTTAAAATCACAAACATTTTTCTAGACTCCTGCAAAATGAATTTTAATTGAAATTTTATAAGCCCATTTTGAATGTGAAATTACCTGCAGACACGTTATTAAATATCCTTCTCCACTTTGAATGTTTAATTTAATTTAAGTCTTTATAATGTTTTTGTGTGTACACGTGTGTTTCTAAACAAATAAGTAACCACATCTAAGCCATTAAATCACACAAGCATAACAACAACAAAATTTAAAAAAAAAAATCATATTTACCAAAAAAAAAAAAAAACAAAATAATAATGAAAATAAAAATTTTAAAACAATATATGTATATTTTAAATATATACAGTGTATATGTATGTGTATGTACATGCATATGTGTATTATAAATGTCTATTATCTACCGAATCTTAGGGGAGATTTTTCGTTAGTGTACAGAGGTAAGAAAAATAAACTAAGCGTAGATACATTTGTATGATAATTCAAATCTTTTCGGATACAAATTTGTTTGTTCAAGAAAGCATACTCTATTTAACTAAATTGTGATTATTTATGTACTTGTTTGTGTTCTAGGCAAGCCCACACCCATAAACAAGATTTTTTGCAGTAGTTTACATGCTCCCTATTATTTACAATATGAGGCCTGGATCATATTTTCAAAAACAGTCCCAACAATTTATTTTTTATTACAATGTAACATTGAATATGTCGATGGCTTAATATAAAAAGGGCATATCTCGCAAATAAACATATCATCTCCATGAAATTTCGTAAGCTATATTTGAAAATATTGGGGACTTGTAGACTCATAAAAAGGCTAGAACTTATTTAATTCATTTCTATTTTATTTAGTTTTTTCCTTTAGATATGCCCTTTTTATATTAAGTCATCGATATGTACTATTGGCTTTAGACACAATATACGACATGTTCCTGACCATGGATGAAGAAAGAAATTTTCAAAGAAATTTTTTTTTTTGTTCTGGCGAAGTAAAAGAAAATGTATTGACCTCAAATTATTAAACTTAAAATCCTACAAAGCGAACAATCATTGAGAGAGTTAAAAACTGGGAGTACAGTTTTACTACATTTAGTCGGAAGATTAGTCCTAGCTTCTATTTATACAAAATGCTCTCATGTTTAAAGGTATGTTTGCATCAGGTAAATGTGTATTAATTTTAGCTCTAACAAATAAATGTTTTTTCAATTACAAGGTTTTTTTTGTTTAAATCAATTATTATTGGTAATTCAATGAAATATACTTTCACTATATTTGTTGTAAAAAAAATCACATGAAATTTAATAAATATTTTTTTTATCAAAAATTTAAGCAAATTTTTGTCTTATGTGAAAATAGTTTTATATATACATGTAGGGGGGATATTGAAACAGACCTCTTCCATAAAAGGGTCCTTTTTCTACCCCCTTCGTTACTTAGAGATTACAATGTTACCCCGATCTAACCGAGTCTCGTGCCGTTCCAGGTGTTTGTTCTAGACTTTTATGACTTCACATTGCAGACTGATGATTATCTACAACCCTCATTACAAAGTCTGTTGTAATCTCCAGCATCTGCCCCAGACTAATTTCCCACATAGCACTCACATATAACGTGTACCTGCCAGTGGCACTAAGTCTACTGCCAGCCATTGCCGGACAATCGCACAAGACAAATTCTGCAAACATCATCCTCCACATCTCCGATCCTGTGCAGATGATATTTGAAGTTGCCATACCCAATGACCAAAGCAATTATCCAGATAAGGGTCCTCCGATTATATCCGAGTATCCTGACTGCGTTTCTGCCAAGGGGCCTTTCGAGCACAATGCGTACCTGTATCCATCCACCTTCTCAGGTTTATAGATACCACCCATGGAAGGAACTTCGCCCACACCATCCCATCCTTAAGAGCATCTCTAGGTTAAGGTCCGCAAAATACCACAGTAGCTCTCTTTTCGCAAGTTCATCCGCCGCCACATTCCCATCTATGCCAACATATCGCTTAACCCATATTAGCGTTACCTCGTTCACTGAGGCACACCAATTGAGCTTCAGAACACATCCGAACACCAGTTTCGAGTTCACATTCGTATGCTGCATGCATTTAACCACAGGCTGGTTATCAAGTGCTATGATAATTCTCCTCCCATGCACTCGATCTTCCAGAAAACGGTCCAAAGCGTGCAGCAATTTAAGCATCTCTGCCTGATATATGGACACATACTCCTCCAGACTGAGGGAACAGGAGAGGTTCACCTCAAATGAATAGACTTCGGCTCCTGTCCTTCAGTCCATAAGAAAACCATCAGTAAATATACCGATGACACTATCCGTTTACTCATTGTGCATGAATACATCCACAATGAGCGTGTGATGTAGCCTCTCGACCACTTTCACCCGTTTCATGTGCTCCATCGGCATCTTAGTTTCCCTAAACTCGTTACGTACAAAGTCCAGAATGCTACTATGCCCCAAACTACTACCAATGGGATACCATGTCCAATTCCTTTCCATCCGCAATGCCGCCCTTGCCGCCGTTTTCCTTATAAACAAGTCCAAAGCAACAATCCTAGCATTGCCGAACATAGTTTTACTTGTTGATATAATATCTATTCAACTGCAAGTCGATTTCTTATCACACAGTTTACGCTTACATTAGACAATTGATTTTTTTTACTAAAAAATATACAATTTGATACAAATTTTCATTTCATTATCAAAATGCCATTGGTTTAATTTTTTATGACTTTTAAGCAATAAAAGTTATTACTACCACATGCTTATAGTAAAGAGAAAATTTTTATTTATTTATTAACTTACTAGCTTGTGCCCGCGACTTCGTCTGCGTAGTTATCAGGATAAAAGGTAGACTTAGTATTAACAACAACAATAAAAATATTTAAAACACAAACAACCCGCTTAGAATGTGTGATGATGAGTTTTCCAACGACTTCGCGTTATTATCGTGACAAAAAGTAGCCTATGTGTTAATCTAGGTTGTTTTCTATCTATGTATGTGCCGAATTTCATTTAGTTCCGTTTAGCCGTTTTTGCGTGATTGAGTAACAAATATTCAAACATCCAAACATACAAACATTCACATTTATTATATTAGTAGGATTTTTAAACTGTGAAAATTGAATTCCGGAGAGGTATTGGATAAACACATACAAAATTACCATTCAGACCAACGTCTTTGAAGTTTAGATAATAATAGTCTTTTAGTCCTGTTTGATTGTTGCTATAAAGTTTGTGAGTTGCTAAAAAGTAAACGCTCATATATATTATTATGTTGACATTTGTAAAGTATATTATGGTGAAACATATATAAGTGTTTTAAGTAAATTATCGAAACTAACCCAATAGAGCTTATCCAACAAATGCTTAGATGTAATCATATCGCTGCAAGCCATAAATATATCGAATAATATTTTAAGTAGTGACATTAAACTTTTTTTCACTTCTGCAATAGCAACTGGCGAATAGCTCACAGCTTTTAAAAATGGCATTAAGTACATATTCGCAAGCAAAATTCAAATTTTCAAAGGAATGCAGTGTTGTGTATATAAAAGTGATCTGAGCATATAGAAAGTGCACCCACAAACATAATTTATATGGTCAGACCACATAAGGGTGTTGTTAAAAATAATACTAAGGTTTGTAGCACTGTTTACAAATTCAATTTCTTGTTATTTTTTATAATACATTTTGATTTTTTTCGGGTTTAAACCCAACCCAATGGCTGTTGCCCACAAATAAATACGATGTAAATAATTATTGACCTTTTTTAAGCATTAAGCTTACGATTATACTTTATAACTTATATGTCTAGACATACAGACGAATTTTACCATATTGCAGTACAGTTTGGAGATCATTGAAATATAGAGAAAATAAGAGACGGCCAACAATTAAACTCCAAGCAACACCTCTCCGCGCAGGAATTAACTAAGACATCCAATATGAGTTTTTACATATTGATACCTTTAAGGTACGACTTGAACAATTTTTTAGCTGTTGTTGAATATCCAAACATATTTTTCAATTCGCAATATAAAATATTATGACCCATAGTTTTAAATGCTTTCGAGTGATCAAGGAGAACCAAAAAAGTAATCTACCATCGAAATTCATCCTTATACCCTCAGCAACATCAACAAAAGATGATGGAGCCAGATTATCACTCCCATAGGAAATTGTTTTTATTTGCAAGGTTTATTATATTGTTGTGGATCAGTATTTCAAGAATTTTTGAAAGGAATGTTGAAATAGCTATTGGTCTACACTCAGAAATAGATTTGGGTATAAGTAGTATTCTTGTAATTCTACAAAACGAAGGACAATAGCTAATTGTATGAATTTTGTTGACAAGAAAGTCAAGTTAGGAAGAAAATTACGAAATTGAGAAACTTGGTATAAGTGCTGTCGCCTACCACAGCATTAGATTTAATCGATAAACAACTAGAGAAAATATCCCATTGATCAACATATGTGGTTGTGGCAATAATTATGATCTGCCGTAATCAGTGGTAAACTTAGCAATTATTCATTAAGAACATCCGCATTAACAGAACAATGGTCTTGGTTTTCAGTTTTACCAATACCAATTTAACGAATTCGTTTCTACCTTTCTCGTATACTTTGCGCATTGCGGAATTCGATATCATAGTAAATAGATTTAGCCCTCCTAATTAGTTTGTAAGCTAAGTCTCTGCTGCCTTTGTAACTGTTCTGTTTTGAGACGTTTCCATCTGGAATAGTTTAATTTCATAAACATCTTATGTTTAACATCGCTAGAAAACCAAGGCTTTTCTCTAGCAGCAAACTTTTTTATTTTTTTATTTTGCTGTTTGTATTAATTCAGTTTATCTTAATAATAATACCTGGAGAATAAATAATGGAAAGATTTACGTTTGTGCAAAGAACCAGGAAAATAGAATTTTATTATTTAGATCAGCGATTAGTTATTTTAACACAAAGAGCATTTAGACGACATTTTAGTAACAGTATTTCACCCTCTGCTGCAATGACTCTGCTGCATTTAGACGACATTTTAGTAACAGTATTTCACCCTCTGCTGCAATGACTCGTTGCTTAGTTCAACGTTACCACTAACATGGCACCATAAGAAATCCTTCTCGTATCGGTAGACCACGCTTAATTTGCAGTGCAGAACTCCAAAGTGTATTCCGCTCAGCCAGGAATGGCTTGTTCATCACTGCGGCGCATTTCGTTTCCATATAAAGTGAAATTGGTGCAGAACTGAAATCTGCAAATGACTAAATTTTGCAGTGAAATTTCATCAGTCGACCCGAAATTGAACTATGGGTCGTATTATTTCGACGGACGTTTGTAAACTCATTTCTTTTTGTTCTGTAAGACTAATGATAAATAAATCAAACTAATTTAAAAGCAATATTTATATATATTGTTACAGATTTATTTGAAATAGCTGAATTTACATTATAATTTTATTTTAGTTATATTTCAAGTAGTTTAAGTTACAGCAGTTTTGTTTGTATTAGTTTTCGTTTTCGTTTGGTTCGCTGGTTGTTCGAACATGATGTTAAGTTATATGCAGCCGAGGTGAGTTATTATGTGCAGCATACTCTTAGGCACTTTTATTATTCTTGCATAGTACTTAACATTAACATTACGTCTGAATTTAAATGTAACGGCATTCGAGTAATTTACAGAATGAACTAGTGTGTACATACGAGAAGTAAATAAAGTGCTCTTGATTTTATAACGTATTTCAACTGTTTTTATTTGCAATACGAAAAAAATTCACGGTTTATTTAAAGGAATTAAACCAACGTTTATAAAAGGTATAAACGTAACAATATTTTTAACTAATAAAAGGTTTTGACAGTTTGTTTTATCTACTAAATTTTTGCTATTCTCTTTGAAAACCATCTTTCGCTTCAACTCTTGCAGCAAAAAATGGAAAATATTACAGTAATTTGTACCTAATGGCGAGTATGAAAGATTCGTTATAAACCGCAATGACGTTTTTACTTTTTTTCTAGTTGCGAAGGTACATACATATGTTGTTGTAAAGATATGTTGTTTTTCCTAAAACCTCAAGAAATTTATTCATAGACTGTTATCAAAATGTCGCCATATAGATGAACTTGTGTATGCATGTGTTTTTGTTTTCTGCGTCTTCATTCTTCTTTTTTTTTTTTTGTTTTTTCTGTTAGACATTTTCATTTTACCAGAACAAGCAACCACAACTATATTTATTGCTCGTGAACACGTTTATAAGTATGTACGTAAATAATACATGTGCTTGTGTGTGTAGATCTGAGATTTATTTTTATGTAAACAAAAAATCTATTTATACTTGAATTAACATTAATAAGATTTAGTTTAATAACACAGACAACAACAGCATACAAATACACCAACAGTATCTAAAGCAACGTTAAATGTGTGCGATAAAAAAAAAGTATGTCAATGTGTCCGTTAGTAATTTCTATGTATGTATGTATATTGTCATAAGAATATACTTGACATGCAAAAACAAGATAGCACAAACAAGAGTCTTATACTCGTCCTTATAAATAGGACAGGTCTACACAATACCCTAAGAATTAAAGCCGATTCCTAGATAACTTGGGACGCTGACTTCGAAACTGTATTATGACTTTTTTAAGTTGGCTTTAATTTAAAAAAAATAAATTGTTTTGTAAAATATTAAGATGATTCCACAGCATATATTAGCATCACTTTAGATAACTTACTCAGTTCAAATAATAAAAAAAAAACAAAAATTTCTCAAGTAAAAACTCTTAAAGATACCTTAAAAGTATTTTTTTTAATATGCCTTTAGCTGCACACATGTAGTTTAAGTTTTGCAGAACATTTTTTTATACATTATTTTAAAATTTTTGTGATACAAAAATTCACATAAAATAATACTAAGGGATTAGATTTTGAATTCTGTTTCATGTATTACTAAATGTATTGCAAGCAGAAGGAACATATTTTGCCCAAATAGGTATAGGGTTTATAGTTTTTTGTAAACTGCATCACGTTAACCATTCTCAATTTAATATATTGTTACAGCTTTACATAGTTGTTTAACATTTCTATGTATTTAAGGTTTTCCTTGGTTAAGTAATACACATATCATGTGCTGCATACTTTAGGGAGTAGTTACTTTTGCTGTATATTACCTAACTTTAACATCTCACAACATTACTTAAATGTAAAGGCCTCTAGTAACTACCAGAATATGCTAGTTTGAACCTGCAGGAACTTTGTGCAAAGTTATAGATGGCCGATATTTTGTTCCATACATAATTGACCTATACCAATAATATCGTAATGAAAAACGAAATGACAATAATTTCCAAAATAATTTGTGCTTTATTTAAAACCAACATCGTCCCTTCAAATTGAATTACCCTTTATAAAGCAAATACATAAACATTGTCATATAAATAGTTTATTGGTTGTTGGATTTAAGCTGATCTATATTGTTACAGATTTATTTTTAAGTAGCTTAATTTATATTATAATTTATTTTAGTTGTAGTAGTTTAAGTTACTGTAGTTTTATTTGTATTAGTTTATTTCGGTGGTTGTTCGAAAACTATGTTTGTTATTATGTGTAGCGTACTTTTAGGCACTTCTATTATTCGTGCATATTACTTAACGTCTTAATTTAAATGTAACGGTTTTCGAATGTACTAGAATGTACAAACGAGAACTTTATCGAATGTTACCGAACACCACTATGTTACTATAAAAAGCCGAACAACACAGCTAACATGATCAGTATTACAATAAAGCTTGTAAAGTGTGTATCAAAGTGAGTTTGATAATGTAAGTGTATAAAACTATAAGTGTAATAAGTAAAGTGACATAAAAACAATATCTGAGTGTATTTAAATAAAGTGCTTTTAATTTTATAAATAATTTCAAATGTTTTTGATTGCAATAAAAGAACTCTAGGTTTATTTAAAGGAAATAATCCAACGTTTATAAAAGGTATAAACGTAACAATATGAATTTCACTGATACTTATGCCAGATCATTAGTAGACCTAAAAACAACAAAATTCATAAAATAGTTTTAAAATGTTGCAAATTCAACTAAAAATCTTCATAAATAATATGAGACTTTTAAATAAAATAAGAAACAAAAATAAAAACGTCTTTATAAAGCCTAACAATCGTATTCTTTTTAATTTATTTTATTTTTCTAATAAACCAAAAATTTTAAAATTGTTGAGAGAATATCCTTAACAATAAGTAAATTTCGTATGTCATACCATGTCGTTGAACTAGTATATGATGTGATGTTATATCTACAACTACTAGCACTCCAAATAACCTTAAACTCGGTTGCCAAAACTAAAAGGATGGCCGCATTTTATAGACTTGTATAATATTTATTTATAAAAATATTGCAAAAAAAATTTTTATCCTTGAATGATTTCAAAAGTAATCATATACGTTCAATTTATAAAATTAAGGATTTATGTGCCATCTCAACGTCATTTTTTAAAAAGTTTTCTACAAAAATCTTTGTTTAATGTAGTGTAATGAATTCATCATTCTCACACCCAGTTTTTGACAGTAGAACTATACTCAGTTCTGAATTTATTTGACAATAAGTTTTTGTTTTTGTTGTTTTAATTTGTGAGCAAATCTATTTTGTTCTTTTACTTCCAACATGTCCACGGGATAAGAATAATTTCTTACGATGGGACAAAACAGCCTCTTTATGTTGGTAACAGGTGTTTTTTACAACATTTTGTTAACCTCTATCACTAGGAGTGAAGATAGAGGGTAAATGTATACGTGTGCAACATTAAAAAATATTAGTTCAAGACCTTTTATGCATTAAGACTTTGTGACATTCTGTGTCAATTTAGTTATGTCGGTTTTGTCTGTGGTAAACGTTCTCACGTCCAAACTATTAAAACGAATAAAAACAATTTTTTGTAAAATGTTATTGAAACGTTACTTAATGCAGTTTGTAATTGAAAATTTTATACGTAAACAAAAGCAAATTGAAAATAAAAAAAATTGATAAAAACTAATTTTTTTTAATATCGTCTATGTTTTTATATATTTGGCGTATATTAATAAAATTTGCCCCTTAAAACTATACAAGAGAATCGAATAAAATTCACTTATTATGCATACTGAGATAAATTCGAAAGTATTACTCGATAGCGTGGATATCTTTAGAAGGAAGGGTTTTTATAAAACCTCTTTAAACGATCCCTAGACACTGCTGTATTAGTATATGCAGTACCATGAAAACCTGATAAATAATGGCGACTGAAAATATACTTTCAGTTTTGCAGTTTTGAGTTGCAGGTGAAATATGAAGCAGCCTTCCTTGACCGCTATTAGATTAATGGAATAAGTAAATGATTGGTGAGAAACCGTAAAACCAGATACCACGATACTTCCATATTTGGAGAGATGATAAGCCTGAAGATACCACGACACTGCCATATTTGGAGTGATGATAAGCCTTAAGTGTATTTTGAGACACCATTGCATCCCGAAAAAACTGACTGTTTGGTGTGCATTACGGGCTAGTTTAACCCTTATGTGGCTGACAAGGTACACGGGAACCTATTACGTTTTGAAATTGAAATTTGTTGTAGAGGTTGGTAAGCTTCGTTTTTGAAATTTCTTGAGAGCTCCTAACTTTTGGTGTTTTATTAATTTTCATTCATTTCAAAAGAATAAACATATTTAGAAAGACGAAAGATGCCAAAGTTCTTCCAACACCCTTAAACGTACGACATGGTACCCGGGTATCTCTAAGCGTTTGTACGAAAAAAAGCGTATACCAGAACTTGCTCTTTGTTTTAACATAAATAATAAATATTATCAGAAAGCAACAGAAATTTTAGTTACACATTTTAATGTTTACAAAAAAATTAAAAATAGAAATTCATCTATATGTTTGCAGGTTTATAAAAAAAGTACGTCTATATAAGTTATTATATAAATTTATGTACAACAATACAATACATATTACAAATTTGTTTTATTGATCATCCTGTAAGCATTTTGTACATAATGGTCGATTGACCGAATGTTAGTCGCAAATTGGTGTGAAACAATTTTCTAGAGATTTTACGTGTTTTCCTGTGCTTCATACGAAGTTTCGAACGGATCTTATAACTTTCTGCTTTATGATACGGCCACTTTTATCGCCAAGCTTTACATTGGTTTCAATTTGTTTGCCAACTTTTACTTCAATTGCCGTTCGAGTGTTAGTTTTTGCGATCACCTTTGAATTTTAAGCACGTTGTTTTGTGTTTTCAAAAGACAATTGTAAGCTTAAGTCTTTTAAAATTGTTTTCGGCGGTCAATGATAGTAGTAAATTGGGTATTGTGCTCCATATAAATAATGTATATTCGCCTAACAACTTATCCATATAGTCGACACCTCCTTTAGTTTTATTATAATAGGTTATAGTTACTGGCTTAGCGGTCAAAGTGCTTTCAACAGAAGGTGTAAAATGCCGATTATTACAGATGCGAATACAAAGTCTCCTCTTTGCTAAATGCGAAATTTGTAGAAAACATTTGGAATATGAAGTACAAATCTCAGAGTTAAGTAAGTTGTATCAAGTAAGACTTTTCAATAAATACGTTATAATACATCAACTTGTTTTTATGTGCTTGCATATTGGCTGATATGAAACATTTGCTTTTTCTCACTGTTTCAACGAGGGGAAGATTCTATGAACTTAATGATGTTGTCAGTTCAAGATATGTTAAAAAATTTTCGGTTGTTATATTCCTTCCTGAGTTTTTTGTAGGGACTTATAAGATCTAAAACCGTTCTTTCTCCTACATTAGTCTGATGCTCACTTTCTCTTGGTTTCCCAGTATACAAATGACCATGCCAAAGAATAAGTAGGAGTTAAATGAATCGCAAGCACAAAAAATTTTTTATGTAGCATAAAAAAAAAATATTACGTATCGTTGTAGAATTATAATTAAATTAAATTATCTCGTTTTTGTAAATTTGTTTGAAGAAATTTTTGTTTTATATTAGACTAGAAAAGCTTGGCGAGCGTTGGTACGCCCCTAAATGAATAAAATGCATTCTGAATTTAAATTGAATATCAAGTGCAAAAAGCTAAAAATTTAAAAAATTTGTTAATGGGCGTGGCACTGCCCACTTTTCTAATCAAGATATTGTATAGTCATGACAACTCAATATGTGTGCAAAGTTTCAGAAAAATTGGTTCAGTGCAAGTACCTCAAAATTATAACTTTTTTTTATGGCCGTGGCACTGCCCACTTTTCTAGTCACAAAATTGTATAATCATGAGACCTCAATATGTGTGTGAAAAGTCTTAGAAAAATCGGTGAAGTTTAAGTAGCTGAAAGAGGTAACTTTTCTTTTATGGGCGTGGCCCTGCCCACTTTCTTACCGCGAAATTATAAAGTCATGACAACTCATTATGTGCGCAAAGTTTCAGAAAAATCGGTCAAGTGAAAGTAGTTAAAAATGAAAATTTATTTGTATGGTCGTGGCCGCGCCCACTTTTTTTCCACCCAGAAACACTCCCTGGTATGTGTAAAACAACTTGCCAAAGTTTGAGTCCGATCGGTTTTACAGTTTCGGAGTCTATAGCTAACACACACACACACGCAGAGTTTCACTTTTATATATATAGATTTGTATTAAGGTACCCGGGTACCTTGTCGTACAGGATAAGTAGTTTTTTTGTTGTCAATCACATAAGCGTTAACCATTGTTCCGTACTAGTTTTAAAACTATGCTGGTCAGAACATAGCAGTCAATTGAGACTGCTATGGAGCCATGACTGCTATTTCTTTCGTTCATTAATTGAACAACCATGATTACAGGAACTAAATGGCGCAACATATGTCACATCTTGAGCCACTGTTTACTTATTGAAGGAAACATTTGGTAACCGCATAGTTTTACTTTTCGGACCCTTGAATTGAGCACCAAAATTATCCGATTTAACAATGATAGACTTTTGTCTGTGAAGATATGTGAAGTCGCTTGTCTACACCGATAAGCCCGAAACGATTTACCAATCGGAGGAAAAGATTCGCTTCATTATTGCCGATATACGAAAAAAGTCATCGAAAATTGGACCGCCAGATTAAATTACTTTCGAGCCAGCCATTATGGTCATATAGCAGAAGTCATTTTTATATTATAACTATCTTTCGAATAGAATGAATTTCATGGCAATTAAAAAAATTCATCTTTGTGTGATTCCGTTTAAAAGTTCTATAACTTTAAAAAGCCACTCTTTTTATACCCTGCAGATAATATTAGACTACGTGGTGTATATTAGCTGAATGGACTACTTACAACCTGGTTCTATGTAATACAGTCATGGACCATATCATTTTTCAACGAGAGATTGTAGTTAAACCACAAGTGTTTTTGTTTTAACGAGTACATAAATTGTTGTCAAGACTTGTATAGTAGTCGTATAAGTGCTCCACCGATTAGTGAAAAAAGTAGTTTTAAGACTACTCCGATGAGTTATATGGTCAAGCCCTAGGACATCGTAATGTTAAATTGAGCATGTTTTCCCCATACATTTGGGTAATCTTTGGATAAATCCTAGTCCATTACGGAGTATAGTTTACATGCGTGTATGGACTAGTCGCGTTATCTGCAGAGTATCGGCATTTATATTAATTAAAACCCAATATTCTAACTTATTGAAATTCAGCTTTAAACTCTATTTTCTTTACAAAACATAAGTCACTTGAATCTGTCGTAGTTTGAGACCCTCGTAAATTTTTAAATAGTGAAGGAGTTTAGAATTAGATGGAGATGGAGCAATTTGTATAAAAATAATATACAGACATATTATGTCAAGGGAGCGTAGAAAAGAAATTCCACAAACATCAATAAAGCATTAGTTTGCACTAACTACAATATTGAAATAAATTTTTTTTAATAAATACAAAACAATTTCTATTTGAACTAACTACAACATTAAAAAATATATATTCTATAATGAATACAATACAATTTCCACATTGGAAAAAACTTTCCTTATATACAAGATGAATGTTTTCTGAATGAATTTTTTTTCTTTTTTTTATCAGCAGTTTCTTAGTAGCACTTCAATTCAAAAAAAAAATAGGGAATTGTTTATGCTTTCAACTTTGTCCCTTTTTAAAATAAACATTTTTATTATTATTAGAAAAATATTTTATTCCCAAAATATTTTCTCAGTTTGGATGTAACCATTTGCGTTCACCTTTATCTCTTGAATACTTAACAAAAATAACCTCACAAATGTGCTTTTTACACCGAAGAAGTTTAAAATCATTATTTATATAATTTTGTTTATGCGCAACGATGACAGTTCATTTCATAAAAAAGACCATTTACACGTAGACAATTACTTTTTTCCTAAGATTAAAAAAAAGGTACTTAGACAACGGTAGTGATTTTTACTTAAAATGTCATGGCAACAACATCATAAAAACAAACATCTGTACAGTATCCTATTGTACCTTTGCCATGGCATTTTTTTTATTTTTTGTTTTCTTGTTGCTTGTAACAAACAAAGGAAATTAAATTAATTTTATGGTCTCAAAAGTTTTCGAAATATATAAAAACTTTTACAAGTAAACAACATCAAAGTCAGATAAGGCTTTAATTTGGTATTTAATTTTTTGTAGCAAATAAAATGCACTAATGCTTTTTGAATGTTTTATTTTCTTTTTGTTGTTTTTAATATAGACTCGTGTAAGAGTTAAGCTGTTGTTTACTTTTTTTGTTGGAAGGGGCTTAATTATTATCTTTGTTTTGATAAACTCTGTAATAGGGCATTTAAAGTAATCCCTAAAACTTGCTTACTTCACTGTGAGTTTTTTTTTTTAATTTAATGTGGGAAATTGTTTTTTTTACAGGAGTATACATGATAATTTTTTTTACAAAATTTTATAATTAGATTGCTAGTTTTAAAATTAGGCTGGACAATCATTGGTTACATACGTTTGCTAAGTGTAATAACGCATAAACATTTATTATTACTACTGTTCTTATAGTGGCCGGAAGTATACTATACAATTCAATTCTTTATTGACTATTTAATTTATATGTATATATAAAAGTATAACTCTGTCTGACTGTGTGTGTTAGCTATAGACTCTGAAACCAAAAAGCCCATTGGACTCATACTTTGGCAAGTTGTTGTACATATTTCAGTGAGTGTTTATGGGTGGTGAAACGTGGGCGAGGCTACGCCCATAAAAACTAAGTCATAATTTTTAGCTACTTGCAGTTGACCTATTTTTCTGTACACATATTGAACTTTTATGAGTTTACAATTTTGTGACTAGAAATGTGGGAAGTGCCACGCCCATAAAAAATAAGTAACCATTTCTTGCTACTTTTACTAGATCATATATTTGGCTGTCATGACCATATAATTTCGTGACTAGAAAAGTAAGCTGAGCCACTCCCATAGGAAAAAGTTATAATTTTGAAGTACTTCCCCGAACCAATTTTTCTGAAACTTTGCACACATATTGATCTGTTATGACTATACAGTTACATTATTAGAAAAGTGGGCAGTGCCACGCCCTTAAAAAAAAGTTATAATTTTTATCTTTTTGCACTTGTTGAATATCAGAATACAGAATGCAGAATGCCTTTTTATTTATTAAGGGGCGTAGCAATGCGTGCCGGGCTTGGCTAGTATAATATACCGTCTATCATATTAATTTTAATATATCTAAAGAGTTTAGGAATTTTTAGTTCCTTTTCTACTTTGTTCTTACTGTACAAAATCAATTTTAAATATGAACGCCATCTATTTATATTATAACCTATTGTGAAAGAAAATTTAGCAACGCAAAAACCTTTCTGGTTTTTGTTAGTAAATGTAAAGGTTTACGCTGATATCAACTCATGAATATGTTCATATTCTGAAGTCAGACATCAAGTGTTAAAACCTAAAGTCACTGTCTCAATTTTATCTATAATAAGATCGATCTTTGCAACTGCATAGAGACGATTTGTTGAGTAGTGCCAAAGTAGATAGTAGATCATTTTCAATATCTTTTTTTGAGCTGTTTGCAGTTTTTTTAAGGTGACACTGAGCATATGATGACCATACTGTAGCAGTGTAGAGTATTAACGCATGAAAAACAGATTTTAATATTAAATTTTTATTCCCAATGTTCAGTTTTGAATTTCAGTTTACATTTTTGTAAACTTATTTATCTTGTCAACTATATATGTGATGTGAGTTTTAAATTTAAGTCTCTGATCTAGTATGACTCCCCGACCTTTTGTGTGGTTGTTGAAATTTATTGAGTTTTTTGGTTGAAAACATAGTTTGAGCCTTCGCGTAAAGTATATTGCTTGTCTCTTTTTAGTATTTATCATTGTTTTCCATTTCGTGAATTTCCATGTTTATTCATTAAAGCAAATAAAACTTATCCAATTTTTCAAGAAAAAAATTATTATTATATCAACCTGAAAAGGGGTATATGTATGTATATAAATTTGTAATTTCTACAATACTCATTTGAGACTCTATAAAGAATAAGGGTATATTTATTCTGAATGGTAATAAATAAAAACATTGATTTAGTTATGTCCGTCTGTCTGTCCATATGTATGCTGAAGTCAACTTTTTAACCCTAAACATACCAACATAAAATATTTCAAATTCTACCAGCATTTGTCTCTAGGGCATATACGTAAAAAGTTTTAGATAAAAACCTTTAACTAATTAAAATTAATAAAATTTTTTATAGCAAACTTTATTATTATATTTTTGACGGCATTTTTTAAGTGCAAGACATTACACATATAGCAACCTTCGCTCTGATTTGTTGCACAACTAGCTACATTTAATGAAGCTTCTTCCTTAAGAACTTTTTGAATACACCAAACTATAGGCCGTTTTAACTTATTTCATTACCTTTAGTGTAATTGGGGGGCTTCAAATGCTTCAGCAAATTCTCATAAAGAGAGTTTTCCAGCAACCGTGTCTCTGAGGCACGTGTCGGTAGCTTTTGATAAATTTGTTTTTTTAATAAAGAAAAATTAAATATAACAATTGAAATATTTAAATTTTTTTTGTTTGACTATACAATACATATGAAAAATACAAGTCAATAAGTTTGGTTGCGATTTGCCAAATATTTTCGTTACTATATTGAGTAAAATATCACAATTGTATATAACATGTTGCCAAGATTAGGGTTGAAGTTTAAAGTATATGTTAGACCCTTATTTGATAAAAAAAATTTCGGAAATTGTGTAATTGAAAATCAGTTATGTAGCAAATATGAGGGAAAGTTTATGACTGCCTCTGTTTTTTACCCAAATAAAGTCGTATTTTGCTCAAATGGAAATTTTTTCAACGCTTGTTTTACGTATCTTTGCTAACATTTATAGGAAATTGTGGCTTAATAGCTAAACTGCCAACAAAGATATCGGCAAATAAAATTAAAAAAAAAAAAAACGAGATATTCGGCTGTGCCTAATTATTGATAGCAACCACCAATTGTGTGTACTTTAATATCACAGAATTTATTATTTGGTTATTAACGGTAATCGCTATAGAATAATCTCTTTATACTAAGATATGTTATACTTTTAAAAAACAATTTTAGCTTTGTGTGGGTATGCCACGCAATGGATTAATATTGCAATTTGTTTATATGTATTAAAAACTTTTAATTAAATAAACATACATTTGTTAGGACAGAAATTATTACATTTATGTTATGTTATGTTATGTTATGTTATGTTATGTTATACTCATTCAATATTTTGGTGGTTGGTATACTACGCCACCTTCAATAAAGAAATGTATATATATAATACGTATACGTAATATATAATTGTAATGTTATATTCATTACGCATACGCATAACTATGGGTACAAAACTATGTATATGGATCAGTGATGGTATATGAGAAATGCAGTCTTGTGCCAAAATTTTAGGTAAAAAGTGCCAAAAAATCCTAAAAAGTACAATAACAAATATTTACACATTTCTACATATTTAAAAAAAATTAAATCCATTTATTCAGTTTTATCAATATGTCCAAAAAAAATTTTTAAACTTTAATACTTAAACATTTTTTAGATATATACAAATTATTATTTATTACATATGTACATATATTATATGTAATGTTAAATAATTATTCCAAAATAGGGATATATTAAATATATATTGATAAATAAAATTAAATATAAGTAGTCATAAAATTCTTGTAAAGCCTGGTTTACAAAAAAATTTTAACATTTGTTTGGGTAATCATTTTTCAGACATCGCTGTCATAACAACATTTTGAGTTGGATTTTAGTAAATCCTTAGATTGAATTAATGATGATAAAGTGTTTACCTTAAGCCGGACGCTAAATTCAAATTGTGGCAAATACAAAAATTAATGTACAAATTTGATTAAACTTCTTTAAGCAGATCCTGCACACCATTATTTTTTCCCATCATAACATAACAATTATCCAATTCAATTTTTTATAAGAAGTTCATTATCCTGTACAGCGTTCATAATAGCATTACAAATCCATTGAGCGGAACCATTAGGTACTTGAAATAAGGTCAAAAATCGATCAGCACATTTTCCAACATATAAAAGTACTAAAATGACCCAATTTTTGATACTGTGCATCCCGTAAGAAAAACCATTTATTTATTTTTAATAAAAAAAATATATTTCTTAAATAGTAAGTAAAATTATATTTCTTTAATTGTTTAAAAAAGTGCCAAAATTTCATTGAGCGTGCCATCGTGCCATTAAAAAATTAATAGTGCCAAAAATGGCACAATTGTGCCACTTCTACCAACAGTGATATGGATTTATACAACAACCCAACAAACAAATCTATGACAAAAAAGTGAATTTGCAGGGGTTCAAATGGTGACGTAGTTATTAAATTTAGGTGAAAACACTTATGATTTTAAAATAAGTGTGTTATTGGAGATCGTTTTAACAAGTGCACAGAACTCATGAATACATGGTGAAAACCATCCGCTCTTACATTAGTTAATTTTATTTGTTTACATAAATTGTATAAGATATTTTGCATGATGTTGCATTCATTTTTAATAATTTAGAATTATCGCCATTACACAACTAATTAAGAAATCTTTTAAATTTAGGGTGCAAACAGAGTCGCCGATTATTGCCGAGCCGACTGACACTTATTGCAAGAACTTGTTCATGCGAAAAACAAGTTTAGTTGAGCATAGTGGATGCGATAATTAGAGCTGTTTATTTTTAATTATTATTTTAATTATTATTTGTGTTTATATTTATTTATGTTTGTATGCATTTTACAACTCTTACTATTTCGAATCCTTCGGAAATTATAACCAAAAATAGTAAGGAGTTGAAATGAGTGCTTTTGTTTGTATATTTTCTAAACGAAGATGCACTTGTGTGATACGTTTTTATTATTTGAATTTTTTGTTTTGTATAATATTTTAAATTCTAACAAAATAATTTTTCGGCCTTGTTTAAAAAAATTTTAAATTGTTGACAAAAATAATTTTTGTGATATATGTCATGGTGTAATTACATAAGGTGATAGCGTAAAGGAGAGCGATTTTTGGCTCTCTTTTTTTATGTATAAAGTTTAACAGTTTCCGGAGTTGAAATCATTTTTTAATATGTAGTTTGACATACTCCAGAACACAAAAAAATTGTCAGCTGGGCTGGCACCGCCACCTTGTATAAGTGTACCCTGATATATGTATGTATTTGAATTTTTGTTTGTTATTTTTTTTGTTTGTTTTTTTTTATTTGTTTTTTGAAAAATTCCAAGGCATATTCATAAGGTTTCAAGGCATACTCATACAGGTATATGCGAACTGATACAACAAAGCAACTTTTAGGGGATTTTTTCTGTCAAGGCCAATATGTATAACAGGAATAGAAAAGTTGTTTTTATATGTTTAATTCAAAAAATTTTATTAAAAAAAGGATTTGAGCTTGTGAAGCACATCATTAATGGTGCAAGAACAGCAAATATATATTAGTTTAATTCGGAGTCCAAAATCTAATTTTCCATTCCTCCATTAATAACTGGAATCAAGGAGAGTTCAACAAATTTAGACATTGTGTTTCCCCATCATCATGTGCTGATAATTTCACCTGTATGAATTCGCATTGAGCGCTACCAACTTTTTTCAAAAGCCTGCCTGCAGTTGTCAAACAAAATTTTTATATTTTTATTATAAAATAATTAATTTGCAGTTTTAGTTGATTTAAAACGTTTTAAAAAATACAAAAATATGAATAAAAAGTTTTTTCTCTAAAGTTTTTTAAAAATTATTTGAATTTAAAAAGAAAATAAAAAAAATTGTGTGATATATCGATGCCTTACTTCCTCAACATCGTATCTTAAAAAAAATATTATTTTGACTTTTTCATATCAGACGATTTCTATTTTTGTGTTCCATTACTGCAACAACTTATATTATTACTACTAATACACATAAATGTAATAAATTCCTTAATAATTGTATTTAAACTTTTAACCAAACACCGAAGTATAAAAAAATGAAACGTTTTTTTTCTCTCCTAAAAAGTTTTATTTTTTAAGATACGATCGATATGCGTCAATATGCCGGCATATATACAAAAACAAAATACATGTGTTTTTTATTGTTGTGTTTGTTGCCTCGATACATATACCTTATGGATATGCCTTGAACAATTCTAATATTTTAATTGTTAGTTGTTGTAAATTGTAAAAACTATCCCTGAGGAAGCTACCCAATGTGGTAACGAAATATCCGAAAATAAAATAAAAACTATTTATTATAAAAAAAGTGATTTCAAGCTCAGTACAAAAAACAACTGTGGATTTTCGAAAATTTGAACAAAGTAGTTCTAATTTACGAGCATCTACTGTAATAATGATTTGAGTTTTGTTTTGTTGAGAAAAAAATTGGCATTGAGTTTTAAAATTTGACTTATTAACGCATTTCTTCAATTGCTCTTGAAATTTTTATTACATTTTTTTTTTATATTGTGTTTATAAGTTTTTTTTTAATATTTGTTATAATTGTTATAATATTATTTAAATTTTGTTACTAGCTTGTGCCCGCGACTTCGTCTGCGTAGTTATCGGGATAAAAAGTACACTAAGTATTAACAACTAAAATAAAAATATCTACAACACAAACAACCCGTTTTGGATATGTGATGATCAGTTTGCCAACGACTTATCGTAATAAAAAATATCGTGATAAAAAGTAGCCTATGTGTTAATCTAGGTTGTTTTCTATCTATGTGCCGAATTTCATTTGGTTCCGTTTATCCGTTTTTGCGTGATTGAGTAACAAATATCCAAACATACAAAGATCACATTTATTATATTATTAGTAGGACTTAAAAATATATTTGTTTGTTTAACTTTTATTTTTTGATTTTTATTTTCTTTCTTGAAAATTTTTATAATTTTTTTAATTTTTGTTTGCAAGTTTTATTTACTTTTTCTTAAATGTTAATTTTTAATTTTTATAAATGTCTTCCAAACAAGTTGAAATCATAACAACATAATATAAACAATGTTTTCGGCGCTGAAATACGCTTTGGAACTGTTTTCTCGCATTCAATCAGCTTTGCGCTCTGACCAGCTCGGCGCCCACTATGACCTGTTCGCGCTTATTTGTACTAATTTGTATAGTAATAGTTTTCTCGCATTGTTTCTCGCAATAAGCGTCAGTCGGCTGGGCTCGGCAACAAGCGGCCTGCACTACATCCAATTTCTTTCGCTGGGTATATATAACGTATACGTAATTTATAATTGTGATGTTATATTCATTACGCATACGCATAAGTATGGGTAAAAAACTATATGGATTTTAATGCAAACGGTATGGAAAAAAATCCTAATGTAAGTAGATTAAAAATAGATATGTTACTTGGCATTTTAAGGCTAACATGCCTTGGTTGAGAAAACTTATCCAAAGACATTATTGAAACTGACAATTATTTTAATAATTACATAATTTTTGTAACCCCAATACAATGAACTTCTATTTAATTTACTTTAATTGTTGTTCCTTATGTTTTTCCAATCGTGTATATAATATTTCTGTTTTATATTAATAAAACCAAAAATAAAAAAATTAAATAGAAGCAGCAAGTCCGACTTCATTGGAAACAGAAATGGTATACGAATAGCGAGCTTTTTTTTATTTATTTTTTTTTTTTTTTCGAAACAATCAAGAATTTTATTATTAACACGGATAGAGTACATACAATAAGTGGCGGGCATTTTCATAAAAAGATTATTAATTTATAATAACTAATTAATAGTTATTAATATTCTCAAGGATAATGATTTTCCAATTAGATTATTATATAAATTAATTGGTAAATTTGACAAAAGAATTGATAATAATTCAAGGACTTTTCTATCGGGAGTATCGAAAAGGTTAAAAAAATCTAAAGTTTTTAACACTGATAGATATGGAATGGCCTGTAAATCATTAAATACAATAGGTAGATTATTCAGTAGGACAAAAGACAAAAATGGGATAGATCTAACTTAGAATATAGGATACATTGTGGTGGTAATGATAGTGAGGAATGTAGTAAACTATATATAGGTACAACTAAAAATAAACTCAAAACAAGAATTTCAGGACATAAGTCAGACCATAGGCAAAGGGATAATACAAAATCACAGAGGACAGCATTATTCTCACATTGCTCTAAATTAGAAATTTTGAAAATATTTCAGTTTTTAACAAATTAATTAATTATACGCGTAAATTTATATCAGAAATGTTAGAAATTATTAATGTATCATCAACACTTAAAATTAACTATAATGCAGGCACTGATAATGTTGCTCAGAATTAGAGTCATTTAATACAAAAAAATTTAAATATTGATAAGTTTATACCATTTATAAACGTTGGCTTATTTTCTTTAAATAATCCGTGAGTTCTTTTCGTATTGCAAATAAAAACAGTTGAAAATAGTTATAAAATTAAGAGCCCTTTATTTATTTATATTGCTTTTATATCACTTTACTTATTGCTATAAACGTTTATTGTCAAACTCACTTTGACACATACTTAACAAGCTCTACTGTTGTACTGATACTGATCATGTTAGCTGTGCTGTTCGGCTATTTATAGTATGTACGCACTAGTTCATTCTGTATATTACTCGAAAGCCGTTACATTTTAACTAAAACGTAATGTTAATGTTAAGTACTATGCAGGAATAATAAAAGTGCCTAAGAGTATGCTGCACATAACAACTCACCTCGGCTGCACATAATTTAACATCATGTTCGAACAACCAGCGAACCAAGGGAAATGTCAAACGCACACAAACCAATACAAACAAAACTACTGTCACTTAAACTACGGCAAATATAACTAAAACAAAACTACAGTGCAAATACAGCTATTTAAAACAAATCTCTAATAATATATTACATTTCGATGCCTTACTTCCTCAACCTCGTATCTTACAAAATTAAATTTTTCAGGAGAGAAAAAAAACACGGTTCATCTTTTTATACTTCGGTGTTTGGTCAAAAGTTTTTAATTAATTAATTGTATTTATGTATATTAGTAGTAACAATATACTAATCTTTTTTAGTTAAAGCATGAAATAATCGTTTGATATGAAAAAGTCAAAACCGTATTTTGTAAGTTACGAGGTTGAGAAAGTAAGGCATCGATACATCAGTAATTTGGAATCCCCAATATGATGTGTATATTCAAAAACTTGCATCAGTACATAAACAATTTTCGCTCTTTGGCCTTCGTAACCTTCGTTTGAATCCTAATACCAACTTACCGTTATATCGTAGTCGTTTATTACTCATTGCGCTCCCAACGTTACAAGGCCAAAGAATTGATTCCAATATTGCATTTGTCATGAATCTAATTCAAGGTAAAACTGAATCTACATATCTTCAACGTAACATATATATCAGTGTTACTAATAGGCAGCTCGGATCTTATGAACCGTTATATGTACCATTTCATAGATCCAACTACATTAACTTTGATCCAATTAGCAGAATTTGTGCTGCCGTAAATTAGTTCTTTGTTCACATTGACCTTTGTTATAATGTTGCTGTAACAAGTGGAAAGCTGATAAGGTTTCTAAACTTAAATGCATACGTTTAATGTTGTTTTTATCTTTCTTTATTTTGTGATTATTTTATTATTTTATTTATTATTTTGTTTGGAAAAATATTGCTCAACTGTAAATTTTATTATGTTGATTAAATAAAATAAATATGCACACATACTTTCTTATGTAAAAATATTATTAAACTCCTTATTAATTTTAAGTAAATACTTATTTACAAATTTTTTTCAAAATATTGAAATTTAAATGTTAAATGTTTTTAAAAGTTTGTTATTTCAAATATATTTTTCATGACGATGCTAAATAACGGAGTAGCGAAATATTGAAAGTATTAATAAAATTAAAGACGTTGTTTTTAGTATAATATAAAAACAATTTTAATTTATGTTTAGTTTTTCTTTAAATTACGGATTCTTTTAAATCAAGCCGATATTTACATTTTAACAATATAACACAATTTGTACCTTTTTTTGATACCTTTAACAATACTTAACTGCACAAAACATTAAAATGAGAAAGAAAACTAGGTTCTCACCTTAGTAAAGGCTTAAAGCAGACATACCCCTCCTCTCATTTTTAAAAAGATAATAACGATTTGCTGAACTTTTTATATTTATAACAGTAAAAATTTTTGCTTAGCGTACAAAACATTTGTAAAGCAGCATTCGTTTTTTATGCTGTTAATAATACACAAAGGATTTTCTCCTCTAAATCGTAACTAATTACAAATTATTTCATATTCAGCCATACGTCGTTTGACATTTATTGATGGTATGATGAAGGTTTAATTTTTGGGATATATTTAGCTCTACAAAGACTGTTAGTACAACATTGATCCCACATATTTATTTGCGGGACAGTTTGTATACAATACCCTTAATACCAAAAAAAAAAACAAATCTAAAAAAATCTTTTCCCTACTTTATATTAAGGCAGGTGTCAACTATAGATGGCACATCATAATTTAACATTCAAGTAAGCTTATTAATATACTATTTTCGATGTCCAATTATTCAAAATCTAACTAAGTTTTTTTGTTTACAATAAGAAAAAATATAAGTATGAAGTTAAGTTTGCGTCCTGCCCTGTCCATCACAAATATCAAAACGACAAAAAGTGAGTGTTATCAAGTTCTTTGATATTAACACTAATTGGCATTGCATTAATAACCTTGAATTAAAAGAAAAAAAAGTTTACAAATATTTGTTATAACGAAGTGAGACTTGAAATTTAAGAGCTTACAAAAATATTACGGAAAATTTACAAAAGTAATAGAAATATTTACTTGGACCGAAAATTATTGATATCCTATTACTTATTAAAAATTATTTCATGAAAATATTGCTGTTAATGGTTTAACCGTGACTTTGTCTTGTCGCTGTACACAGCAGACTTAATGATTTCACACAGAACATAGTCTAGTAGGTTGAGTCGCAGTATCTTGGTGAAAAATTGACTATTTCAGAATGTAAAGCTGGATTCACCCATAAAATTTTTGTTCAGAACAAATTTTTTTTATATTGAGTTTGATGTTTTACTTTTGAGAGAGAGAGAGATTATTTTGTTCAGAAAGATTTTTCTTGAATTGGTTTAATTTTAATTCTTGTTCAGAAGAAACTGAATTAGGATGCCATTTTTTTCAATATTTACATGAAAATTGAATTTGGTTGCCACCTCACACAGTGTCAGTACATTTATAATACAAAAATTGTTTTTGCCGAAAACTAACAATTAAAATGGAATTTAATGAAAATATTGCTCAAAAATTAATAGAAGAATTAAAAAAACCAGGAAGAGAATGTTTGTATGACATGAGCAATAGTGCATACAAAAATAATTATTTAAAACAGGGTTTTTCTCACTGCGACTCATTTTATTTTCGATTTTTTTTTCATCAATTAAAAATAATAATTTTAGTTTTCTTCTATCCGACATTTTCGTCACATATATTTTAATGAAATAATTTACGTTTGTATTTATTTACATAGTTCGCTAGCGGTGCTTTGTACAACTGTTTGCATTTTTATATTATATGGCAGCTTTATTTTTTCGGACAAATTTTCTTAAATGGGTGAATCGTTCTGCAGAAAACTCTCAGTAAAAAATGTTATTCTCCGAAAAAAATTTTGTTCAGAACAAATGGGTGAATTCACCTTAAGATTAGTTGCTCACCAAACAAACCTAATAATACACACATAATATTACATGGTCCTCATTAATGTGTGCCAAATTGGTCCAATTCTAGTATTTTTAATTAAAAAAATTGTAACTACCATACTATATCTTTGACTGTAAAGTTGCGATTTTCATCGTTCTAGAAGAAAAACGCCTATTTATCCCTCCGCCAAACAAACCGCACCAAATAGATAGCTACGCATATGGATTAATAGATTCGTCTGCAATAAAGAAAAATTGGTATAAAATTTGGTTTGGCGGATCGATTATAAGGACCTTAAAATGCGCCTTATTTACAAAACATATTTCTCTTACAGCAGGAATTTTTATAACAAAATTGAATGATTAACAATAGCTGTTCGTTGGATATTTTATTCATGTTAAAATAACAAACTATATTGAACATTTTTGTTATTGCCACCTGTCAGAGCGAGACACATTCGATGGCCAATATGGTCTATTGTCTTTCGTCTGCAGAGGAAGAAGGACTAAATAGAAAAGTAAATATTAAAAATAGCGTAAATTAATGAAAGAAATATTTAGTATAGAAGAAATAATAATAAAAAAGTAAAGAAGTCCTACCGAGCACTCGTTGTCTGTTGACGAACCAACCGACCTCCATGAAAAATCCAACGATATTCTACAGCCTGCACTCCGAGACTTATCGTTAAATCTATTACTTTAGCACTCTGTGGTTCTGTAGTCTAAAGCACATTTCTGCTTCACATTTTCTAGCTCTACCCCATCATCACACATCGCACAGTAGTTCAGAGTGCCGCGATCTCAACTACTGCTCCAATAGTTTCCCTCAGATATACCCTTTTCAGTTCCAGAAGCAACGTAGAGTTTGTCGAGTTTAACTTGGGCCATAAAACCTTTGACTGTCTACAGTCCCTTCTGGTCCTCAATGATATATCAGTTATTTCCGATATTCACGCACTAATTTGCCTAAAACAGTCGCCCATCGGTGGGCTTACCATCCCTTTTTCATGCACTTAAACTAGTTCTGATCTACCTTGTGCAAGTTCGTCAGCTGTTTTAAATGTGCCCTGGTTCCCTACACAATCTGACATTGAATAAGCCCATAATTTTATCTAGCGCTCTCCTTTATTACCTAAAAGTATTTTTTACTTATTTATTTAAGTCTATGGTATAAATCCTTACAGTCTATTAAAATAAAGTGAGAGAAATGTATTACAATTACGAATTTAAAACACTATGATATTTCTCTTAATGATATTAACACTAACAGAAAAGTCAATTAAATGATAAAGCTTATTAAAATCGCAACAAATTATTCTTAAAGGATTATCATTAGCATAATTTCGACTAAAAAATTTCACGTGCAATGGGTTGAAATTTCTAGTTGGACGAGGTGGAATATTGAAGGATAAGTTGCTTAGCAGGAAACTAGAGCATACATCTTCGTTAATCAGTTTGATAACAAACGTTACATTCAGCATTGTTCTACGGTTCTGTATAGTAGGAAGTTTAATTAGTGCAAGTCTTGATTTGTAAGATGGTAAATTTGAAACACTATTTCGAAAAAGGTGACGTAAGCAAAACAACAGAAATTGTTTCTGTGCAGACTCAATTTTATCAGAGTACAAATTATATTGAGGATTCCAGATAATTGAACCGAATTCTAATATTGGCCTTACTAAAGATGTATAGAGCTGTTTAGTGATGTAAGGGTCTGAAAATTCCTTGGCACAGCGTTTTATGAAAGCAAGAACCCCACGAGCTTTATTAGATATTAGGGTTATATGCTGATTAAAATTAAGTTTAACATCAAATAGAATACCCAAATCAACTATTGAATCAACCAGTTCCAGTTTGTAACTATTCAAGAAGAATGAGCTTATTTCCTCTGTTTTACGGAAAAAGTGCATGTGTTTACATTTATTCAAATTCAAATCCATTAAATTAGTATTACACCATACAAAGAAACTATCTAGGTCTTGTTGCTGCAGATTATAATTACCAAAGTTATTACCGATATGAAAAATTTTTACGTCATCTGCGTACATAAGAACATTAGAAAATTTAATAGCATTTGGAAGATCATTTATAAACAGGGTAAATAAAATTGGTCCAAGATGGCTGCCTTGTGGAACTTCAGATTTAACTGTTATATGTTTAGATAGAGTATTATTGAAGCAAACACGTTGGTTTTTGTCCGTTAGATATGAATTAATCCGAGCCAAACTATTATTGGTAAATCCCAACAAATTAAGCTTTTTGACTAACAGAATATGGTTGACTTTATCAAAAGCTTTATTAAGGTCCGTGTAGATGACGTCAGTAAACTGACCATTAGCATATCCTCGATTAATTAAGTATGTCAAATGTAGAAGATTTGTTGTCATTGAGCAACATTTACGGAAGCCATGTTAAGAAGATGCCATTATTGATGAAACTTGATGACACAAAGATTCCTACATTCCCCAACCAGCTTAGGTTTATATCATAATGTCACATAATGTCCTTTTGCAGGCTTGAGAGTCGCTTGATTGCCTACTTAAACAGTTACCTGCCTACCCCTCGGCATATGGTCCATTATGAGATTCATTGCCCCTTAGATGACCGGTATCTCTGCTTGAAATTATATATTTTACTACCATATAGTTTACCATATATCTGTGGTAAACAGGAATAACTGCCTTAGTTGACATAGGTTTAAATTGAGGTAATATTAGTAAATAATATGGTGGTCAGCAGTCTGAGAGTTATAGGTTCAATTCCCGCGAGAGAATCTAGTTTGGTATGATTCTCTTTATTATTTGTTTTCTTTTTTATTCATATTCAGGTATTACAGTGATCAATTTGGTGGACCGAAGTGAGCAGCACAATAGCACCCACAATTTAAATTAACATGAGGCGAATTTTTGACAATTTTGGACAACTTTACAGGAAGTCTTGTAAATGCTGGCTACCACTACGTCAAAGGTTGTTCATCTGTCCAATTGTTCAATTGTAACCAATTTTTTAAAGCAAAGCGACTGATATTTCGCAGTTAACATGACTAGTACTGGCTTCCAATCGTCACAGGCTTAATCCTGAAGACCTCAGACTTTACTTACTTATACCTAAAGAAAGTAGTGCCAAGCTTTGATATCGTACGATCTAGGTTGTCAATGTACCATAAAATCAATTCAAGTCAAATTAAGAACTCACAAAAATTACTTCTTCACAAGTCCATTGTTTTACGCGCTATGTGGCCTGCAGACGTCTTTAAACCATACTGAATTTCAGGAAGCACATAGTCCATTAATAGGATGCGATAACTGTTACCTTTGATGGTATAATTCTGATTTGCCGCATTATTGCTGAACATGAATCAATAAGCCACTGCATACCGCTGTTTTTAATGGATGAAATTGTAAGTCTTGGAAGTCTTCGGGTTTCTTAATTATAATTTCGTTTATTAGCGTATTAATTGAGACAGAAATGTACTTCATCACTGAACAAACTTTGACGATAAATTGCCAGAAAAAAATTTCTCACAAAATATTGCATTTTTGTAATACAGCTTAATAATTTCGAGACGTTGTTGTGGTGTGAGTTATTCAAACTTAACAGAAGTACGTAGCCAATATGAGCCAAAGGTATATAAAGAACATCTTATAAATGTGTTTAAATGGAAAAGCCAACTATTTATAAAAAAAATTTAATAAAAATTTTTTAAGCATAAAATTACAGTAAAAATTCCATTAGGAGAAAATAGGCATAATATTATTTAAAAAAACCTAAACTCTGCCGTAAAGTTTTTAAAATAAACTTCATTAAATTTATGGCACTTACAGAGCTGTAAAAATATGTGATTTCTTTAATGTTTGAGACTTAATGAAGGCATTAAACTTTTATAGTTTGATGATAAAAACTTTATATTCCCTAGAATGATATACAAACTGCCAGCAAATAAAAACTTTAGCGTTAACACATTGTCTAATCTCAGGTAACACATCAGCTAAAGTTTAATCTCTAGACACAGTACACAGCAAAAAAAAAAAACGCATGACAAAAGAGTGATGCTAAAGGGGTTCAATTGATGATTAAGTAAAAAGCTCAATGATTCGGATTTAAGCATTTCATTGGAGATCCTGTGTTAATTTGAATTTATTAAGAAACTGCAGTTTTAATAATTGCATAGAACTGATGCGAATGGGGTGAAAAGAAACCGTTGTTTAATGACTTAATGTTAACACGAATTGTTTAAGATATACTGCCTGATTTTGCACAACATCATTTATGGGAGTCATATGGAATAAACCTTCTTTAACGTTTGATTAATAAGTCCAGAAAATCTATTTCACTTTCCCTACTTTCAAAGCAATTTTCTTGGTTGTCTACACATGTTGATACACAGACATTACACTGATTATTTTTTATACATTTTTTTTTTGTTATTATTAAAATACTGTCAGACTTACCTGTAAACTAAATTTTAATGCTTTTTCAAATACATATAGTGTTGAGTTTTCCTGGCAATGTTTATGCACAACTTGAGGAAGAGGCAAACTGCAGCAAAAACACAACTGTCGTGAGAATTTTATTATAATTAGTCGCTTAAGGTCTCATTAGGGGAATACCACAACAATGGAAATAATATAATGAATACACACACGCTTAGACACCAAACTATACACTTGCACTTGTTAAACGCTTAAAGGAAGCGAAAAGCAATTTTGTTTTATTCATCTCTTCTTTTTTTAGAAAATCCTCTCGTGTATTAAGCATAATAACATTGAGGCTTTAACAATATCTTTTGCTTTGCGTTTTTTTTTTCTGCTGTTGTCGTTTTATTGTTTTATTGGCTGTATGTTGTTGCTTTTTTACGTCTGTTTTTTAATATGTTTTTTTATTTTTAATTTATTTACAAAAGCACTTAAACACTTTAGGAAATTATAAAATAATGACAATGATAAATAAACTGCAAGAACAGACACAACTTTTAAGCATAAAACTCTCTAAAGAATTTATTTTCTAAATGTCTAATTTTTTCTGTTCTTCTTTAATAAATTTAAATTGGAAATTAAATGAGAATTTTATAAAATCGTTTTAGTTACAGCATATCAACTTTTATTTAGTTTTGTTTTTTTATAGAAAAAGTTTTTTTTGTTTTTTATATGAAAAACCTCACCATAAGAGCTTTTCAGGGAAATACTTTTGGTTAAGATTAGATGTATAAATGAAGTTACAATTCAATGTTTCTGTAAACAACTTCGATGCAAGTGGTTTCTTTTATTCTGATGACTCTTAGGTAATATTGTTAACAATACGTGAAGGCAGAAATAGTGCGAAAAATTTTATAATAAAATAATATCAGCTGATAAAGCAAATACGATGAGGAACACCATCCTTAAGCTATTTTGTGTTTTCTTTCAAAAGTCCTAGAGAAGCTTTTTTACAATAAAATGATCCACCGCAGTAATCAATCTAGCTTTTTATGTTATAGGCAAAATGGTAGTCATTCTAACCAAAGTTGTATTACTGCCTTCGTAGAAGTAAGTGAAAGTATTCGACAGAAATTTGAAAATGGTAATATAAACATTTTTGTATTACTTGATTATTTCAAGAGGCTTGGTAACGTTGTCATTCTTTTTACAAAACTGATACATATATTTCTTTAGCTTTGGAATAATTTATTTTTTCTTGCCTCTCATATAGCGTGCAATCTTTGTATTTGAATGATGAATTAACTATCTACTTTTAGTTGGAGCTGTGCTTTAAGCCTCTATTTTACGACCACTATCGTTTTCCATTTATGTAAAAGACTTGCTTGAACAAATTAACGCTTGCACAATCTAACTGTATGCTTATAATGTTCCGCTTTATTATTTATTGGTTAAAAATATTACCTCCAGTAGCGAAATTTTAAATTGTGAATTAAACAAGATTTAGCTGTGGGCAACTGTAAATGGGCTCTGTTTAAATCCGAAAAAAAACTAAGTAAATTGTAGTTCACTTAAAGAGCACTGTCTATAAATTTTCCAAAGTTATCAAAATAAAGACTGAGAAGTTGCAGATTGCCAACGCAGCATCAAATCTAAGGAATGTTTTCAATAACAACCTTACATTGAATAATCATAAACTTTATGGTCTGGCCTAAAAAGTATTTCTCTCAAAATAAGAACTCAAGCAGACGTGCACGGTTAGTTCTTTTTAAAACTGTAATGTATGTTTGTTAAGTCTTTCTAATTATACTTATTCTTTTAAAATCTGTAAAAATTTGTATAATACCAAATGATAGGAGCTTTCTAGAGGTTTCAAAATTGAAGGTTATCAACTTCTATAAAAAAATTTATTCCAAAACGCAATAAGTAGATCAGATACTTCCCCTTCAAAGATATATTAAGTTGCTTAAAAATATTGTGATTAATTTAAACCTAAACAGAGTCTTGAATATTTAAGTGGATAGATCTGAATACGAGATAATGCAGTTCCTTCAGGATCGATATAAAAATACATATATATACTTATAAACTTGTAATATCTTTGCTTATGTTGTCTTTTAGACATACGATCCTTTATTTGTATACGAAGTACAACGACTACTTTATCAAAATCGCCTTTATTTTGATAGATTAAATTATTTATTAAACAACTTCATCAGTTTATACATTCCTTGTATATTCAATAATAAATATTTAGGGGAATAAGAAGTCACACACTTATCTGTGTACTGCCATATAAGCTCAATGTCTAAACAAAGTAAAAAACCGTTTATCAAAAACAGTTCAAAAAGCTGTGATTATTCTTTTATTTAAAAAAAAATCTCTTTCAAGTCCCACGAAAATTCTACTAAAGAATACTAAAATATCCACACTCTACTCTATTTTATAAGAAGTTCTTAATATTGCTACCGAGCACATTTATCAATTAGGGAAATTTCGTACTAAATTGTCTGTATTCTCATTTAGTAATACAAAAATTGATTTAGAAAATTTTCTGTTTTACAGGGTGGGTTTTAAAAGTTTAATAAATTTTTTCAATTATTTATCCCTTTTTTTAGATAAAATTAATAACACCTACCAGAGAGTGTGGACTGCACTGCTTCTCTTTCACTTTTTTTTTTATTTAATCTTTTTATTCTTTTCAGGCTATAAATTCTCGTTCTATGAAACTTTAAAAAGTGTCATATCAAACTGTGTCACCATAACCTTGGCTATACAAAAACTATTTCATTTCACAGAACGAGAATTGAGCCCCAGGAATCACAAACGGATCAATATATTGGACTCAAGTGAGCTACCCTACAGCTTCCTGTTCTACCCACCTACGTACCAAAATAACACCTGGATAATAAATATGGAACCAGGATAATAGAATTTTTTTATTTAAATCAGCAGTCAAACATTTTAAAGTTAAGAGCATGTCTTGGATATTTTAACATTAGTGTAACGCGCCCCGAAGCAATGATTCGTTGCTTAGTTTATGTTCACCACCAACACGCCACCGTAAGAGATTTGTCTCAAATCGGTATTAACACTTTTTTGATTCACACTGCGAATACTAAACGTGTAGAGCAAAGTGTTAATACTAGGCACATTGCTTAGCTAGGAATGTGTTGAAGGTAACTAAAGCATATTAAGAAAAAGATTTACTACTGTCCCCATATAATGTGCAGTTGATGCAAGAATTAATAGCAACGTCTAAAATTTGTATTTAAATTTAAACAGTTGGCAGGAAATGAAATCAACTTAATTGAAGATTTAATTTCAAGTGACGAAGCTTATTTAATAAGTGAAAGTGCAGGATATGGAATTCTTAAAATCCAAGAGCTATTTAACAAGTCCAGAGTCTCTGGCGAGAATCGAACCCGCAACCCCCAAACTAGCAGACCAGCATACTACTGACTAGTCCACTAGGGCATTATTAGGCCTAATTTCTTCGAAAATGATAAAAAAATGGAAACACTGCAATAGCAAATGGAGATTGGTATCACTTTATGAGAGAACATTTTTTATATCTCGCCCTTTCGAAACATGCCTGAGATGGGTTTCAAGCAAGTTGGAGTCAATACTCTTACTGCCCCAGACACTATGGTAATTTAAAGTCTAATTTTTTAAAACCAAATAATTTGCAGCCAACTACTTTCTTCAGCAGTTTTTAGGTACCAGTTATATGAGAAACAACCTGAGAGAATCCTTGAACTCAAGGTCAACATACTTTAGGAAGGTTAGTAAATGTTATGGAAAATACTTTAAAACGAGCGTATCATTGCAACGCTTAAAACGAGTTATTTAAGTGACATTACTTTCTGAATTTAGGGTAAGAAAATTCTTATTTTCTATATTTTTCTCTAAGTTTATAAACAAAAAATTTTTAAAATTCATCAAAAAAATTATTCAAGAATTTTTTAGAATTTTTTTTGGATGCTAAGTGAAAACAGGTGTCGATAACAACTTAAATTGTGGGAAAAAAACCGTTGAAACTTTAGCATAAAAAAACTTTAACAACAAATTTTAAAGCTCTCGGTGACGCTTAAGCTGAATTCGTAACATATATGTATATTCAGTTGACAGAAACTCCCTGCTATCATGTAAAAGATTTACTTGGGAATTACGGTATCGGATAAACTTTTTTCTAAACTTCTATTTAAATTCATAGGCGGTGCAGTAGTAAAATTATTATTTTCTAAATGTCTGTATCGATTACAGATCGTCATAGGAAACTTTTATTTTAACCCATTAAGCCCCAACGTTGCGTTTTCGCAACTCTTACTTTAAGCACATCTAAGGCCTACCCAGATAAATTTATATTTAAATTATTTTTGAAAAAAAAACTTGATGTAGTATCTACTCGACCTGTTTTATCATTTTTCTCATAGATTAGTATTTTACATATTAAATATTTTTTTTACGAAATTATTTTTTCTGAATTTTTGAGTTGCCAAATTACGTGAAAATAATAAAACTACAAAATATTTTAACGAGTTACTTTCATAGGGTGTAGCTAAAGTATTCATGAGTAAATATGTGTTACAAGTTTTGGCTTTTAATGGCGTCTTTTAAGATTTTTTTTATTGACAACACTTGTGTTGCAAAAACGCAACACTGGGCCTTTACGATATAAACTTTACTTTATTTTTCGAATTTTGAATTATTTTATGAACTATCGTTACCAGCATCATTTTTTTATTATGCAGAACAATATCTTGCTTGTAATGACCATAGACCTACTAGTTTTAATATATTATTACTTTTAACAACGAAAAAAACTAGATGCATTATAAACATATATTTTTTCCATCTTAATGTCACATAAGATCATAAAAGTTGTACAAAAATATTGATCAAAAACAAATAGATCTTAAGGCAAATAATAATCTAGTTTGTCTGCAATATGACAGTACTTTCTTAGGTAGCGAAAGTTTCTACAGGGTAGTTATTCAGTCAAGTATAAGTAACGGTAATCTACATTTTTTTTCACTTTGCAAAATAAAAATATATTCTAAGACGGTAATCACTTTAGAATCTGATTTGAAACACAATAGTAGACAATGTTCAGCAAAACGTTTTTAAATTTAAAAAAAATAAACGATTTACTAAATAAAAGTTCTGATAAGGAAGAAATTAATTTGAAAAATGCTAGTGAAATAGAAATTTTGCCACCGTCAAAAGTTGATGAAGTAAGTGATACGGAAGATATTGATTAAAGTAAGCAAAACATAAATAGCACCGAAAATCTTCCGGCTGAAATTGCAGTTGAGGTAGAATTGCTATGTACAAAAGTGAAGTGGTCCAAATGTAAACGTGATACGGAGTTTACAAGAACGCCAATTGATCATTCACACGAAAATTATAGAAAGTTACACCATTCATATGGTGCTATGAATCCAATTGGGTTGTATAAATTATTTGTTAATGACGAAATCATTGATTTCATTGTTGATAACACTAATCGCTATAGTCGCGTAAATCAAAACAACACCACTTTCGCTACAAATCACTCTGAAATCCAAAAATTTATTGGCATATTGTACTTAACAGGCATCAATACAATGCCTAACATACGAATGTACTGGTCTGAAAGTCCCGCATTGTCAAAAAAACTTATTAAAGAAACTATGACGCGCGAGAGATTCAATAAAAAATTTATGCAATTTGGAATTTTTTCGTATCAATTGTCGATCGATTCCAAATGGCGGCATATTATGGTCGACATTCCTGTAAAATGTTTGTCAAAGGGAAACCCATTCATCTTGGGTACAAATTTTGGTGCCTTTGTTCTACTGATGGCTATTTATTTCAAGTCATCCCATATGCTGGAGCTTCTACGAGACAGCTAGGATATCGTTTAGGTGAAAATGTGGTTATGAAATTGCTCGCATTGATATTCAATACGGTGGTAACATCATTAAAAAATTCTATACCAGTGACTCACTCACAAATCATATATATAACTTCAATATCAACTTTTATGTCAAAACAGTACATCTCATGTTTTGAACCCTCTAGCTATCACTGCGATATACGAATATTCGTTATATCTGATTTGCACGCATTTTTCCGTATTGCTAAAGTATGTTTGCTTCATTTGAAGGAATTTACAGGACGATGTTCGATTTTGATTAATGATTAGGTTAAGTTATAAGAAAATTGTTTGGCAATGTTAAGACAAATAATGACATCCTGATTCGTCTAGTATTAATGTGACATTCTTTGAAAGTTTTTTTTTGGACAAACAGATGGATGGATATTGCTTGTTTCACATTGAAGATGCTGTGGGGCAGTTAATTTTTCTAACTTCAACAACAAATTCAGCAAAAACACGTAAAAGTCTTTCCATTTGACCTCAACAAATTATCAATCAAATAACACATTCTCCACTTATGTATGTTGAAATGTTTTATTATTTATGTTTTAGTCACAAAAACTCTAGCAAATATTTTACCGTTAAAATATTATTGAAATCCATATTTTTCATGGTCGCCTTTAATAACTTCTTTTTTATTTAAATTGTTTACATCTCTACACACTTTTATCACCATGCAGGAGCATCTAAATATTTTCTTTTACCACTTTTGGGAATTAATTATGTTTAAGCTGTTGTTATACTTTGTAGTTGGATGACCAATTGAATAAAATTAATTTTATTGAATTCTTTCATAGTTTTGTGTTTAAATTAATCCTGTTTAAACAGTGATTTTTATTAAACCTAGTTTGGTTGATCGTCAACTCTTATGGTGAGGTTTAATTGGATTTTAATTAGAAGGATTATAATTACACTTGATTTTGTATTAAATTTTATATGTTAAACAACTTTATGTTTAAATTTTTTTTATATATTACGACTAAGTTGAATTCAAATTATTTAACAATAAACACCGAAAGAGAATATTTTTAATTAATTTATTATTATATTTTTATTTTATTAATATTAAAGCTTGTTTCGTATGTTTAAATTATACTCCAACAGAGTTTAAAATTAAATTTGTTTACTATTATTTCACTTTTAATTAAATTTTTTTACATTTTATTATTATTATTATTATTTTTTATTTATTTTTTTTTTTTTATTTAACTACTAGAACTTCATTTTGGGAAATCATCATTAACATAACTTGATTTTTATATCATAAATTCTTTTATATGCCGATAAATTTTTTTGTTTGTTTCAAAAATATTATGATTTTACGGTAATCCTTCCTGTTTGCACAGGTTTTTACTTGAAGCTTTTTTATTGTTTTCTTTTTTTTCAATTTATTTCTTTTATCCGCCTAAAACAACCGTTACGCATCACGTTTAACATCATACTAAATTAACTGTCATAGACAAACTACCATTATTGCCGACAACACGATACAAGCAACAGTATTGTAGCTTCAGTACGATTAGTGTTAAACGTATCTTAGTTGTTGTACACTGATGATTTCTGTGTGGTTGCCAGTTGGTGAAATTTGTTTTGTGGAATTTAGGGAACTTATTTATTTTAAAACTGAATGAAAAGGTTTTTATATATCGACTGTCTTTTTTCCTGATTGACTTACATTTAATTATAGAAAGAATATATAAATGGAAATTTTTTCAATAAAAGTTAAATATTTAAAAAAAATCATAGTTATAAATTTTTTATAAGAATACATTAATTGTTTCATACGAACATTATATTAAATTTTATCTTTTAAATTTTCTATGCGAAAAGATTAAAGATTTCCTATCTGTGATGACGGCAGAAGGAACCATTTACGGTTTCATCATCACGACTCTTAGTTCAGGATGTTTTAAGCTGAAAGTCCACTCCACGCTTTCTACGCTCGTATGCCTCTCTCAACAAAGTTAAATCAATGTAGTAATATGTTGTAAATTACAGAGCATACAACGCAAAAAGTAGTTTTACTATCTTCTTTTTAAATAGTCACGAGCTCAACTGAGTTCAGATGCCAGGAATGAATAATTATATTTTATATTAAATTGTATCGATAGTTATGTTTGAAGTGTAAATTTATTTTCTCATATTGTTAAAGAAAAAAAAATATTATAAAAATAAGAAAATGATTTCGTAATAAAGTTTAAAATTATTGGCAAGAATAAAATATAATTACTTAAAAAATCTGTTCATGAACAAAAATTGAATTTTGGTTATCGATGACATATACTAAATGAGTGATATCTCTTAACGTTCGTTATTTGATGCGCATAACGCGTTTTATGTAACTTGAAATGCTGAAAGCGTATGATGTATAAAATGCGTGGATGCGGGAAAGCGTGATATGGACCTTAAGCTTTAGTCTTAGATGTAAATATAATCTATTTAACTTAATTTTTCTATGAAATATAAAACTTTAATTAAGCATCGCAACTGTATTCGTATTTATTGTCATTGTGACTGAGAGCAAAATTTACCACAGCTGGATCCTGTTTAATTTTTGTATTATTCTTAACATTTTTCTATCACATGTTTTTCATTTAAATATTTGTTTTTGCTTAGTTGTTGTCACAACTTACTGATTCTCAAAATATTTTACTGGCCAGATATTCAACAGAATATTGGTACACTAACCAGCCTATATGATTGCTCTGAACCATGTGATTTTAACAACTAAATTGATTTTTTTTTATTGAGATAAAACTTACTTTTTCAGTTTATTCTCCCTGCATTATCGTAAATAGAAAAAAATTAATTTGTTTCTATAGAAGAATTAAAAGTTAAAAATGAACTTGAGCCAGAAATAAATAAAAATTGTCAATAAGAGTAAACGTTTAAAAAATATGTTTAATTAAAATTTATTAAATTAAAATTAAAATTAATTAAATTAAAAATAATAATCGGAAATTGAATACAATTATTGGATGCAATTTATATATGTGACAGCGCATAGAGAAAGGCACCTAAGGGTAAAAACAGGTTTTGTTCAGGAGAGCCTTTTAAAAGATTAAATGATTTTTCTATTTTTTTAAATTGTTCATAAGGAAAAAAATAAATTTTTTGTAGTTTCGTAAAATCAAGTTATTTTGTTAATTTAGTAGGGGAAAAAATGAAAATAAATAAATTTCACTGTTAGGTCCCTTTCTATTTGCGCTTAGAATCGTCGAATTCACTTTTATAAAACGCGCATATTGCTGGGAGGGAACACTTTTGGGGCATGGGATCGGTCTCATTCGATGCTCAGATGTTGTCCACATCAAAAAAAAAGTGAAAATTGTTTTTTTTTACCCTCAGGTCCCTTTCTCTATGCGCTGTCACACATATTGAAATATTTTACGATTAAATATTGTTTCCTATAAGCAAAATTTTATCAATACACACCATTGTAAGATAATAAATTGAGTTTACGTATGTATGTTGAAAAGAAACGAATTTAAAAACAAAACAAAAAAAATTAAAGAACAAAACAAATAATAAAATAATATATAAAATAAAAAATATATAAAAAAAAAAAATTGATTTAGCTTAGTATACCACGCTTGTATGTATTTATGTATATATGTATGTATGTGTCGTATGTTACTGTTGTAAAAAAAAAACGATGTGGTCGTGGTTTTTTGCTCATATCTCAGTTGTTTATGTACCGATAATTCTGATTTTCAATACCAATGTACTCCCAAATATTTCTAATATTTACGTATCACACCCGGGTCTAGGATATGTCGTGGGGTTTCAAAAAGTTGATTTCAACATACACACGGAAAGACGGTCAGAGCTTAATCGACTCCTAGATTCCTAAGCTTTCAGAAAATATATACCTTATTGGGTTGGAAATGAAAATTGTAGAAATTACAAACGGAATGACACACCTATATATAACGTTGTGCACCACAGGTGAAGGGTATAAAAATATCGAAGATGGTTACTCATATTTAATATTTTTTTTTTACTAAAAAAATTTATTTCAAATTTGATTTAAACCTATAATTTTTTCGTGTATAATTTTTATTTATAATGATTAGTACAGGACGAAGAAATTTAAAGGAATTGGATTTTTATTAAAAAATGTCCATCAAGAACTAATTGAAAGTTCATTAGTTAAAAAATTCAATGACAATTTGGTTTAAAAAAACGAAATTTTAAAAAATATTTTGATCTATTTGTTCGTTAAATCATAAAATAAAATTTATTTATTAAAATTTAATGAATTCAAGAACTAACTCTTATTTAAAACATCTAACTTTAGAATTTGCCCATGCCTTGTCATTAATCATCAATAGTTACATGCATATAATCCATTGCAAAATTAAACGCAGCATGAACCAATGCATTCATAAGAAAATTTACACTTTATTATCTATTCCTTAGGGCAAACGGTATCTGTATAATTGTTTCGAAACCTAGATTTTTTCGTCTATGCTTTATGAGCCGCCATTAAATCCAGATAAAAAGACAACGACGGAGGGGAGCATTTTAAAAAATTTATAATTTTTATTTTAGACTTAAAGAATGCTATAAAAGCGAAATGATTCTCATTATTTGAATAATTCATGCTGTAAGCTGGCGCAATTTAAATTTCCACTGCAGACTGATTCTATTTAAATTAGTGTATTCTTCTCTTGTAATGAATACTGTTAAATAATTAATAGAAGTTGTAAGCAATAGTAATTGTGCATACAACATATCGCACCCTAAATACAAAAGGGTCACAACTCAAAATTTTCCAAAACTGACTTTTTTCCATAAATGAATTCAGAATACACATCTCTAATTGCTGCAAAAATTTTTTTCACATCACTATCTTCTTTAACTGGCAAAATACAGTTAAGTGTGTTGCTTCTGCACGATGAACTAAAGAGAATTATTTTTAGTTACGTTAATGTGTTCAAGAACAACTGATTACTTTAATTACACATAAAGAGTTTTATTTTGAGTTTTGACTAAATTACTGTAAAAAGTGATCAATTTCGTGGTATATTATTTTGAGTTGTGCTTCTTTAGTTGTAAAAAGTAAGTTCAATTAACAATATTATTTATTTATGTACCTTCTTTGATTAAATGATCGTGAGCGTCCTAAGTTTTATATATTTTTTTATTTCAAAGTATAAAAAAGTATTTAATGTTAATTATATTGGTATTAGCCATTTTTTTGTTTACTTATTGTGCATACCTTATGTAAAATCTTAAATTATTTCCATGCAATACAAAATTTAATTTTTAGTTGCAATAATGAAATGAATAAAGCTTTGTTTTAAAATAGAAATATTTGAATATAAACATACATTTCATCACTCTTGTGGATTTTTTTAAATTATTCTTCTTGCTATTTAGTCGGCGGTTAGGAAACTTACAAAATTAAAACATTTTATCAGTTAAAGAGACACAACTTGAGATAATATCACTAGCTAATCGAAAAAATTTCAGTTAAAGAGTCATAAATCAAAATTTTGTTTTGTTTTTGCAAATATAATATAAAATTGAAAAAAATATAGCAGAACCTTCTTCAATATTGCATGTTTTCATAATGGAACAATATTTTCTTTAAATATTACAATCATTTTTACATAAACAGTTTTTTGCCACTCCTGAACATTTTAGTATTTTGAGTTGTGACTCTTTTGTATTTAGGGTGCGATATATAAGTGAAAATCAAATTGAATGAAATAATAATACAATATAAATTAAATTTATGTTATGCTTAAGTGTGTTTTAATTAAAACATATAACTTCTATAACGTAAATTTCAAGATTGCTGATTATAATTTTTAATAGAAAGAATCCTGGTTAAATAAAGATAATAAATTAAGGTTTTGTAAAAGTTATAAACGAAACAATATGTTAAGGCAATATCTTTGTAGCCGCCATATACATACAATTCTTTCATTTCCTTTAATTATATGCACATATTTGCCTATTGCAGTTACCATTTTTGGTAAATAATTTCTCAAATTTTATATGATTTTCTTAGCAACAAATATTGTAAAAACATGTTAAATGTAAAACGTACTGGTAATGCAATTGGTTAAAATTAAGAAAAATTTGTATTAATAAAGTTTAGTGGTTACGACTATTTCGTCAAATATTTGCCTAATGTGGACATACATATCTCTACAAGATATACTTAACAACACTTCAAAAATAAACAGTAGCTTATTATAATTATATTATTATTATTATTATTATTATTATTATTATTATTATTATTATTATTATTATTATTATTATTTTTATTATTATTATTATATGGCTGCACGTTAAAAATTTATGCTGTAAAATCAAAAAGGTTAGTTTAAATTTTTGTATATTATTTAAGCTTTACGGCTTAGTTTATTTTGTCAAATTACGAAAAAAAAAATTTTTTTTTGGCACATACTTTGCTTTATAATATTTTTTGTTTTAAACTAATTTGAAATTTTTTAATTGATCCAATTTCCTGCACCCATTATTGACAAATATCAAAAAAAAAGGTTATTTAAAAGAAAAAGGTTCGAAAATAAATTTTTTAAAAATAAGTTTAAAAAATTTTCTTTTCTTTTTTAAGTTTAATACATTTTAATTAAATTTCAATTTTCTGCACAGAATTCTTTGTATTACTTTCTGAAAAAGCTAATTTCTGGCATCACCTTGGTCAGCATATTAACTGTAACAAAGCATCAAAAACACTCGCAACTGTGGTGGAAATTCAATGAAATGGAAAAACAATACACGCACCAATGCTAAATTACTCGAACAAAGCAATCCGAACTGCATTTTTATGTCATTAGGGATGTGGGTTAAGAAAGTGAAAACAGCAAAAACAACAACAAAATCAAAACAAAACATAGAATATAAACCGAATACAACAACAAAAGCAAACATGTTTGTTGAGGTAGGTTCGGATTCAAAAAGGCCTATTGCGAAAGCAACACAATTTTTTATCAAAGAAAGTTTATTTGAAAAATGTTGAAACTCATAATTTTGTAAAAAATTTATTAAAATATTAAATAAAATTTAACTGAATTTATTAATATTTATTAATTTATATAAATATTTAATTATAAATTTCATAAAAAAACAAAAACATCGAAAACATCGCTTTTTCCAGCGCTTGCTCTATCTAACCTACTCTCATTTATGCTCTTCACCCAAATAAAAACTCTATTAATTTTTAAGGATATTCACCACTAAGTTGAAGATATTTAACAACACACTCACACATCTATATTAAAAAACATAAACAAAAACTTCACAAAAATGCTTGCCGACGATAACAACAGATTTGTAAGTTTGTGTTAGTTTTAAACATAATAAAAGCACGTGCTTTTAATACCCTACAATGAGTGTAAGGGTATATACAGGTTTGTCATTCCGTGTGAAATTTCTACAATTTCCATTTCCGATCCCATAAAGTTTATATTTTTTGAATGCTTATGAATAGAGAAGTTAATTACGCACTGTCCATATGTCCGTGTGTATGTTGAAATCAACTTTTTGAAGCCCCCAGACATTTCCGAGACCAATGTAAGGTACTAAAACATCAGAAATATTATGGACTAAATCGGTATTAGAAAAATCGCATTACAAACAATTGAGATTTGATGAAAAAACCTAGACCACCTCGTCTTTCAACCAATACAAACAAGATGAATGTAGTTCGAATCCTAGTTAAGACAAAAAAAATTTCTTTTATTAATTTTTTTTTAAATAAATGGTACGTCAAATAACTTTTTTTTTTGAAAATGCTATATAAAAACTACTGAATATTTTCTCTGTGGCACGTAGTGCCGTCCTGTTGAAACCAAATGTTGCCAATATCCTCCTCTTCAACTTTTGTGAACAAAAATTCCTTCAACATGGCCCGATAACGATCGCCATTGCGACAATTTTGCTTGTTTACATACCCGCCAAGATCAAAATGAGCTTAATCAGAAAAGATGATTTTTTTGGCACAATCGGCATCTTCTGTAAGTCGATCGCAGGCCCACTTTCCTAGCGTTGTTCAAGCGTATACACAACCATATTCGTTCAGCGGAAGGATGAAACTAATTACATGTCAAATCAGACATGAGCTTAGTGTCACCATTCACGAAATAAGCACTAGTTGAAAAAAACGTTAGATGGTGGATCCTTTACATACATAAACTAAATTTTTATTATTTTATTTATTTAGTAGATATTTATATTACACATTTACAATCTTAGAGATTAAATATTACATGATAGTTGTGAGCCAGATTGGCATATATGAAGCTATGAGTTATTTCATTTATTTACATTTCTAAATTTTTTAGTTTTTTTTTTTTTATAAAGATTTTAATAAAGAGGTTATTAGATTCATTTATATACAGAGTTTATTTAAATTCATTTATTACTGTTTCCTGTATTTAGGAAAAATTTCCAAATATTAAAACAATTTAAAGTAATCAAATTCAAAACCATTTAATATATTCAGAACTTCATTCAAATCTAAAGTAGTTTTTCCAAAATATTTTAATCTAAACTCGTAGTATATTGGACAAATTCCAATTAGGTGTAGAGTGTTTTCTGTAGCGTCTTGGTTACAAAGTGAGCACAGGCCAACTGATGAACTTTTAAAGGCCCTATTATTAATATCTAATAATCCACCTCTTGCTATTATTATTAAACTTGCAGCTCGAGAAGACAAATCTAAAGCAGAAAGGGGTTTCATGCAATAATCAACCTGCGAATAAAAATCGTGAAATTGAGAGTTTCTTGCATTAACCAGTGGATCTTCTCTTTCCATAGTTCACAAAAGGTCCAGAATTTCTTCTGAGTATAAACATATAGGATTTCAGCATTGTCGGGTTCAAATTTAATATTTCCACATAAAGTGATCCATTCCTCTGCCCAATATGTCTTTTTTGCTAAAATACGTGGCAACTAGGCATGCGCAGTGCTTTATTAAAGTAATCAAAGTGAAGTTTAAAGTATTAACATATAAAGAGTTTAAGCCAGTTTCAATATAAAGCATGTAATTTGGTATGTTGCTTGGTAAAAGAAGCAACTTTTTTATAAAAAATCTGAACAATTTTTCAACTTCATCATATTTTTTAAAACCCCAGATTTGGGCTCCGTAAAACATAATAGATTTTGATGCTGCATTAAATATTTTTAGTTTGTTGCTGTTTGAAATTTTAGGGTGGTTTATGTAACTTGACCATGTTGAAGAAATCGCCATTTTAGAAGTAGTTAATTTATTTTGTATATGTTTTTTGAAAGACAAGGTGAAATTAAGGTCCATGCCCAAATGTCTATAGTTATTAACGATAAACTCAATTTATAATTTTACAATTGGATGTTTTTAAGCGAGTAAAGTCATTATAAAGATAATGAAACATATATGTTTGTTTGTATGTATGTTTTTCTTATACTAATGAGATGAGTGGTGATACAAACAATTGTTTTTGCATGACTACACATTGTGAAGGGTATATAAGATTTGGCATGGCTGAATATAGTGCTCTTACTTGTTACAAACAAAGTTGTATAATAGTAATCAGCCCTACCCAACAATGTAGAAATAATATATTTGTAGAAGAAAGTGAGGCAATAGTATTTCTTAATGAAGTAGTAGTACTAATATTAGATAATTTTATGTCTGTGGTTTAAGATTGTATTTTTCCCCCTTTATAACAACCTATATAAGAAGTAACCTGATGTCATATTTAAGCATTTTTCAGTATCTTATTTTTGAAATCAAAGTTTTTTTTAAATATATTTAGAAAAGCTACATACTAACTGTCATTTGCATAAAAATTATTAAATTAAATTATTAAACTAATTTTCTATGAAAATTTGATTTGTGAACGTTAAATAAACCGTTGACTATTTTTATGCAGATGGCAGTAAACATGACTGAGTAACATTTGATAGTGAAAATTTCAAGAAAAACCACAACACCTACTGCGAAAGACTGCAATTCAATTTCCCTTTCTAACAAAAAAACCAAAGGGACGTAGCATTACAGTAACTGGTGGAAAAGCGAATCGTTAATTTTAAATATTTTATTTTACGAAACAAGGCATATCCATAGGGTATATGGGTCGCGGCAACAAACACAACAATTAAAAACACACAAGCATTTTGTTTTTGTATATATGCCAGCATATGCCACAAAATTTTTTTATTTTTTTCTTAAGTTGCTTTAAATGACTAATGACTTGCATAAAATATTCCGAAGGGCAGATAAATTATAAATACCTCCGTTGGACTTATCAAACATAATAATAATAAAATGAAAATCTGGGTAAATTTATATTAACTTTACTCTTTCTAAATATTGATATTTTATAAATGTGTAATGTTTTTATTTAGTAAAAGCATTGTCGACCTATCCAATTACAAAAATATTTGTTTTGTCAAATCAGCAACAATTTGAGTTCTATTGACAACAAAATTAGTTAAACCAACAAATATTTTTAATTGAATGTTTTACATATTTTTCACTGAACCTTATAATGCTACTAGCCGCCCGGGACGTGCTTCGCTATGTATCAAGTGTAATATTAAAAACATTTAATTGGAATATCAAATTCATTTATTAAAAAAAAAAATTATTAATTGCTAGCTATTTTCAAACATAATCTCCAACATTTGGATAAGCAATATTTATTGTTTTTCCATTTGACAATTTAATTCATATAAAGCCTCTAAACGATATAAAACACGCACACATATACATACATAGTACATTTGAACAATTCAACACTCACCATTTGTATGAATGCACTTAACAATATACTTAAAAATATAAACCCAAAGCAATATATATCGCTGCTAATTTGCTGTAATCGAAGCACGTCCAAAACGAAATGACCGAATAAACGGAAAAAAGTTTCAATTTGACAGCAAAATCACCAAAACAATCCGAACAAAGTCTAAACATTTGGTTTGGATAGGAGAGCCCATTTTTGAGTTATAAATTTACAACGAAAAGTGGCATTGACTTTTAAATATCAGAACTATTGTGGTTTTTGTAGGTGAAGAACTCAAATGCCGACTATATAACTGAAATTGTAAAACCCGTTCTTCCTTTACCCGTTTTATATCCCTGAAATACTGAATTTTAAAAAAGTACCCTACAAATGCCCATTCTTTTTCATTACCCTTCTAGAATCCTTTTAAATGTTTGGCGTACATGCATTAGGTCCGAAGATACAGAATTACCGATTTTATTTGTTTTTAACCCTTTTCCCCTCAAAAGCACCAAAATAAACAAACAAAAAATTCCAAATTACATTTGAGACTATTTTAGGGGAAGAAAAATGCCGTTGAAATATTTTGTTCTGCTCATCCGTTTTACAGATAACTAAAATTGAAACAAACGTGCCAAAAAAATTTTTCCCCCGTTTTATTGGTTCTTTTCGAATTTTTGTGATATCTTTATTTAGTCCAGGGATACTGAGTTGCCGATTTTACCCTCTCTTACCCGCTTTTATCCTTTTACACCGCCCAAACACCATTTTAAACAGAGAACCTGCATTAAAGAGAATTTAAAGGAAAGAAAATGTCGTTTAAATATTTTTCATGCGCTCATCCTCTTTACAAATAACTGAAATTAAAAAAAAGAACCAAAATTATTTTTTAAACCACGTTATCACCTTGGAATACCAAATTTCAAAAAATTGCCATAAGCCTTCTGGGATCTTTTTGAATTTTTGTGCTACATGCATTAGGTCCGAAGATACAATAGTACCGGTTTTACCTGTTTTTAGCCCTTTACCGCGCAACAACAAAAATTCCAAAATTTCGGAAATGTTAAAAAATTTGTTGTAGATTGTTTTAAGGAGAGTAAAACTACGATTTTACTTTTTTCCTATTGCTATCCCTCTATTCCTCTCAAAGATAAATGTTGTTCAAAAAAGTACCAAAATTCAGTTTTTACCCGTTTTGTTTTAAAATATTTTCTAAATGTTGTATAAGATCGATGTATTATTGAAATTATTATTCGAATTTCGTTTGCAGGGTAAAATATTTTAATGATTTTTTTATATATTTTTTATATAAAAATTTTTAATTTTTATGACAGTGAATGTTTATTGAAGATTCATTATTTTTTTTAATATGTTTGGTTTCCCTAACGCACCACCCTATATAATTAAGGCCGACAAAGCGAATCGCAAATGTCAATGTTTTAGTTAGTATTTGTGCATTTTTATCATTTTAAGTCTATCATATATACTCGTACACATTCAGACATGTTATGTTAGTTTGTGCATGAACGGCTATAAAAATAAATGCAGATTTACACATAAATATGAACGTAATTATTAACATTGTCTACACTTATACATTTGATTCTTTATAATTGTCTGCATATGAACTTGAATGTTGCTAATATTTGCTCAATTCACAAAATTAAACCAGAGCAGAAAATTAATGCTAAAAAAACAATAATAAATAAAACAGCAGCTACAATAAAAACAAAAGCAAATGGAAAGAAAAATAACAACAATTCACACAAGGGTTCAAATGTATTTTTTTTTTTCGTTTAACTAAAACAACAAAGAAAATGCATTCTTAAACAGAGACACAGTCAAACAAACACACATACTCACAATAATTATTCGTTTACTCGCTGTGTTTAACTCATTTAGTATAATTAACGTAAAGACAGACAAACAAGCAAAACATATACAACATAAACTGCTGTTGCAATTACAGTTTGCGTAGGAACCCACAATTAGTGGCTGTAATTTTCGCATGATAAAAATTAAAATTAAAATAATTAAAAATGCACACATGCAGACAGCAGAAAGTAAAAGCTGCAACATATTTAAACACAAATGTTATTTAAGTGGTTAACAGTGTGATGAAAGATTATGAAATGAATTGTATTTAATAAGCGAAGTTTATTTGCAATTTTTAAATTATTTGAATGTTGGGAATTTCCTTCAAAAAACAGGCTTATTCATTTTTTATTAAATCTTTAAAAAAGCAATAAAAAATAAAAATTTTAGGTTTTCCCTTAACTAAGAAAATTCTTTAGGTAATCACAGTTCGAAGAAAAAATTTTTGTTTTTATTTTCTATATATAAAATTTGACATTTGAAATAAATGGGAGGAGAGAAAGAGTTGTTTTTTATCTATGGAATTTGACTGCTGAAATTCCATATAATTAAAGAAAGAAATAAACTGGCGACTCAAGACTAAATTATGAATAAATTTGCCTTGATAATCTATAATAAAAATCTATTTATTAAATACAACTGCCACATTTACTTATGAGGACGGCCCCATCAATAACGAAAATTATTTTTATACACTTCACATGTGCTGCCAAGGATGTACGTATGTTTATTCGTCATTCCGTTTGTTATTTCTTAGGTATTCATTTCCAAGCCCATAAAGTATATAATTTCTGAAAGCTTATGAATATGGTAGTCATCCGAGCAACGTCCGTCTGCAGTTGGACGATTAGTGAACGATTTCACCAATTTTCAAATTTGTAGGTAAAAATTATTTTTTAAAAATATTTATTTTATAAATATGTCAAGTTAATAAAGTTTCTTGTTAATTTTTAGGCACGCTAAAGACGTTAGAATATAAGTGGTGATTTTAGAAACTGTTGCTTAGAAAAACTGATAAATTGGTTCGAAACTAACTGAGATGTAAGCACAAATATTTAAACCCATCACTGTTTTTTCCTAAAATTAACAAAAGAAAAAGGTAAAAATTAAGATGGCAATCGAAATTAAATGGCCAATATATGGATCGAATATCTTCATTACCGCTTTGCCTCCTACAACCCTAATAATAATATAGGGCACAGCCTGTAGAAATCACTAAGCTGTTCAAAATTTCTAAGATTTCTTAAAAAAAAATGGCGAATAATAGTTTTTCTCAGCCCCATCAATATGGGTATCAAAGAACAATGAAATTTATTTTTTATATGAATTTGAATGTATAAAATACAATATTTATTTATTTTTGGCTCGAGTTTATTTATTTTTAATTCTTCTATACGAAGAGATCTACTTGTGATGATAGAAGAATGATTTTAAAATTTAAGTCTTATCCCGACACCAGCCAAGTGGAATGCATTCTCGAAACCATCTACGGTTTCGTCATCAGATCTCCTTAAGCGAAATGTTTAGTTACTAAAACTTACACATTCCAGGGAGTGTTTATGGGTCGTAAAAAGTGGGCGGGGTTACGCCCATAAAAAAAGGTTATAACTCTTGGCTACTTGCACATGACCTATTTTTCTGAAATTTTTCACACATATTGAACTGTCATGACTATGCAGTCTCGTGATTAGAAAAGTAGGCAGTATCACGCTCATAAAAAATAAGTTATCATTTTAGCTACTTGCACTAGGTCGATTTTTCTAAAACCTTGGACACATATTGAGATGTCATGACTATAGCATTTCGTGAATAGAAAATTGGGCAGGCCCCCGCCCATAAAAAAAAGTTATAGTTTTGAGGTACTTGCACTGGACCGATTTTTCTGAAACTTTGCACACATATTGAGGTGTCATGACTATATCTTTTTGTGATTAGAAAAATGTAAATACACGGGTTCAGGCGAACTCGGGGGCTTTAAAAAGTTTATTTCAACATAAACACGGACAGACGGTCAGACGGATAGACTGACAAGGCTTAATCGACTCCTCTATTCATAAGCTTTCAGAAAATATATACCTTTTGGGATCGGAAATTAAAATTTAAGGAATTTCATATGAAATGATAAACTTATATACGTATACCCTTGTTCACTGTGTTAAGGGTATAAAAAGACAATAGACTTTTATGAACTCAACAACTCTAAATAAGTACTTATTTATCAACTAACCAAGTAAATTAGTGGACCTCTTATTTTTAACCCCCCCTTTTAACAATATACACAATACATACGCACACATTTTAAATTTTCGTAGAAAATTGGAGCGTGTGACAATCTTTTTAACTAATTAATAGACTAGAATATAAAATGATGGGGGTTATAAATTGTAAAAAAAAACATTTAAGCATAAGCTTAATTATACCATAATGATTTTATGAATTTATCCACGATTTATAAATTAGGCGCAGTGTTAATAAAAAACTTGACTATAATGATAATAAGTTTGATTCTTAACAGATTGTGGTGGGCATAGCAACGAATCAATTAGATTTCTTGCGGCCTAATTTGCGCCATAAATGTTTAATAACATTGCGAACAATACGTTTTGTTGAATTCTTTGCGTCGTTTTACTGATAGAAATGAAATTTTTCCTAAATGCCGACGTTCTTTCTTTCAAAATAGTCCTCCAGAATACTAAATCAACATTCTTCTCTATTAATTCATTACTGAAAAGTCAGTTTCCTCCTCCTAAAGCTGCGGTTCATCTCCAAACCATTACCAATCGATCAACTTGATTTACTGTCTTTCTTAGGTCTTTATTTGATTTGCGCCGTACTTTAAATCTTCCATCACATCCAAATATATCAAATCTATCTGCTTAAAGCTCACCAAAAAAATTTACTACCAAATAGCGATTTACCTAGTTCTTATCTGTTACCCAAAGCACGCATAGAAGTTATGATTTTTATATGCGCTGTACCACTTCATAGGTCTCATTTTTGCTATTAATAAGCCCTCACTTTATTTCTGCCTAGAACAGGGGTTTGCCCCTTACGCACTGCTTTAATATATAGCAGCTCATAAGGGAGATATATAAAAAAAAATCCTGCTGAAATAAATTTGTTTCCATTTTTCTAGTGCTAAAATAATAAGCAGTACAAAAGACATACTTTAATGTAATTGGTGGGTCATTTAAAAATTTAAATTTAAAAATGCAATGAAACGAAAACTTTAATTTTTCCAAATTTTTTGTTGTTGTTGTGAATTACAATCGTTTCCCTTTTGAAATGAAAGATACGATAGCACAAAAAAATCTGAAGCTCTATATAAAGGATAGTTATCTCGTTTTGAAGTAGATATACGACAGCGCCTTTCCGGCAAATTGGTTGCAATAAAAAAATTTTGTAAAATGTTTGACAAATCTAGCAGATAAAATTATTAATCCTGTTAATTTCGGTGGTCGAAATACTTTTTTTTTTTCTTGTAATAGTAAAATATATATAGACTTATAGGTCGATTATCGGTAGTAACCGAACTTTAGTTTCATGTTTGTATGTCCTTTATTTAACCTAAATATTAAATATTATACATACGTTGAACATAGGGCATCAACGAATTCTCTCCATCTATTTCTAACTCTGCTAAGTAGCTTAATCTCGTTTCATTTAAGGCCAGCATCTTCAATTTCTTTTCTAGTGGATCGGATCTAGGAATTACGTGTCAACCGGGCTGGCGTTGACGTTGACGGTTCCAGTCTAGGGCAGCTCTGGCAATATCAGTTAATGGTCGTTCGAGAATATGGCCGATCCATGTCCATTTACGTCTGCGTATATCATTTACAATAGAGCAACAATTTGCCTGGTTCCAAAGGGTTTCATTGAAAATCCAATTCGGCCAGTAAATTCGTAATATCCGGATAACAAACGTTTGTATTTTCTTCGTGGTTAATTTTGTAAGTCAACATGTATTGCAATTATATAACTGAACAGATTTCAAGCTGTAATTGAATATACATAACTTGGTCTTCTGGAATAAGTTGTTAGGAACGCAACAATGTAGTTTGTTAATGGTGTCATCAAAATCGGCTGCAGAGCAACCGTCTTTCGAAATTTTACACACAAAATTAGTTTCATTATTTCATGTAAAGTAGCGTATTCCAGAAGGAAACTAGCAACTAAAAATTTTAAACTTTTTTTTTTTTGTAAATTCGTGAACTGTGTTGCCATTTTGTCTGAAAATGAACTTTTCATGGAAAATTTTTTAAGGCCTTATGCTCTTAATAAGAGCGAGTGGACCTATTATGTTTTTATTTGGAAATAAAAAATTTTACGAAATCAAAAGAATTACTAAAAGTTTTGAAACACAGAATGTTTAAAGTTTCTGAATAATATAATAAATGAATATTTTTGATCTTTTTAATTTATATAAGCAGTTGTACCAATTAGAAATCGAAAATATATATGTCAATCAAAAATAGTACTGGCAATATCTTGCTGCTTAGTTTTCGAACAATGTTGACAACTGTAAGTTGGCAACCTATATAAGCAAAAGCTTGAACGCAATACAAGCAAAGGATTGTTAAATTTACACGTTGTGCTTTAAAGCTTAAGTATCGTCTTAAGCATCGTAATAGCCGATTACATCGACAGCCATTCTTTTTCATTTCATCTGCCAACCAGATCACACATCTTTAAAAATTTCGGAAAGTTAATAAGTAAATAAGTTTTGTGTTACCGTTCAGATCGTTGGTTTTGAGTAAATTATTAAAAACATATTGACAAATACAGGTAAAAAAATTTTCCTATTTCAATAAATTATCATTGAAACAATTCGTAACTTTTAAAATTTTCTAGATTGTAATTTTTACACTGAAAGTTACGACTCGTCTGAAAAGAATAGTCATTTCGTGCATTTCGATATTACGCTATAACCTTTTTGAGAAAACGATAATAAACTGACAAAATAATTTATACTGCTAAAAATTTCCTTCCTGCAGGTAAAGTTTTCTTGATATTTTTTTATTCAATTTGTCTGATAATTTTCTTATTAATTAGGTATTTCGTTATAACTCGTTTTTACGTGGTGGACGCAATTTGAGCCACCACGTTAAAAATTTTTAACCACGTTAAATGCTAGCACAAAATCCGATGACTATATATATATATAAATTTTCTTCAAATTAATAATTAACCAGCGATGTCGCCATTCACAAGAAAAATCTAAATGCCGTACCAGTATAGTATATAAAATGTAAAATCTTTTTGTTCCAACTCCAACATCATAACCTACCTCCAACAACAGCAATAACCAGGTGTTCTGATTACATTAAAATTAAAGTTAGAAAAAATAGGCATATATGTATATGCAGTGAAACCAAGTATAATTAAAATCCATGTATTTTGTATATTTAGTTCTTCAAATTAAATTCCATATTCTCCACATTACAATTTTTGTAATCTAAATTAATTATTTTTTCAATAATACCTGATAATGTTGAAATCACGAAAATTTTGTTAGAAAAAAAAAATCTTACTTTTCTCAACATAAGGCAACTTATAATGTAAATTGCCCATAACATAATGGTTTAAATGGTATGGAATTTAAATTGAATAATAATTGTTATAGTATTTGTTAAATATATGTATGTATTTCGTTTAGTCTATAAGCTTAAATTTTGCATGGAAATATCCATATACATAATATCGGTTGCACATTCATTCACGTTACATATATATCTACATCATCATCGTGTTACAAATCAGCGATTGAGAGGCCTCATCAACAGCTGCAGTTAACATCTTGTACATATGTAAACGGGTTAATCAAATCTTGTAAATTATTAACTAAAACATTACTTTTTACTCATATAAAAAGCAACATGATCTCAGAAATTATCGTTTGGATTAATGTGTATAAACATTTTGGCTTAATGAATATAAATAGTTCTGCTAATATTGTAAGCACATTCTTTAAGGGAAAATTTAATTTGATTGTCATGTATCTAAACATTTTGCTTAACACATATAGTTTCTGTTAACATTGTATGCACATTCTCTTGAATAATGATTAAATTGTATCGTCATGTATAAAACATTTTTGCTTAATTACGAGAGTTTCTGTTAATTTCACCTTCTTTTGCATCATTTTTAAATTATTTTGTAATGTATATAAATAGTTTGCTTAATCAAGAGAGTTGTTGCTAACTTTTTATCTAAATTTTTTTTTATGTTGCTTTTGTTCGCTAACGTCGGTACAAATGATATCTCTATGCATTCGTTCGTATACCATTATATACATATTTGAAATTATATCGAAAAGTGAAAATATTTAATACAATACATAATTAATTATTTAAAAAAAATCATTATAATCATTATAAAAAAAAAACATCATTATAATTTATATATCTATTACATTATTTCTCTTAAATTTTCTTTTTGTACAAAGTTTTCGTATAGTTATTTGCATTATTTTAGCAAATAAGTTTTTTTTAACTAAGCATTAAATATGAACTACTTGAAATAAATGAATTGGTATTAAAGATGGAAGAATAAAATCTTAAAATTTCTTACAATGTGATATGAAAGACAAGTGTTAGTGTATGTGCGGGATTTTATGTAAACGTGTAGCGCAACTAAAATCAATGGTAGGGAGGGTATAGAGCGCGTGTTTATCCAACTACACCTCGGATAAACCTTAACAGCTTTATATGGTTGATCCCTTTTTTTTCCGTCTTAAGTTGATATTAATCGGGGTCTTAATTAACAGCTTACTACAATTTACACATCAACTTCTGGTCCTATTTTGACTCAGGGAGTCTATAATAATATTTATGTTAACGACGCTATTGACAATGAGAACTTAGAAAACAAAAACCCCCCCAACCGACTGCTTGCTAGTGGTTATCAATGGCTCCCGTTCGTTTTTCTAATTTTCTTACTAGAGCATCAATTGTCAATAGGCAATTATTGGCTACATTTTCCATCTAGTTCCTTCGACTTAAGAATACGTTTAGCTATGCATTAATTCTTGTCATTTCCCATAAGCCGATATATTTAGGCTCATTTCCAAGTTGGGTACCAACTTTGGGTGGGTAACGCTTTCGTCATTACCTATGCTATCACCTAATGGATTTTTAAGTAAAACGTCGACAACAGTGGCCCGTAATATCGTGTTCATTACATAAATTGGCGCCCAACGTGGGGCACAGAAGGTTTAGTATATTACTTCTATATATTAAATTCTCTTTGCTCTACATCAAACACTTAACTAGTTTTTTTAGATTTCAATAACATACAAAATTATTACTATTATCTATGATCGAAACCTAATATTTAAATAATTTTTAGTCTTATTCGGATTTCGATTATCTGAGGTTTCAAGGTTCGGATACATCGACCAGTAAGGAGCTATGAATCCTTTTGAATGTAGGTGAACATTATATGTAAGGGGAATAATATTTGTAGCAGTTTGTGAAGTTTTTATGTGTTGCTCATTGAATGTAACTTAGCTATCGGTATCCTGATTTTTCCAGGATTTACAATATAATTGCTGCTTTGCGATTTATTGTCCGTTTAAATCAGTATGATAGAAAATTTTGTTGTTTGTATATCGATTGGTTTATTTTTTTGAGGGAGACCTAAATACTTCTTGAACTCCATATCCCAAATTTTGTTTTTCTATCAACCATATAATATAAAGCTTATTAATTTACTGCACTGTCAGTTCATATCACTAAATGTAAGAGACCAAAAATCAGGTTAAGAAGTTTTTTTTTAATTTTCTGAAATTTTATTTTTCTAATGGTATATTAATTTGTTTTTACTTACCCTTACTATTACTAAAGTCTTTTTATTGTTAATAGTCACATTCTTTCTATATATCTTCGTATTTTTATTCAGGTTTAGAATTTTATTAGACAGGACAATACTTTAGTTAAACTCGCAATACTTTTGAATTTTCCAAAATATCTTCCAAAAGACTTTCTTCAAACGTTGTTTTTGCGTTTTTTATTTATTTTTTTTTTTTTTCTATTTTCAAATAAACTATTACCAACATTATGGAACGATCACCTCCACCAACTCCGTCACAACCACATATGGTAAATGTTGTTCATAATGATCAAAACTGTGAACTTTGTTCTGAGAAAATGTCTGTAGGACAAAATTGTTTAATAATTTCTGAATGCAATCATGCGTTTCATCGCATTTGTATTGAAAATTATTTGGCAAACTCTGCTGAATGTCCTTCTTGCAAAAGACCATGCACTTTGTCAGAATTAAAGATAGTAAATTTTCAAAAACCTTTACAACTTGGTGAAAAATCTCAACAAGCCAACCGAGGTAGAGCTCGTGGAGCAATATCCAAGCAATATTTCACCCGAAGTCATGCGGGAAACATAATTAATGATTCACAAACGCAACTACCTTCACAACAATCTAATTCTAATAATTTGTTAGAAAATTCGCTTACTGATCAAGGAAATGTAATAAATTCAAGTAATCAAAATTCGCCTCAAATCAACCGACAACTAGGTAATTCTAGAACAGGTACGGGTAATAACTCTCGAAATGTTGATTATTCTCTTTTAAACTCCGTAATCGAGAACACAGTTACACGTTTATTAAGAAATTTAAATGTGGTTCCGAATTTTCAAAATTCTACAAACAGAGCAAGTCAGCCATCACCTTTTAGACCGCAATCAAATTCTCGAAATTTTCAAAATAGTGCTCCAATACGACAAGATATGCGTCCTCTGTCTAATCAATCATCAGTTGATGAGAACTATGCCATAAGAGCTTACAAAATAACATCCATAATCCAAAATTGGAACATTAAATTTGATGGCTCCAGTAATGGGATAAGCGTCGATGAATTTTTATATCGAGTAGGATGTTTAACAAAAGATAATTTTAATGACGACTTTTCTATTATATGTCGAAATCTCCATATTCTGTTAGCTGGTAGAGCACGAGACTGGTACTGGCGTTACCACAAACAAGTTGAAGTTGTAGAATGGACAGAATTTTGTGAAGCACTTAAGTACCAATATAAGCAATTTAAATCAAGTTTTGATATTCATGAGGAAATACGAAATCGTAAAATGAAACCAAATGAGAGTTTTGAATCATTTTATGACGCGGTGTGCGCAATGTTAGATAGACTTTCAACTCCAATACCAGAGTCTGATTTAGTAGAAATACTGACTCGAAATTTAAGACCAGAAATTCGCCACGAATTGTTATATGTCCCTGTTTATTCTATTGCTCATTTGAGAAAACTAGTTCAGATGAGAGAAAATTTAATGGAATCAGATCGCTTTAGAAAGAACATACCAAGTAAATTTGTTCAAAATTATAATGCTAGAAGGCAAGTCGGAGAAATAGAGTGTTCACATGAAATTAACGTAAATGATTCAGAAATAGATTCGGAGATATGTGTCAATGCAATTCAGCAAACTTCTTTAATCTTTAAGTGCTGGAATTGTGATGAAGCAGGTCATCACTGGCAAGACTGCCTAGAGGAAAGAAGTGTATTTTGTTATGGGTGCGGTATGAAAAATACTTATAAGCCCCAATGTCCCAAATGTGCCAGCGGAAAAACTTCAATTTCAAAAAACTACCCGAATCCGAACATTTCTCGAAAGACACCTTAGCAACAAAGTTATCAACGCTAAATGATTCTAGTATTAATCCAAAAAATGAAGTAACAATTTTGAAACGTAAATCTAATGGAATTGAACAATGCCCTATTAACAAAATTAGTAATAGAGAAGTTTTTGAAGATAATGTTGAGAAGGAAAAATCTGATGACGAAAATAGTAATAACATTATTCATAATATACAACCTTATCACGTAAGGCTGAAAAACTACTTAGACAAACGGAAGCAAATCTTTGAAGTGAATACCCTTACGAAAATTTCCTTGCATAGGCAGAAACGGTCTACCATTAGGCTACGTAACTATTTTAAAAATCGTAGAATTACTAACAAATATATTTTATCTTCTATAGTAAATAATTCTTCTGATAATCGTTACTATGCTCCAGTTAAATTTTTAACTTTTAATGAATTTGGTCTCTTGGACACCGGTGCTAATATATCTTGTATAGGTTCAAATTTAGCTAGTTTTGATTTCAAACCATTTAAAGAATTTCATCCAATAAAAACTTATGTAAAAACTGCCGATGGTAGTTTACAACGAGTTCTTGGTTATCTGCTCGTGAACGTTTGTTTTAAAAATCTTGTAAAGAAACTGAAAATTTTAATAGTTCCTTCTATTACCCAAAGGTTGATTTTAGGTTTAGATTTTTGGAAAAGTTTCAATTTAGCCCCTCAAATTTTTGAAAGTGTAATTTCTATATCAGGCAACGGAAAACCAGTTCATTCGCCGAACAACAACTCAATTTTGTCCGAAGTCCTGTCTGGTTCAAATAATGCAAATAAATATCCACTTACTAGTAGTCAAGAAGATCAGCTCTCAGCTATTATAACACTTTTCCCCAATTTTGAGAAACAAGGCTTAGGACGCACAGATTTAATTAAACATACAATTGATGTTGGGAATTCGAAACCCATCAAACAAAGGTGTTATCCCGTCTCACCTGCGGTGGAAAACTTAATATATAAGGAAATAGATCGTATGCTAGAGTTAGGAGTGATTGAGCCCTCAACTTCACCGTGGAGCTCTCCCATGAGGTTAGTGGTCAAACCTAATAAAGTAAGACTTTGTCTAGATGCTCGTAAATTAAATGACGTAACTATAAAAGACGCATACCCCTTACCCAATATTGAGGGAATATTTTCAAGATTGCCTAAGGCTAACATTATTTCAAAGTTAGATCTCAAGGATGCTTACTGGCAAATAGGTTTGTCAGAAGAAGCAAAACCTCTTACAGCCTTTACGGTCCCAGGACGGCCGTTATATCAATTCGTTGTTATGCCGTTCGGGCTATGTAACGCTCCATCTACTATGTGTCGTTTAATGGATAGTCTAATTCCTCCGGAGCTTCGTAATTCCGTATTTGGTTATTTAGATGATCTTGTTATTGTCTCAGAAGATTTTAATTCACATTTAGCAGTACTTGCTCGTATAGCACATCAATTTTCCAAAGCAAATCTTACGTTGAATATTACTAAATCGAAATTTTGTGTCACTGAGGTAAAATACTTAGGCTATATTATAGGAAATGGTGGTATTAAGACAGATCCCGAAAAAATTGAATCGATCATTAATTGGCCCATACCTAAGAATTTAAAGCAGGTGCGCGGATTTCTTGGTATAGCAGGATGGTACCGACGATTTGTTGAAAATTTTTCTGCCGTTGTCTATCCCATTACCGAAGTACTTTCGACTAAACGAAAATTTTGTTGGACCCCAGCAGCGCAAGAATCATTTTTGTTAATTAAAAAATTACTTACGTCCGCTCCAGTACTGTCAAATCCTGATTTTTCAAGAAAATTTTATTTACACTACGATGCAAGCGACTTTGGTATAGGTGCTGTATTAGTGCAGCTAGACGATGAGGGAAATGAAAAACCAATAGCCTTTATGTCGAAAAAGTTAAATTCTGCCCAACGAAATTATAGCGTCACTGAACGTGAATGCTTGGCAGCACTAGAAGCAATTAAAAAGTTCAGATGCTATCTTGAACTTCAAGAATTTGAGGTCATAACTGATCATTCGTCTCTAGTATGGCTTATGAAACAACAAGATGTAACAGGCAGACTAGCGAGATGGGTATGGAAGCTTCAAGGATATAAATTTACAATTAGTCATCGAAAAGGAAAGACAAACGTCGTTCCAGATGCTTTATCGAGAATTCCCTTTGAGGAAATTGGTAGTCTTGAGTTGACCGAACCTGAAATTGATTTAAATTCACCACATTTTCAAGACCTAGATTATTTAGATCTACAGGATAAAATTAACCGTAATCCCTCTAAATTCCCAGATATCAAAATCATAGACAACTTCGTCTATATTAGAACTACTCACTATACAGGTGATAAGGATCAGGAACAGGAGGCGTGGAAACTTTGGTTACCCCAAGACCTGAGGAAAACATTAATTTCAAGATTTCATGATTCTCCGGTAGCGTCACATGGAGGCATGGTAAAGACTTTAGAATTAATTCGTCTGAAATTTTATTGGCCCGGCATGGTCCGTGACGTTAGGAACTACGTAAGGTCGTGTGATATATGTAAAGAGTGTAAAGCCCCAAATACTATTTTAAAACCAAATATGGGTAATCAAGTCGTTACGAGTAGGCCTTTTCACCGTTTATATGTTGATATTTTAGGACCATATCCGCGGAGTAAACAAGGCCATATTGGTATATTGATCATTTTAGATCATATGACTAAGTTTCATTGGTTATGCCCTCTTAAAAAATTTACCGCTAATATTATTAAAAAATATCTTATTGAGCATATTTTTCATATGTACGGTGTGCCCGAAACTTTAGTGAGTGACAATGGTTCTCAATTTAAAGCGAATGAATTTAATGCTTTTCTTACTGAAATGGGTATAAAACATACTTACACTGCCATATACTCACCACAATCTAACGCCTCAGAAAGGGTTAATAGGTCTATTATATCAGGAATTAGGTCATATCTAAAACAGGATCAAACGTTATGGGACGAACACTTGAGTCTTATTAGTTGCGCATTAAGAAATTCATTCCATCAAACAATACAATGTTCCCCATATTACGCAGTTTTTGGTCAGGAAATGATAACTCACGGTAGCTCTTACGCCTTGCTAAAAAAATCTTAAATTATTAAGCGAACCACTAATAAAATTAGAAAAAGATGACCAACTACAATTAATACACCAGGATATAAAGAAACATATTGATAGAGCATATGCTAGAAATCAAACCCAGTATAACTTAAGAGCTAGAAATATTTCATATGATAAAGGACAATATGTGTATCGAAGAAATTTTGCACAGTCGAATTTCGAAAGGAAATTTAACGCAAAACTTGCTCCAACTTTTTTGAAATCAAGGATCAAGGAAAAAGTAAGTAATAATTATTACATTTTGGAAGATGAAAATGGAAAACTATTAGGTACGTTTCACGCCAAAGATTTGCGACCGTAATCTTACCTCCTCCTAATACTTTTGGGTAAAAATACCAGTATTATGCGGTTTGTAATGCAAGATTTTGGCTTATGTTCGTGAAAATTAATTTTCGATATATTTTTTTGTCATATGGTATTGATTAGCTTTTCTCTTCACATTTTGCCTTGTTTTTGCATATATGAAATAGCCTAGTTTGCTATTAAATTTATTTTATTTTTAATTGTAATATAGTGCCATAACAATTATGCACTTGTATTTACATTCTTTCAAAGTTAACGAATTATATGGTAGTTAACATGTATCGTAGTTACATTTAGTTAAACATTATCAATTCTATGAACGTCGAAAAGTAACTTAGATACGATATCTTAGTTACCAATTCGAAAATGTTTAGATGCTAAGGTACTATGTCTTCACTAAACGAAACGTAAAACTGTCATACGGATAAACTTGACTGTTAACATTCATGAATGTTGTAATGATAAGAGGAAGAGTGAATTTTAAAAGTGTCTATAAAACTCCATAAAAATCGTGATCACAATTTAATTTTTTTTTAAATTAGAAATCGAAAATATATATGTCAATCAAAAATAGTACTGGCAATATCTTGCTGCTTAGTTTTCGAACAATGTTGACAACTGTAAGTTGGCAACCTATATAAGCAAAAGCTTGAACGCAATACAAGCAAAGGATTGTTAAATTTACACGTTGTGCTTTAAAGCTTAAGTATCGTCTTAAGCATCGTAATAGCCGATTACATCGACAGCCATTCTTTTTCATTTCATCTGCCAACCAGATCACACATCTTTAAAAATTTCGGAAAGTTAATAAGTAAATAAGTTTTGTGTTACCGTTCAGATCGTTGGTTTTGAGTAAATTATTAAAAACATATTGACAAATACAGGTAAAAAAATTTTCCTATTTCAATAAATTATCATTGAAACAATTCGTAACTTTTAAAATTTTCTAGATTGTAATTTTTACACTGAAAGTTACGACTCGTCTGAAAAGAATAGTCATTTCGTGCATTTCGATATTACGCTATAACCTTTTTGAGAAAACGATAATAAACTGACAAAATAATTTATACTGCTAAAAATTTCCTTCCTGCAGGTAAAGTTTTCTTGATATTTTTTTATTCAATTTGTCTGATAATTTTCTTATTAATTAGGTATTTCGTTATAACTCGTTTTTACGTGGTGGACGCAATTTGAGCCACCACGTTAAAAATTTTTAACCACGTTAAATGCTAGCACAAAATCCGATGACTATATATATATATAAATTTTCTTCAAATTAATAATTAACCAGCGATGTCGCCATTCACAAGAAAAATCTAAATGCCGTACCAGTATAGTATATAAAATGTAAAATCTTTTTGTTCCAACTCCAACATCATAACCTACCTCCAACAACAGCAATAACCAGGTGTTCTGATTACATTAAAATTAAAGTTAGAAAAAATAGGCATATATGTATATGCAGTGAAACCAAGTATAATTAAAATCCATGTATTTTGTATATTTAGTTCTTCAAATTAAATTCCATATTCTCCACATTACAATTTTTGTAATCTAAATTAATTATTTTTTCAATAATACCTGATAATGTTGAAATCACGAAAATTTTGTTAGAAAAAAAAAATCTTACTTTTCTCAACATAAGGCAACTTATAATGTAAATTGCCCATAACATAATGGTTTAAATGGTATGGAATTTAAATTGAATAATAATTGTTATAGTATTTGTTAAATATATGTATGTATTTCGTTTAGTCTATAAGCTTAAATTTTGCATGGAAATATCCATATACATAATATCGGTTGCACATTCATTCACGTTACATATATATCTACATCATCATCGTGTTACAAATCAGCGATTGAGAGGCCTCATCAACAGCTGCAGTTAACATCTTGTACATATGTAAACGGGTTAATCAAATCTTGTAAATTATTAACTAAAACATTACTTTTTACTCATATAAAAAGCAACATGATCTCAGAAATTATCGTTTGGATTAATGTGTATAAACATTTTGGCTTAATGAATATAAATAGTTCTGCTAATATTGTAAGCACATTCTTTAAGGGAAAATTTAATTTGATTGTCATGTATCTAAACATTTTGCTTAACACATATAGTTTCTGTTAACATTGTATGCACATTCTCCTTAACAGCTTTATATGGTTGATCCCTTTTTTTTCCGTCTTAAGTTGATATTAATCGGGGTCTTAATTAACAGCTTACTACAATTTACACATCAACTTCTGGTCCTATTTTATGTTAACGACGCTATTGACAATGAGAACTTAGAAAACAAAAACCCCCCCAACCGACTGCTTGCTAGTGGTTATCAATGGCTCCCGTTCGTTTTTCTAATTTTCTTACTAGAGCATCAATTGTCAATAGGCAATTATTGGCTACATTTTCCATCTAGTTCCTTCGACTTAAGAATACGTTTAGCTATGCATTAATTCTTGTCATTTCCCATAAGCCGATATATTTAGGCTCATTTCCAAGTTGGGTACCAACTTTGGGTGGGTAACGCTTTCGTCATTACCTATGCTATCACCTAATGGATTTTTAAGTAAAACGTCGACAACAGTGGCCCGCAATATCGTGTTCATTACAATGAATAATCAAAGTGTACATTAATTTATATGACAAATTATACCTTCTCCTTACACGACATTGTGTTTTGTAATCACTTCACAGTTGCACTTAAATGCACGTCAACGAAATGTGTAAAAATACTTAAATGCGCGCAATAATACCAGGTCGGTCAGAAATAAAAAAAAAATATTTTATGAATTATTCTAATTTACTAAATTATTCGGGATATGCTCCCATAATTTTTCAATAATTTAATTTTCATTAGTTTAACCAACGGTTAGCCAAATGTTAAAGGGATTAGAAAAATAAAATAAATTAAAATTGAAAAATTGTTGGTTGGGTTTTTGAAAAAGTTTTTTTTTTAGTTTTTTGTTTTATTTTTGAATTCTCGTTTTGTTAATGAGAATTTAAAAATATAACTTATAACATTTTAAACTTTTTCAAGAATTTGGGTAAAGGTTTACTGATGATCTGGCATAAGCACCAGTGAAATGCATATAAACCAGCTTAAACCCAACAACCAAATAAATATATTTTATGAATTTTTAACACATTTCATATTTAAATCCTCAGCTTTTTATATATGATTTCGTCGGTATTAAGGAAATTTTCGCCATTCGAAACTTTAGTTACACGTTGAATAAAACAAATCATACAAATAAAATTATATTAAGGTTGCTCTAAAATGAATAATACTCTCACAGAAAAATACATATATATTTAAAGAACATTTTTTGTTCAGCTCTATTAGGTTCAATGACAATATACACTCGCTAAAAACAATTATTTTGTGCTGTGCAATCTACACTACGATAAATTGAAACGATATAATTGGTTTATTCAAAAGATGTCCTAGATAATTGTATTGTCCTAAGGTCACAATTACTCAAAAGCTTTAAAATAAATTAAATGTATTGTATCACTTATTGTGAAACTTTTGAAATTATTATTACTGTTTAAGGCTATAATAAACGGCATGTTTTTTACATCTGACTTTAAAATTTGTGAGACATATGTAAATCTACATGTCTGTCAAAATTGTACTTTGCAGCAGCAGAGATTTCTGCCAACGACTGATGTCACATGTCTTGACAGAAGAAAATAGAGCGCGCTCTATTTAAAATTTTGTCAGATGTCTCAACACATGTTTTTATACCCTTCACACAGTGAACAAGTAAAAGCGCTATATTCGGCCGTGCCGAATCTTATATACCCTTCACAACGTGTAGTCATGCAATAACAGTAAATTCACGTATGTATGTTAAAAAAAATAAAAAATAAAAAAAAAATTAAAAAAAATAAAAATTTAAAAAAAAAATTAAAAAAAAAAAATTATTATATACATATATAATATATATAAAACAAAAAAAAAAATAAAAAAAAAATTAAAAAAAAAAAATAAAAAAAATAATAATAAAAATATATATAATATATTAAATAAAAAATAAAAAAAAAATAAAAAAAAAATTTTAAAAAAATTTAAAAAAAAATTTTTTTGCCTCAGCTGGGATTCGATGCCACGTTTTCTCTAACCAGTATACACGTTTTTATGTATGTATGTTGTTGTTGTAATGTTGTTTTTATGAAAAGAAAATCGAGGTGGTCGTGGGTTTTTGCTCATATCTCAGTTGTTTATGTACCGATGTTTCTGATTTTCAATACCGATCTACTCCCGAATATTTCTGATATTTTAATACCTTACCCGGGTCCAACCTATGTCAGGGGGCTTCAAAAAGTTGATTTCAACATACACACGGACAGACGGTCAGACGGACAGACGGACAGACGGACAGACGGTCAGGGCTTAATCGACTCCTCTATTCATAAGCTTTCAGAAAATATATACTTTATGGGGTCGGAAATGAAAATTGTAGAAATTTCACACGGAATGACAAACCTATATATACCCTTTTTCACTGTGTGAAGGGTATATATAGGTTTGTCATTCCGTGTGAAATTTCTACAATTTTCATTTCCGACCCCATAAAGTATATATTTTCTGAAAGCTTATGAATAGGGAAGTCGATTAAGCTCTGTCAGTCTGTCCGTCTGACCGTCTGTCCGTGTGTATGTTGAAATCAACTTTTTGAAGCCCCCCGACATCGCTTGGACCCGGGTGAGGTATTAAAATATCAGAAATATTCGGGAGTAGATCGCTATTGAAAATCAGAAACATCGGTACATAAACATCTGAGATATGAGCAAAAACCCACGACCACCTCGATTTTTTTTTCACAAAAGCAACATTACAACAACAACATACATACATACAAACGTGTATACTGGTTAGAGAAAACGTGGCATCGAATCCCAGCTGAGCCAAAAAAAATTTTTTTTTATTTTTTTTTTAAATTTTTTTTTTTTAATTTTTTTTTTATTTTTTATTTAATATATTATTTATATTATTATTATTTTTTTTTTAATTTTTTTTTTTTAATTTTTTTTTTATTTTTTTTTGTTTTGTATATATTATATACATAATAATTTTTTTAAAAATTTTTTTTTAAAAATTTTTTTTTTAAAAATTTTTTTTTTTTTTAAATTTTTTTAAAAATTTTTTTTTTTTTTAATTTTAAAAAAAATTTTTTTTTTTGTTGTTTTTTTAACATTTATACGTGAATTTATAATTTTACAATGGGACGTTTTTATATATGTATGTTTTTATATGTATGTACGTATTTCATATGGGATGAATGGTGACACAAACCACTGTTATTGCATGAATTCACGTTGTGAAGGGTATATAAGATTCGGCACGGCCGAATATAGCGCTCTTACTTGTTAACAGAAGTAATGTTTTAAAGGTAACACACGACAAGTTTGTATTAGCAGTGGAGAATTTGACAAGTCAGATGTAAAAAACATGCCGTGTATTAGCTCCTTTAACGTTGTGATAATACGACACGTAGTTCACATTTCGTGCATTTACAAGTGCTGTATTGTCATCATGTCATTATTTTATTTTTTTAAATTTTTTTAAAGTTCAGAAAACTTACAAAAAAAAAATCCCTTTTACACATTTAATATTTTTTTTAATTACAATAAGTAGGACTTATTGTTAATACAGCAATCGTGAATTCACCAAATCTATATGCGGTGACGAAAGAAATGCCAACAGAAATCATATTAGAGTCAACTTTAAAGCTATCGACTAATACGACATTCTTCAATCAATCAATTAAAAGATGTCCACTAGTCCGTTTTCCCATAAGTCTGTCTATGTTGATTTTGTAATAAAATGGCTGGCTTTAATACAAACATTTTCCAAGATATTGTGCGTTATTGAAAAACGTAAATTATTCTTTATTATTGAAACAAAACAATTGTGTTTATCCATAATTTAAAGTTAACTAGATCGTGTGGTATACATTTGAAAAGTCCTGGGCTGAAATTCTTAAAAAAATTTTGATATTGTAACCTTGCAAAGCTTCCCTTCCGAACAACAAATATCAAAAGCAAAATTTACCATTAATTATTTGAAAATCGTTTGTATTACTTTTCGAAATTAGATTTGCTTTTACACGAAATCAGATCACTTTTTTATGACCGCTGTGTCAAAAAGAGAAACAGCAGGTCGTTTACCATATCAGCAAATTGTGACAGATGTACTAAATCATGCACCATATACTTGAGCAAGAAAAAAGGAAGGAAATTACAGTACTGCTGTTAAAAGATACAACTAAAAGTCCAACGCGTCCATCAAAGATCAGAAAGATATTTTAGAAGAATTCTCAATTACCATCTTAACTTCATACCTCTATCCTTATATAGGGTTTTGGCAGTAAAAGTTCTCTGCAGACCTAGAAATAAATTGTAAGCGAAAACGTTCAAAACAACCTTTGCAAATGCCTTGAATAAGGAGGAAAGTGCCAAGTGAAGTGAAGTGGAGTGAAAAAGAGTATGAATAAAGTAATTTGCTGATACTAAACAAGATCAATTGATCACTATAAATGAATTATTAAATACAAATAAATACTTTTAGACTCTTATGCATTGTATTGATAAAAAAATATGGAAATCGTATAAAATATATCAATATTTGAAACAAACTAATTGATCAATTCTTAACCTGTCTTAGGAGGCATAGATTGTAAGAAATTCACTTCGCCATGTTGAAGAAAAACAACGATAGTACCTACTTTGTTAGTATTGTATAAAAAATTAATGTAGAAGTTAGCAACAAAATGAGTTCAGCTATTATGATGTTCAACTACTACGACGTACATTTCCTACGCAGCTTGTGAATTGAGCAACTGTGTCTAAAATACACTTGAAATTCTTCGAACTTTAAAAGAAGTTATTTTTATTATACCCTTTACACGAGAGTTTGTGATTTCTACAATAATCAAATGCGATCCTATTCTATAAATCCTGTGAAATAGAGGAATTTATTTAGATAACTTCGTCTGTTCGACTATTCATCTGTCCGCCTGTCCATGTGTATGTTGAAATCAACTTTTTTAAGCCCCAACGTATGCCCAGCAAAATAAACTATAACAAAAAACTGATTTTGCAGGAGTTCAACTGGTAACGAAGTGATTTAATTTAGGTGGCATTACTTTTGATTTTAACATTAACATATCATTGGAAATCAATTTGAAAAAAAACTTATATCGGCAAAAATCATTTTTAAAAAAAATGTCAATAAGAAGTTCAAATTATCCATTTGTTTTTTGTAAAAGTTGTCATTTTGGTCATAACATAATGGTACAAACTGTGAAAAGGGCATATAGCGCTCTTACTTGTTTTTTGCCTTAGTTTCTTATATTCGATAACGAACTGTTATTATAATTAATTAAAACTGAAAATTGAACAAAACAATTTGATATATTTTTTTTTATAAATAACTAGCGACCCCCCCTTGCACACCTCACAGTGCAAAAGAAAAATACAAAAAAAACAACTCGAATTCATTTAAGTCAGTGATAATTGATTAAAATCGAATTATAATGAACTTAAAAACGAACTTTATTTCAGTTTTTCAAAATATTAACTCAAATATTTCGAAATGAATGCAGTGTTCACTAAAATGGTTATAACTCATGAACCAATACACATACAGGGAACGTTTATATACAAAAACCTTGGTTTTGACGTCACCTTTCATATGAACTTTGAACAAAATCGGTTCACGCATTCCAGAGAACATCAATTACATATAAAATATTTAAATGTAGTTTATGTGATAAACGCGAATACAGCTAAATTTGTTCAAATTTCAAATTACAGAATTAGACATTGAAATTTCATTTTTCATAACGGCAAAAGTTACATACAGCTTTAACCTCACAAAACAGGTCAACCCTAATAGACACACATACATATATACATATTAACCTACTTAAATACAACAATGTAATCACATGTCATAGAGGTGGCAACAATAGTGCCAAATCATCATCACAATATTTTATTTTACCTTTAGTATCTAAATCCTTTTGTTTATCATATTTCATATTGTATAAGAAATATTCTCAATTCATTCACTCATTCATTCACTGACATCGTCTTTCATTTATATATTCCTGCATTCATTTGTCAAATGTATATTCTTTTTTATTGAAACAGTTATGAAATGTTTTCATTTCTTTATTGCACATCTAACAAGTTGGTTTTTCCGGTATTTTAACTACAAAATATGTGTATGTACTTGTAGATTTAAGATTGTGTACATGCTCAGGCATATAAATATTCATTACGAATAAAAACTGTATATTTGCATACATAAATTCGCAGAAATGTGAATATTCGTACGTAAAACTTTTACGAATATTAAAACGCATGAGTTTGTTGGCGCGTGTATATTCATTTGTGCAGTGTACATAGATGTCTTTTATTATTTTGAAATACAGTTTTCATATCGATTTATGCTTAAAAATAATTAAAGATAAAAACTTTTTTGTATTAATATTTAAAATACATTTCTCAACAGTGATCTAATCTAGTCATCTGTACGTGACAATGGTCAATTCATATTAACAAAATGATAGCAAATTAAAATTTAATGCTCTTGTATGGACAGTTCTTATAACAGCAGTTAATAGGTAATATAAAAACTTACTGTCGTATTCATAAAAAATATTTAAAGTTTATCAAAGGCTTATTTGACAGATGTTGTTAATTTTTTATGAATACGACAGATAACATTTATCTCATTAAATTAAATCTAGTAATCTGTCTAAATCAAAATCAATATTTAGCTCAAATATAACCAAACTACCAATAACTATCAATTTAAAGACTGAGAGATAAAGTACTGATATCATCAAGTTTCGACACAATCCAGTGTTGCGAGCTAAATTTAAAAAAAGGAAAAAAAAACAAACAACTCTGTTAAGATAGTCAAAGTCTTAGGAATTTTTATAACCTGAAAAAAAAATAAATAAAAAAAGAGGCGCTGTATCTCACATATCATACTCCTGCAAACAAAAAAATTAAAAAAATATATTCTGAAGAAACAGCTGTAAAAACATAATATCCTAACTTTTTTTTAATTATTTTTCTATTATATTTCATAAAACAACCATCTAAGTAAGCACCATATTCGATAATTCTGCCAAAAAAAATTTCTATGACAAAACTTGTCATAAATTGCCCCCATTTTTAGATAAAATATTCTCTCATACACAACCAAGTGTCAAACTTGCATTAACAAAAGTTGAATTGTTTTTATCACAATCACTGTATTTTTTTGTTACCATTTAAAAGAGAAAATCTTAACACATGCAGACATTCTGACATGTTTAAAAATACTTTCACAAAAAGAACAATTAAAATTTATTTCCATCAATTAATTACTGACATTTTAGTGCAGAGAGAAAATTGCAACTGCAAAATGACTATCAAAAATCACGACCCAGTAAAGTTAAATACTCTAATTTTATTGTTCAATTTTCTTTTGGCCTTTTTTGCTTTTAGCCAGAACAACAAAAGCATATTGTTTTGCTTACAAAATGTATAAAATTTTAATAAAAAATTTGGTAACATTGTTGTTCATACAAAAAGTCGTTGACAATAAATTTTATTTCATATAATGACCGAATTCTCCTAAGTTCTTATATGAAAATTCTGTTTTATCATTTGCTTTATTTATCTCATTAATTATGTGGTACGTCCATAGTGATATGGCGATTTTTCGACAAACGTGCAACTGGCAATTGAATTTTGAGTTTGGCGACCTGGTGAATTTGTTGGCTACTATTAAATCAAAGGAGAAGATTTTTTGTTGATTTTTTTTTATTAAATTAGTGTTTTCATTGAATTAAATCATTGTTTATACATCTTTTTCATTGTATAAAACTGTAAAATGAAAAATTATTTATTTTCGTTTTACCCTGAAATCATCATTAAGAACACAAGGGAACAAAACTAAATTTTGTTTGTGTTGACTGGAACTTTATTAAAATTTTTTACAAATTTGTGGTCTCTGATTTCATATCTAATCTCCGTTTTTCTCAGTCAACTCGCATTTTTAAATAACAAGTACTAATCGTATTTCTGACTTTTTTTCAAAAATTAAAAGTTTAAGAAGTCATAACTTTATTCCTCATCCGATTTTCAAATTTTCTTTTTATACCCTTCACACAGTGTGAAATTTCTACAATTTTCATTTCCGACCCCATAAAGCATATATATTCTGAAAGCTTATGAATAGGGGAGTCGATTAAGCTCTGTCAGTCTGTCAGTCTGTCCGTCTGACCGTCTGTCCGTGCGTATGTTGAAATCAACTTTTTGAAGCCCCTCCACATAGCTTGGACCCGGGTGAGGTATTACTATATTAGAAATATTCGGGAGTAGATCGGTATTGAAAATCAGAAACATCGGTTCATAAACAACTGAGATATGAGCAAAAACCCACGACCACCTCAATTTTTTTTCACAAAAACAACATTACAACAACAACATACATACAAACAAACGTGTATACTGGTTAGAGAAAACGTGGCATCGAATCCCAGCTGAGCCAAAAAAAATTTTTTTTATATATTTTTTTTTTAATTTTTTTTTTAATTTTTATTTAATGTTATTTATATTTTTATTATTTTTTTTTATTTTTTTGTTGTTTTATATTAATTATATATATTTGAATTATTTAAAAAAAAAAATTTTTTTTTAATTTTTTTTTTAATATTTTTTTTAAATTTTTTTTTTAAATTTTTTTTTTTTAATTTTTTTTTAAATTTTTTTTTTATTTTTTTTTTCTTTTAACATACATACGTAAAGTTATAATTTTAAAATGGGTTGTTTTTATATATGTGTGTTTTTTATATATATGTACGTATTTCATATGGAATGAATGGTGATACAAACTACTGTATTGCATGACTACACGTTGTGAAGGGTATAAAAGATTCGGCACGGCCGGATATAGCGCTCGTTATTGTTTAAGGATGCAAATGGTTTTTGAAATAAAAAATGTATATAAAAAAAAAAAAAATCAAAAATGGGAAAAAGTATAGTTTTATTACATTTGTGTAAAGCCACATAACCTTTTAACAAAATGAGCCATCGATCATAAAAATCGATAAACGTGTTTGCTTTTGTTCACAATTAAGTGAAGGTACCTCATTTTGAAATGCAGGAAAAAACGTTAATTTTGTGATACAAATCGCTAAATACACAACAGCTAAATATACATACACCAGTGCCGTTGCACAGTAGTATCTTTAAGAAAAATAAATAATATTAAAAGTTTTAGATCGATTTGAATGAACTTCGGCTCGTTTTATGTGGAACATATTTGCCTATACGATGATAAAAAAAACAGGAATTTTTTTTTTGTATATTTTTTAAGAAGTTTTAAAAAGTCAAAAATATTGAAATTTTGGTTAAGAAACACATTTTTCTGCGCAGATATCTCTAAAAATATTTGGAAAATTTAAGCACCAATGTAAGCACGACTTAAATATAATATTGCTGACGGGTTTTGTTTTTTTTTTAACATAATTGATTGGGTAAACCGTTTTCAAGTTTCTCCAATATGTGTACTTTTGGACATAACGGTATATCACAAAAAGTCCAGCTAATTTAAGCTCAAATTTGGACTTAGCGTCCCAAATAACCTTAAAAGCAACACTGAGCGTTTAGTAAACAAAAACATTGCAAAAAAATTGCAAAAATTGCTTTAGCGACATCTGTGGATCTGTAGCTAAAGGCAACTATTAATTACCTGTGGTAATGACGTGCAAAAAGAATACAGGAAAAACAGATGTTGGTAGATTTCGTACTAACTCAATGTTATATGAAATACATAAATCAATTAGAACAAATAATTCTATATTTCAAATTTCAATAAATACTGAGTTAAATAGTTGATATTTACACACAACATTTGTAGCTCTGATCAAAAGAGTGCTGATGATGAAACCGTAGCTGGTTTCGAAAATGCATTCCACTCAGCTAGTATCGGATGACTAACTTTTCCTAGATATTCTGTCATTATCACATAGAACTTATAGCCTAATATAAAAATAAAATACAAATTAAAAGTTCAAATGTAATACTTTAAAAAAAAAAAAAAAAAAAAAAAAAAAAAAAAAACATTGTTCGCTTGTGCAATGTTTATGTTATGTTGTATTATGTTAATTTATTACACTAAGGGCCATTATTACAACTTGGCGTTAGTTAAAGGTTGGATTTTCTCAGTCTACCATTATAAAAAATTTTGAATAAACTTGTCTTTAACTTACCCTCTACTTTAGATTAAAATGAAAATTCAATAATAGATAAATGTTTATCCGGCCGATAATATCCTACCTTTAACTAATTCTAAGTCGTAATAATGGCTTTTATGGTATTTATTGTAACTACAAATTTAATATAACAAAAACTTAACTTTTTCTAATGTTAGGAACAAAGTGACCTTTAAATATTTTTTGTACTACAACTTCCCTGTAAAATAAGCATTTATTTCTTTTTTACTATGAAAGTACCCGGTCAATTACCTATAATACCAAATAACTACTCTTAACAAATTTAAATACGCAGTAAATAATCATTTTTTACTAAAACAAAAGAATACTATTTTTAATATTTTAATTTTGATTTCGTTTAATACAGTGCGAGCTCGGTTTGCGCAATCACTAATAATCGCAACAAGCTACTTTTTACATTACAGTCATTATAAGTAACACTTTTCTCAACAGTCTCGATAACTGAATCTTTTCCTGATTGATTTAATTTGAAGCAATTTACTCTCTACTTTTTTTTTTTTTTATTCAGAAAGGAATTTTTTAAAACTACTTAAGATTTTAGCAAAGAACCCTTCTAAGAATAGACACGCCTTATGCAGAATAAAAAATATGCGGACAATCAATTTTATTCGCAGTAGGATGATTCGACTGATAAAGACGACTTACCACTGAGTTTGTTATATGATCAGATGGTGGAAGAACAGACTTCAATAACACCACTTATTTCAAATTTGCTATAGAATATTTTACCGGATGTGAACTGCACAAATGTTTTAAAAAGGACTATTCAGATAAAAGCAAAGCTGCAGATTTTTCAGACAAAGCAGTTGCAGGGAATACACAAATTGAAAAAACAGATTAAGATACACTAGATGATGTCAATAAGACCCTTGACATTTGAATGGGTGACAGAAAATGATATTTTAAATAGAAAATTAATTGTTCTTCAAGAAATTAAGGAACTGCAATTTTCTAAAATGATAAAGGGTACATTCGTAAATGCAACAGTTGCGCATCACTGCAGCATAGTAAAAGTAAAACCTTCATTAATGCAACCTTTGGCAGCACTTTTAAACGTCAAATGTTAATTTTTGCAAACAGTTGGCAGTGCTGACGCAAATTTCTGCAAATACGACAACAGTTAAGTTTCTGATGCAATAGTAATCGAGTTTACAAACAATGGAGAAGTAAGTAGCATTAAACAACAATTACTTCTTTAAATTAATTTTGTTTATATTTTTAGTTTTTTTTATTATATTTTATTATTTTTATATGTTTATTTTTTTTATTTTAGGAATCAACCTTCTTTTAACGTTTAGTTTATTTCTTATAATTAGAAGTCGTTTCATTTTTTTCCTAATTATTTTTTTATTATAATTTAAGAAAAAGTCACTTTTAACATCAATATTTTCAATAATATTTGCTATTACTATTTTGGATAACATTTTATATTTTTTGCAGAACGTTCAAAAAAGCAAACTCTACGCAGTTGTTAAGCAGCTGCAATGCATCTGCAACAGCTGATCGCACATCAGCAACTATATATGGCATTACTGCCAAATTCAAATTTACAGCATTTACGAACGTACCCAAAAACTCAAAAACTGAAAGCAAAACTTCAATATAATTTCCCTCTAACAAAGTTATATATTCAGAATAGAGCTAACATACATATATGTATATAAATGTTTAAACTATAAATTTTATAATTTTTGGTTTGTTTTTTTTTTACGTGTGTTTATGTGTATAAATATTTAATAATAATAATTTTTTAATTTTAATAATTTATGTTAAAGTAATAAAACAAATGAATTTAATGTTAATAGTGGTGTTTATAAAAAATATTAAATTTTTGTTGGTTGTTTATTGCCATTTTTACTGTATATTAAAACTTGTACCAACTTTAATTGATAAGCCATTCGATCGATAAAAATTATCTTTATTAGTCTCTTTTAAATTCAAGTGTAGCTATCGACAAGCTTAAATAATGGGCCTTAAAGGAATGCCACACTTAATATCAGACAGCAAAACACAATGAGATTTAAGGTCTTTTACGAGTTGAGTAAAAACAAAAATATAATTTCAAAATCCTCAAGTTTATAGCTGTTGTTTTTACGTCAATTTTTCATGTGAAAGAAGTAAGTTTTGTAATTAATAAAACATTTCTCAATATATGCAATTACACTATGCTTTTGGGTTAACATCGAGAATTAAAATTGTTAGGAAAAGGAAAAAAAAAAAACGTTGCCGTAAAAAATAATTAAAACTTGTAAATCTGGTATAGTGTTAGTAAATAAGTTCAATCCTTAAAATATATAAATAATTTGAAATTTTATTTGGCAAAAATGTTATTTAAATGCTTCTACGCAATGCCAGCAAATCTTCTACCAACAAAATATATGTGAAATTATTCCATGGCTGAGGTAGAAGTAAGCTCCCTAATAGAAGTAGGTTCTTTATGAATAGGATTTGAATTTTAACTTTATTCTACTTCTTCAATAACACATTTGGTATAATCAGGTGTCCAAAGTGTCATAATGTCAAAAATTTTAAAATTGATCAAATATATTGTTCAATCTAAAACATTGAAACCTTTTTGAAATTTGGAATAATTGTTACAATACGAAGCTTAAGAAAGCTTGTAAATTCATCAATTGTATTTTTAACTTTTATAATAATTAACCCTAGAGTACGAACGTTCTTATTACTATTTGTTCCTCTATTGCATGCATCGATCATGCTTACATTTTGTATAGCGTTAGTTGTTGAGCTGCTTTTTCTATGAGCATTTCCAATATAAAAGGGATTACAACGATAAATAAGATTAATAAAAAATATTTTAATTTATAAAAAAACCGCTAGTTGCAACAGAAGTAAAATACGGTTAGTACTCTAAGATAAACATAGTTTTTTAATTTTTACATTAATAAGTACAAAAATATATCCTTTTTTTTTATTATTAACAATTAATTATTTAAATGAAACAAAGTTTTATTTATTTAAAATTATTAGATTTTGGCGATTTTAGCTGGCGATGGAGAATAAAAACTAGTAAGACAAATCTTTTATACCCACCACCAGTTTTCCGTTCTTTTGTAGCTAGCGTTTTTTCCCGAAAATTTTTGTTTCCCGGGAATGCGAGATTTATTTTTTAATATCCCGGAATCCCGCAGCAAAACAAATAAAAAGTAAATTTGTTTTTAATTAAAAAAAACTTTTTATTAAGAAGCATAAAATAGTTTATAATGTAAAAGAAACACTTCAAAACTATAAAAATAAATAAATAAACTTGAAGTTAAAATTTAAATTGAGTAAATATATTTTTTATTGAAAAAAATATTATTCTCTAGATACGAAATCAAATATAAGCACAAAAAAACCAAAATACAGGTACTTCAGCTATGAGATCAAAAATAAAATCATTAGAATTCATTAAATCGGGAAGATTAAATAACTCAAATTCCCAGGAAATAACCCAATTTATACCACAAAATGTATTTGTTTGTTATTAATAGTAATCGCTATGCAATAATCTCTTTATACCAAAATATGTATCACTTTCTTTGTATAACTTCGATATGCTAGTAAAATGTTTCCGTAAATTTAGTCTTTCAATGAAAGTGGGCATGAAAGTAGGCGTGTTGAAGTTGTTTCTGCTAATGAATGCAATTTAGATGTTTCAGTTCAGTCCTTTATTATTCCAAAATCTTTATTCATAGACGAATTATATGAATTTGAGATAAGCCGTTATATGGCAAGTAGGCGTTAAAGTACGCCCACTTTAACGCCTACTTGCCATACATTTTCTGGCATAAAAATGACATTAACTAGTAGGATATTTGTTGTAAATCTCATTATCATACGTCCAATTTTGCCGGTTTTATGATTTCATTAACAGTAGATAACGTGAAAAGTGGTCGTAGTAGTAGGCGTGTTGAAGTTGGTGTAGCCTTTAAATGAAAGTGGGCGTTAAAAAAGGCGTGTTGAAGTTGTTTCTACTAATAAATTCAACTAAGATGTTTCAATAAAATCCTTTATTATTCCAAAATCTTTATTCATTGAGAAATTATATGAATTTGAGATAAACCGTTATATTGGAGGTAGGCGTTAAAGTTTGCGTGGCACCTAAATTTTCCAGCATAACAATGACATTGACTAGAAGGATATCTGTAGCAAATTTCATTATCGTAGCTCTAATTTTGTCGGTTTTATGAGCTTTTAAATTTCATTACCGGTAGATTATGTGAAAAGTAGGCGTTATAGTAGGCGTGTCAAAGTTGTTTTTGCTAACGAGTACAACTTAGATATTTCTATATAGTCCTTTATTATTCTAAAATCTTTATTCGTAGAGAAATTATATGAATTTAAGGTTAGACGTCATATGGGAGGTAGGCGTAAAAGTGGGCGTGTCACATTTATTTTCAGTTAGAGCAAAGCATTTGACCAAAAAGCCATGTGTCCAAAATTTTAGAGTCGTATATTCAATTTTGTTGCTTTTATGCTATTTATTTTTTTGGTGGCGTGTATAAAAATCTGATTACCCTGAGTATACTTAATATTTAATTTTGACAATACATTAGTATATCACTCATACGTATCCGATGTAAAATATGCAAGCATTTTGTATTTTGTGGACCTTGCAAAAATGGAAAACAAACTATTTTTGACGTCAGCACCATTTGTAACGAATAGTTATTAAACATTGAGAGAAAAAAATTGGCAAATTAATTGCCTTTCCTGTAGATTTTTTTGAGTTCATGCCGAGCATTTATGATAATTATTTGTATCAAAGATAAGATGAACAGCAAAGACCAAAGGCAGGTAGATAGCCAGACAGTCAGATTTCTTCCACGTTTTGAAAATTGGATCGAAAAAACAACAAGTGAGGTAAACTATTATCTAACCTAAATGCTTACAGCATATTGATACTTTCGAATCTAGCTTCATAAAGTTAGCAAGTACGCAACACCATACTGCCTATACGGGGAGGGCATCAGGAAACTACCCTGAAGTAATGCTGGTTCCAGGATGGATAACGTTTCTAAAGACAGAAGATGGGAGATTTTTTAGTCAGCATGCCCATGGGTAGAGTCCGATATAACACATTGGTTTATGCAGAATCTGCATTTTTACCTCCTTACCCGCAAAAAAAATGTTTGGAGTATGTGTTATATTTTAAGCTTTAGTGATATTTTTATAAACTATGAACGTGAAGTGGCAAAATATTGGACATGTATTTTGTAGAAAGCTGTTATCTGGTTTTACACCAGTTTCTAAAACTATTTTCATTCTCAGTTCTTAACCATTTGACTCCAACAATATTTTTATTACTAGTATCTGAAATTGTTGTTTTGCTACAATATGTTCATGCTCGGATAAATATTCAAACATTTCCTCATTCAATGTTTTAATGATATGCCTTTGATTAATATGGATAACCTTATCGCACTATTCTTTTCTGGCGCTGTCTAATAGCTAAAAGGAATGTCGTCATTTTTGTTATAGCTGTCAGAAGCTTATATTCAGACTCCTCAGCACTTTTTGATTTTATCCTAAACTTATTTAGGTGATATTATTTCATTAGGTATTTTGTAAGTAATTTTTGTTAATGTTATAGGAATTTGATTGGTTGTATAGCTGCGGTTACACTTAGTAGAAAAAAGTATGCAATTATGTGCTAGTAAAGGAGTTATCAATGAAAGAAGTGCCTTTAGTGTATTTCTTTTTTTCGAAAAAAAAAACCTGTTAAATAAAACAAAAAAATCTTGGTCAGAATTTTTAAAAACTTTATCTAAATTCAAGATAATTTTTCCTTACCTTCTTAATGAATATGTTATGGAATGAGACGCATCAATGTGTCTTTTAAAAAATCGTAGTAAAGGCGATTTTTATTCGCTTTCATGCTAATAATTTTTATATCCTTCACATGACAGTGTAAAAGGTTTGTCAATCCATGTGAAATTTCTACAATATTAATTTCAGTTCAAATAAAGAATATATTTTCTGAAAGCATATAAATAGGGGAATTAGTTGACATTATCTCTTTGTCCTTCAGTCCATGATCTGCGTAAGGTATCAAAATATCAGACATATTAAAGAGCAGATCGGCATTGCAAACCAGTATTATCCCCTCATAACTTGCTGAGGTATGAGCCTTTTTCACTTATTTTTAAAGACAAGGTTGTATCATTTAAAGATTTTGTATACGTTTGCAGATAATTGTGAAAATAATTGGTAAAATTGGTCTCTAATCGGCAAGGTTACAGGTGCAAATTATTTAAAAAAATTAATTTATTTTAATTTACAAAAAATTTTTCCAAGCTCCTAAATAATTTTTAAACACGTTTAAGATACCATTTTATAAGTCATAATACAAGAAATTTTTTAAAAAAAATATATAAAAATTGGACTTAAACCAACTGAGATATTAACACCAAAATACAACTGCTTCGGTGTTTTTCCAAAAACTTACAAATGGAAATCAATATTTTTCAGTTTCTCTACGGCCGAGAAAGCCAATATGGAATCTAATAAAAACTCCTGTATATTAAAATAATCTACGCTAAGAAAATGAAAAAAATCCATGATGGCGTCTTAGATTAAATATCGAATATATAAGTCAAATAAATATGTTACGGCTTTGCCCCCTTTAACCCCTATAATATTGTTATCAAATAAAAGGAAGTGACCAGTACAATAAAGTAAAATCCAAGATGACGTCTGAAACAAAATGGCGGAAAATATGTTTTTAACTCCATCAATATGGGAATCAAATGAAAGGGCATGACTATTAGAATACAGTACATGACAGTGAAGGTTATTTTTATTAGATTAGGCACAGCCGTATATAGCGCTGTTACTTGTTTTTAGTTCCTTTTCAATAACCAATGGCACCAATTTATGTGAGCCGTTGTGGTGTGCGCAAAGTAAAACTGAAACAGGTTCTTTTTGGATTTTAAATCCGGGAGGAAAAGAAAAAAATAAGTCGGTTTTATCGACATTATATATCGAGCCTTTGGTGCAATACCGTAGTAATTCAAAAAATCTTGAACTGAGAAAAATGCATTTGAAGTTTTCAGTCATCTTTTTGATAGTACTTTTGTTTACTAAAGTTCTTTTTTTACAAGCTTTTCAATAAAGAGGTATGTTTTATAATTAAATTAGGTAAAAAATTACTAAAAATATGAAATATTTATTTATATTTAAGTATTTTGTATCAACCTATCAATAATGTATCGTTATTGTCACAAAATTAACGACAAAATTATTAATTAAATCGGAATATATCGATATAGCAAATAAACTTTTAAGAATTTTTAAATTATGCATTAATTAACCAAAAGAAAAAAGAAAACAATATAGATTTTTGGATTTTTATAAATGTTTCAGTTTAATTTGATTTTTATTTTCATAGTTTAAAAAAATATAAAAACTTAAAAGAAATTTCTAATTCATTATCCATATCTTAAAAGCGAAAAAAAAGACTTACAGAAAAACTACAAATTTGAGTAAAATGTCTTATAAAATGACGGTATTAAATTATTTTTAATAAAGTCCATAAGATCACATTTTTTTAATCTGAATATCCTGGTTTTGTTTGGTAGGCCTTGTTTAGTTGTATTTCGAATTTGTTTTTATTTTTAATCACAATGATCCCCTGAAACTCGGTCTCCGTATATGATGTTTTTAATAAATATAGATCTTGGAGCAGTTGACAAAATTTTCATTAGTTTTAATTCAGATATTTTCATTTGTTTAAAGTTTGTTAAGTCGGAGGCAAGTTGTTTTATATTTAGAAAATCTTCGTAAGACATTTCTACAACATGAAAAGGTTCTCCTTTATTTTTTGCTGACTTGACAAAAGATTCACGAGAGTATATAGGTCCACTTTTCAGCATTCGTCTGACTTATTTTTCTATGACTGCATGACAGGAATCACCTTCATTTTGTGTGTGACCCTTAATGAGGTACTTATGTGTTATGGAATTATAGCCAAACTTTTTAACTGCATACAAGGCCAGCATAAACTTATTTTTTTTGTTGGCCAGCGCAATTATCGGAATAAAATATAGGGGGGGGGGGTGCTTTAATACCATGTGAGATAAGGCCATGATGGCTTTATTGCTAAATTGAATGGGAGATAAAGCCATAATGGCCTTATTGCCCAATCATTGAGAGGTAAGGCCATATTTTAAATTTTTCGAAATGAGAGATAAAGTCATATTTTTTTTTCGCAAATGAGAGATAAAGCCATATTTTTTCAGAATATTGTTATAATTATTTTTATAATCAATTAATTTTTATTCTTGTGACGCACGCAGAAAAACTTTATTCAGCGAAGCCACCTGCCGCGTCCACCTGGAGAGAAAACCCGTTAGCATGGCCGCGGACCGCCACGCGGAAAAACTCTAGTATGCGAAGCCATATTTGAATACTTAACTTTACTGTTTCCGGGAAAAGACATTTTTTTATTCTTGTGACGCACGCAGGGAAACTGTATTCAGGGAAGCAACCTGCCGCGTCCAACTGGAGGAGAAAACCCGTAAGCACGGCCGCAGGCCGCAACGCAGAATAACTTTAGTATGCGAAGCCAGATTGCAATAATAATAACATTCTGTAAAAATATTTTCTCGGAGACACTAAAGTTAAGTACTGAAATCTGGCCTCATATACTAAGGTTTTTCTGCGTGGCGGCCTGCAGCGGTGCTTACGAGTTTTCTCCTCCAGTTGGACGCGGCAGGTGGCTTCGCTGAATTAAGTTTTCCTGCGTGCGTCACAAGAATAAAAATTAATTAATTATAAAAATAAGAAAAGTATTGATTTTCCCTTTCAAATTTTACTTTTTTATTATTATTACCTCTTAATTATAAAAATAAGAAAACTATTAATCAATGTAAAATGCAAAAGTTCTTAAAAACTGAAATGAGAGATAAAGCCATTTTCTAATATTGCTAATGTGAGATAAGGCCATGATGGCTTTACCTCCCATTCAAATTTAAAAAAAAGCAAAAGGCTTTATCTCCCTATTGAATGAGAGATAAAGCCATCATGGCCTTATCTCATATGGTATTAAAGCACCCCCCCAAAATATAATGTTGGATTCCTTAGGAAACTGTTCTAGATATTTAAGGATGCATGTTGCTAGTTCGTTTACACCACGATGAGCATTAGATTCATCCCAAATAAAGCATGTACATTTCTTGTTTTTTAAATCGTATACCGTAAAGTTAAATACATTTAATTTGCTTTTGTAGTAAAATGCTGATTTGTTCCCCTTTGGAATTTGAACTACTGCTTCCAAGTCATAAAAGCATTGGTTTGGTTTTTATCATTTTCTTTTTCGGTTCTGGATAGTTGTTTTTCTAATTGGTGTTGCTCATATCTTAATTTCATGTCTTCTTTGTCTTCCCCAGTTAAATTTTCAAAGGCTGTACACAGTTCACATACATCATTTTTTGGAGAAAAAAAGGAAATTTTGTAATCTTCATTAAATACTCTATAGAAAAAGCTATAGGACGAATATGACTCATTTGAATTTTCTCAACTTTCAACATAATCTCTATAAATATCTGAAACAGTTTTGCCACCATCAATATATCGTCTGGTACTTTTAGCTCTCGTATAATGACTATCAATTTGCGGAATTTTTTCAATGAATGACTTAACTCCGTCCTTGATTTTTTACTCTATAGTTGCGTGATTTGAATGCCTTCCTCTTTGATCTATTTCCATAACACATCTAGCTATCTTTTCTCTTTTTCCAACAACAGTCATAATGTTACGATCATTTATGCATAACGTATTTTTGAAAACTAACTTACACACTTTTATATCTTCACCATTCTTTTTTAAATAAAAGGAGTTGTTGTTTCTTCTTGGACCTCTCATTCCCCCAATTCGAATATATCGTTAAGTGGGAACAACGTCTACCATGGAATTCGAAATGAATTGTTTCTGTTTTTCTATGTCACCGAGCTCCCAATATGATGAAAAAACGCTTGTCGATCTTCATCCGTACAGTTATCAGAACATTTTTGTTAGCATCGCTGTGAGCATGGAACTTTAATTTCTTTTTTAGGACAGACTCTTTTATGCTTAGAATTTGATATGTATTCTTGGCTGCTGTTCCTTAGTTTTTTTGTCATTGTCCTTTTCCATTTACCTTTATTACGTTTTCGTTTTCATCCACGTTTCGGGCTTTGGAGTGATGAATTTTCACATGTAGATTCTTGTAATATTTGTTCATTCAGAGAATTTATTATATCTTCATCGTCCAATCCTTCAGTATTAGCGGTTTCAATTTCTTGTAAACAGGCTTCCATTATTCAAATTATTTTCTTCCTTAAGTTTTAATTTTATATCAAATATTATAAGAAATTAAATCAAAATGCACTTACCTGATACATATGTATGTAGTTTCCAGTTTCCAGTTTCCAGTTTTTTTTTTTGTTATAGAGTTTTTATTTATAATAATACAACCACTTTATTGACGAACAGTTGACCTTTACATGAAATAGAGAAATAACTCGCCTTAAAACAAATCTTTAAAAGTAACAAATCGCACTGCTCATTTGAAATAACGGTGTAATTGAAATTAACACAAAAAAAGTTGTAAATTCTTTTTCAATGACGTCATATTGCGAATTAGCATAAGAAGAAATGATAACTAATTTTTTTTTAACAAAGATGAATTGTGAAATAATACGAACAAGTAAAAAAGAACACAAATTATGCAGTTGTGTTTTTGTGCCTAAAAAGTAGCAAAAAATATATTGCCTTATTGTTTTTTCACAATTTTTTTTCTGTTTGCAAGTTTCTTGTCATAAAGCAAATATTTCATTATTGCAAATAAATATTGTTGGACAAAGCTGGAGGCAATAAAGCCAATTTTAGCTGTAAAATCTGAACAGTTAGAGATAGAACCATAATCTTTTTTTCTTTAGATAGATATATCCCCAAAGATCATTACTGCATACCCAGTTCAAAAAATTCAAATTTTGAGTTACTACGGTCTTGCATCAAAGGCTCGATATGTATGTATGTAAATTTTTTTTTTAATTTTCCTCTTTATTTTTGCTCCGGTCATTATATATTTCCTTTTATGTTAATTCGAAAGCCTCTTAAAAAGTCCACTTTCCATTTTTAAATATTCACAAGTGTGCAAAAATTTGTTTTTTGCTTAACGATAGTTCTTGGAAGCTGTATTTAATATACCTGCTGTATTTGATTTTATAATGCAGGTGGCAGATATGGTTATGTCAAAAACTACAGATAAATATTTTTCTTAAAGGCCACTGTCTCCCGCAATATGGCTACGCGTTTAACATTTCACGTAATAATAAGCAAAAAATACACGGATAAAAAGAGTAATATGGAATTCCCCTTTGTTATTACGTAGAATTCAAATGAGGGCTACAAAGACAAGTTTCCGGTATTTCAAATGAACAATAAATAAAAGCGCGTGAATTTGTTTAAAACTTTGGTGCTAATATCCGAAGAATTCGAAGGTTATACGTATTAGCCACATTTGTGATATTGGCTACAATTTAATAAGGGGTCCGCCATCTAACGTTTTTTTTTCAACTAGTCCTTATTTCGTGAATGGTAACACTCAGCTCATGTCTGATTTGACAAATAATTAGTCTTATCCTTCCGCTGAACGAATATGGTAGTGTATACGCCTGCGATCGACTTACAGAAGATGCCGATTTTGCCAAAAAAAATCATCTTTTCAGATGAAGCTCATTTTGATCTTGCCGGGTATGTAAACAAGCAAAAAAAAAACCGCGCGCATACATTGATAAGCCGATACACCAAAAACGAGTCTCTGTTTGGTGCGGATTTTGGTCCAGAGGCATAATTGGACCATTTTTCTTCGAAAATGAGGAAGGGGCCTTTACAGTCAATGGCGATCGTTATCGGGTCATGCTGAACGAATTTTTGTTCACAAAAATTTAAGAGGAGGAAATTGGCAACATTTAGTTTCAACAGGACGGCGCTACGTACCACACAGCCGAAGCTACACTCGATGTTTTGCGCCCTTTTTTTAAAAAAAAGGGATTTGGCGAACGCTTTACTTAGTAATTTAGAACTTTAGAAAGTTAAAAAAAATTACTCATCTACACACATGCACGTCGGCGCGGTATGAGCTACATGTTTTAAACTCTTGAGCAAACAACTAATTTAATTTCTTGTGATGAGATGAGTACTTTGAACTGCCCAGTTCAGATCCTATTTTCAAAAAAAGGTGATAACAACTTAAGTAAGGAAGAGTGAATATCATAGTAAAATAAAAAATATTTTAATAAAATAAAAATTCAGATTTTATAAGATGCTTTTGAAAAATTAGTATACATTGTATCAACTCGGAATCCTAATTCGAATTGTGACAAACAAAAATTGGCAAAAACAGTAATATTAAAGCAAATGTATTGTCAAAAAATTTTAATAAAGAGTACAACATTTATAACCATTTAAAATTTTAGTAAATTGTGACATTATGATAACACTACAAGATAGCACTTTTTGAGAATCTACGAATCTTTGTATTAATTCTTATTAAACAGTTTAAAGTTGTTAGTTAAATTTTTGGCGGAAAGATTCAAAATTAATACGAAAATATTACAGGCCATCAAACGTCTAAAAGTGCTAACCACAACTGCTGTTTAATACTTTAAACGTCTACATAGACAAATGTCCAATTGTACTCGCTCCTTTTGCTATAACTAACCATTTCTTTACTTCATTATCGGTTCTTGTTTTGATATCTAATTTATATTTAAAGACACAAGCACTAACCAAGCTGCATATAATGGTAATTATTTTATTTTAGTGCGAGTAATGATGATACCTCAAGAAATACGACAGTACTCTCTTACTTAGAAAGATGCGAAACCAACTGCGAAAAATTGTATACGATGGACACGCTTTGTGAAAGTCATATGCTTCCAAAAGGGGTAATGAAAAAAAAGTATTTGCTATTTTTGTTTTGATTTATTATTTTTGTTTTGATTTATTATTTTTGTTTACACTGATATATAGTGACTGACAGTAGTGTGTAATGGAACACATAACTTTTGTCGCAGCTCCTTACTAAATACTGTAACCAATACCTGTTAGCTTTTATATAAATATTTGTAGTTGAAACCCATACCTATTTGCATGGTAATAGAAGGATAAAAATACATTTGTTTTACACAAATAAAATTGTCATATAATAAATGACATTTGATCCTTATTTTTTAATATTAGAATTTAAAATGTACTAGTGATAGAGATAACTATTTAGCATATGAACTATAATTATGTAAATGTTTGCGCAGCTTTAAACCTAAGGCAAATTTATTCTCATACTAAAATACCTGTGTAATCTATGATAAATATGTAACTGAGTTTCTAATCTCTAACATACATCTGTACATGCTTTGCATTTCCTATTAAATGCTTAAACAAAGATATGCATTAACATTTGCCCAACACCATTAACTATTTAATTTAAAATATTCATACATATTAAATATTTATGTTGTCTAAAATCTAAAATATTCTATGCCTTAGGAAAGTCAAACCCAAATAAGCACAATCCTTATATTTTAATATATTTTCCATAACAGCAACAAAATGGCATTATTCTTAAACGTATTTGTAGTATAGATTTATACTTGTATTTGCCTTTCAAGAAAAAAATATTAAAAAGAAAAACAATTGTTAACTTATAATATAGCAAGGACGTTTGGTAGACTAACAGACAGCTGGACGGACATTAGTCACTGAACTGGAAATTTGTATGTGTTGACATAATATAAAAACCGCTACATAACTGTTGATATTGTTTAACATCAAGTTAATATTGTAATTGTTGTTGTTCCTTTTGCTTCTTTTGGCTGCTATTATTATTATTGCTGTTAACCTTGTAAAGGACACCCAGTTGCTCAATACTTAACATTTGTACATACATCATTAACTACAATGATTTTCAGTTCTCAACAACTAATATTTATAAAGAAAATATATATTGTAGTCTATTTGTGTTGTCAGCAACAAAAGTAATGGCATATAGTTAAACGCTAAATATTGTTTAAGGGATATTCTTTGAAAAAAGTTTTTTTTGGTGAAACTAAATCGGAATTTGCAAAACGATTTCACAATTCTAAAGAAGAGTGTTTGCAGCGTATTTTCTGGTTTACAATTTTAAAAAGGAGTGCTTGCAGCGTATTTTCTTGGCTATTTTAGACGCCAATGAAGCTTATGAAGTCGACTTAGCAATGTCTTTTTAGCTAATTATCCGTTTGTTCGTATTAATGTTACACCGAGCTATAAGTATGTGTTATCTTTTGGAAATATTTTGATATGAATCACTATCGTACCATAACTTGCTGTGAAATTGACAAATAAATGCTTCTATTTTTTCATTATTTTGACCACAAAAATTCAAAAGTTTTAATCCTCGGAAAATTTACAGACACATTTGCTAAAACTCAAACAAAAAAAAATCGATAGCTGACAGTTAATAGTTAGTAAAGTTGGATCGTTACACGACAAAACAACGTGTCTTAATTATCGAACAATATTTCAAAAATAATGAACGCGTAAAAGCCGTAGTTCGGAAATTGCATACAAAATATGGTAAGAATAGTGTTTCGACTTCGCCAACTGTAAATAAATTTAAAAATTTAAAAATTAGGTGAGACAACAAATACACTAGTCGCCAAAAAAAAAGCCCTTCAGATGAAAATATAGGAGCAGTAAGTGAGAGTGTTCGTTTTTAGGGCTACAAAAACTTTTCTACTTAAATAGCGACAAATTCAAATCCTGCTTTAATCTTGGGACAACCTTTATTTAAATATACGAATAATTTTTTGGACAAATCTATTACAAATCAGCAAGTTATATGCAAAAATTATTTGGAAAAATTTCTGTATTTTTTTGATAAAATCCCAATGAGATATGAAAGTATTAACTGAATCACCATAATAACGGAAGAGGGAGAATGGGAGGAAGTAACTAGCAATAGAAAAACCCATGGAATCGATCTTTATACGGACGGTTTAAAGATTGGTAACCAAACTGGAATGGGCTTATACGGCAAAAGCCGAAACAGAAGCAAAAACTTCCGTCTACCAGATCACAATACTATCTTCCAGGCTTAGAATATGGCGATTACGGAAGGAATTAAATTGAAAAAGGAAACTAATAGCGAAGCTTCCATTCGTATCTTTATGGATAGCCAGTCAGTGATTGGGATATTAAAAATGAAAAAGCTGAATCTCGAAACGTTCTGCAATGCAAGGGCGAGATAAGCCCATATGCAAATTACGAACATCTGTCGAAAATATGGATACCAAGTCATCACGGGCTGATCGGAAACTAGAAATTATCTAAAATGGTGGCTCTTCTGAGTACTTTAACTTTGGAAGATGCTTAACCCTTTAAACGATTCAAAGACGAACTAAAAGGTTGAGCGATGGCGAAGCATGTCAGAAAATGGCAAAGCACTGATGTCGGTAAAGTGGCAAACATTATATTGGGTGACACAACTTAAGAAATCAAAGGAGATTCTAAGACTTAGTGGACCAACACTTAGCAGACTAACCAGTGTAATAACAGGTCATACGGAGTTGAGAACCCATCTAGCTCACATGAGATTGTCTGAGGAAACGACATGTAGAGCATGCGAAGAAGAGGATGAGACTTTGGTAGTCTATCTCTGTCATTGTCCTATGTTTAAGCGTATTAGACACTAAAATTTTACAGTGGATACTTTGCCGAACTTGGAACTTGCCGAAGTAGATACTTTGTCTGGGAAACTCGAACTGGAGATCCATAAGAAATTACATGGAGGGGACTAGGTTATCGGACTAGTCCAATATTAATGGAAAATTATGTTTTGGCTTTTATGGTTTTTGTTTGAAAATCCCGGTTCTCATTCCATATGGAGCGCACAACATGTTAATCGGGCATAAAAAATCGGTCGAGGCTAACTGAGATACAAACAATCAATTACAGCTGCCAGTGGTGAGGAAATGTCGTCATTTAAAACAAAAAACGTTGCAATAACTATAGACATATGTATATACATAACAACGTATGCATTTAAATATAATCAACACATTTATGCAACAGCTTGTTACTATACAGAATACGTATGTTAGTAAAGTATGCTTCAGTGTATGTTATATATTAGGCACTACAGTTTTATTTATTTGACTTTTTATTTATTGCCTTTACAACTATTGTAAGCAAAAAATGTATAAATTTAATTTTCTAGAAAAAATTTAATTTAATTAAATCAGTGAAGTCTAAAAATAAATATTTATGTACTTATTGTACTGTATTGATGACTATAAAAACAAATGGTGGAAGAACACACAAAATGGAAGTTTCTCTGATTAACAACATAAAATCTAAAAAACTTCATAAAATTCGTAGGCCATTTAATAGTTCCAATTTTGGGCCTTAAAATGAAACTCAGCATTCTTCGGTGGTAATATTTATTTTTATTTTTTCAAAAGAAGACAACTTATATTTTTTTATACAGCTAAATTAAATGGAGGGATATTAAACTACTTACTGATTAACTTGGTTATTGCTTTAAACGCTTCGCTACCCACATCAGAAGATTTTTATTGTTCTTTCTTTTATATGAATATATGAATTGAATATTTGTGTAATGATTTTCCTTTGAATTTATTTTAGTTGGTAGTGTAGCAACGCGCGCAGGGCACAACTAGTAAACTAATAAAGTTTATTTAACAAACAGTGAAATGCACAAAATTATTCGAAAAATGCTTCCAAATATACAAATTCGCTCCATATTGTCTGTTCAATGTAAGCTGGAAGAAAATTTCAAAATTTAAATAAATTTTTATGTCATCCACAACTCGAAACGTCATCATTCGCTGTTTTCGTTTAAATTCAAATCGGCATTAACTGTCACGGCAATATATGAAATTCAGTGGAATAACAATAGCGTTATCTGTCGAAAATTCATCATGCTAACATAAAAACCTTCTTGGGCTCATGTACAATAACTTTGCTAAAAATCAACACATCATCATATGCATAGTTGACGATTCTATAAAGGACATACAGGCAAACATTCGTTTACATATACATACTTATATAGAGATTTGTTTTTTATAGGCGCCATCACCAAAATGGTTTCATACTGTAAATACATTATAGAAATAGAAATATTTAATCACAAAATTTTATTCATTTCGTCCGTACTAAACGCATGTATATTCAATTTCAAGTTTCCTTGTTTTAACCAAATTGCAAAACCATTAGATCAAGATATGTTTTTAACGATATTTGGATTTAGAAAGATAACAAATTATTTTTACATGTAAAATGATATTAATTATTAAAAATTATCAGCCATTTTGCTAAGGACGCCAGGTCGGATTTTAACTATTTCATATTTTACTATACTCTACTGGTCAAGCCTTTTCATTTTTTTTATTTTATTTTTTTTAACTCAATTTATTTACTGGATCTTTCTATGTTTAGAAAATGACAATAAGTATTAAAATCTTAAATTAACTAATTTCTGGGTCTTTTGCCATTGCAATAGAGACTCCAATTTTCATTGCATAGTGGTCATCATTCTAACGAGACCGCGAGGGCCAATGTATCGATCCTCCTGATTCGAGTATGTCCATTATAATACAACAGATTCTGTGCGAGAGGATTTGGATGAGTTTCCAGTTTTCGTACATATTTTGAGCAGAAAAAACCTTTCGTCGCGTCCTTGTCCTTGTAAATATTCGCGTTACTAATGTACCACGGGTCTCCATTAATAAGTCGCAATATTTTGTTTTGCCGTCTTTGTAATTTATCTATATTAGAAGCGGAAAATGTTCCCCATAGTTGGATTTCATAGGTCCATATTGCCTTAATGATAGCTTTGTAAGGTAGAACCTTGTAGTTTAGGTTGAGAGCAGAATGAGAACAAAGAAGCCACTGAAGTTGTAGTGTTTTGAGTTTGAGTTGCATAGATTTGGATTCGATATATTGAGACCAGGTAAGGCGTCGATCAAGGTGTATACCAAGATATTTTATATGATTTTGCTCTGGGATAGCGATGTTATTTATCTTCAGGTTATGAAAGTTTCCCTTTCTCAAGGTGAAAGTGACATGTGCGCACTTTGCTGGGTTTACTTTTATTTTCCATTGGTTGAGCCATTTTTCGAGTTCTTTAATATGATCCTGCAGGCAATTGGAAGCAATTACTAAATTTTTATCTGTGCTTATAAATACTGTGTCATCTGCAAAAGTTGACGTGTGTATTAAGTTATTAGTGGGCATATCTGATGTATAAATTATATACATGAAAGGACCAAGTATACTGCCTTGGGGAACTCCTGCTGCGATTTTTCTTGGGTCTGAGATATGGTTTTTATAATTTACTACAAATGAACGATCCAATAAATAATTTCGCAGTAGTTTGTGGGTATTTTGGGGTAACAAAGAACCTATTTTATTTAAAAGCCCATCATGCCAGACCTTGTCAAAGACTTGAGAAATGTCTATGAAGAGTGATGAGCAATAGTGTTTGTCCTCAAAAGCCTGTCTGATAAGATTAACTATGCGATGAACTTGTTCTATTGTGCCATGATCTTTTTGGAATTAAAATTGATAAACGGGAATGATGTGGTGGTCGTTTAAATATGGGGTCAACGCATGTAAAAATATTTACTCAAAGAGCTTTGATAAAATTGAGAGTAAGCTTATCGGGCGATAAGATGACACTTGGCTAGCGTCTTTACCTGGCTTAGGTATCATAGTAATTTCTGATATTTTCCATGATTAAGGGTAGAAATTGGTTCTTAAGATGGAATTGAATATGAATAAAATCAGCTTAAGGGCACATGTTGGTAGATCACGTATCATTTTTCCTGAAATTTTGTCTAAGCCAGGGGATTTATTTGTTTTCAGTTTTTTGACCGCTGAAGTTAGGGACGAGAAACGAATTTTCATTGGGGAAACAACACGAACTTCAATATCTGGTAAAGTTGTGCATGAGCTGAAAATATTAGGTGATCAGCAAAAACTTTAGCTTTGTCTTTATGGGACCTAGCCCAGTTACCATCGCTAAGCCGAATTGCAGATTCACATCTAATTGGATTTTTTAGTCTTTTGGTGGCCTTCCAAAGACTATAATTCGTGAATTTTGTTGCGTCTAAGCCTTCTAAATATGCTTTTAGAGCTGATTGTTTGTTCTCTAAAAGAGCACTATGAAGGGTTCTTTGACAGTGATTTAGTTGTATTTTCAAGGTTGGCGAGCGGTGTAGTTGCCATTGTCTTCTTATATTTCTCTTTTCCTTTATAAGGTTTTAAATGGTTGTTGAAAATTTGAAACCCACATTGTGGGTGTTGAAGGGGACAAAGATGTAATTATTATTTTTGGTATATGTATATCCACCATTTTGTTCCGAATCCATCTTCTAACTTAAATTTTTCACTGTTACTATATTTGGACGGCCAAGTAGAACATATTGAGGGGGTTGAAGTTGGTAAATTTTTAATTACAGATTTGACCCTTATATAAAAAAATGTAACACCAACTTGTATATGCAGCCGTTTTGAATTTAAAATTTTTTTTTTATTTCCTATATTTTGCTAGTCAAGTCCTTCCTTCTGATACACATATCTTGTCGAGAAGTTAGAAAATCAATTTTAGTTTTTTAATTCTAGGATTTGAAGCATTTACAATTTGTTTCTTATATCTCAGTAAGTCTCAAACCGAGTTGTCAGTTTTTTTAGCAGTAATTTTAGAAATGAAGATTTGTATTCTTTAATACTTTGATCTATGCAACAAAATATAATTTTTTTAAATTATTTTAGGCTCTAACTTTGTCAGTAAATAACCGATTTATTCAAAAAACTTTCAAGAATATTTATCCGCAGGGGCATATCGTAGCCTCTATAAATTAACCTTGGACTGAAAAATATTGTAAAAATATGGGAAAAAACAGAGACAGTCTTGACTATTTGCTAATATCACAGGAATTTATGCCACGATCATGCTGGATTTCAATAACGCTTAATTTTTGGATATTTGCAAAAGAACGATATCTCATACAAGTCTGAGTATCTGTGGGGGTATCTTAAAGTTAACAGTCTTAATAGTCAGACAAGCAGATATGGCTCTGTCCACTCCCCTGGTCATAAGCTTTTTAAAAATATGTACTTTATGGGTAAGAAATGAATATTTTAGAAATTACAAACGGAATGACAAAGCTATTTATACCCTTGGCACATAAATTTTAATTTTATAAATTCAGCAAATGCAAAAATGTAAAAGTAAAATATTATCTTCGACTATTAGTGCATAATTTCAGAATTCAATTTTTAATCCAAAACCAAGCAAATACAAAAACATATCATAAAAATTAGAAAAAGTAATTTTTTGGTCGCCCATAACATAGCTGTTCAACTGCAGCGATTAAAGTTCACGATGATATAAGACGTGAATATGATATTGGAAACCTATCTTTCATCTGTCTTCTGGACTTTTCTAAGGCTTTTGATCGAGTCGATCACGCAATACTCTGCAGGAAGCTAGGATACTGTTTTGGATTCACGGACACTGCATTGTGAGAATCTATTTGTCTGGGCGAGCTCAGAGAGCAATTGTAGGTAATAGGCTTTCAAGATTGAGGCGTATAAGTTCTGGTGTTCCACAAGGGTCAGTCCTAGGCCCTCTACTATTTAGCTTGTTTGTTAATGATGTGTTTTCTGTATGTAAATATACTCATATTTATGCATGCATATGCAGATGATATTCAACTATACATCTCTAATCGTATTGGTCTAGTAGAGGACACTTGTTGCAAATTGAATGAGGATTTAATTTCTAATACTAAATGGGCAGAGGTTAATAACTTGACGCTTAATGCTGCGAAATCGTATGTTCTGCCAATAAGTAGAATTGAATATCACCGCAATTATTTTCCAACGATACACTTAGGTAGCACCCCTCTTATATATGTTGATAGGATTAAATATATATATATTCTTGTCAAAATTTTCATAACTTACACAAATCTAGGCTACCAAAAATGTATACTGAAGTAAAATCTTTTTCATTTATTTAGAAAATTTTTTATATTTTTAAAATAATTTTTATATAATTTTTTTTTTTTTTTGTAACTTATTCTTTAATTGAGAAATAAATAATTGTTAATTTTTTTTTTAAGTTATATATTTATTCTTAAACAATAAAAGAATTGTATTCTTAATGTTCTTAAGAGGGATAATTAAACTGTAATTAAATAAATAAATAAATCATTCAAATCATTCAAACATTCATAATTAAAGATGAATAAATCTATCCCTGTTGGCATAAAAAATAAATTGTTCTAATAAGTACCAACCTATCCAACAAATTGCCGAGAATTTTGGCCAATGAAAAGGCATAGAAATTAAAAAAAACATAGAAAAGATATTTTAGCATATGTCCGATTTTAAGCGTGAATAGACCACCTCGTACAAACAGATAACGGAAGCAACCATAAAATCTTCAGTGAAAGAATTTTCGTAAAAATATGGTCTTGACCAGTAGAACACAGTAAAATATTAAAAAATCTAAAATCCAAGAGGGCGCCTAAAACAAAATGGTGAAGGGTATTATCAGATTCTCTTTTGTGTTAATTGGATATACATTGGATAGCGGGATTTCAAATTTGGTAGAACAGCACACCCACGTCAAAAAAACAGAACATTTCTAACGAAAACATAACCATTAAGTCATACCATAGATCAGCGTTTCCATTTGTTATTGCTTATATTTGAAACAGGTGTTTGTTGGACAATTTATCCAATCGACCCAAAGAAAATTAACTATAAACTTATGTTAAAAATGTCAGCTGATTTCTTATTAGTTTTACCGCTAAATTTGTCAAAATTTCTACCGTTTACAAAAGCTCAAGTTGTTATAGTGCGATTGTATGAAACCTAAGATATGAGTTTTTTGTGTTATTCCAGATATAGATTTTGTTACAGTTAATCAAAAAAACAAATTTCAATAATGTTGAAAATTTTGCCAAAACATTTAGCCAATAACGTCAAGTTTTCAATTGCAATTATGTGCCAAATAAATCAAAAGAGAAGCGTTTCTTCAAAAAAAATTTAAACGCTTATGTCCTCATTCTTGTCGGTCACACAAAACTAAACTCAAAATAAAGGAAATCGTGGCCCAGAAATCACAAACATTTCCAGAAGCTCTATGGAAAGAATTTTTGTTCGCAATTTCATGCTTTAAATCAATCGAATTTACTAATTGGGCATCATAGCATTATCAAATTAAATTGAATTTTTTCGGTGAAGCATTACTTCCACTCAAATTTTTACAATATTTCACCGATCTTTCACATTTTTAATACTAAATATTTCTCATGTACTAGAAACATTCTAGAAAATTTCATCCCTCCTTCTTTATCTGTTAAAGCTCTATATTGCTTTCAACAGATGAACGGACATAGCTAAAAAAATGAATACACCTCACATCAATGGTACAAGGCGTAAAAATCAGTACATTTACATACTGTTTTTGATATTGTGCATAAAACAGTACATTTGTGTAGTACATGTAAATGCTTGTTAAAACAGTACGTCTGGCATCCCTGCATATGCAAATCACTATTTGATATCAAGACATATTCCAAGGCATATTCATACAGGCAAAATTATCAAGCCAGTATATTGTCAAAATTGGTTGAATTCGCACTAATTTCATTTATAAATGCAGAGATGGAAAATGTGATTTTGATTTCGGTGTTTTTGATAACATATACACCAAATTTATGTTTATTTGTTTCTTTTGCAGCATTTATAATGTGTTTAATAAATATATATCCTGTTTTTCTTTTGATAAAATTTTATTAAATTAATCATATCATAACAACTTCTCCATCCCGGATATACGAATTGGTCTTGACAGAAAACATGCAGTAAAAAGTTGTTTTGTTGTATCAATTCGCCATTGCATATACCTGTATGAATATGCCTTGATTTCACCTGTATGAATTCACCTTGCTTGAAATGTTTTTCTTTTATTTTTTGTACAAACAACTCAATCGTTTTGTATCACTTTAAACCAGAATCGCTAGAAAATTTCACATTTTTTGAATCTGGAATTCTTGTAATACGTAACAAGTATTACGCAACATAAATTAATACACTTTAATTGGCTTCACAAAAAGCCCCCCAATGAAATAACGCCCAGGAAACAATCCCCAATTAAGTAAACCCCAAAAACTTGGAAATAACACCCAAAAACAGTGAATAAAATAACATTGAAAAATAAATGGAATAAACCCCAAAGCGAAAACGAAAAAACCCCCAATATTTGAATTTCATATGAAATAACTACCAATGATGAAAATGAAATAACCCCCAATGAAATAAGCCCCATCAGCAACAAAAATGAAATTATGCCCAAAATTCGCAGGCGTCTTCTTCATAATAAGGATATACATATGCAACTTCGGAAGTGTGCCAGCATTCATAATCAATTTTTTTTTGATGAATGAACATACAAAGCTCGTTTAATAGTGACTACTTTTGGTTTTGTAAATGGACTAAGTCCAGTGCAGTTATTTTCCCTTATACGATGGAAGCAATTTCAGATCAGCCACCAACGAGCTATCCTAAAACTTTCGAATGGCTTAAAAACTCAACTCATGGGAGACGTTATTATAGTTACAATACTGTGGTTTTCATGGCCAACCACGTATGTCTTAAAATCAAATTTTTCAGGAGCGCTACAAAACCGTGTTAGTGCTGAACGATTTTTGAATACATATAGAAGTTACGTTGATATGCCATTAAAATAATCGGAATGGGTCCATCTTATTTGAAAATTTTTTTAAACCAAGTAAAGGCCGTCTAAAACCAAGCAATATGGCATTATTAACTCAAGATTGTATAAAATTAACATACGCGGTTGCCCATGAAAACCACAGAATATTGTAAAGAAGGCAGTAATTTTCTGTAATGGAGATATGAGGAAGTATGGACAAAGACTTGTTTAATATTTCCAATATATTTATTTTTGAAACCCAACTACCAAAAAATTATTTTCATGTACATATGTACATTATACGTAAGAAATGGTAAAAAAAAACAAAATGGTTGCTCATGAATTCAAGATAGAGAAAATATACGTTGTATGTATAAATGCTGCCAGTTGGTTATACTTTGTTATTATGTACCTCCTCACTGCTTGCCAGAAGTAGAACCAACAACCGATTACTTTTGATTTAGGGAAAACAATCATTTTTGCCGTCTGTAGACTAATTTCGTAGTCTGTCACGAATGTCGCACCATCCAAATCCAGACCGTTATCATTTATGTATTTGAAAAAATGCTTGTAGCATTTTGTTGATTTTCAATTAGTCAATATGGAAATATCTGTAAACATTCGAAAGATATTGTAATATATTCACAGGCTAAAAGTTTTCTTGTGAAAGGCCTATTTTTATATAATTTATTTATAAGCAAATACACCCCCAAAAACCAACAGCTTTAAAAATGAAATAACCCCCGCATACAAAATGAAATAACATCCAAATTATTCGCGCTATGAAACAAGCCCCGAATTTTAAAAATTTGTTGGGTGTTATTTCATTGGAGATTATTTCATAATTTGAAAACCCCAAATGAGAAATGAAATAATTTTCAAAAAAATTAAAAAAAGGCCCAAAAAAATTGGGAGTTATTTCATATGAAATGACACCCAAAAATGTATGAAAAAAATTTGGAGAATATTTCATTTCTCGTTTGGGCGTTATTTCATTGGGGGGCTTTTCGTGGAGCCCTTAAATTCAAGCGAATTTAAACAGGTCTTGAGTGCCCCTGTGGACTAGTCAGTAAAGGACAAGTCAGTTGTTCGGGGGTTGCGGGTTCGATTCCCGCCGGAGACTCTGGAATTGTCTGCTTCTCTTTCTCTTCTATCCTAAATATTTCTATTCTTCTCTCTATTAAGGCGTCACAATGGACCGTAATGGTCTCCGAGTGAAGGTGTGAGGGTAACCTTGCACCAGCCTTACCTACCTACCTACCTAAACAGGTCTTTTCTCAATTTCGTTCTATATCCGTTCGCAAAAAGACGTCGGTTGAGTTAAATCGTATTTTAGATTTTGTTTATGATGCATTTCAGGCTTGATTACTTAGTGACTTGGGGCTTTCAAAACTTTCCCTAAAGAAGTTACAAATAAGTTTAAAAACATGTTTGTCTTGTATAGAATATATCTTTCCTTTAACAATTTGCGATACCGACTGCAATTGTTTACCATCCGCAAATTTAGCTTATCGTTTAAATTTGATAAATAGGTCTTCTATCATTTCCTATTGTAGTTGTGAGAATTCTAAACAGTATGCATATAGCGCTCTTTCATTTGAAAAGTATCTTATTTTTTTCATATGTTTCTTGAATATCTAACTTCAGAGCCGTTTTTATACTATTAAAAAAATCTCAAGTAAAACTTAATAAACTTGAACAAAAATCTTTACCTTAACAATATTAAAAAGTTCATGTTTTTTGACATTTTTCACTATTTTGTTTTCATTCAGTCGTATTAATTTTTAAGGTGACACCCCTGAAAGATTTCCTGAAGCATTGTAATAATCTAGTGATGAGCTAGATTTTAACCCAGCGAGTTTTCCACTCAATTTAGCTTGTTTTTATGAAAAATCTAAGAGATTGAAAAAAAAAATAGATTTAACTCTAAATGTCATTCAGGTGTAAGTAAGTTCACTAAATTTTATCAGAAAAAAAATTAAAACTATCTTTGTGAATTATGACCCTATAAAAGCAAATTGACGATATACAAATAGAAGAATGATTTTATTTATTATATTTTTTTCTTATGATTGAATAAATGGCCCGCTTGTTGTTGTCCGTCGTATGCCAGTTTGTATATTTGTATGGTTGTGTGTTTTCGTATTCTTTTTTTTTTCTTACACAAATGACTGCCTTGAGTTAAGCGCATAAAACTGTGCAAATCTTTTGGAAGTCGTTACATAATCCTGTAATGTTTTTTCTTTGTTGTTTACTCTTTTTTGCTTTATGCCAATTTTATTTTTCTCGCTTGAAGAAAAATCTAGTTGTCTTTACTAATATAATAAAGAGGAAATGCGTGTTTGTAGGTTATGAGTTTTCTTCGAAACTACTTAATCAATTTCTAACATTTTTTCACCAATGCTCTAGGTCTATTCTCCGTACGTATTGTGGTTTTTTGGTGGACGTAGTACCTACCGTACAAATTGAACACATTTTTTACCATATTTTGGGAACTATAGCAGACATTTCCTTAACACTCTGCACGACTTCCTTTAATAACTATATTCAAGTAAAATAAAAAAATAGCAAATGAAGTATTTATGTATAATAGTTTATAATAATAATAAAAGAAACTCAAAGAAGAAAAAATTACGTAGCACCTGGTACATATAAGTTTAAATTAATAAAATTATTTTATAAAAATTGTCAATATTATTTTTAATATAAATAAGGAGTAATTAAATAATATGACCAGAAAAACCTTAAATTATAAAAGTTTTTCAGTGCCGCTAATTAAGACTATTTTTCTATTCGTTACAAAAACAAAAAATTTGTTTAGTTTTCACTAATGCACCTCTATTGCTGACCTTAATATGAGTCATATTGGTGCAGCTCACTGCACTTCAAAAAGCTTTAGAAATTCCAAACCAACTCCAATTCCAAACGCATTATAAGCGAAGTTGATTTTTTTCTGAATATTTTCGTTAAATATTTCCAATAGGGTCGCGAGCACATATCCTCAAAGCAGGCCTTAAATCGTCTCCTTTATACAATTCTATTCAGAAGCTTAAAATGCAAACAAATAAATTTTTGAAGGGGACATGCATCATAATTTCCCACAACAGCTACTTAAACTTGGAGAAAACATTATTTTCTCCAAACTTTGGCACTTATTTTTTGAGGTCAAATAGACTACATCCATAAGATGTTGGCGTCTGTAGACTATTAGACCTAAAGTCTGTACATCTTATAGTTGCAGTATATCCTGACCTCGAAAATTAATTAGAAAGAGATTTTCATTGATTGTATTCCAGATCAATAATGTCGCCACTTTTTGACACTGTCGACACTGTTCACAACTTAATTATACAAAATCAAAACATTCAAATCGATTAACACCATCATTAATATCGAGGACAATGTTCTATTTTGAAATTCACTTAATTCTTCTGGGTTGCCGTCTCATGAAATTTCGCTTAGAATTGTTACTTCGATCTTGTTTTCAAGCAATTGAAACCCTTTTAACATGTGGAATGGAACAAGTGTAAATATTAAGGGATTAAAAGATAACTTAATTGAAGCAAATTTTCTCACCCGGCCTACAACATCTTGCAAACTTACCGAGAATTCCTATGACTCCTACAAACTTGCCTACACCTTTCAAAAGGCTGCAATTTCCAGTGAAAATATCTTCTGCAATAACAGTTAATCAGTCTTAAGGACAATCCTTTTCTTTGGTTGTTGGCGACTTTCGTGAAGCATATTTTTCACATGGTCAACTTTATGCTGTCACGAGTTGTAAATCGCGAAGACTGGTTAATTTTATTACCTAAATGGCGTACAAACGTTTAATAATATTTAAAAAAACAAAAAACTAAGGTACACAGAAAAAATTATCCCTTAGATATTTTCAAATAAACATTTGCCTAAATTCAATTTCTATTAATATTTTGATTGTTTCAAATAATTTTTTGTTTGATTATTTCCTTAGATTATCACATCGGTTGAAGCAACAAATTAAGTTCTTGGTCTATAAATGTTTACTATTCTTATTAAGTAAAAGATAATGTACACTTATAAATTTTTTATATAGTTTGTCATTTATTCATTCTATAGAAATGTTTTCGAAATTAAAGAAATATTTTTGAATTAATTTTTCAATTATCATTTCCGTGTAACATTTTGTTGACTATGCTCCTAATAGTTACAGGACCAATCTCCTCCTCCAATATCTTTCTCTTGTCTTCCACCGTTTGCAGTTAAAGTAAGCACGCTGCAGATTGTAAGTAGCTCCGTTGCCACGTACACAGCTTGGATCGTCAACTTTTCCTATTCTAAATAGGTGTTTTCGGTAATAGAACTGTTCCATTTCTCCTGCAACTTCTATAGAGTTTCCATTTGTAATCCACTTTGATCTACTTCGTTTCTCTCCATCTCCATTCTTATATTTTACCTCTCTCCTCAATCAAAATGTGAATGGGGATTGTACTGCTGATTATAAAAATGGCTTCCTGTAAAACTGTCCGATATGCTGATGCTACTCTTAGTGCCGATGTTCTCTGTGTAGCCAATAGTGTGTTTCGTCTGTTTTGTGTTCAAAGATATGTTCCCCACACTTCGCTGCTGTAAAAAAGCACTGAATTTGTAGTATCCATTAACAATTTTCGCTTGAGCTGTGCTGGTCCTCCTACATTTGCCACAAGTTTTCTAAGCATTCCGATTATTCTCCCAGCTTTGTCGGCGGCATGGCTTATGTGATGGGTGAATTTATTAACGATCTGCCAAATTCGATTAAATTCTCGGATGTTCTAATGTATGATGATGACGTAAAAATATTCCTTAGTTATAATCATCATGCTGATCATATCCTCCTTCAAAAGGACATAGATGCTTTTTGTTCTTGGTGTAATCTTAACCTAATGGAGCTGAATCCTGAAAAATGCAAATACATGTGTTTTTTTCGTAGATGCCATATTAACGTAAATTATGTCTTAAACGGTCATACTCTCGACAGACTCAAAACTGTCTCCGACCTTGAAATTTTACTAGATCCTAAACTAAATTTTATTTAACATATCTCTGTTACTGTTAACAAATCACGTGCAGCACTTGGATTTATAAAACGCTGGTCGAAGGAGTTTAAGGACCCATACATAACGAAACAATTATATGCTTCCCTGGTCAGGCCTATTCTTGAGTATGGTTCAATAATTTGGGATCCAACGTATAATGTTTACAACAATAGCATTGAATCTGTACAAAAACAATTCCTGTTATTTTGTCTTCGAGGTCTAAACTGGAATCCATTAAACATGCCGCCTTATAAAGCTGCCAACGCTAAAAAATCGCAGAACGATGCTAAATGTTACGTTTGTTCTAAACTTAATAAAGGGAAATGTATTCTCTGATTTCTTGATTTCCAATATCTCTTTTAATGTACCATCTCGTTCTACACGTTATTTTTATCCGCCATCTGTCAAAGTTTTCAGAAGAAATTATGCCAACTCTGATCTGTTTTTAAAAACTTGTACTGAATTTAATAAATTGTATCAATATGTTGATTTTTCTTTTAAAGTTAATATTGTAAAGTCTAAAATAATTGTTATCTTGAATAACTGAAAGTATGTAACTATTTGTACTGTCTAAAAGTCTGTAAGGATCTTGAATCCATAGACCAAAAAAAATAAATAAATAAAAAAAAATTGAAGTCTGCTATCAAATCTGACTCCCAAGTATTTCAGCATATAAACCGTCGTCATCCTAGTGTTCAGAATGTCGAAATCTGTTTCTAGGCTTTTATGCTTTTTTGCCAGTAATATAAGCTCTGTGTTTGCCGTAGCGAGACCTAAACCATGTTGTTCTAGGCACGTTTTTCTCTAAAGCATTATTATATTTAGTTCTCGTTTTACATTGTCTACCTTTTTACCAGTGATAACAGCCGCTATATCGTCTGCATAGCCTACCAGGTGACACTCATCGGGCATTTCCAGTCTGCGGATTTGATCGTATGTAATATTTTACAGATCTGGTCCATATATAGAACGCTGTGCAGCTCCTGACGTTATTTTCGTAAAGTAGGGAACGATCACTAAGGTGTCTTTTGATTATATTTAGTATATATAAAGGGATTGTAGGCTGTTAAATGCATTTCGGACGTATAATGTTGCTAATATAACGATAATTCTGGAATAGTTATTTCCTTGCTGATAATAATTTGTTTGAAAATCGAAAATATTTTAATAAAAATATTCTACAGATTCAAAAATACAAATGTATTTAATATTTAATTTTGTTTTTTGTTTGCATTGACAAATTTAGTTATAAGTCCTCATTCATACGAATATTTTATTTGGTTCTTTAAATTTCTTTACTGAATCAGAAATTAAATTTTTCTGTATATACAAACAACAAAAACTAAAACAATCTAAAAATATATAAAAAAAACTACCTGACCCGTCAAATGTTGCTTTGTCATATAAATTATTTCTAGGAAATATTTTTTTAGTCCAATAAAAATAACTTACATAGACAATAAAAGTATGCTCTATTAAGGTTAATAAATTATTCTTTATTAAATTAATGAATATATTTAAAATTATAATTCTTGATAGCTATCTAAAATTTCATCGAAGTCGTTACGTTATTTAGGTGAGACATAAATTGTCCCTTGGGGTAAGTCACCCTTAATATTTAGGTGTTTGAAAAATAGATGTTGACCGACTTCCAAACGTTTATTTCTGGACTAATAATTGTGTACAATTTGAAGAAAACTACTAAAAACTAAATCGATGTAAGTACATAATTAAAAAAAGTGGGCGTTAAAGTAGGCGTAGAATCCTAGTTATATTATGTCCAAATTTAAAGAAGATCGGTCCAGCAGTCTGGCCTACATTCATGAAAATCGATCAAGCCATTTTGGAGTAGTTTAATACAAACACCGCGACACGAGAATTTAAATAGCATAATACAAAAATTTGTATAATATCTGTTGTTTTTGGCTTAAGTTTATTTTGTATACAAATTATTATACTTACTTAAACTATTATTCGATTTTCTTTTTCAGTATACTTTAATACTTATAGTAACAATTAAATACAATTGTTTTTAGAGGTACAAAAAATTTATATAAAAATGAACTTTAGCCAAAAATAATACATTATATAAAAACTTATAAATTAAAATTATAAATAAATAGAAATATTATATTAAAAAATAAGAAACCCTTATGAAAAAAATTCTCGCTAAACAAAAACAAGAAAAGAAATTTAAGACATCGCCTTATTTATAAAATATTTTCTATGGATATATACACATGTAGGGGGAATATCGAAGCAGACCACTACTATCATGGGTCTCTTTTCGACCCCCTTCGGTTCTCAGTGATTTTGTGTCCACCGATCAGTATAACTTCAATCACTGAGTCTCGCGCCACAACCGGCGTTTGCTCAGGACTAGGAAAACGATTTCACACAGCCGACTGTTGATTGTCGACAATCCTCAGCGCATAGTCCTTTGTAATCGCCAGCATCTCCCTTAGACTAAGGTCACCCCTCGCACTCACACTTAATGTGTGCTTGAATGTGACCCTCAATCTTCCGCTCGCCAACGCCGGGCACTCGCATACTACATGCGCTGCCGTCTCGGCATCCTCCAGGCATATTCTGCAAATATCATCATCCACGATCTGCATACTTTTCAGATGATATTTGAAGTTCCCATGTCCTGTAATCAACGCAGTGACCCAGCTCATCGTACTCCGATTAAAACCTAGTATCTTCACTGCACCCCTGCCAAGTGGCTCCCTGAGCTCCGTACGAGCCTGTCTTCACGTGGTTCCCTCCATCCACCTTTGCAAATTCATAGAGTCCACCCAATGAAAGATCTTCGCTCGCACTAACCCATTTCCCAGAGCAGTTCTGGGTTCAGGTCCGCAGAATGCAGCCTCAGACCCCTTCTTTGCCAGTTCGACAGCAGCCTCATTCCCAGCTATGCTCACGTGTCCCTTAACCTTAATCAGCGTTTCCTCATTTGTAGAGGCACACCTATTGAGCTTTAGAACACCCTCAAGCACAAAAAAGGAGTTCACATCTATCCGCTGCATACCTTTTATAACCGACTGGTTGTCAAGTGCAATAAGAATTCTCTTTCCATACACTCGACATTCCAACAGGTGGTCCAACGCGTGCAGCAAACTAAGCATTTCTGCCTTATGGACTGACACGTACTCCGCCAGATTCAGGGTGCAGGATAAGTTCAACTCAGATGAGTACACACCAGCACCTGCCCTTCAATCCAAAAAGGACCCATCAGTGAAGATACTGATGTCATTCTCGATGCACTCATCGTGCATGGATCCATCCGCTATGAGCGTGTGATGTAGCCTTTGGACCACTTTCACCCGACTCATGCGCTCAGTATATTTCTGTTTTCTCATTATCCACGTAATGACAGTTTTAAAAAATTTGAATGAAACTTTCACTGAATTCTTAAAATCTAAAAAGAAAAAAAAATATCAATAAGCTGCATTAAAAAATCGCTTAATAACATATACAAACGTATCTAAAACAATTATTTATAAATATAAATAAAACAATGAAAATATCCTGGCAGCGAAGCGCACCGGGTTAGCTAGTCTTCAAAAAAAAAAAGAAAACGAGCTATAAAAGTGCGTTACGATTAGCTGATGATGAGAAAAACATTAATCTATTTACATTCATTTAGACTTTTTATTTTACTTAATAGTGTATCTATTTATTACTTTTTGATTCTCTATTCACAATATACGTAATGTAGTAGAAGTTAAGTTACCCAATCAAATGCTTATTTTAGCCAAGAAATTGTAGATTTTTATCAGAGTCTTTTTTACAGATGATTTAATAAAAAAATGATTTTATTTTAGAGCCAATGTTAGTCATTTTATTTTGGTTTTTTGTATGTGACAATTGACACAACGCGCTTTTTAATAACAATGGATAGCTGCAAATATACTTATGTGTGAATGGTTATGTCCGGCTTGAACTCTTTTGCTGCTTACTGGGTTATAGCAGACCTGCGGTTAACGGACATCCCAAAAGCAAAAATTGTGACCACGTTGCTATTAAGACGCATCTTACTGGTGCATATCAGCCTGAGATAATCAGATCCTTTAATCTCTCCGGTTAAATAAATTCTTTTCAAACTGCACACAATTTACAACAATACCAATATATTTATCTAAATATGTCGTAACAACACAATAAAGTTGTTTTTACCTGTTCATACATTTCTCCCCAAATCGGATTTATTATCATTGCATCTGCACATTGTTTTAGTTGAAATGGTTTCTATAAAGACTTATCCGGATTATCTTATTTTCGTCTTTAGTGATTTCAATCTACCTCAAAATAACTGGCATTTCTTTACTGAAAATTATAATTTTATACCCAAATGATCGGATGATAATAACGTTAATTAAATTCAAATATATGTCCACACCAAATCAACGGATCATACAATATTTTTAGAAAAAAGCTTGATTTGGCATTTGTTAATTTATCAAGTAAATGCATAGCAAATCGTGTTGATTCAGTTACACTGCCGAAAGGTTGTTACCATGCCATAATTTAAATTAGCTGTGATATTCGAGGCTCCCATTGCATAAAAAAATTTTACCAAAAAATAAAAAAAATGTTTTTCTTTCAACATGTTAACAATGCTGATTTTAATAACCTTTTATGTAACATAAATTGGCTTCAACTTTTATCCATCCCAAATGGAATGCCGACCATGTACCCATATCTGGATGAGTGTATTCCAAAACGTTTACCTCATTTTCAAAGTGATCTACCCTGGAACTGCAAACAACCATCCTCCTTAAAAATATAAAAAATAAATATTACAAAAAATACAAGAGATTTTTCACTGTTCTTTGTGCTGAATACAATTTATTGAATGCGCAATTCTACAAAAGCTACTTAGAACAAGTAAGAGTGCTTCTTCTCATTAACATGAAATATATACATATGTATATGTTTCATTATCTTTATAATGGAGTTATCCGCTTAAAAACATTTTATTGTAAAATTTTAAATTGAGTTTTTGTCTGCATGTATTAAAAAAAATATATATAAAAAAATTTTTTTTTATCTTAACTAGTTCCACGTTCATATAGTTTGTGTTGGTGTGAAAAGACGAGGTGGTCTAGGTTTTTTCATTATATCTCAGTTGCTTATAGAGCAATTTTTCTAAATACCGATCTGCTCCCGAATATTTCTGATATATTGGTACCTAACACCGGTCTTGGAAATATCTGGGAGCTTCAAAAAAATTATTTCAACATACACACGGATAGACAGACTGACTGATGGACGGACTGACGGACGGACAATGCTAAATTGACTTCCCTATTCAAAAGCTTTCGGAAAATATATACTCAATGGGATCGGAAATAAAACTGAGGAAATTTCTCACGGAATGACAATCCTATATACATATGTTACTTCTCCAAGAAAAGGGACCTAGTGTGTGAAAATAAAGTTTTGAGAAAAACGCATTTAAAGTTTCATAACGCATTATCACTGTAAACACACCTTCACTTGGTAGATGCAATTTGGTATGGTTAGTTATGATTGAGTGCCAAATTTGGTGACGTAATGTCTAGGTGGTGACGTATTTTTTTCGCTTTTAGTGTGACAATAACTTTGCTATTGTTGCTGCTCTGTTTGTTATGATCTCGATACTTGATTCTTAAGCCGCAACCAATGACCGACGCAACAACGTTTTTATGAGGTACATAAATTTTTATCAGAAATCAAACTCATTTCATATTTTTCTAAGCCCTTTTGGTTACCAGAATCCACGTTTTTCGACACACTAGGTCCCTTTTCACGGAGAAGATCACATATATCCTTACAGTCACTATGAAGGGTATAAAAAATTTTAAGTAATTTTTAACATAATGCAAGATCATTCTATACGTTTGTTAACTCAAAAAGAAAGAATTGTGGCACCACGAAAGTTATCAAATATTCAAGTACAGAGTCAAGTGATGAGTGATAAACTAATAATTTAATCGCTGGATTTTTTTGCCTCTACTTAATCTAATGCCAAATAAGATGTTGGTGAAATCTATCCATTTAACGTTTACCCTCTTCGACCAACATCACTTCTATTACTAGACAGTACACACACATTGAAGCCTTTGACAAAGTTAATCACAATCTTCTCATAAAAAACTAGATACAATGGTTTTCAATAATATTTGTTTTACACTATATAACATCGCAGACACCGCGGAAATAAGTTTGTACAATTCAAGGCTACAATCTCGTTACATTTTTTATTTATGTTTCTAATTTACTTGAAAAATATTTACTGCTATATATTATGGGGCACAGAAGATGCTAGGCTGAAGATTAAATATTCAAAATGAATTTTTCAGCCTGTTCTTGTAAAACATAATACATTTTACAAGAACATTCCGTTTCAATACGAATTCATTTTAATTTTGGTTTTCATAAACCGTTTGAAAATTTTCATTTATTTCTCTTCTTTTCTATCGTGAAAGAACATTATTACCAACGCATTTGTTTTCGTATATTCTTTTTTTTCCTCTTACATGTAAATGTATTTTATTCGGTGTTAACCCAACAAATAAGCTGTTTTGTGTTTACTAAAAATAAATATTCAATTGTTTGAAAATAACATAAAAGAATATTTCTTTTATGCAAGAAACTAAAAATATTTGGAACAATAGCTTATGGTATAAGGATTAACAGGAGAAGAAATGGCAGTGCACGTTAATTCTAAAATAGGAGACATCTACGTGATGATACTTTATTGAACTTTCAAAAGAGCGGAAAGTTAGTAAAAGTGAATACATTTGTGGATTGTTTTATCATATCAATCTTTCTAGACTTTAAGCTAATTTTAGTGTGAGCAAAAATGTGTTTTTTTTTGTGTTGCTACAGAAAATGGAACCAAGAATGAAAATTCCATTTTGAAACATACACATCAGAGATCTGCAACGAGTACTAAAGAAGTAAGTCAACTTGAATCATTGTTCATTATTTGATTTATACGAATTCAAACTTATTGAAGTCTTTACTACTTATACGCACTTTTAAATGAAAGGTACTTACAGTACTCATATTCATCAACACGTATGTTAGTTGATTGCTATTGTCATTCATGCAAAATAAAAAGACGATCAAAAACACGTATGACTCGCGTAGTCATTATGAAGTTGTGTGTTTTAATTAGGCTTGCCAGATTACATTTTGACGTTCACCATAATCATTGTCGATTGTTAAAAAAAATAGACAATACAAATTTAACAAAATTATATAAAAACAGCAAGCAAAAAGAAAAAGCTTGCTTTGTTTTTTCGTATTTTTTTAATTTGCTGCAAAAAATTTAAACATGAAAATAAAAAACACAAAATAACTGTTATTGTTTATCTCTTATAACAGAAGCCAATAAAAACTTAGCCTAAAGGCCATAATCAGTTGCATTTATTTAAAAATTAAATAGTGATACTTGCAAAAATTTTATATTACACATTGTAACATTGCAAATTTTCTTGCGGCTAAAAAAACATCTTTCACTCTACGACCTCTTAACATTGTTTATTCATCATACAAATGAGAGCTGTTTATGTTTTTGTTGTTCAGTCAACTTGAATCACTCTATGAGTTATAAGTAATTTCTTAAAAATATGAATCAACGTAGGTAGTTTTGAGAATCATATAAGTATGGGACGGTATAAGTATAAGTACGACGTAGTACTTATGTTTATTGTGTGTTGTACTTATAAATCAACGTTGTTGTGCATATGCGTACGTCAGCTCAGTTAAATTTCAATGATTTATACGCACTTATACTCAAATTTCATGACTCACTATGAATATTGAAAAAACGACTCAAAGCCGATCACTGATACACACATCCTGTTTTAGATATATAGATAGTTAAAAATTATACAAAAAAGATTAAAAAAACAAATATAAGATAAAGAGAAGAATTACATTTTTTTGTTTAAAAAAAATATTTTAAATGAAACATTACCGAGAGATCCCCTCATTAGTTAATTTAATGACAAGTAAATGATGTTAATTGAAACGATGTTGATGGTTTTTAATTTTGACGCCGTCAATACCAACGAGTATGAAGCAAACAACGCAAAATTTTTTTTAAAAAATTCAATAGTATACAAAGACCTTGTCGATGTTTTTCAAATTGGAAGTCGCTTTTGATGCTTATTAACAATTTGATAAATTGATGTTTTCTAAATATGTTTGTTTTAAACATCAATGTATCGTTGCATCTCTAATCACATATACCATGACTTAAAAAAATGCAAAGAAAAAATCTAAAACGGTAAAATTGGGTAATCTTGTCATCAACCCACACAATAACAGTATTACTAGAAAATTAGCATCATCAAGTTACTTTGAGTGGCTGTGATGAGCCTTTCTAAAACGTAGATTTTGAGTCCCTTACATTTAAATGAAAATAGACCTCGTTGTTATTATAAACACCGAAGAAATTTTTGGAAATAAATAGTAATAAATATTTCGAGTTCCAGCGATGTAACTGTTTACGGCAACAATTAATGTGGCCTTTACAAAGACTTACCATTTGCATATGAGTTTTTATATCAGAGAAACTAAAAGCAAGAGCTTTAGGATTGCAAAATGCTTATATGTAATGAAAATAAAATTTTGTAATTAATTTTACTCACGATAAAATTTATTTAATTGTTCCAACAGAGATGTGGTCAAGAATACCTTTTAACACTCAACTGAAGAAAAAAATTTTAACAAACTCGAAAACTGACTAAACACAATAAAAAAACAAATTTTTTTTTTTTTTTTTAAATAAATTTTATTAAAAAAGCAAAACAAAACTAGCGATACAACACTGGTTAGCTATATTGCAAAATCACAACTTTAAGAGAAGTTTTATGACAAAACCAATTCGAAAATTGTTACATTGCTATTGTTTATCTAAAAACAGCAATGTTTTCCGCAGAACGAACTAAATGTTCTAAAAATTTTCCTAAATCTGTTCAGAACATCAGGTACCTCAATTGTAAATGTCATACGATTTTCTAAAACCTCCAGGTAATGAACTTTCATAACATAATCGCATAAGGAACCGACCATATAAAATCATCTGTATAAATAATTATAAATTAATGAGAAATCCCATCTAACAACAAACATAAGTTTGCTCAATAATTAATTTTTTGTAACTCTGTTTTGCTTTATTCTTAAAACAAATGCAAACAATTAATGTTTTACGGTTAACTAACTGACTTCTTACTTTTTATCATTAACCAATAAAGACTTGGAAAGTAATTTGATTGTATTTTAGTATTTATTTATTTATTCTTATGCCAGACTAAATGTGAACCCTTAGTACATGGTAAATTTCTTATTACTTATTTTCTATGTCTTTATTTATTTATTGGTTTATTTATCCTCCAGCATTTTTTAAGGGCACATGAAAAGCCTATAACTAAATTGTGCTACAAACATTGACATACATACACACATGTTATTGGGCGAAAGGAAGTGGTAAAAACATAAATAAACTGAAAAGCATTATTTCCCTCTAAGAAATTAAATAAGTGATAAATATGATTCCAATTCTTGGAGAGAATTTAATTGAAAGGCTTCCAAATAAAGGTAATTGAAAATTAATCAGTTAAAATGCTGTAATCGGCAATTTTTAATCTATAGTGCCCTTCACTTGTTCAATGTTAGAAATAATAATAGAATTTTAAGGTAAAACCAGAAATTGTAAATATTGTATTAACACAAAATTTATAATGTAAAATCTAGTAACAAAATTACCACAAGAACAAACATTTTTAGAAATTTTTATAAAGTGTTTCTTCTTTTTAAATATTGCGATCATTTAAAAGTATCAAATCTTTTAAGTGGGAAAACAAATGAACACAATTTATATGTACGTAAAGAAGAAACATGGTTGTGGTAATCATAATCGAAGAGCAACAAACTACGATTTAATTGTATGATTGTGGTTAAATTAAACAATGGTTGCAAGTTAACGTTATTATGGTTAATTACAGTCTCATACTTTAATCATATTATGACTACAACTAATATGAACATTCTTTGCTCTTCGCAGAAGCAACTTATTGTTGTCTTGCTGTTTATTATATTGATTTTAAAATTAAAATTTTTATGTCAATATTCTCTTTAATTTTTTTTTATGATTTTTTTAAGTTTTTTTTACATGTCAAACTTTTTAATAATCAAAATGTATTTAACAGAAAAGAAGAACCGTTGAACTGTTGGGCTTAGTTCGTTTTTTTTAGCTATTGCGCGGTTAAAATCCTTCCTTAGCTAGGAAACCGCTATTGGCATGATTTGTTTATATCTCGAAATGTCTAGCTTTCATTTTTATTTTAAAATTCTGCAATTGAAATATGGAATTTTTAGTGCCTTTAAATTATTGAACTGGAGTATATTTAATCATTTTTTTTTTTAATTTGAAATGCTCTTGAATACAATGTTTGTTTTTGCGAAGACATCTATTATCTACTAGTTTGGTTATAATAATTACGAAAACCGTACTATTTTTACAAGACAACTAAATCGAAATTCAAATAAACGCTTCATTGTCCTTACGGCATAAATAATAAAACAAAATAAAAATAACTCCTACTTGTTTTCGATAACCAAATATTGTAACAGAGAATATAATATGATCGTCATGATCAAGTATGTATCATTTGCATTCTCAACTCAAATTAATAGTCATTTACTTTAAAGTTCTAGCATCATAAACATAAACTGCATTAAAAATACCTTTAAAATGCTAAAAAAAAAGTACCTTTTGTGAAGCCCATAACATTTTCAGCCTAAGCTCGGATGAATAGTCACTAACTTCGTAGGTCTAGATTCATACATGTAAAAAATACAAAATTACCAAAAAAAAAAAAAAAAAACACACACACAAAAAAGTACTTTTTGATCACCAATAACAATTTTAGCCTGACTTGAAATCAATAATACTTTATTTAACAATTCTAGATTCATAAATGTATAAAATACAAAAACTACAAAAACAAATCACTCAAGAAAGTATCACTTTGATACCCGTAACATTTTAGTCTCACCTCGTTTCAATAATTACTAATTTTGACATTCTAACTTTATAAACGTATAATATACAAAAAAGTACTATAATAATTCAAAAAAGTACCTTTTTGGTCGCCCATAACATTTTCAGTCTTTCCTCGTATTAATAGTCACTAAATTCAGAACTCTAGACTCATAAACGTAAAAAATACAAAAAGTACCATAAAAATTCAAAAAAGTACCTTTTCAATAGACTATAACATGTTCAGCCTCAGCTCGGATCAATAGTTTTTAATACATATCATAATTCTAGATTCAGAAACGTAGAAAATACAAAAAGTAACATAAAAATAAAATAAAGTACCTTTTTGGGCTTACCATATCAATGTATAAATTCCAAGTTTATATATCCATGTAATAAGAAAAAATTAAAAAAATTGATTTAAAGTGAGTAAATCTGCTCTTCTTAGCATAAAAATAATTATGTTCTAAAAAGTACCAAACCTTTTTCCCTTATGAATGTATTTAAATTGCTACTTATTTACATAATTTGTATGCCTGGTGTCTAGGATACCTTTGATATCTTTTTTATCCCTCTAAAAGTTTCTAAAAATTTTACCTAAAAAATTGTTCGTATTCTTTTGGGTGATAATGATTATCAAATTATGTCGTATTAAAAAATATTAAACTTTTTTTAAAGTACTAAAAAGAGGGGCAATTTTTATCCCTTATAATTACATTCTAAAATAAAAAAATGCCGAAATTTTAATAATATTTCTTGCGGATTAAGTAACACAATTTAAATTTTTTTCTAGCTTTATGTGTTTAGAAGTTTCATAGGGTACCAAAAAAGTACCAAATTATAGTTTTTACCCATTTGTTCCCCTTAGGGGTTAAAAATTTAAAAAATGCCCAGACACCTGTCAGCTTAATTTTTGTGTAAATTACAATATTGTAATGTATTATTTTTTGGATTAGCAGATATAAGGTAGCTTATACCCTTTTACCCTTTTTTAACCCATTGAAGTACGAATTTTCAAAAATCTAAGTCGAGCTATACACCGAAAGTGGAATTCATTGTCCAAATTTCATGTCCCTCGCTCTTTGCGTTTGGGCTGTGTGATGATAAATCTGTCAGTCAGTCACGGTACTCTTTAATATATAGATAATTATACACACTAGTTATTTTCCTGCAGGGTGCTTGCTTATTTACGCACACATAAACATGTAAATATGTACATAAAATTTCTTGTGATCAGTGGCATCATAAATATATAGTTATTACACTTACACACCTACAAGCACATCTTACTTTTTGATTAAAATTAAACGCATAGACGAAAAGAAAGGTAAAGGAATAAACAAAATTAAAAATGAAAGTGAAAGCTAATTCTACTACGAAAGCCAAACAAAACTAAATGTGTTCCTGTAAATCAAATTAATTTCATTAGGACAACAAATTGTAGCACATGCGTTTATATAACCTGAAACGTACTCGTGTACTATTACGTACAATATGGAAAAGCAAGCGTCTTTGATGTTTTAATATCTGTTAATTTTTATATTTACGTGTTTCGATGTGTGTAATTGGGCATGCATGTGTCTGTACGTGTTGTTGTGCGCGTTTATGTGTTAATGTCATGAAACCTATAACTAATTGCCTTCAAAAAATAAAAAACACTTTGTTAATGCTTATAAAGTTAACATGTTTATTAGACAGTCCTGTCAGACTGCTGTAGTAAACTCACATATATATGTATATAAGCACGTACGAATACACATGTATGAAAATCTCACATAAAATTTATTTTAGTTAAGTGTTTTTTTTTTCTTATATTTTTGAACTTAAATTAGATTATGTTATTGAATTTAAAAAAAACGATTACACTGCAACTAATAATAATTTGTGTAAACATGACTAACACAAGTTGCGCCAACTTTAACACAAAACTAATACATGCATTTCTCAATTAAATTTGTTTTAATTTTTCTAGGAAATAAAGAAATTTGCAACAGCATTTTTAAAAACATCCACCATAAAGTGTAAGAGTATTCATGCATGTCTTGTAAAGAGCATTTAAAATTAAGCAATATGGCATCAATAACATAAAATCAACGAAAATGGAATTATATACATTCATACGTACTTACAGAATAATGTATATCAGTATGTCATGACATTACAAACACTTATAAATATTCATATTTATAAGACACAACAAAGTGCGTAAGTAAATAAATTACTTTGTGTTGTGGCATTTTCCAAATTAGATTGATTGCAATATGTATATCTGTCTGTGTGAAATATACTGACGTCTATTATTTAAATTTTAAGAAATTGCTATATAAATATGTATAAAGCAATGAAACACACTTCAAAATGTTTACTTTAATGCTGTTGTATTAACAATTAGACAATTCAGAGAAAACTTTAATATTGTTGAATATCGTGCATAGAGAGAGACTGTAACAAGGAAATAAATAATAAAATATCTAAATAGGTCAATTACTCACATTATAATAAAAAGGATCTTTCATCTCAACGAACGAAAAACCTAATACTGAATTAACATTAACATTTAAATAAGTGCGAGAAACATTAATTTGAGGTGATGTTTTATATTAAGGGCAATTCGTTCATCAGGGATGGAACAGTTGTTATTACATATTAAATATAATAAAAATTTATTGGTTGGTTGATTATCGTGGTAGTTCGCTGCACGCCAACAGTCAAGTAGAGTCTATATGACTCCGTTTTGACAGGACCACATCATTCGTCAGCTCTTAATGTATCTCAGAATAAATCCAAAAGTAAGGGTACTAGATCCACCCCATGGCCGTGAGGTATCTCAGTAGATAATTCAGTCCAACTTCAGATATCGCAGAGAGGCCATCCAGTATATGTTCGCCCAGAAATCTGTGTCTTTTAGCCGCCAGTGCAGGACATTCGCAGAGAAGGTAGAAAACCGATTCCTCCTTCTCTCTATCCAGACAGCTGCGACAATGGTCGTTCGATGGAAGTCCGAGTCGACTCGCATGTTTGCCTAACATCCAGAGACCCGTCAATACCGCCAGCAACCTCTATATGTCCCTCCGACTTCGGCTGGTAAGTTGCAATATACGTCGGGCATCAAAACAGGGCCGCGTAAGCCGTGCCACCTTACACGTGCTCAGCCCACGCCACCTGTCATTAGCCTTCCGGAGAAAGTGTCTGGAGATTCTGCTTTTAATAGTCCCTAACGGGATTGCAACTGCAATTGCGTTAGAGATATTCAAAGCAGATCCTCTGCTGGCTAGGTTATCAGCCCGCCCATTACCATAGTGGCCCTTATCCGCAGGAATCCAAACTAGAGTAAGGTCAGCCTGCTGACCAAGCCTTGACAGTTCCTTTCTACATTGGCCAACTAAATTAGACGTAGTTATGTCCGACCTGAGTGACAAGAGTGCCGCCTGACTGTCCACAAATATACCCATACTCCCGTGGGTATTCCCGTCATTCAGTACCCTACATGCTTCCCTGATAGCGAGTATTTCCACCTGAAATACGCTGCAATCATCCGGAAGGCAGAAGGAGAGTTCAATATCCGGTCCATCAGAGAAGACACCAGACCCAACATCACATTCCATCCTAGAACCATCAGTATAGATCCTGGTGTCAAAGCTCCCCATTAGGTGACCCCATTTCACTCTCTCCTGGAGGGAATAATAACCCTGAACGCCCCATCAAAGTCTATGTAGGGCGTAACGTAGTCAGAGAGTTGATTCACGCTCGAAGGCAGCGTGACCATAAAAACTTATTAAAAAGAGGATATACATTTTTGAAACACATTATTAATGACGCAAAAGCAACAGTTATACATAAATTTTGCACATTTATTATCAAAAACAAGTACACGTAAGTTAATTGTTTAATACTGAATCCAAAATCACATTTTCCCTCCCTGCATTAGTAAATAAAATCAAAGCAAAATCAAGCAATTTGACAAACAGTCTCCCCATCAGCTAGGCTGATAATTTCACCTGTACAAATTTGCCTTGAATAAGTGAAAAAATAATGAGCTGAAGAGTCCAGACTACCTAATGAAAAAATGTGCCTTGAATCTACTTTTGTACTGACATTACGCTTCTCGATCAACTGTATGTATTGTAAATGTTTCTTTCTTTGAATATAAAAAATCGACTGATACTGTTGTTTTCATGTTTTAAATTTAATAAAAATTCAGTTAAATGGTACAAAGTTACTCAATTAAATTGCAAAAGATATGGCTATAAAAAAAATAACTAAGATATTCCTTTTAAGAAATTCCAAGTTGCATGTATGTGTGCAATGGATATATTTGTTGTTATGCTTTTAAAACTGCAAATTTTCATTATCACCAGTTTTCTTCGAAACACCATAAACTCTTACCGCTTTAACGTCTCCCACAGTAAGAATTGTTATCAGTTGGTCATCAATATATTCTCTCACAATTTTTGTCGACTTCAAACCATCAGCAAATTGTTTCTGAACGAAAACATTGTCATCCAAATGACAAACGGTTCTTACTATACGATTGTCCAGAGTTATTTCCTTAAATTCTGTGCCCAATTTGAAATTAATTTTACTACGCCGATAAGGACATTCTAGCGTAAATGTATAACTATCATCGTTATTGAGTTCCAGCAAACATTGGGAAACTACAGTATTGCCCATCTTGCGTAGGGTCAAACCAATGCCAAGTTCCTTCATGTAAGCGTCAAAATTTTCGCTCTTCAACAGAATGTATGTTTGTCCAAGAAAATGTTGAGACATTTTGATGATAGCTTATTTGTAGTGGAACCAAAACTAACCACAATTTATGCGGCACGACAACATTAAATTTTGTTAATTTTTTAAAAAAGAAATTTTTAATTTAATTTTTATTCAATGTGACATTTTGTTAAAAAAAAAATTTTAGTTTTTCATATTTTTCTACATAAGTAATAGTATAACAACCCAGCAAAAACTAGGTAATGACTTGCCTTAACTAAATAACATACTTTTCGACGACTATTACATATCGTCTGTCTTACTGAGAAGTATTTTAGTAATGACTTGATTTATAATGTGATACGTAAGTTACTCTTTTCAGACGTTTGCTTAGATACACACATAATATAATATAACTTCAACTCATTATTTTGTAATAATTTATTTTGCTGTGAAGGTGCAAGATAAGGCATATTCATTTGAGAAAGTGTATTGACTTACATGGTGTAGTTGCAAAAGCAGTTGATTATTATACTATTCACAGTGAGTGGAAGGGTATATCTGTGGCTTGGAGCTAAAAGAGCCAATGTCACTTTTTTGCTCTTTTGAGTTAATCGTTGCATTAGATTTGTTTTCTTGCTCCATTTCATTATGGTAAAACAACTAAGGTCATACTTAACCCAGAACAGCTTCATAAATAAAATGCTGGCCAATGACACTATGAAAGCATCTATAAAAGTTAAAGTTCAATTTCAATTTTCTCAAAACTAAATATTTTGACATGGCCCTTATAGCTCCAAGCCACGGATATATAGGTTTGTCATTTCTACAATTTACTTTTCTGACCCCACAAAGAATATATTTTCTGAAAGCTTATGAATAGGGAAGTCAATTAAGCATTGTCCGTCTGTCAGTCTGTCCATCTACCCGTGTATATGTTGAAATCAATTTTTCTAAGCCCCCAGACATTTTCAAACCCCGTGTAATGCACCAAAATATCAGGAATATTTTGGAGCCGGTCCGTATTAAAAATCAGAAAAATCGCTTTATAAACAACTGAGATGTGATGAAAAAACCTAGACCACCTCTTCTTTTCACATCAATACAAACTGGATTAACGTAAACTTTAAATAAATTACAACTGGAGAATTGACAATCGGAAAATTTGCAACTAAACAAAGAACTAAAAATTAATTAGAATTGAATTCGCACTGCAGAAAATATTGTACGTATAGAGCAAAGTGTGAACGTAACAACAAAAACATCTATCGGAAGGGTTTCTGATCAGCTACGAAAGGTTCGTATTTAAAAAAATATATTGTTGCAAGAATTAAAACCCTTAGATCATAGACAACGTATAAACTTCGCAATAAATTTTTTAATAGTTTTACAGAAAAGAAATCAACTCTATTGAAAGCTTGATTACACAGTACAACACATGATTTGCCAACTCAATTCTGTAAACTGTATGTGAAATTAGACCCAAAAAGAAGAATTTCTGCATCATTCGTTTTGTCTTCTTACCTGCGATTTGAAGTTAGTATCGATTTGAAGTTAGTACTATCGTATAGGGGAATTTATCATGTTTTAGGCCCTGTTGTTTGACATAGCTCGACAACCACTAGCCCAATTTAGTTGAAATAAATTTTAAAAATTAAGAATTACGATTCCCTTAATCTGTTCATATATTGTTTTCCTATACAAGTAACACTTTCGAAGTTAAAAATGAATGTATGAAGGGAAAAAATTATTTTTTGCCTAAAAATTTAAATTTTTTTTTTTTAAAAATACATAAAAAATCCAAAATGGAAAAAAGTTTCAAGTCTAGTTATTTTTTCGCAAAGTCACATAACCTATGAGCAAAATGAGAGAAAGATCATAAAAATCGATGCACGCGTTTCGCTTTTATTCGCAATTGAGTAAATGTATGAAATTTAAAAATCAGTTATAGCCACCACCCTTAAAATAAAAATAAAAATATATATTAAAAAATTATCATGAAAAAAAAAAACTTTATTTATAAAAACTTAATGAAAATAAAATAATATGCAATTAATACGCAATTATAATATGCATAAAAACAAAATTTAGAACATTTTTTCAATTATTGGCAATATCCATCCTTGTAGAAGTTGACGCTTGTGGTTCTGATGTTCTTGTTTTCTTCGTAGGTTGTTCATATTCATGGTCTGAGTCTGTATCGTCATCTGAGATACACATACTATTCAAGGGCGTGTTTCTTTTACTGTGTCCACCAATTTCAATGTCTTCATCTTCGGTGCTTTCTTCAAACTGCATAATTGTGGAACTCCACCAACAAACCTCCGCAAGCAATGCATCCAATTTTTTGCTTTTGAACCGCTTTTCAAATGGCATGGTCACCTGGTGGAACCTCTCTCCTTGTTCTTCTGATTCCTGAGGTGATTGTGCCAAAAAAGTATCGAGGTGGTGGTGCAAGAAATGCAATTTCAGCGTCATGGATGCACCGATTTTTTCGAAATAAAACAGCAACCTGTCCACTCGTTGCTGTATCTCTTCTCGCTGGACACGGTTCTTTCCTAGAACGCCTTCTATTACTTCTTTCAATGCGTTCCATGCATGTTGGTGGTCGTGATGCTCTGAAAGCAAATGTGTAAAAGAATCACTTTTGATCAATTTCCGAATATCAGGTCCATTGAGAATACCTGTTTTAAATACATAAGAAAAACGAAAAAATTATTGGTAATGCGAATGTATAGAAATTAACAAATTTAGATATGACAATATTGAAATACAGAGTACGATACGTACCGTTTTTAATTTTCTCATCACTGAGTTTCGGAAAGATGGATTTCAAACAGTCAAAGGCGCCGTTAACTTTTTTGACCACCACTTCAACGAATTTCCCAGCTATTCCCAGTTTCATGTGGAGCGGTGGCAACAAAATATCATCCAGGTCCTTTATCATAGGTTCATTGCGTAATTTTAATTGTTTGTTGAGCTCGGGAGTTCTTCCTTTCCAATCTTTACATTGATATTGATTTCCTTTGTATCGTGAATCCCAATTACAAAGGAAGCAGAAGTATTTTTGTTCATCGTATTTGATTTTCTTCAAAATTTCGCCCAATGCTTCATACGTTTCCTTCATAGTTGTGCTGAATCCCAATGGAATGCATGGTTTTTTATTTTTTTTGTGCAGCAGCACAGCCTTTAAACTAGTAACTGAACCATCGATGAATAAACGCCAGTCGCCAGCGATATAATCCATTCCCAATTTTTTCACTAAACCTGGGATATCATGGCCGTACGTGAACGTATTTGCTTCGTCGACGGAATAAAATTTCTGAAAATCAGCTTGGCGTTGTCGGTATGATGTTGCGCTGACATTTTGCTGTGTGAGTTTTCTTCTCTTCAAAAATGATGTCAGCCATTCGGAGTCGTGTTGTGATAGTCCCAGCTTGGCCACAATGTAATCCATTTCGATTCGTGGTAGCGGTTGTGGTGCACTATTTTCAATATCGGGTATCCAATCAGCATCATCTAAATTGGTCGGATTGGTGAAAACGGTTTCGGCTAGCAGGGACACAGTATCCGCACTCGGAGGTTTAGGTGCATCGGTATCAGCAGGGCGTTGCACTGGAAGTGTGGCAGTAAATGCAGCAGTGTATACTTTTGTTTTCAATTGTTGTCTGTTTAATCCAGGACGAAAATTTATGCATGCATAGCACCTGGATTCATCATGTCCAGTTGTGTCTTCCACCCAAATTACTGGCTTCATAAAAGATAACTTTCTACTTTTTCCGTGAATCCATTTTAGAAGGGTAGTATAACAACTGTTGCACACTGTGTTCGGCGTAAAATTTGCACCACTTAAATCTGCTTCAACGAAATAATTACAATACGCGGTTTTGAATTGCTCAGTAAACAAATTTTTTCGATCTTTTTTCTGTATTTTTCGGACGATGTGACCACAAACGTAACAATATTCATCCAAATATGGGCACTTGTTGTTTTCCATATTGATATATTTTATGTTTTGTTGTTATTCACTTTTAAAAAACTGGAGAAAAATCACTTTTACTGTTCGCGTTCGTCGGCACTGGCTGAATGCCAAAAATCGATCAATGCACACCTATAAATACTACGTATTTTTGAATATTTTACTGCCAGGTACTTATAAATGGGCGCATATTTTAAGGGCGGCTGGCTATATACCTGATTCAGCACTTGTACGTTTCAAACTGTTCAAAACTTTCAAAATAATGACCACCCTTAAATGTGGGTGCAATTTCTGTAAAAAAATCATATAGGTAGCCACCGGAAAAACCAAAATAATAAAAAGGTCCACTTTCCGTTTAATTGTCCATGTACATTTATTACCGCAATCATAAAAATCAAATAACCTTTTGTTTATTCCTTTTTTTTTAATTCTCAGAATCATGAAAAAGGTGTCAATGTTTTCTCCAAATAATGTTGTGCATATCTAGAGCAAATTTTTGAAATTCATACATTTACTCAATTGCGAATAAAAGCGAAACGCGTGCATCGATTTTTATGATCTTTGTCTCATTTTGCTCATAGGTTATGTGATTTTGCGAAAACATAACTAGACTTGAAACTTTTTTCCATTTTGGATTTTTTATGTATTTAAAAAAAAAAAAAAATTTAATTTTTAGGCAAAAAATAATTTTTTCCCTTCATACATTAATTTTTAACATCGAAAGTGTTACTTGTATAGGAAAACAATATATGAACAGATTAAGGGAATTGTAATTCTTAATTTTTTAAAATTTATTTCAACTAAATTGGGCTAGTGGTTGTCGAGCTATGTCAAACAACAGGGCCTAAAACGTGATAAATTCCCCTATACGATAGTACTAACTTCAAATCGATACTAACTTCAAATCGCAGGTAAGAAGACAAAACGAATGATGCAGAAATTCTTCTTTTTGGGTCTAATTTCACATACAGTTAACAGAATTGAGGTGGCAATCAATTAACTGAAAAATGTTGTACTGTGTTATGAGTGATGACGCCCATTTTTATTAGAATAGCTTTGTTAATATAAAAAAAATATTTTATTTGGTGGTTGAGCTTAAGCTGGTCTGCATATATGCATTTCACTGATTCTTACACCAGATCGTCAGTAGACCTGTTACCCTAATTCTTTAAAAAGTCAAAAATGTTATAAGTTTTATTTTCAAATTCTCATTAACAAAATGTGAACTTACAAATAAAACAAAAATCTATAAAAAACTTTCTCACAAACCAAACCAACATTTTTCCATCTTTAAAGTATTTTTTTTTTTTCTAATCGATTTCACATTTGACAAACCGTTGGTTAACACCAAATGTGTATAAATGGCAACCGAAAAATAAATTTTTCATTTATAAATAATTTACTAAATTATTTGAGTTATGATCCCAACTAATCTTTAATTTTTTCTAATAAAAAGGTATAAAAACATATCCTTTTTTGAATAAAAAAGTTTCAAATTTGATGATAAAAGTTGTGGCTGTGCTGCAAAAATTACGTTAAAAAACTTGAAATTTTGTTCGTGCGTAAAATGAGGAAAAAAACTGTATTAAATATTTTTACAAAAACAAAATGACCTTACTGTTTATATTGTTTTAGTTGTTGCCGTACTGCATACACCTTGTAGGTCAATATACTTCGGTTCGTGGGCAGTGCCACGCCTATAAAGAAAGTTATAATTTTCAGCTATTTCCAAGCATTCAAATGGTTCCCACCGATTTGCCTTTCAACATCAAGCGACTACAGTTTTCAGTTCGCCTTGCCTCCAAAGTGGGAACACCAACAAATTTGTTCATTTTTATAGCAAATGGAAAAATCAAAAATATTGTATACCCACTTGCATTATATAATAAAACTCAATAAAATATTATTTTTAATATATTCAATTAAAATTCAGAATGCATTTTTATTTATTAAGGGGCGTAGCAACGCGCGCCGGGCTTGGCTAGTATTAAATAAATTAACACAACTCCAAGTTAAGGCACATGATTTGTAATTCATAGCCTAACTGTCGTATTCATAAAAAATATTTTAAAATTATTAAAGTCTTCTTTGACCGTTGTAAAAATTTGTCATATAAGCCTTTAATAAACATAAAAATTTTTAAATAAAAAACAGAGGTGATCGTGTTCTTTACTTCATATCTCAGCACATGATGTGCCTCCATAGCTGATTTTCAGTAGCAAAATAATCGAAATCATATCTAATAAATTGATGTTGTATAAGAGTCTAAAATATATGTGTGGACTTTCAAAAGTTTATTTCAACATACAAATCAACAGAAAGATTTAGCTTAAACAATTTCTCTATATAAAAGGATTTAGGATATGCATATGTACTTTATAGAGCCGCAAATGAATATTGAAGAAATGACAGAATGACTCTTTTACACTCTAGTGTAAAGTGTGTATTTAAACAAAAATACATTTTATTATTTTTTTTTCAAATTAAGAACAAAGAAACCACTTTGTTGAGAAAACTTATTCTGAAATTGTTTTCAAATCATTGGAGAAAATAAATACTTCACAAATTTAGATTTATCTTAAGTGTCTGTTGAGAAGCTATTTTTTTTAAATGCTTAAGTGTTTAGCATATGCGATAACGTTCTATTTCAAATCACATTTAATTTACATTTAAAATTCTGTGTTTAATTAAATTAAAAATTCGAAATCTTTTTTCAATATCATATCAAATCAAAACTATTATACATACACTTCTTATAGTTACATACATACTTACATGACAGTTAAATACTAGTTTATGTACATGTTGATAATGTAAAAAGCTTAAACCCATATAAACACAAGGATTTCCTTAAGCATATGAATGTGTTATGTAAATTTCACTGCGCGATTTAACACTGCATATATGGATATGTAAAGTAATAATGTATGTAAGTTTCTGTTTTTAATAATATGAGATTGCTGCTTATTTATGTGATTACTAGAAAAGCCCGGCGCACGTTGCTACGCCCCTTAATGAATCAAAATGTATTCTGAATTTTAATTGAATATAAAGTGCAAAAAGTTAAAAAATTATAATTTTTTGTATGGGCGTGGCACTGCCCACTTTTCTAATCACGAAATTGTAAAGTCATAAAAGCTCAATATGTGTGCAAAGTTTCAGAAGAATCGTTCCAGTGCAAGTACCTCAAAATTATAATTTTTTTTATGGGCGTGGCCCTGCCCACTTTTCTTATCACGAAATTATAAAGTCATGACAGCTCAATATGTGTGCAAAGTTTCAGAAAAATAGGTCCAGTGCAAGTACCTCAAAATTAAAACTTTTTTAGGGGCGTGGCCCCGCCCACTTTTCTTATCACGAAATTATAAAGTCATGACAGCTCAATATGTGTGCAAAGTTTCAGAAAAATAGGTCATGTGCAAGTGCTAAAAATGATAACTAATTTCTTATGGGCGTGGCCCCGCCCACTTTTTTTCACCCATAAGCACTCCCTGGAATGTGTACAACAACTTGCCAAAGTTTGAGTCCGATCGGTTTTACAGTTTCGGAGTCTATAGCTAACACACACACACACACACACACACACACAGAGTTTCACTTTTATATATATAGATGTGTTTGTTGGAAAAGTAGACTAAAATAAACGTACAAAATTACATTGGTTTCGCTGCAGATTTTTAGTGCTTAAGCTAAAATAAACTTATATGGCTATAAACAACAATAATGGATAAAAAAGCCTTGTATTCAATAAAGCTCACAGTGGGATAGAAACAAAATAATATATTTAGTTTGAAAAAAAAAATGATGCCATAGAGAAATTGTTCTAGTAAGTTTAATCAACTATTTACTTATACGAGTATGTTATGTACATACATACGTACATGCATGTTAAATTCTTAGTTTTGAATAAATTGTATTAAGTTTTTAATTTTATCGCTACAAAAAGAGCTCTATATTTGCTTTCAAATAAAATATTCTAATTTCCAAACCCTTCACACTTAACAGGACATTCCTGACTATACGATACAGTCATAACTTTGAAACTAAGCATAAAGGAAAGAGTGTGTGTACCATACACATGTGTTATAAGCAAGACATGAGAACTAACGTTTAAAAATAGCATCTTAATATACTGAACGGTAATTAAAATGATTATTTTGTACAATGCATTTGTTTAATGGAAAACGCTGATATTTATAATGTCCAACTGTCTGCCAGTAAATCTTCTGCCGAAAACAATTTACCGTACATTGAGTACCACCAATATTACTAAGATTCTATTTCGACATCTCGAATTTGAGAATAGCGGGGACTACTGGAGACAAGTCAAAGAAAAAGACTGCCATAGGAAGTAGAGTCTATATAAAACACAGGTCTGAATTTAAGATTTACAAAGTTGAAATAACTGCAACAAGAAGAACAATGCAATGGCTACGATACTGCAGGATATGCAAATATTACTATCTTAACCTAGAGACAAATTGCAATCAGATATTTGCCTAACAATATTGCAACCGGTCGACAAGTACAAGAAATCCATAAAATAAATAATGAAACAAACCAGCTAAATTACCTGTCCGCCTGTACACATTTCACTGACGCATATATGTATACAAAATCTTATGCCTACGCTGCACAGTGTCGTGAGTTCATATAACGAGCGGCCAAAAATAGAAGAAGTTATCGTTATCGTTCGCACACACATTTTAATTGATAAAATATAATCACACCCCAAATTTGGACATTTAACTTTCATGGATTCGTGTACATCCCATATATCCTGAAATAAAAAAATTACCATAACGGAGAGAAAAATAATTGCAGCTTAATGGAATTTTGTACAGACATTAGCTTAAATACACTTATTGCTGGGACAAAATTTCGTTCAATTTAGAGCAAGGCTACACCTACCTCAAAATTGTTCTTTTTCAAATAAATATTGGACGCCCTCACCTTCAATATATCCTTAAACTTAAGTATATACATACATATGTATCTATGTAGAATATATTCGGGATTTAAGGAACTGGTCTTAAATTACGAAATATGTAAATATAACTCACTTATTAAGTAATATTTTTCATGATATTAATTTTGGAGTAAAATACTATAGTATTATACTATTGTCGATATGAAAGGTTCATATCAATGTACAAAACCAAAGCTTTTTCTACAGAATTTGTTTTTTCTATACAGGGATCAACCTTCGTTGCTGCTTCCGGAATTGTCTCCGCGGAGTTGGCTGCAATTAATTTGTGCTCTTTTCTTCTTTTTGACATACTCGAACTTTCTTCAAAGGCTAGAGAATGTCTACCACGAACATGGCTAGTACTAGGGTTCTACAAAGCAAAAGCGAAAAAATAATAAAAACTATTAAAAGCACTCACAATACAGTAACTACCCTGTAGGAAATGTTACTAATGAATCAGTACTGATTCACTATTGACACTGTCACCAGTACTACTGACTTATTATACCCCCGACAATGCTTTTTTACTATAGATATTTACCATATGCGTGTCAATGGAAATCTACTACTGACACTGGTACTACTGAGTAGGTAGTTCTTTAAGCACCATATGTAGACATTGTCACCAGAGATTCAATAGTGCATTTAAGTAATTCTAGTCTACACTTTTGATACCTTTCTGAAATGGACGTCGTTAATTAAACTTTTGTTAAAATATGATGTTTTATTAAAAAAAAAATAAGGAATTCTTTAAATATCAAATATTAAAAGTAAATTAGGTACATTTATTTTAATTAGAACTCTTATTTATTTTGTATACATTTTTTTTCTCATCAAAGAAAATGAGAAAAAATCTAGACACTTTGTTGACAATGTCGCCAAGAAGTCACCACAATAGTCGATAGAACTGGTGACTTGGAGACACTTGCCCCCAGATTTCCTCCAGGGTAGTTTAACAAAATACAAACATCACTCAAGATATCTCCGTGTATCGGTCACAGAACTTACACTCGAACCGGTCCCTTTTTCGGTTGCAATCGGACCATATCCGGTTTAATTTGAATTTGAATTATATATTTTCTGAACGTCTTTCGCTTCCAAAGATTTCTCTTTTTGAGCTACCACAATTCCTGATTATTTTTTTTAACTACATCTTTGTTTTCCTTTAACTCAATCCAAAAATTAAAAAAGTCTCGCATTTTCATTTTAGTCGACACTAAAAAATAACAATTATTCAAAGTGGCGCACTTAAGCGCAGCTAAATTTTTATTAAAAAAAAAATTAAAAAAAAATTTTTTTAAAAAAATAATTAAAATATATATAATAAATATATAACAAAAAAAAATTAAAAAAAATAATAATAAAAATATAAATAATATATTAAATAAAAAATAAAAAAAATATAAAAAAAAAATTTAAAAAAAAATATAAAAAAAATAAAAAAATTTTTTTTTGGCTCAGCTGGGGTTCGATGTCACGTTTTCTCTAACCAGTATAAACGTTTGTATGTATGTATGTATGTTGTTGTAAAGTTGTTTTTGTGAAAAAAAAATCGAGGTGGTCGTGGGTTTTTGCTCATATCTCAGTTGTTTATAAACCGATGTTTCTGATTTTCAATACCAATCTACTCCCGAATATTTTAATACCTCACCCGGGTCCAAGCGATTTCGGGGGGCTTCAAAAAGTTGATTTCAACATACACACGGACAGACGGTCAGACGGACAAACTGACAGAGCTTAATCGACTCCCCTTTTCATAAGCTTTCAGAAAATATATACTTTATGGGGTCGGAAATGAAAATTGTAGAAATTTCACACGGAATGACAAACCTATATATACCCTTTTTCACTATGTGAAGGGTATAAAAATATCCCGGTTTTACTTAAAAATTTTTTTTCTTCACTATTATATGTTTGCAACAAACAAATATTGTTTGTTTTGTTCATTTCACTCTTATAATGATACATACACTGTTATCGACATATGTAATTAAAAATACCGTTTATATACATACTTCAAAGATAATACAATAACTCTGTGGCTTGGAGCTAAAAGGGCCAATGTCAAAATATTAACTTTTGAGAAAATTTAAATTGAACTTTAACTTTTATAGATGCTTTTATAGTGACATTGGCCAGCATTTTATTTATGAAACTGTTCTGGGTTAGGTATGACTTTAGCTGTTTTGCCATAATGAAATAGAGCAAGAAAACAAATCTAATGCAATGATTAACTCAAAAGAGAAAAAAATGACATTGGCCCTTTTAGCTCTACGCCACAGAACTAATCTAGTACAAATTTTGTTTATTTGCCAAATTCAATTATTTAACCCTATGAAGTACATTCTCAATTTTGAATAGCCATATTTCTATTTATGGCCACGCTCACAACACTTTGCGCTGCAAGGATGATAACACAACCCCGAATGAGACCTACGTATGCCATGTGTCTTTCTGAAACTGAATAAAGTATATTTAACGAATATCATGCTACGAACATCAATTACAGCAGATTTAAGGAAAACAAAAAATTCAAAACTTAAAAGCCATATTAAGTGACCTTAAGTCTGCCTAGAGTCAACTTTTCCCCCATAGAAATTGACTGGAATTTTTAAAGATAAGACGTTAATTTAGCTTAATTAGCTTTCAATTTACTTATTTATTTTGTTTTTCAGTTTCATACAATTTAATTAAATTATTCAAAAGAAAAATGTAGTGAAACAGTTTCTTCAACAGAAACTAAGTCTTACTAAAATTTATTACTTTCAGTTTAACACATATGAATACTTTTAACCCTTTCAATACTGCGGGGATACATAGGTCCCAGAAAATGTTCAAAAATTACTGGTGCGGAAAGAAGACGCTTTTAAAACACTGGGATGGGACAGTAGTATGTGGTCAGTACTTCACAACGCGTGCTTCGGTTAACATAACACAAGTAATTGATAGTTGGTATTTCTTCATAAGTGTAAGAGTGCTCTTTGTGCATTCACGTGTAATCAAAAATTTTAGGTTTTTCTACGTGTTTTAGTGAAAATTTGTGTGTGTTTCTAATTACGGAAGGAAAACGTAAGTTGAATTTAAGATTTATATAAGAATAAAATGATTTGTATGCATTTTTACCATGTTTTCTTGTATTGGGACATATATATCCCTGCAGTGCTGCTGTGTGGGATGTATTCTTCCCAGCAGTATTTTGTTTCGTATTTTTATTTTTTATTATTGAAATAATTTTAGGATGAATGACCACTGTCTAACAAAGAAATACAGGAAGAGCTTGCTAATTCATCTGATATAGAGATGGATCCCTTCCACGACAGTGACGATAGCAGGGACACAGACTATAAATGCTCTGAAGCCTCCATATCTTCTGAAGTAGATAGCATGGATGATGATGTAGATATGCAGATGCATGAAAATGTACAAACGGTAAATGAAGATAGCAACAATAACTCTCAAAGTGTAAATATCACTGAAACAACTTCTTGTCAATCAACTAGCAATACCAAGTTTATTTGGCACGGCGATATTGATAATTTTTCCTCAAAAATGTCACTACCTCAAGAGAACAAGGCAGTTGTTATGGTTAACCTAAACAGAGGTTCGACCAAGTTCGATTGTTTTTATAATTTATTTCCAAAAAGTCTCATAATGCAGATAAGTTATTATACAAATCTGCGCCTACAAAAGCTCAATAACGCAAAGAAAATAACAATGACATCACCAGGATAAATAAAAATTGTTCTGGGTTGTTCATTGATAATGTCATATAATCGTGTACCAGCAATACATATGTATTGGTCACGCAACAAGTCCCTCCGAAACGCAGCAATATCAGAATCCATTTCCCGAGATCGTTTTATGCTACTGATGTCAAAATTGTATTTCAATGACCCTGAAAAACCTCCAGACGCATTGAAAACGTATTACATTGAAGAAGTTTTGTCCTGCTTGAAACATACATTTTTGAAAGCGAGAACTGACAGCACATTTCAATCCATTGATAAGTCAATGACGAAATTCAAAGGAAGGTCCAGTCTGAAACAGTATCTCCCCTTGAAACCTGTCAAAAGAGAAATCAAACTTTGGACAAGATGCGATGCAGTAACGGGGTATGTTTATGACATAAATATAGTGGACGGGAAACTGAATTTACTGAAGGAAACTTGGGCGAGCGTGTGGTTCTGAAATTGGCAGAAACAATTACAAGTTCAAACGTAGTTTCGATCGTTTTTTCACTTCAACACGTCTGCTTGACACCATAAAATGTTCTGCTTTAGGAACGTATAAGTCAAATCGTAAAAATACACCCAAGTTTGAAACTACACTAAAAGAAAGAGGTGAATGTGAAATAGCAGTATGTGGTGAAGGGATATTAGCAGTCCATTGGAAAGATACTAAAGATGTTTTACTTATGAGCAACTGTCACAATGCCACTATTGATACTACAGATCGAAAAGTGAAAGATGGTACTACTAAAAGTATTGACTGCCCTGAAGCTATAATTTTCTACAATAAATTTATGGGTGGAGTAGATCATGCAGATCAAATGATTACTTTATACGACTTAGATAGAAGAAGTGCAAAATGGTGGAAGAAAGTATTTTTCAGGTCGCTAATGACCAGTGTTTATAATTCGTATATTTTGTATCAAGAAGTCACCCGCCAAAAAATTCCATTTATCGATTTCGGAGTAGATGTAGCTGAAGAGTTTATTAGCCATGGACGATCAGAATCTTTGTACAAACGGTCCAGAAGACAGGGCAGACTTTCATAGAATGTAATCCCTCGCGATGGGTAGTCATCTTGAAGCGATGCGGGGGCTTGCGTGCAGTGTTGCACAACTAAGAACTACCTTTTCCCTGTCTGTCAGCGTCTGTTTTCTCCTATGTGGGGACGGCTGATGGACTCGGCCACTGGGTGGTTTTCCCTCTCTCGTTCAGATTGGACCACCCAGTGTTGCTGTAATTGGCCCTATGGACCACGGCTGGTCTTCACGACCCCGCCAGGGAGTTGTAGACTCGTATAAATCTACCCTAATCCACGGTGGGACTACATACGCCAAGGGATGCGTGGCCAGGAGGGAGCCTGGTCGCTAGTATGTGAACTCTGGATACCGGTTGACCTCCAGTTTCAATTTAGACTTGCCTGTGCATGTGGGGCTCTGTGCGGGTCGACTTTTCTTTCCCCAATACTCGTGGGAACAAGATTGATTCAACGAAGGTTTCGGATGAAAATTGTGATAATCGGGGAACTTCGAAAGGGACGGACAATGAAGCCTTGCAAAAGGTGGAGAGGTTAGTCTCTGAAGATACTCCGATTAGACGTGGCCAATGGAGAGATCGGATTGAGATGGACATTGAAGCCTCGCAAGAGGTGGAGAGGTTAATCTCTGAAGATACTCCAATGGGTAGAGAGGTAACGGTGAAGGACATTGATGTATCCGCCCCAGCAGGAGTGGAGGCATCTGTCCAGATCACGGAAACCTCGGACCGCGACGCGAACTCTGAGTCTATGCCTTTGGATAAGACCGAGAGGCAGAGACTAAAGAGGAAACGTCGGAGGGGCAGGAAGGCTATTGAAAGGATATCAAATCGGATCGATAGCCTTATGAATGAGGAGACGACACCTGAAGTAGAGGGAACAGGGAAAAAGTTTAAGGGTGATAAATCCAGGAACTTTGACCCGAACCAACTACGGAAGGTGGAAACTCTGAGTGTATATCAACTGAATCTGCATCATAGCAGAGCGGCTTCGGCGGTGATGATGCGATGTTTTGTGGAGGATGGGTTGGATATAGCCTTGCTACAGGAACCATGGATTGTTAGGGATAACATCATGGGCCTGTCTCGTCAGACCGCCAGTCTGTTTCACTCACAGACGGGGGGGAGGTTGAGGACGTGTATCCTGGTGCGTCACGGTGTGTGTGCTGTTCCGATGACGCATCTCTGTTCGCCGGATCTTACGGTGGTAATGATAGGCGCGGGTTCGGGATCGTTTCTGGTGGCGTCGGCTTACCTACCCTATGACACACCGGACTCCCATCCTTCGGAGGAGGTTAGGAATCTGGTGGAGTTCTGTAGGTTGAGGGGTATGCCTCTTGTAATGGGCTGTGATGCTAACTCACACAGTACTGTATGGGGCAGTACGGATGATAACCACAGGGGACGGCAGTTGCTGGAGTTTGTGGAGTGTCATGACCTGCTGGTCCTGAACAGGGGTGTCGAGCCCACCTTCGTGGATGCATGTAGGGCGGAGGTAATCGACATCACTTTATGCTCTGTCGGGATGCTGGATAGAGTTGGCAATTGGAGAGTGGTGGACAGATTGACCATGTCTGATCACAGGGCTATCCAGTTTGAGATTCTATATGGTAGGAGGCGGAGGAAGGCGCGTAAGCGTATTAGGGTGCCGAGGGATACGGATCGCACTAAGTACGAGGAGTGCCTCTCGGGACTTTCGGGGAGTGTTCCACACCGGGCACTCCGGAACACGGAGGATGTTGAGCGGACGGTGGAGTGGGTAAACTCTACTGTCGGACTTGCCTTCGAGAATGCGTGTCCTCTCACGGTAGTGGATGAAAAGGATTCTACTCCATGGTGGAGTAGTGAATTGGAATCCATGAAGAGGGACACGAGGAGGGCCTTTAATCGTTACATGAGGGAGCGGAATCCTAGCTTATGGGACGAGTATAAGGCGAGGAAGAAGGAGCTGAAGAGAACTATACGTCTTCGGAAACGAAGTACGTGGAGGGAATTCTGCTCCGGCGTGATGGATACATCTGAAGTGGGGAGACTGCAGAAGATGGTGTCTAGAGACCCTGTCTCCAGAATGGGGCTTATTCGCAGGAGCGATGGCGGCATGACGGAGACGATGGGGGGACATTACAGTCGCTGATGGAGGTACATTTTCCTGGAAGTTTCATTTCGAATGACTCATGGGTTCCCGTTAACAGGGGAGCCAGTGAGGTAAGGCGGAGAGATGCTGAAGGATAGTAACTCTTAATGGGGTTAGAAGTGCGATTTTGTCTTTTGCCCCATTTAAGGCGGCTGGGATGGATGGGATATTTCCTGCATTACTACAGTGGGGTATGAACACTCTACTTGTGGTGATTAGGGAAATATTTGTTGCCTGTCTTTCGACAGGGTATATTCCGGTGGCATGGAGGGAGACCAGGGTGGTTTTTCTTCCCAAACCGGGGAAGAGGGACTATACGGAGGCTAAGTCGTTCAGGCCGATCAGTCTTACATCCTTTCTATTGAAGGCAATGGAAAGGGTGTTGGTTGACTTCCTGGAGGAGACTACGCTGATGGATAGGCCATTGAGTGGGAGTCAGCACGCTTACAGGGCTGGGAGGTCTACTGAGACTGCCCTGCACGAATTGGTGAGGGTTGCTGAGAGGGAGGTTTTCAATAGTGATCTTGCTTTGTCCGTATTTATGGACATAGAGGGCGCTTTTGATAGGATCTCTTTGATAAACTGGGAAATGCTCTCGATGAGCGAGGGGTCGATTCTGTTGTGGTGAAGTGGATCGGCGCCATGCTCAGATGTAGGGCGGTGAATCTCAGGAGCGGAAGCACCAGGATTCGGGGAAGGGTGGTCAGGGGATGTCCGCAAGGAGGGGTCTTATCACCTCTGCTGTGGAACATAACTGTGGACAGCCTTCTCAGGAGACTGGAGGTAATTGGCATACATACGGTAGGGTATGCGGATGATGTGGCAATTATGGTTGGTGGTAAGTTCATGGAGACCATTTTAGGTTGCATGAGACAGGCGCTCAGAGTAATCGAAGAATGGTGTTGTGAACAGGGACTAACCATAAATGCTGGCAAGTCGGATGCTATGCTCTTCACGCGGAGAAGGAAGGGCATAGAGATTGAATCCTTAATGCTTTTTGGAACCGAGATCAACGTGTCCAGGAAGGTGAAATATCTGGGGGTAACGCTGGATATGAAACTAACCTGGAATGATCATGTTGAGGCAAGGGTACAGAAGGCAAAGAGGATTCTGCATCAGTGTAAACGGGTTTGCGGTCGGAAATGGGGAATCTCACCTAAGGCTGCACACTGGATTTACACAGTGGTGGTGAGACCGACGATCACTTACGCATCTGTTGTCTGGTGGCCGAAGGCCTCCCAGGCGACGATTAGGCGGAAGTTGGACGGGGTTCAAAGGATTGCTTGCATTGGTATATGTGGCGCGATACGTACCACACCAACGCAAGCGATGGAGGCAATGCTGGGATTGCTGCCGTTGGACTTATTTGTAAGGGAGACGGCGGCAAGATCGGCGATTCGGATGCGAAGCGATGGCATGTGGTATCGCTTTGGATCGGTTTTGGGGCATAGGAGAATCCTGGACCTCGTGGATGAAGAGGTTAGGGAGGCTCAGATGCCGATGGAGCGCATGAGTCGAGTGAAGGTGGTCGAAAGGCTACATCACACGCTTATAGCGGATGGATTCATGCACGATGAGTGCATGGAGAATGACATCAGTATCTTTACTGATGGGTCCTTTATGGACGAAAGGGCAGGTGCTGGTGTGTACTCATCTGAGTTGAACTTATCCTGCATCCTGAATCTGGGGGAGTACGTGTCAGTCTATCAGGCACAAATGCTTGGTTTGCTGCACGCGTTGGACCACCTGTTGGAATGTCGAATGTATGGGAAGAGAATTCTTATTGCACTTGACAACCAGTCGGTTATAAAACGTATGCAGCGGATGGATGTGAACTCCTCTTTGGTGCTTGAGTGTGTTCTAAAGCTCAATAGGTGTGCCTCTACAAATGAGGTAACGCTGATGTGGGTTAAGGGACACGTGGGCATAGCTGGGAATAAGGCTGCTGACGAACTTGCGAAGAAGGGGTCTGAGGCTGCATTCTGCGGACCGGAACCCAGAACTGCTCTGGGTAATGGGTTAATGCGGGCGAGGATCTGTCAATGGGTGAACTCTATAAACTTGCGAAGGTGGATGGAGGGAACCACGTGTAGACAGGCCCGTATGGTGTTCAGGGAGCCACTTGGCAGGGGTGCAGTGAAGATACTCGGTTTTAATCGGAGTATGATGAGCTGGATCACTGCGTTGATTACAGGACATGGTAACTTCAAATATCATCTGAAGAGGATGCAAATCGTGGATGATGATATTTGTAGAATGTGCCTGGAGGATGCCGAGACGGCAGCGCATGTAGTATGCGAGTGTCCGGCGTTGGCGAGCGGAAGATTAAGGATCACAGGCAAGCACACTTTAAGTGTGAGTGCGATGGGGGACCTTAGTCTGAGGGAGATTCTGGCGATTACAAAGGACTGTGCGATGAGGATTGTCGACAATCACCAGTCGGCAGTGTGAAATCGTTGTGGCGCGGGACTCAGTGATTGAAGGTATACTGATCGGTAGACACGAAATCACTGAGGAGCGAAGGGGGTCGAAAAGGGGCCCGTGATAGTAGTGGTCTGCTTCGATATTCCCCCTACATGTGTATATATTCATAGAATGTCAAACTTTTCACAAATGTTGGAGATCATCTTCCAGTTGAAAAAGGCGGCCAAAACAGATGCATAAGATGCCAATCCAAGAAAATTGAAAAAAGTACTAAACTCATTTGCCAAAAATGTCAAGTAGCTTTATGTATTGATTGTTTTACACCATACCATACATAATATAACAATTTTAATAAAAATAAATATTTTCTACTCTTGAATACCTAAATTTGAGGTCTGATTATTTACTGCTGGGATATATTTTTTTAAAAACCCTATTTTTTAAAAATCTGAAATTATGTAAACATGCTCCTTTACTTATTTACAGCACATTTACTTCAACTATACAGAAATAATTGCACTGGCCAAAAGTCGTAACACAATACAAAATAAAACTTTAATACAAAATAACTTTAAAATAATTATTATTAACACACTTTACGAAAATCTCTACAAAATAGTAAGAAATTTTTTTATAAATACCGTAGTTAGTTATGCGGTTATAGATTTAACGTTTTAAGTTTTTTTTAAGGGGATTTTTTTTTTATTAAAAATTAAATTCTTCTTGATATTGTTGTTACCCCTTAAAACGTTGACTGTTTTCGACAATGATTATACTGATTCTGCTGATACTGAAAAAGAAGAATCTGTTCAACTTGCCTTGGAAGAAAATTTTGGTTTGATAGGGGTTAAACGAGATATTTGTAGCTCAAAGATTACTCCTTACACGCAAAACCATTTTCGTTGTGGCTCTCACTATAGAAGACACAAATACATGGCTGGTAGTTGCACTTCTGAAAGTGTTGGTATGTATCATAATCGCATAAGCAACAAAATAAACGATAACAATTTTGTCGTAGATGATGTTACTGATTCTTTAGAAATCAGAGGTGAAAAACCTGTCGAGCAAGCTATTTGCGGCTTTGCAATTTCTTCTTTTAAACAAAATCATTTTCTTTGTGTATTCTATTCTAAAAGGCATAATCACCATTCAGGTTATTGTACTTTCAAGAATGTTTGTATATGTGAGGATCCCATAACCAGCGAAAATAGCGCCAGTTAATTAATTGTGCAAGAGCCAGTTCAAATCACCCTTAAAGATGTATATGGCTTGCCAGATATTTGTACCGATGTGTTGAAGTTTAATCTTTTCAGATTTAATCATTTGCACTGTGAAATTGAATGTAGAAAAATTAACTATGTGTTTGGTTATTGTACTTTCCAAGGCGTTTGTAAGTGTCTATTAAATTCATGAGTATGGTGTTTTATCTAAAAACCTAAAACATTGTTCATAAATTTAGAAACACATACGTACATACACTTGTTATTTATTTCAATATTTTGTGTGTAATTCTGTTACATACAAACATACTATATAGATAAGTATATATATACGAGTTTATACATATTTACAAAAACGTAATTTAATTTAATTGGTCACATTATTCAAATATTAAGTGAAGTAACCGTAACCACGGATTTGTATTAATTTCTGTCCCAATAAATAAATGTTTGATTTTATTGATTTTAATCGAATATTTTCATTAATCGGTTTTCGGCTATTTCGAGTTTATATTTTACAAAACCCTGTTTTCGGCTACGAATGTAAAAAGTAATCTGTTAGCCGGCTTTATTCAAAGAAACAATATCACATCAATATAAATAGTTATTTGAATTCAAAAGTTTATTTGAATAAAAACCAAGCAATTCATAAGGGTAAGAAACCAACAAAATATTTCCGAACTTCAGAGGACATCTTACATATATATAAATAGGCAAGTAATTTTCTTTATTATTTTCGACGCCATCTTTGATCTCAAGGTAACAGTATTCTACTAATCAAACTCTTTCATTTGATGACACTATTGTGGAGGTTTAAGGGGACAAAGCCGTAATCAATATATATAATCTAGGGCGCCAACTTAATTTTTTATTTGTTCAAAGTTATCTGAATTTTACTGGTCAAGATTGATACCATTATGGTGGGTATTGATATCATTATTGAGGGGATCAAGGGCGTACATCTTGAAATATCATAATTATTTATTTCCTGCCATAATATTGTAGTGGGCATCATGGATTTTAATTCCTTTTTAAAGTGAATTATTGGCTCATATTGGCTCTCCCCGTTGTAGAGAAATTGAAAAAACCGATTTTCGATTAAAAATTTCAGGAAAAACACCGAAGTATTTATACTTTCATGCTTTTATTTCATTTTCAAACCGATTTGTAATTTTTTCGCTGAAATAATTTCTAAGATCACGGCTTATGATTATGTTTCTTCAGCGTGTCCAAAAAAATACATAGTTTTTTCAAATAGTTTTTGCTATAACTGTGACGATTAGTGATCGATTTCTCATGCATATCTCTGGATATCTCTGGTCACAATCGTGTCTATAAATTGTGCTAAAGCATAAAAATAAGGGGAAAAAACAAAGGCAGTCGTGTTTTTTTCCTTATATCTCAGAAAGTTAAAACGCGATTGTGCTGATTTTAAATACCGATCTGCTACCAAATATTTTTGCTACCTTCACCTGTGGTGCACAAGGGTATATATAGCTTTGTCATTCCCTTTGTAATTTCCACAATTTTCATTTCCGACCCCATAAAGTATATATTTTCTGACCATCTGTCCGTCTGCCCGCCTGTCTGTTTGTTGGTTAAAATCACCTTTTAGAAGCAACCATATGTTCCTCAGATCTGTGTATGGTATCAATCTTTTGGAAATATCCGGAAATGAATCGCTATTTAAATTCAGCACAATCGCCTTAATATTTTCTGAGATATCAGCAAATAAACACGATTGCCTCTGTTTTTTCCCATATATTTTTACCAGCAAAATTTAAATTGTTCAGCCATAGAATAACTTATAGGTACCTTTGCTACTATTTGTAGATATAATATGCCAGACAAAATTTCGGACACTAAATATATGTATGTATGGGTCAAATCTGGTATTTTAAAATGTAACTTCTTGAACCCCCTCAATATTGGTATCAAATGAAAGGGCTTGATCAGTAGAATAGAGTAAATTATAATAAAATGTAAAATCCAAGATGGCGTCTAAAAGAAAAATGGTGTATAACATGAAATCTAGATTAAGCTACGATGTGGGATTATGTACATGATGGTGAAGGTATTATCAGATTCGGCACGGCCGAATATAGCACTCTTACTAGTTTTATACTAAAAACGGATCTTGTCGATGTTGGGGTACACAAATTGTTCGTTGAAGAGTGCTTTATGCGTATGTGTATGAAAAACAAAAAAAAAAAAAAACTCCCCTTTAAGAGGTGTTTGTTGTTTTATTTATTTATTTAAATTTGGTGTTTACAGTTTATTGGATTTACTTCAGAATTGAGAATTGTTTTCATGATCGAGCGATATTTGAGAATAACATAAAACTTTGTAGGAATCAGCAAATCGGTTTAGCTAGCAAGGCTAATAGCTGCTAAATATTTGTGGTCTAAAATGTCGTTTATTTAATGATAGGATTGTCAGTTACAAATAAATAATGATAAAATATGGAATAAGAATGCGTAAAAATAGTTTAAACTTATTACAAAAGCGTTGGACCAGTTGTGGCAAGAGAAACATGCTTTAAATGCCGATTTTTTTAATAAAATTTTTTTAAGCAATAGTGGTGGTTACGTTAACAGGAGAATTCCTCCGCTTGGTTATGGTGTGGAAATGTTACTGTTCCATATACAAATGAGGTTGTTTCCTTGCGAACGTATTAAATTTTAATAAAAATATAGTTACAGTTATGGCGTAAACTTCAAGTGTTATTTTCTAAGCCGACTTTTTAAAATATTTAGAATACGCTCGCACAAACTACTTTTTACCCTTTTAAATCAAAGTTTACACCATTTGAGCTTTATTACATTTCGTTTCGAGATTCTTCATGAAATGTTAATGAGTGAATCAAAACATACAACAAAAAACAACTAAAGTAACGAAAACGTATAAAAATTATTAGTTTATTTTATCAAAATAAGCTGTTTATTAGATTTTCGGAGAATTTACATTTTAAAAAAGGAACCAACTCCAACAAAACTAAAAAAAACACCAGTTAAGACCGATCGAATAAAAACCGTTCGATCTCCCTAATAGGTATCTAAAATAAAGGCTTAACTGTTATATACATGATGGTAAGGGGTATGTATGATTCGCCAAAACCGACTAAATCATTTTTACTAAATTTTGCTTGGAAAATTTTGAGTTTTGTGCCAATAAAGCATCATAAGCTGGAAGTTTTACTTGACTTGTTTAGTTTTAAGAAAATGCCGCTGGAGCTTAAGGCGAACGTGTTGAATCGATTTCTACATGCGATATTGTTTGTGCAGTTCAGAATAAGTGTTTTTTACATGGAAGACAAAGGTCTCTAAGGTCTGCCATAAGAAAGACCAAGAATTGGAGGCATAACTCCATGGAGTTGTTGGCAAGCTCAACGAGATGTTTGTTCATACATCGGTAGCTATTTAAGCAGCAACCTAAAATCGTCTGCTTTTCAATCTAAAAGCACTAAGATTGTTTGACAAATGCATTGTAGCCGGAAGACCTTGAAACACGATTTTTAATTGAACGCGAAAAAAGTAGGTTTTGCACCGACTCATTAGTTGCAACAACAAAAGGATCCATTATGATATCTCGAAATATAAGAGACCGACCAATTAGGAGAATTGACACCAAAGCCAAATATCTATGACGCTATGGTAATGCTCTGTGTTTTGTGGGACAAAATGCGTATTATCTATTATAAGCTGAGGAAATCTGGCCAGACCATCACAAGGAGGCTGTATCGAATGCAACTGATTCATTTAAAACGAGCATTGGCAAAAAAAAAGCGCCCAAAGTATGTAGCCAGACTTGAAACAGTAATATTCTGTTATGACAATGCTTGCCAACATGCTGTAATACCCTTTCAAAACTATTTAAAAATAAGTGATGGGGAAGTTTGTGTCCACCGATGCAGAAAGACTTCACTTTATAACATGATGAGCAGTTCTTTTGCCGTGGAGTTCATTTGCTATCAGCATGATGAAAAAAGTCCAAAGCTAACAATGGCCAATACTTTGAACAAATTTAATTAGACAAATGTTTCACAATAAAAGCCAAAATTGTTTAGGTTAAAAACTAAAATTTATTTTTAACATTAAAAATCACAGAAAAAATTGTTTTAATTTGCATTTACTTAGTTTTTCTTCTATTTCAGAGTTTTGTTTGAAAAAATTTCCGTTACAGAAATGTAAAAGAAACGAAAGAAATTATCCAACGCTTATATCAGAGTATGGCTTAGTTTTTGAAAATGAAAAAAAAAAATAAAACATAAAAAACATTTAATAAAATATTAGGTGTGTTCATTAACGTTCCCAGTATATATTTGCAACGACACATTGAAACCAACACGAAATTTTCGGCAGCAAATTCCACAGATGCACAGAGGAGTATTTGACCTGAAAAGATGCTCAAAAAGGCAAAACTGAATTTTAAAAAACCTTAAGAACAATATAAACAATATTTGACATTATATTGTAAATTTTTAAGACTTTTAGTTGCGATTTATATCTCTGAGACCCTGCTAAAGTTAGGAAAGTGAAGAAAATTATATGAGATTTAAATGTTTTTTTCGGCTTCTGGATGTTATATGATACTTTTTTTTGGCCAAACGAATAAAGGTTAACAATAATTTTTTTTCGCTGAAAGGTTTGATCAGAACTTATTTAAAAAAGAAAAAAAATTTCAAATATGTTGACTACTCATGTTGAAACAATTCGTTTAAAAGCTAAAAATAAAAATTATATATATATTTGCAAAAAAAAGAAAAAGAACAGGTTTTTAAAAGTGAGGTTAGCATCTCTACGAATTATATTTGATACCACAATAACATTTGGAAACTCTAATTTTAGAAACAAAAAAAAGTGTGCGCAAGTTTGCGCCATTATTTTTTACGATTTTTTTTTTAATTTTCACATTTCTTCTATTTCTGCTCATCAGGTGCTTTTTCTTATACATTTATATCGTCATTAACTTTTATGTATTTTGAATTATTGATTTCAACTCTTATTCACATCACTTTTAACACTTCACAATATTAATACCTGCCTATAACTATAAATTTCAAAAATTCTTTTTTATCGATAATAGTTATAAGGGAATGTCTCACAAGTCCCCATAAAAGATATTTTTATATACCTGCTCTACAAAACATTATATGTTACAAATATAAATATACGTACCTAATAAGAATAATTATTAAAAGCATTAATCACAAAAATAAGTTTACAAAAAATAAATGCAGGTACATGAAAAATACATGGTCACCCATGTATCAGGCTACCATCCAATTGTCAGAAGAAGCTGCCGAGGCCAGAAATAAGCACTTACGATTATATCGTACGAATTATTCGAGGAAATTCAGCAGAAGCGATACAAATCGAGATGTCTTGAATAGGGTATTTATGGGCAGTGACCCTTTTATAAGCTGCAGTACGCAAAGAGAACGGATTAATAAAAAATCTTTTTCATTATAAACCATCACACTTCTTCTTCCTGACACCGATGATGCATCTAATAAGGATATACATACGACATCGGCCCATACCTAAACAAGAGCGTTGAGCGTCAAGCGTTGCAATTTTCCATGTATTTTGTTATTGTAACAAAAACAAAACACATGTAAAACACCAACGCTTGACGCTCAATGCTCTTGTTTAGGTATGGGGGATAATAATTATTAAGGAATTTTTATTTGTTTAACTTTTCCGTATATTAAGTACTAAATAATATAAAATAAATATAATAACGCCTTTTTTCATAAAAAACAAGTATTCGGCTGTGCCGAATCTTTCATACCCACCACCAATTTTGTGTACATTTAAAGCACAATATTTATTATTTTGTTAATCATTATGGAATAATCTCTTTATAATAAAATATGTATCACTTTCTTTGGCCGATATTTTGTTATATACATAATTGAACCACACAAATATTATCACTTTAAAAAGAAATGATAATAATTTCTTAAATAATTTGTGTTTTATTTAAAATCAACATCGACCCTTAAAATTTAAACACCCTTAATAACTTCGATATGATAGTAAAATGTTTTCGTAAATTTAGTCTTTTAGTGAAAGTGGGCGTTAAAGTAGGCGTGTCAATAAAGTTACTGCTAATAAATAAAATTTAGATATTTCAATATAGTCCTTTATTTTCCCAAAAACTTTGTCAATAGAGAAATTACATGAATTTAAGATAAACCGTTATATTGGAGGTAGGCGTAAAAGTGGGCGTGGCACCTTAAGTTTCTGGCACAGCAATGACATTGACGTAGCAAATTTCATCATCATACCTCAAATTTTGTCGGTTTTATGAGCTTTTAAATTTCATTAACGGTAGATAACGTGACAAGTGAGCGTTTTTGTAGGCGTGTCAAAGTTGTTTTTGTTAATGAGCACAACTTGGATGTTTCAATATAGTCCTTTATTATTCCCAAATCTTTATTAATAGAGAAATTATATGAATTTAAGTTAAAACGTTATATGGGAGATGGGCGTAAAAGTGGGCGTAGCATCTTAATTTTTTGGCGCAGTAATGACATTGACTAGAAGGATATACGTAGCAAAAAAAAAATCATCATCATACCTCAATTTTTTTTTGGTTTTATAAGCTTTTAAATTTCAATAACGGTAGATAACGTGACAAGTGAGCGTTCTTGTAGGCGTGTCAAAGTTGTTTTTGCTAATGAGCACAATTTGGATGTTTCAATATAGTCCTTTATTATTCAAAATCTTTATTAACAGAGAAATTATATGAATTTTAGGTAAAACGTTATATGGGAGGTGGGCGTAAAAGTGGGCGTGGCACCTTAATTTTTCGTTACAAAAAAGCCTCTTACCAAAAAGCAAAGTGTGCAAAATTTCAGAGTCGTGCATTGAATTTTGTCCGTTTTATTAGGTTTTAAATTTAAAATATACTGAAAAATACACTGCGCGGTATAAATTTTCGTACATTTTTATCTATTACTCCTTTCCTAATACATAGATGTAAGCAATTTTTGGGTAGAGATATTTTTTTGACTCGTGAAATATATATTCGAAGTTTCATGACTGTTTGTTTGTGCGTTTAAACACAATTGCATTTTATTCGATGTTCGAAGGACACGGTTTTTTCGACATACTCTTGCTTTACGAGCTATAACTCTCTTCCTAATATTCCGATTTAGCCCATTTTCAATACCAATCAAACCTTGTATATAAGAAAGTTTCTAGCAAAATTTGAGCCTTCTAGCTTTTTCGGTGCGACCTCTTTCGTACTTTCAATAGACGGGCAGGCGTTCGGACATAGCTAGATCGTCATCAAATCAAACCCTGATTCAGAATATATATACTTTATGGGGTCTAAAATGGATATTTCGATGTGTTACAAACGGAATGACAAAATGAATATACCCCCACCATTTTTTTGGTTGCGGGTATAAAAATACTGTTTTATAAGAGCCTTACAATTTCCAAAAAATTTTTTTGAATTAGACCGTAAATCATATGTATGCATGTACATACAGTCTGTCAAGGATGAGTTTAAACCTATAAAAAAAACATTTGTTTATTGAGGTTTACTATTTATACCGTCTTTTATTCCTTAGGAATGTGGCTTTTGGAAATATCTCAAAAACTTAAACTTTTCGGTTCATTAATTTTTTTATTGCATTTTGAAAACAAAAAATTTGACGAATTTTGCAGGAAAAATTTTTTTTTGCCATTAAATTTTTAATAACTCCGAAAAAGTAATAGATAGAAAAGAAATGTGTTTAGTAAGCAGAATTTTCCGGCGCATCTTTTGATCCTTCTGCTATTAAAATCGAAGAACCCGTTTACAAGTTATAACAAAATATATTAGGCAACCAAACGATTTAGGGAGTGAAATATGCCACACCTTTATAATCAAATCCTTACGTACTAGAGAAAAACGAAAAACAGATTTGAATTAAGGGCATCAAAATCCATATTTTATTTTTATTTCTAGGAGAGACAAACAAATTTTTTTTCAAAATATGCCACTAGATTTCTTATATCATACTACACCTAAAACTTTCAAAAAACTAGAACTTTTAATTAAAAAAACATGTTTAATAATTTTTGCCAGCATTTCAGACCAAATACTAAGCCGTTTTTTATTTGGAAATACATTTCTAAGCTTTCTGGAATATTTTCTATTATAGAGTTAAGTACCGGACAACTAGGTGCTCATAATATTTACAACACTAAAGATATAAGCTGGCCTGGAAAAGTTAATGTACGAGATCGAAACTAAACATTAAAGAAAAACAAACACATACTTGCATAAGTATATTATTAAACGTGGGATCTTCAAAATAATAAAATAATAATTTATTACAGTCTTTCTACTTTTTACGGTTTTAAAAATTCACATAAATTTAGAATATCTGAAAAATTTCCCATATTTTATTATTTTTAACTTCTTTTAGAAAACTTGTTTTGCAAATATAAACACAAAACAACTGATTACAATTTGAAATATTTAATATAGAATAAGGCAATAAACTTAGTACAAACAAATTCATACATACATATAATTTCTTTAAAAAATTCTTAGCAAGTAAAGGGGATAGTCGAAAGGGTAGACGCTTTGTTGAAATTGTCACCAGACAGAGTCGACAAATTTGCTAACTTAACAATTAATTGTAATTGTTTGATTAGAATCAAAATCACAATCTAAAAACTTTCTTCGTTAAGTGAAATAACTTAATTTTTTAGAACTAACTGATCCCAAACTTAATTGCCTTTGACGCGGAACCTTTTTTTAACGATATCGAAATCTAAAGATGCAGTTCTTATTGTTTTTTTATGCACTACATGGTATGGATAGGGCCATTTTGATATTTTCAAAAATTGTAAAAAAGTTGTATCCCTTATGTACATGGTATATTCAATCTAGATTTCAGATTTCATGTAATACGATTTTTTTTTTATTTTTTCCGACGACATCTTTAATCGAATTTTTACATAATTAAATGTATTCTAGCAGTCAAGCTCTTTCATTTAGTACCCACATTGATGGGTTTATAAAAAGACAGTCGTTTCTTTCAAATGCCGTAATTACTATAACTCATATATTCGCCATTTAATTTATGATGCCATCTTGGATATTCACCATCTTGTATAGTCACCTGTATTTTAACGGCCAAGCCCTTAAATTTAATTTGGTAGAGAAACTGAAAAAAAGCTCAACTTTCAATTGTTAATTTTAGGAAAACCAATTGTATTTTAGTAATTACTTCTCAGTTAGTTTCAAACCGCTTTATAGGGTTATCTCAGGAATAATGTTTGAGACCACGGCTTTTAATTTGCTGTCTGTAATATGTCTAAAAGTTATTACATTTGTATGTATATTTTTCAAAATAATTTTTGCCTATAGCTTCGACGACTACTGATTTGTCAAAATTTTTTCTTGTAGCAAGTACTTACTTCTCTACTTTAATTTTTAAATCATTGAATTTTTAATAACTTGTAAAAAATAATTACATATAAAAAACAAGCGAATTTTTTATCAGTTGTAAAATATTATTGTGTGAGAATTATTCTTCTCATAACCTCTAGAGGAATACCATATCTATAAATACAGGGTGTCCGCCGGAAAGATATAATTTAATTAATGTATGGAATACAATATCAGATAAAAGTCCGCCTCTGTTAGCCTCACAAATGCGAGCAATTTTGAGCACATTTTTCATTACATTTTCATATTTGCATAAACCTTGTTTTTCAGAAATCCCCACAAAAAGAAGTTCGGAGCAGTCTTGTTGAAACCATATGTTAGTCAAGCCCAAAGCATGCAGTTGTGACAAGTTTTCAATAATATTACGATAGCGCTCCCCATTGACAGTTACCGTTATGCCGTTTTCAGTTTCAAAGAAGTAGGGTCCAATGATTCCTCCTGACCAACACTACGCTGTCACTTTCAATGGATGGAGAGATGACTGTTGAATAATTTGAAGGTTTTACATTGCCCAGAACCGACTGTTTATTCTGTTAATTCACATAGCCGTTCAAATGAAAATGTGCCTCATTATGATGTGTCACTCATTATGATTTTTTCATGAATATCGGGGTTACCATGGGCGAGCTGTAACATACTGTAGTTATATGTACGGCGGTGTTAATGGTTTTCTGGAAGAAACTCTTATGTCAACTAAATTTTAATTGAAAACAAATGCAAATCTTTGTGCAAAATTGTGTCCAAAGTTGTTTTTTGAAGACCGACCTCCAGAGCACGGAGTCGAATTGAGATTGATTGATTGTTTTAAGCACTTTCATGAACAGCGGTAATTTTTTCAACCGATATTGCAGTACGTTCTGGTCTGTGCTTGGGCCTATCAGCTACAGCCTCTCTTTTTCGAAATTATTCACTACACGATAAATTGTGTGTGTTCTTGGCACGTTGTTTCTCCCAAAAATTTTATATAACTTTCTCATCGTCGCAGTAATCAATGGTTGATTTTGATAAAATGTTTAAACAATTAAAACACGTTTATTTACTAAATATTTTTCCATAATAAATTTACCACGTCTCTACTTTACGACTACCAAATATGAACTGTCAAGACCAATGTTCATCAAAATGGTGGCATAACAAAGTACAGTACAATACGCATATAAGAAAGCCTAAAAATGCAACGAGTTTCTTTCTTATATGCGAGCTTTCTTATAAAGAAAACACGCATATAAGAAAGATATTTTCTTATATACATCAGTAACAGAATTTAAAAAATTTCCTATAGAAATATATAATTGAAATAAAACTGTATATCTTCTGAGCGGACACCCTGTAGTTACAAGGGTGTCTATAGATTCTACGAAAAATTAAAATTTTTGTTTGGAAATACGGGGATTAAAAAACAAACGTGCTTTTATCTAAGAAAATTATGGGCCGATTGTGCTACTTCTTAATTGAGAAATTATATATTCTATGGGATCCGAAATGAATAACGCAAACATGCCACACGAAATGACAAACCCAAATATACCATTGCACTCTCTGTGAAGGGTATAAAAACTTATAATAAAACAGAGGGGAAGTTTGATATAGAATAAACGAAAGCTCCGATAAATACCATTTCCTAAAGAGGAAATCTTTTATATGTAATATTTTATCTAGATTTATAAAAACGGTTTTGGAAAGAAGTAGTAAAAAAAACATTTTGTAAAACAATTGAACTTAATTTTCGTTTAAGATTTGCTAAACTTTAAGGTGTTAGAAGAAAAACAATGTGCATTTTAAACGGTGACATTAAGAATTGCACAGTGGAGAAAAGTTGAATAGTTAAGACATAATTACTGTTTGCACATTTTAATAAATGTTTGTTTCTATGTTGATCTTCTATTAGTCAAGCTTCTGCATTGGATAACCATATTAAGGGATTGCAAAAATAGGAAATATTTCTTTTTTTTAATTTTTTTTTTTTTTGACGCAAACATAACCATTCAGACCTTAAAAAGATTAATTTGTTATTGTTTATTTTTCAAACATTTTTTTTTTGACACGTTATCCGATAAAAAAAAAAAAAGAGGAGCCGAGGACTATAACTTGGTGGTAAAAAGTCAGCTGATTATTTTATTCTTTACTTATATTTTAGCTCAATATGTCAAAAGTTGTTTATCGTTTACAAAAACTCGACCTGTAAAATGTTGTTTATTTTTATCAAGGCATATCCCAAGGCATATCCATAAGGTATATGCAACGGCGAATTGATACAACAAAGCAACTTTTCATGTGATGTTTTATGTCAAGGCCAATTCGTATATCAGGGATGGAAAAGGTGTTTTTACATATTAAATATAATAAAATTTGATTAAAAAAAGGATATAATTGTTTGAAACACATTATTAATGACGCAAAAGCTACAAATATACATAAATTTAGCACATTTTTTATCAAAAATGTACATGTAAGTTAATTGTTTAATACAGAATTTAAAATCACATTTCCCTTCCCTGCATTAATAAGGCAAATTCAACCAATTTTGACAAAATGTTTCACAATCAGCTGGGCTGATAATTTCACCTGTATGAATTCGCCTTGGCATATCCATAAGGTATATGCAACGGCGAATTGATACAACAAAGCAACTTTCCATGAGATGTTTTATGTCAAGGCCAATTCGTATATCAGGGATGGAAAAATTGTTTTTACATATTAAATATAATAAAGTTTGATTAAAAAAAGGATATAATTGTTTCAAACACATTATTAATGACGCAAAAGCAACAAATATACATAAATTTAGCACATTTATTATCAAAAAATAACACGTAAGTTAATTGTTTAATACAGAATTTAAAATCACATTTCCCTTCCCTGCATCAAGAAGGCAAATTCAACCAATTTTGACATAAAGTCTCCCCATCAGCTGGGCTGATAATTTCACCTATATGAATTCGCCTTGATTTTTATTTTTTAATTAAAAAAGTAAATTTATCTGATAAAGTTAGCCCTTAATGAATTCATATTTTTTAAAAAACTATTTAATTACTTAAAATAATGATAAATGTAATGTAAATGTAAATGTAAAAATATATCTACTTTGTGCGTGCGGCGGATTAAAATTTGCTTTCATTTTGTTAATACAAATCGTACCATGATATTTTTTTACCGTTATAACATCTAGATAATGAGTCTTTAGAATATGGTGAAGTATCCAAATGAATTTATTGTAAAAACACATTGAAATAATGGCGAAAGTTTTACCATAACAGTTCGCCAATCTGAACGTTATTGGTGAACTGCTTTCACAAAGTATGTGCCAAATGAATCGACAGGAATGAGTTTAATTACAAAATTTAAGACCAAATTTACGCTAATGGATAAAGAGTCCATTGTTCGTCCTCGTCCTTGTTGGTCACTCAAAAAGATAGCCGCAGTAAGAGATTGTGTGGCCATGAATTCAGGAACTTAAATTCGGCATTGAACATTTCCCAAAGCTTGTATGCATATTCACGCCTACAAGATTCATTTGGTGCAAGTCAACGGCGGTGTACAGCTTAGTGGATTTGCCTATTGGAGCATTATCAAATAAAATAAAGTTTTTCCAAGTGTGGCAGTTGTTCCAATTTAAATCATTACAATAACTAAAAATTATCATTTTGAATACTTCACTATATTCTTAAATACAAGTACTTTTCCGAAGGACGCTTTTTACTTTACAAAGTGGCTAATGTTATTCAGTGGGGTGTTGAAAATTGCTACTATTTTTTTCACTTTATTTCTAAGCACTTATTTGAAAATATTCAGGAAAGTTATAATGAAATTCTCTGTTGTTTTTATTATCTTGCATTTATTGTATATTTACCACTTAAACCTTAAACTCAATTCGCCTTGGTCTGACTATTTCGTGCAAAAAGAATGTTTCTCACTAAATCTCATGTACCCAATCGCGGATTACGGAAACAGCTTGGGCTGAAATCGGAGGCAGACGGGATTTCAATTTTTAAATAAACAAGTACAAAGTATAAAATTCAGTGCATTGGCATACTCTTTTGAGATTTGTGCCTAAAAGAGGATATTTGATGACAAATAGTACATGTGATGCCAAAAATGCCATTGGGTATGGCACCCCTATGCTTAAAACACATACTTATTGTTATATCTCTACCTTTTATAAAGGTTGGTTATTTCCCTAAAAAACCGGAATTCGCTTTATTGTCAAAAAAAAATAACACTTAAAGTTTACTATATACAAATTTAGAGCCATTTCTTAATTTTTAACACATAAACTTGTGCTGTACCTTATTAATTATTTCACTCTGTCTTGGAAAAAAGGTTAACCCATAGCTGGTAAAAAAATTCTTAAAGAATAAGGGCCACATTCATAAAAAATATTTTAGGTTGATTAAAGGCTTATTTGAGAGAAATTTGTCAAATAAGCCTTTAATAAACCTAAAAAATATTTTTCATGAATACGGCCCTAAATCACAATTAGAAGACAGTATTGTCGGCTTGTTGTTGGTAATTTTCATTTAAAAAATTTGTTTAATCCTACACTTTTATTTAATATATTTTTATACCCGCCACCAAAAAAATGGTGGGGGTATATTCATTTTGTCATTCCGTTTGTAACACATCGAAATATCCATTTTAGACCCCATAAAGTATATATATTCTGAATCGGGGTTTGATTTTATGACGATCTAGCTATGTCCGTCCGTCTGTCCGTCTGTTGAAAGCACGATAGAGGTCGCACGGAAAAAGCTAGGGGGCTCAAATTTTGCCAGAATCTTTCTTATAGACAAGGTTTGTTTAAAATTGAAAATGGGCTAAATCGGAATATTAGGAAGAGAGTTATAGCTCGAAAAGCAAGAGTAGGTCGAAAAAAACCGTGTCCTTCGAACATCGAATAAAATGAAATTGTGTCCAAACACCTTCACGTAGACTCATGAAACTTCGAATATATATTTCCTGGGCAAAGACAATATTTTCCCCTGAAAATTGTCTAAATCTATGCATTAGGAGAGGAGTTATCGATCAAAATGTACGAAAATTTATACCGCAACAAAATTGGATGTACGACTCTGAAATTTTGCACACTTTGCTTTTTGGTGACACGCTTTCTTGTAACGGCAAATCAATGTGCCACGCCCACTTTTACGCCCACCTCCCATATAACGTTTTAACTAAAATTCATATAATTTCTCTATTAATAAAGATTTTGGAATAATAAAGACCTATATTGAAACACCTCAGTTGTACTCATTCGCAAAAATAACTTTGACACGCCCACTATAACGCCCACTTTTCACGTTATCTACCGTTAATGAAATTTAAAAGCTCATAAAACCGCTAAAATTAGAGGTATGATGATAAATTTTGCTACGACTATCCCCCTAGGCAATTTCATTACTATGCCAAAAAATTAAGGTGCCACTCCCACTTTTACGTCCACCTCCCATATAACGTTTTACCTAAAATTCATATAATTTCTCTATTAATAAAGATTTTGGAATAATAAAGGACTATATTGAAACACCTAAGTTGTACTCATTAGCAAAAACAACTTTGACACGCCTACTATAACGCCCACTTTCACTTTTGAATTGTGTCCAGACGCATAAACGTAGTCATGAAACTTCGAATATATATTTATCGAGTCAAAAGAATATTTTTCCCTGAAAATCGCTTAAATTTATGAATTAGGAAAAGAGTTATAGATAAAAATGTACGAAAATTTATACCGCACAGTGTATATTTCAAATTTAAAACGTAATAAAACTGACAAAACTATATGTACGATTCTGAAATTTTGCAAACATGGCTTTTTGGTGAAAATCTTCGTTATAACGGAAAATAGATGTGCCACGCACACTTTTTTCCTTAAATTTTTATAAAAATATATTAGTCATATATATTAGCTTTTATTCATCTTACACTGCGCCATTTATTGTACTGTAGCTAAATATAAGATAAAGATGATAAGATAGATGACTCTACTAGCAACTACTAGATGGCATTCTAACAACTTATGCTTATGTTCTCCTGAAATTATACTCTAATAAAAATGGGAATTTAGGAAAAATTTGACCTAAGTAAAAAAAAAATTATCTCTAAACATTATAGACAATTTATTTTCATGTATTTATGGCTAACAAATTTTAAAATTATACAAAACTTATTTCGTTTGAAAATCTTTTAAAAGCAAAATCTTATAGAAGTTTAAAAAACAAAATCTTACTAATAAATTTCCCGTTTTAGAAAAATTCTGAGAATGTATATTTTGAATCACCATGTTGCCCTTACAATTTAACCACCCTCTACAAAGAAAGTGATACATATTTTTATATTATTATCACACGGTGATTCAAAATATACATTCTCAGTACATGAAAATAAATTGTTTATAATGTTTAGAGATAATTTTTTTTTACTTAGGTCAAAATTTTCCTAAATTCCCATTTTTAATAGAGCATAACTTCAGGAGAACATAAGATAAACATAAATTAGCACTATTTCGTAGATAAAACTTTCCTCTTAAATTCATGTAATTTCTCTATGAATAAAGATTTTGGAATACTAAAGTACTATATTGAAATATCTTAGTTATGTTTATTAGCAGAAGCTTTATTGACACGCGTATTTTAACGGCCACTTTCATTGAAAGACTAAATTTACGAAAACATTTTACTAGCATACCGAAGTTATAATGGGCGGTTTTATTTTAAGGGACTATGTTGATTTTGAATAAAATTATTATGAAATTATTATCATTTATTTTTATTATGATAATATTTGTATGCTTCAATTATGTATGGAACAAAATATCGGCCAAATGGCCCCCCAACCTAGGCGGCACACCACGATCCGATAGTGCAAATTTTCAATGACACTGTTGATGCTCGATTGTTGGGCACGATGATGAGTCGAGGTTGCTTGCTCTTTTGCCACGTTATCGTGAAAAACAGCAATGTTTCCCATTCAACGAACTAAGATGGCATTCACAGATGTTTTCACATTTCATACAGACCTGCTTTGCAGACATTTAAATATTTTTTCAATTCTCCCGATTGTGGACGAATTCGAACGATTATGTTGACCAAAAGAATCACGAAGTGCACAAAATGCATTTTGATTTGAACGCCCATTTTTATAAAAATCTTTAATATTTAAAAGCGTTGCTCGATTGCGTATCTTTCAACGGTTCAAATTGAGTTAGTCTGAGATTGAGAAATGTCAAATGAAATACAAGAAAAAAGTTGAAGTTTAGATGTGGTTCACCTTAAACAAGGGCCCTTAAAATTTAACCACCCTCTACAAAGAAAGTGATACATATTTTATTATAAAGAGATTATTCTATAGCGATTAACAAAATAATAAATATTGTGCTTTAAATGTACACAAAATTGGTGATTCGGTATCATTCGGCAGATTCGGCACAGCCGAATATAGTGCTCTTACTTGTTATTGTTCAATTGTTGTGTTAGATCAATACAGGCATAATAATAGACATGTTTTAAGTATAAAAATTTCTTTAACAATTATTTTATCGTTCTAAAGATGAAAAACAATGTTTATATATTTATTTTTTTTTATTTGCTAAAATGTCTGCAGTCGTTAATTTTTGTATTCCTGAATTGCTTCACTGCTGGTTCAACATTAAACAATACAATAATAACCAAAATAGCAGAATTTTTATTCACAAATAAGTAAATAAACCAAATTTGTTTTGAAATTTAAATAGACGATAAGAAAATCAAAGAGGGTTTTCTATCAAACAACTGGGGGCTGATTCTCGCATTCGAATACGAGCGAGTTTTCTTACTTTTGGGATTCTCTCATTCGATATCGAGTATCGACTATCGAAATTTCTAACGATGGCATTCGATAACGAGCTACATTTCGTATGCAACCTTGCAAGTATAAACTCGTTAGCAAAAAAGCATTCGAGTTTACGTTTTAAAGTATAAAAGTGAACAGAAAAGAAAATGTAAGTTAAATATTTATGAATTTTTTTTTAAAGTAAATTGTTATATTTCTAGCCAAAGTTAACAAAAATAAATTATTCTCAAAAAGAAATCTTTGGGGATTTTTTGGCAAAGCACACAGATTTGGCAAAAAGCCTTTTTGCGAACAGTTCACAAGGGAAAGCGAGGGCTAACCAACTTTTGGAGCAACTAACCGCGAAACTTAATGCTTCTGGTCCACAAATAAAAGATATGAGAATGTGGCGGAACAAATTGTTTTACTTTTAGTAATGATTTTTTTGTTTAGGTATACGCTGATCAAAAACAACATGTAAACAAGAAGTTTTCTTTTAATAAATCTTCGAACAAAAGAAACGGTGGTGGCCCGTATGAAGAAAAAACTCTCACTGAAGTAGAGGAACAAATCTTGGCTGCTGCTGGCATAGAAGTCGCTGTTTATGGTCTAAAGGCTGCGCAAAGCTTTGGATCAGTTTTAAAAAAACAAACAGAGCCAAAGTCAAACCTAAAACCTTTAGGTGATGAATTGAGTGTAATAGCGCCTAAAGATCACAATAATGACTTGCTAAGCACTTCTTCGTCTTTAGTCTTGGACAGTAAACACTCCTCATGTATAGAAGATGATGATTTAGAAGAATCAGTGCCAGAAAAAGTAATAACATACGGAGACATAAAAAAATAGCTTAAAGAAAAGGAAAACAAAAACTACTTTGCTAAGAAAAATATGATGACTACAGAGAACTACCAGAATGAGATGCTAAAAAGATTAGATTCCCTTATAGAAATAAAAAAACAAGACCTCAAATTAAAACAAAACAACGTCGAACTGAATATTCAGTTAATTGAAATGAAAAAGAAAAGCCTACAAATTAAGGAAGAGGAGCAATACTTAGACAAACAAATTAAAGAAATAGAGTTGCAAATACGTAGAAAGGAGTTAGAAGCACTTAAAATGGGTATCGAAATGCAATAAAAATAGCAATAAATTCCTATGTACATAAAACTTTTATAAGCTTCAATTTTTTTTAGTTTCAAAAAATATGAAAAAAAAATAAGTTCCTTACAACACTGAACTAAAAACTCGATTCGTTTCGTATCGAGTTACATCATAAGAAAATTGTGCGCTATCGAAATTATTTTCGATACGAGTTGTATTTCGATCACGAATGCGAGAATTAGCCCCCTGTTTATTAACTCGAAGGATAAATATTTGCTTTTAATTTAAGCGTTAGAAAACTTTTTTTATTGTTTCTCAGTTGTTGATTTTTGATTTATATTTAATGAACTATTATTGTTTTTGCTTTGAATTGTTTTTTATACACTCCACCATTCCGTTTATAACTCATTGACATATCCATTTTAGACCCCAGAAGGTATATATTTTCTGAGTCCAGGTTTCATTTTATGACGTCTATCTGTGTGTCTGTTGAAAGCGCGATAGAGCTCGAACCGACAAATACTCCAGAATATTTCTTA